>CM060731.1:35127391-35727391 GCA_030704615.1 Takakia lepidozioides | reverse complement strand
AGAAGCAGCAGTGCCAAAGGTAGCAGCGAAGAAACGGAGAAAAGATAATGATGATGAAGAGGGTGGCAAACGGAAGAAGCGTAAGAAAAAGGATCCAAATGCGCCGAAACGTGCCCTGTCTGGTTTCATGCGATTCATGTTGGTGGAGAGACCGGTTTGTTGCACACTCTGCTCCTATTTATCATTCAAAGCTATGATAGCTTGATGGAAGCTCATATTGCAAGTCACTAGAAATCCTTCCCTTGGTGGATATCAAGCTTTTATTGCATTCAGTGGTTTTATCTTTATGGTGGACTTCGAGTGGTTTGGACGAGCGTTTGAAGGTTGATTTCGAAAGTCATCCCTCTTTCCAGTGGTGGTCATTTACAGCAGCCCCTGCCGAGAGGGTTGCATGCTGCAGTAGGCATATGCTTAGAGGGGGACTGTGAGGGGGATTGTCTGCTGAGACCTCTGACCTCTCCCAGATCCATGGGCAGACCCCTATGCCTTCATCTGAGACCCATGTGCTCACATGGATTAGTTCAAATTGATAATGGAGCTATTCTTTTGGAATGCCATGCTTTGAATTTTTTCTAATGAGGTACAACTAGGCTAACCACTTCGCGAATTAACTTATAGCATTCTAACGCAGCACGACTTCCAAATGTCCCAGGAGTGCTGCAATCATAAGTAACTACTTGCATTGCTTACACCTTGTGGTGTGGTTGCATGTGTACAGTAACAACTTTTAGTAGATGCATTTCATAGTGCATTGGTCTGTGTTGGTCCTTGCAGAAATTGAAAGCGGACAATCCAAGCATGTCTTTTCAGGATCTGGCAAAGGCTGTTGGTGAAAAGTGGAAGAAAATGTCAGGTATGTTCTTAGTAGAAACTGCATTGGGTTCTCTACCTGCAATGTTGACTTTGTATAGTATCTGTGCAGCCTTTTGTAAACAAGAAATACAAATGGAAGTGCAAAGTTTTCTGAATCCATGGTTGGGCAACTTCCAGGGGATTTCTTGCAGCAAAACCTGGCTGCACAGATTGGATTTGATTTCTTGATGGTGTTACATGTGCATTATAGTGATATTATACGATAGACTTGACATAATGGAAATGTGGTGCACTTCTGGTATATATCCTTTTGTTCACTCTTTGAAAACTTAATTAATGATCATGTTATTCTTAGAGGATGATAGATAGTTTAAGTTTTGAAACCATCAAGTCAGGTGTGACATATGGGGTTGGTGATTCTGTACAGCGACGGAGAAAGAGCCTTTTGAAGCACAAGCCAACCTTGATAAGGAACGGTACAAACAGCAGATGGTCGACTACAGGACTGGTGCTGGACAGGTGGATGCAGAGGAAGAGGAAGGCTCAGATGAGGAGTAAGGGAATCTGGGTACCCCCATGGCCAGCAGCAGCTTCACATGCCTGAGGAAAAAGGTCATGGATTCCTTGTATAATGCTTGTGTGTTGGATGACAGAATTGCAGTTGCCCAACAGTTTTGTAGCATTGTTTATTGCAAAAGTGGTGCATGAGTGCGTAGTAACTCGGATGAAGGATCAGTCGTGCTGTGTGATTCATCCCTTGTACTCTTGAATGCTTAAGGAGGCAAGGGCCAGTCGCATCTGAACATCAAGAGAGAAAATGGAGAGGGGAGCCATGGCTGCATGAGCTATAATTATTGCAGACACTGAACCCAGTAGTAGTTTTCAAGTTCAGTCTTGCACTAGGTCTTGTGGGGTGGTTCCTGTTCCAAAGGAGTGTTGAATCCATCAACTTCAAAAGGAAAAGAGACAAGTCTGTGATGGATGCTAATGATGTCCCAAAGAAAAGTTTTGTAAATACTAAAAACCCGAGGAAAATTTCTGATGGCTATTTTAGGGACATTATGTGAGAGAATTTCCCTCACCCATGGATTATGTGAATTGCCCTGGGTAGATCTTGTAATGAGGATTAAAGAACCAGGTAATGGGCGCGTGGAAGCCCATCACCTATCTTCATGTACGGTTGTCACATTTATATAGTACTGCTATCCTCCATTGGATGGAAGATAATACCGGTCTAGACCATTTCCAATAGGAAATGTCTGCATGTATGCGGTGGGGTGATGTGGCAGATATATGTATGCGGCTAAACAAATTATCCATGAAGGCTGCCAATTATAATCAATGCGACTGTATAGATCTACAAATTGTATACCCTATAACCCTTTAATCCAGTGCCATAATATGACTTTTTCAAGTTCCTTCTAAAAACTTGAGTTTTTAAGAACTTGACCACACATTTTGGGGGGTTTTATTGAGCTTACTCCGTTGTCCCTATTAATTAATATACCTATGGTTCGTTATTTTGGGGGCCTGCGCTTGCGGAGCCCACCATTTCTAGAAGCTTGCCGAATCCTCATGCGATGGGACCCTCTAGAAGGTTGCCCTGTGACACGTGTGAGCCCTAGAAATTGGCATGCCACGCCTTCTTATCCAGTTTGCAGCTTGAACCCTCCCCCATTTAATAGCCGTCGGCTTGTTTTTTCTTACCCCATTTACATGATGGTTACTAATTCAAGTCGTGGTGTAGCTTACTATATCACCGCCTTTTAATTCCTGGACCACTCTTTAATCCTCACACCCCCCTTCAAACTTGGGCCCCTTATTATGTGCGCACATGTTGCACCCGCCCTGCCAATTCCCAGGGCAATCAGCCCCAGATCCATAAAACACCAGTGTTGAATGTGGGGCCATGACTCGGCCCATTGGGGAAACATATCGTTTTTGAGGATTTGAGTACGGGGATGGACTCGGATTGAGGCCAGATTACTAGGGCTTCATCACATTGCCATCCCTCATCCAACAAGCCAAAAACCAATCCAATTTGACCTAAGCATGTGGTGCTGCCCACCAACACTAACTACCTAACTCATATTCACCAACAACACGCCTCTCCTGTGCAACCTACGAACAACCGATACATACATAATCCGATAGCTGCCCCCATCATACGAGTTTGTACGACTGAATGCAACCCTGATAAAGACATCGCCCATGACCTTCCAATGATTCATATCGGACCCCGCCTATCCAAGATTTACGCTCCATACGGCCGCTTCATTGGTCTTATCCCTAATGACAGGCTAGCTTGGCTATGGGGCAAGTACTCCACTGAATCCACAAACACGCAAACCCTACAGGACCCCCCAAACAAGACTTTGCAACCGAATTATACTGGCTTGTCGATCGTTATCATAAAGACACCCCCCCAAAAAAAAAACCGCGTACCCTTAACAGATTAACCATGGCATGCGCCTATAACACTATACCCCAAGACATCTTTGCACTGCTCATACATTCATTCCAACTCATACACTCATATTACTCCAGCCCGCTCACATGCCCTATGGAACTACATTCATTTGCCAGCCCACACCATAGAGACTGCATCTTTGGCGCCACATGTACTGCCACTCAGCATACCTGGGCTGGCAGAGGCCTTGCCCACCCTCCATCTGGCACCCCTACGCATGAGGCTCTCTAGTGGGCCCGCTTCGCCGTTCAATCATCCCCTCTTGCTCTCACCGTCCTCATACTAAAAAAAATGCACCTAATGACTCTCACCCTCTTCTACGCCTTCCTGCAAGGGTCAACCTGCTAGCCACAATCGAACCAAACCAGCTTAAATACGTACATACGCCGCCTCTCCCTAAATACCTCCGACAAAAGGAACTAACTTTGACCTTAATCCTACATGTCCAAGACTCTTCCCCGCCAATATACCAATCCCCTTCTTGAGCCAACTAAACCATCTACTCACCAGGGCCCACAAAATGAAGGCTGACACCCACCACCCAACTATCTACCGCTCACCCACGTCTTCCGGTAATGACACATCAGCCGCATCCCCCACAATCAAACTAAACAAGGCTTTGGTTACTGGTGCGTCCGCGTCCCTCCCAGGCCCCCCCCCCCCGCCAATACCCACATCCCCTCTACCCTCAATTTACCGACAAAAGATCCCCCTCAGATACACCCCTCATAATTCCCACTATACTGGCGGTTATCTTACCAAACCAACTGCCGGTTACGGCGTCTACCATGCCGCCACCAACCAAGGCACTGCCCTGAGACTTCCTGGCCCTGCCAACATACTACGTGCAGAACTCATGGCCATATTCGAAGCACTATCCTTACTAGACGCAGCTTTTACTCCCCCATACTATATCTTCACTGACAGCCTTAACTCACTTTTCCTTATCCGGAACCACATCTCCCGCCCATCCTCCCATTTTCATCACCCATACCGTAACCTCATCACAGCCATCGTCAACCTCGCTATCTCCAAAGGATACCCCATCCACTTCCTTAAAGTTCACTCACACACCGGCATTCAAAGAAATGAGGAAGCGGATCTGCTTGCCGAGGAAGGCGCCTCTTTGTACCCAGTGAATCCCATAGACGACCTTATCCACATCGCCCACGCCCACCCCTTCTGGCTCATACACCCAGTCCCAGACCCCACATGCCCCGGTCGATTCGGAATCTCATGAACACTCTCACCCGTGAAGCTAACAAAGAAGCTGCAGCTTCTCTAAGCCATACCAAAGTACACATTCAAAAATGGACTTAGTCTACAGTGCTCCACCACAAGCTATCAAATTAATTCTGGAATACCAAAGCCGCTACTGATGCACAAATCCGACAAACACTCAAATTCAGATATGCCCAATACATGGGCCATTAGCGTAAGCATATCTTCTGGCCGCACTTTTTTCCATCCCCATACTGCCCATTATGTTCAAATACCCATCATGAGCGTGACACCTGGCCACACCTCCTTAGTCAATGTACCCACCTGGTCATACATGGCCTTCATATCACTCGTCGCAACCTTGCCGTATGGCACATCCATAAACTCTTTCTCAGCCGTGCTGAAACCACATGGTACTCCCTCGTTAACGCCGGTACCTATCAAGGCCGCCCACCAGACCATAATATACCACCATGGCATGTACCCGCTCCCCATGCACCTGCCTAATTAGACTCTGCCCATTCTGGCTGCTATGGGAAGATCCCCACAACTCTATTGCCTTATGGCCCCGTTGAGGTTATTTTTTCCTCGCTTCTTTTAATTTGAGTAACATGGGCCTCCATCCCCTTTTATTTTAAAAGAAAAAAAAGAATAGTGTGATTTCTCTTTGTTAACCCTTAAGTTCCCAAGCGACCTGAATAGGGTCATTTGAATTTGCAGTTCGACCTAATTTTTGCAGATCTAATCTGATGGGGCCCACTCCTAAAGCTTTAATGACAAGGGATTTGTCTCGAGTATGATGAAAAAAACAAAATTAAAAAAAAAACAAAAGCTGCTACTTACAAAAAATATCTTAGATCTTTAATTTACGTTTTCTGAAAAGGGCTGTTGACCGCTGACGTGGCAGGTAAACAAGCCCAAAACAGATTGCACTCCAAAGGCCATTTTTGGCAGAAAATTAGCAATTTTGGAAAAAACACTTCACCTTGTGGTGTGTGAGCATTACATACACACATCCACCGTTAGCTTTTAAATTTTTTTTAGAAAACAAAATACTTCATTTGGAGGCACATTTTCTCTTGTCAATTTTGAGATTTCAACCCCCATGTAATTGCATGCATAGCAACCATAGGTGAAAAAATCAGTTGGTCCTGCAATTTAGTGGGGTCATGGCCACTCCACTATTGATTTGGAAATGGTGGGTCTTGGGGCCCACAGTGTGATCATGGTACCAAAGCATAGTCGGGCGCTGTGCATTGGGATAAGTGAAATTTTGAGTTGTGAAAGCGTATCCATGATCTCCCTTGGCTGTGAACCAAGCATCTGGGTGACCGTCTGAAGTGCTTTCGGTTTCACCGCCGTGGCGATGCACAACAATGGGCACTCCTCCTCGTTTCGGATTAGCCCAGTGAAGAGTTCTATCAACAGCGAGCATATGCTTCTCGTCGAGGATGTGATTCTCCCAACGAACGTAGCTTGGAGTATGTCGCTCTGCGTTTAGAGTTGGGCCTGGAAAATTGGCAGTTGCTTGACTGGTGCCGAACCCATACAAAGTGGTGGGAGGAAGGTCTCTGTGCAGTTTCTGCAATCCGCAACATGTCAAATCAGTATGTTCTGCAGCAGACTCTGTGACCAAGTTATCGTCTCTCAGCTACCAACCAACAACCATCATGTGCAAAGAGAAAAATTGTCACTAGCATATATATAGCCAAATTCAAGATTACTGGCACGATCGAAGAGAGATTGGCCAGTCAGACAACCATGATGAATGTGGGATTGGTTTTCCTGAATCCATAACTATGCAGGTACGTGCTTGCAAGAGGTTTGAAAGAACAAGACAGAAAGTCTTAATTCCCCACAGCCGCTTCTTCATACAAACTCAATACTAACACGACAATGAGGAAAGGAGTGACCAACAAATAGGTATATGCAAACACTCAATGAGCAACAGCCGCAGCTATCAACAATTTTGAAACCTCACCTGCGTGAATTTGTATACTCCGATGATCAGCTATTTCCCAGTAGTCACATCAATGGTTGGAAGTATGGGCAACTCATCTACAAACTTCTTCAAATGCGGCGATGGCTCTAGTTTTTGGCACACCGAGGGCCCTTGCGCGTTGACGCCTCTACTGAAGAACTGGAAAGCCAGTACCCATATTAGATTCCACAATCTCAACCTTCGAAGAGTTGGGCATGGATCAGGATTCACGATTCTCTGTTTAACCGCCATTTCTAAGCGATGCACGAGATTGATGTTACAAGAAAAACCTCAACAACAGTATGTAGCAGCGGCTTCCTAGTACCTACATCCCTTGGAGAGATCTCGTACACAGACTTGTGCGTTCAAACAGCGTTTAGCTGTAGCCCAGCCAGCTGATGACTGCTTATTATCAAAATTCTTCTGAAATTCTGCAGAAATGGTCTCCCTACATTGAGTGTTCCAGTATACGAATTCTCCGATGAGAATCTCAGGGTAACGACATGAGGTGTAGTCCATAGCTGTAATAAACTTTGGATCGCTTTGCGTCAGTGCGATTGGTTTTCATTTTGTCGTGGAAGCCTTGCCCACAAAGCGTGAGTACGCTCACGTCATCCGCTCACGGCGTAGCCTGTCTCCTGAAAATCTGGTTCACCTACACTCACAGTGATCTGGAGCACATCAACCAAGACGGCCTGCAGAGCGTCGCATGGCGTACAAAGAGACAAAGAGGCCTGGTATACTTATCAATGAAATTTTCGTCCTTAGCGTTTTTTTTTTTTTTTTTTTTAAGAGAACAGGGGGATTGAGCCCTGTAAAAGGTAAGGAAAAAATAAGCTTACAAAAGGCCATGAAGGCAGAATACCGAGGTTCCACTTCGAGCCACAGTACCAGCAGCAAGAACACAGCAGGAGAAAGCTAGAAGGAGAGCAGCACCGGGACCAGCTTAAGGCATCATAAGCTATCCAAGCAAGAAGAAGCCTACAGCCAGGGCAGGTCAAGAAACAAGGAAGGGAAGTAAGAGAAGAAGAGAACCAAAACAGGAGAACACTCCCTGATCAGACTAAACTGCAGGCTACATACTACCCCTCTTACGCTTAGGAGCATCAAAGGGTTTTGCGACTCACGCCCCTGGGTGTAGGTTGTGGACCTCCAGAATTTTTTCAATTTTGTTTTTTGCTTTTAACAGAGGACAGTGGCCTTGAAAAAGTTTACCCTGTTGATTAAAAAAAAAAAAAACCATAGATTTTTTATTTTTTTTCACAGCAAACAGAGGTAGACACATTTGTTAGATAACCATAGATAGAAGGGAGGAATTGCAGAAGAGGAGAAAAAACGGGAAGGCAGCAGGCTAAAGGAGAGAGTGTACTCATAAGACGTTGTTTGCCGTAGCCTTGTGGCCATTGACCCCGCGCCCAGTTTGAGCGGGAACAAAAGGGACAGAACCTACCTCTGTCAGGGGCTGACGTTGGTAGTAAGACTTACCTTGATATATAGAATTAATCCCGGGTTTCCAGATATCCTCTAGAAATCCCTCCAAACAAGCATCAATCTGCTGTGTGTGATTTGCCCAAAAACTAGGCCTCAGGAGGGCCTGGGCTTTCGGCTCAGCCTCGAGACTAAAGGAGAGAGCAGAGGGGGGGAGGAAGGAAAGTAAACTAGAGGCCATCAAAATCAAGCTGTTTTTTTGGCCTTAGAGATGCGCATCTTCTGATGGCGCCATTTATCTCAGGGTCATCCATTTCACCTGGAGACTTCCCATTGGCTTGGGATCCCATCGTTCCAAGTGATTCAGAGTGGCGGGTGCGGCGATTGTCTTTTGCCCAGGTTAGGTCGAAGGTAGTGAGACCTTCGACGCTGCACCTGCAAAGAAACCCAAGCCTTGCGCTCCTCAGTCATCAGGTAAGAAAAAAGCTTGTCCAGAATTGGGACCTCCCGAATTTTGTGTGCCGTGGTCCTGTTGCTGCTGCTTATTTTTCTCCGCCTTAGGCACCCGTTTTATTCTTTTTTTGACCTTTCTACTTGCGAGGGTGGTTATGTATGATTCAATGGGGAAGAGTCTCCACTTTTTCTATGGCGGATTCGCTTGCGACAGGCTAGCCTCAAACTCAGGTTTTGTCTCTACTAAAGAATCCATTCTTTGGAGTAGTGTACATCTTGAACTACACTCTTTCATCTCTAGAGCTTTGTGGGAGAGCCTTGCGGGAGAGCCGCACCTCCACCAAGCTCAAAACCAAGCATCACAGAGGGATTAAGTTGAGTAGGCAACGAAGAAAGGACATATATTTCAGCCTTCCATTTCCATTCCCCAGGATCAAAAGTGAGCCTATGAACCTTCCTGTACCAGAGAAGTTTCGTCTCAGGGGACAACCAGAAGATGGAAGCAGGGTCTGGGGAAAGGGGATCTATTGCCCCAGAGGCAGAGTACAAAACCTGATTTGAAAGAGATGGGAGAATGGGACTAAGCTCAGCTGCTATAAAGGCTGAAGATAGCCAGACCGAGGCCCTGAAACCCATCCCAGAAGCCAATCTGTTAGAGCAATCAAAGAGTAAGAGTGGATGCGCCGGCAAACTGTCAATGCAACCATACCATCCTGGACTAGGAGTTCTGTCTGTGTTGCTTGTGGTGAAAAGACATATCGTACATAGGAGTGCAAAGTAAATTAGTTGTCATGAACCAGGTGCAAGGAGCCATCTACTTCAATGAAGAAATGAAGTAACAAATTCCAGTGATACCTTTCTGAAGAGGTTGTGGAAAACATGATGAAACTAACATCCGTTGCACAACAGAAACTCAGGCAAAATACCACACGCTTTACTTCAAATGGATGTGCAGATGAGGCTCACATAGTTGCAGATAATATTCAGAAAACCCATGCACAAAACCATGACCAAATGTTCTTTGTGCAGGTTCTGAGTTCTGACCCCCTTTGGATTCAAACACAATGAGACTGCCACAAATTTCAGACATCCACTCCTAAGTCTGGCGTGATGACATTTGTGGCTATAGAATCTCTATCCTGGCAACATCAACAAGCCCAATGGGAAAGAATATACTCATAAGACGTTGTTTGCCGTAGCCTTGTGGCCATTGACCCCACGCTCAGTTTGAGCGGAACACAAAGGGACAGAAACTACCTTTGTCAGAGGCTGACGCATTTTTTAGTATGACTTACCTTGGAACAGACAATTAATCTGAGTTTTCCGACAAGCCCAATGGGAAATAGCCAGGGGGTATGCCATTGTTGTCATGGGAGGTCCTTTAAACATGAAAGGTCTACATCCTAACATATCCTTAAGCTGGAGGACTTGAAAATACCTGAACTTGTGGAGATACACCAACCTTACCAAGAATAATTGAACTAGATACCCTACTAAGGTTATACCAGTGTTGTGTGGGCCAACCTCTCAGTACTGAAGACCTTACTGGAGAATCCAACTAAGCTTCTCCATTGAGGACCATCCATAAGTTAACAAAAGGGAGTTCAGAGTATGGACATTACTGTGCTGAGAGCTTCCCAACAAGAACATAGACACCAACACTAGGCCGAGCTCAGTCTTCTTTAGAATCACTGTCTCCACCAAATTGGGTAGAGTTCCCATTCCAATACATATTACCTCTGGTGTGGGCTTCATCATCGTCATGGCGCAGTGTATGAACATTCCCACCAACCCCCCAAGCTTTCCTCTGACTCAAGCTCCCAGCCGCAGTGTCATCCCCCCTGAGTGACCCTCCTGTGTTGTATGGGGGACGAACTGGTGGAACTAGTTGGGAACCATCTCTTGTCGAGGAAGGACCGGCATCTGCACATTACGTAGTGTCAACACTGGATAACCTTCTGTGGCACATTCCTAGACAGGACAATGTCTGGGGAACTGAACTAGACAAATGTGCACCATTAGAAACTCACTGTTTTGCCACCTTGAACTGCTTGGCAGATCCTGCCTCTCTGCGGAAACTCCACTGTGAAAGTAGGTGAATGGATTGATATATGAAAAAAGCTTCCCCACGAGAGAGCCACCAGCTGCAGGTGCACTGTTCTGTGGTGAGCTGGCAGGTGCTTGACTTCTCCAAACTCGTGGACATGCCGAGCAGTCTTGTGGAGAGGATTGGGCAGGTACCAGTATTAAAGTAGATCGCGGACCTAGCTCTAGCTCAATTAGCGTTCTCTGAAAATCTGCACTTACATGGAGACACATCATTGCCCACAATTCACAAAGGATTATACTCAGGTTCATCACCGTAGAAAAAACCACAAATCTGCATTACGGATGCACAGGCCTCAACAGACCTCATAATCCATGAAAAAACTGGCAATGGTACATTCTCAGTCATAGAATTGAATTATATCCTGTAGACTACTGGACCAAAACCTCATTGCAAAACATACCAGTTTCTTGTGCGATGTTGCAGAGATTTACATTACAGTATTACATAATGCAGTGCTAACAGTTATAGGAGGGCCTCTGAAATCAGAAACCAATGCATCCCCTTACAATGACAACAAACCAAGCCATTGATACAATGGACATAACATGGCCCAATCTAAACCTCAATATGGATGGCTCTACATCCACTACAACTGGAAATCCTAGAGCTAACAAAATGCAATGAAAGCTGTGGGAATTAATAGCTTCAGGACCCAATGCTTCGAGACTGCCTTTTGGTCCGGGTCCGATAAGGATGCCAGGGTGAGAAACAGAATGGGGTTGGAATAGAAAGTGTAGTGCATGTGATAATGGCAGGTACCTTCATTAGCCAGCACTTTACGTGGAAATGGGACAGCAAGACAGTAGCCAGTCCTCCCATCTGTGCGGTTGGCATCCACATATTCCTTCACGTCATTCAGCACATTCAAGGATTCAAACGTCCCCTGGATGGTTTCACCATTTGTCAGTCGTATCTGCAATAAAAAAGGGCCCCTCTTGTCGTACATCTCCTTCCTGGATGAGAGCTCACTATGAAGCCCCTTAGAACTCCTCTTCTTTCCGACTTTCACCTGGCTATCCACAGCCACGACCTGGCTGTGACGATCTTCCTCTTGTGGTGAAAAACATTCTGAGTTCAAATTTGACAAACTAGAGGTATCTATGCTTGCTTCAGGCCTTCCACTGGATTTCCCTTGCTGAAGACCTGAGGCTCTAGAGGAGCCCACCGGTGCCTCTGGAAGAGGCTCTGAAGTCACAGTGCTCCCCAACACACATGAGGACTCCACATCCTGGGAATCATCTTCCATTTGTGTCTCTACTACTTCGCTTGATAAAGTCACTGCACTAGTGGGATTTTCTGTGTCTCGAGGGATAAGGGTCTGTGCTGGACCAGGTGGAGTTGATCCACTAGCATGCCTGGCGTCACTTGCTTGGCCTTGTTCACTTGAATGGAGTGAATGACCTGGAAAAGTTGTAAAATTGGTAGGTGATTAGGAAGTAAGAACCCATTCACTACAGAGGGTTCTATAGGACTCCTACACACACCAACACTGCAGTTCTTAGGATCAACATTTCAAAAGCATATAAAACAGCCCAGATATTATGGCTAATACATGAGCTCATCATCAATAGCGGCACAGTTGTATTCAACTTGATGCAAAGTACCACATGCCTCTCCTAGACAGTGCTCCACACAGCTAATAACCAACAAAATGACCTCTGCCACCTAACCTGACAGTGGAGATGGACGTTGCGGCAATGTAGATGGGGAAGATGGACTTGCAGGAGACATGCTGGCAGAAGACAGCATTGCGACCATGGTACTTGCAGCTGCCCTCTCCAACTGTTTGAGTACCACACATTCAGAAGTAAAGGAAGTACTTTTTTACAGGACGTGGAAGCAGAGACCCACCAGCTACTGAGAAACCACCTCAATTTCCAGTCAAGCTCCAGCATGGTATACAGGCCCCTCAACAACGGTTCGGCATCTTGCCCTTACTGGTGCATTGTTGCCCAAATTCCATTCAGTTTCTACCAAGACCAGTGAATGGGGAAGCACTTAAATCCTTCAAGGCTCTTCTCCCACTTGAGTTTGTTAGCAAACTGCTCCCTTAGCCTAAACGAGATTTGTGACAAAAAGCGTTCCCAATAGAGAGGTGGCCACAGTTGGAGTTACTATTAGACTTGCTTTGCATGAGCATTCTGGCCGTAACTCTATGGCCAGTTTGTAGGGAACATATTGTACTCATAAGACGTTGTTTGCCGTAGCCTTGTGGCCATTGACCCCGCGCCCGGTTTGAGCGGGAACAAAAGGGACAGAACCTACCTCTGTCAGGGGCTGACGTTGGTAGTAAGACTTACCTCCATATAAAGAATTAATCCGGGTTTTCCAGATATCCTCTAGAAATCCCTTCACACAAGCATCAATCTGCTGTGTGTGATTAGCCCAAAAACTAGGCCTCAGGAGGGCCTGAGCTTTTGGCTCAGCCTCGAGACTTTCAAAGTTGGTAAACAGGGGTACAGGCACAATTCCCTTAATAGATTTGAAGAGAGCGTCTCTTTGGTGAGAGAACCCCGGACAGTGTATCAGAAAATGAATACTGTCTTCAGATTGCCCACACAACGGGCAATTGCACTCTCCCTTTCCTCTCTGCTTCTGTTTGCTGTTCAAAGGTAGGCTTCCTGCTCTGAGTTTAATTTCAGTCTAGTGCCGAGAGTGGGTAGACCCTTGAGGTCATCCAAGATGTCCTCCCCCATGTCACAGACTGGAAACAAGTTCAGGGAAGTTTTCTGCCTAACTTCATTTTCATCAGACAATCTCATGGCAACAGACATGGCTGAGGACACTACAGCCTCTAAGTCAGATTTATCCAGCAGGGTCAAGACTTGCGGATCCAGGTCCAGGTCCTTGAGGATCTCTTCTACTCTCTTCTGCCCAGGACTTAGCCTGTTTAACAGGGCGGTCCTGTTTCCAAGATATAGAGTCGATTAACTTAGGATATCTGGTGTTGGGCATATGTTGCAGCTGACCCCACCATCTGACCTTGAATTCATCTCGTCGGGAGCTTAAGGACGGAACGCCAAACTCACCCCGAACAGCCACATTGGCTGTTTTGGAGCATGCTGACATACACTCCTTAAGCACCCCCACTTGAATGGATTCTAGAGACTTAGCCTGGTTGGAGTTATCAACCCATATAGCAGATCCGTACTCCAAGGCAGGTCTAATAACGCGACAAAGCATGGTTTTCTTAACCTCAGAGTTGACCCCTCTGCAGTGGAAAAAATTAGTGAGCCCCAGAGCTTTGCCCTTGCCAGTTTGAACAACTTTCCGGATATGTGCATCCCAATTACAATTGGAGGAGAACTCAACGCCCAGGTAAGTGTAGGAAGGGAGGACCAGGATCTCTTGGCTACCCCACTGTAGGGAACATAGAGGAAAGGAAAGGAAAGCAAGGAAGGAGGAGAAAGAATGGAACTTTACAATGCCTAGCAAGAGAGAGAAGAAGGATTTCTTTGCTCAAAGCAGAGCGAATATGGTAATATGGCATCAAGCTGGCTGGAAGCAAACCTGAGCATTGAAAGTGACTGAAGCCTGCTGTAGAGCCACTAAAAACTCCTCAACAGTCATGTAGCCCTCTGTTTCATATGCATCCAGTGACAAATCTCAACTCACAAATGCACACTATCACCTTTTAGAGCTAAGAAAATCAAAACTAAAATCATGCAAAATTTCTTATACCTGCTCTTTGGGCATGGAGAGAGAGGGAAAAAGTATGCTGGGTTTTTTACAGTAACTTGCGGGTGAACAAATTTAAGTCCTAGAACATTGCAACGTCAATAAGGATCGATAACCTCCAAAACACTACTTGTCATGATGTACTAACGAATGCAGATCAGACATACAACTCAGAAGCATTGCATCAGACATGGATAAGGAGAGAGAATTAAGTTTTAAGAGCCTAGGGACATACCCAACTGA
This sequence comes from Takakia lepidozioides, assembly GCA_030704615.1. Classification (NCBI taxonomy): domain Eukaryota; kingdom Viridiplantae; phylum Streptophyta; class Takakiopsida; order Takakiales; family Takakiaceae; genus Takakia; species Takakia lepidozioides. The sequence goes on along the minus strand of CM060731.1, from coordinate 35,712,994 downwards.
TGAAGCAATACACCATTGAGTCCAATCAATGTGATAGTTGGGACGCGCCGAAGAGGAACTTGTATGAGCCAAAAGTCAAGTGCTACACTCATACACTATATATTGGATAGAAATTTGGTAATAAAATGGACAATATACTAGGACATTGTTTTCACTTCTCTCCCTCTCACTTGCAGAGTTTCATTAGTTACACTTCACTTGTCAACACTGTTTCATTATGCAATTTATTCAAGATGAATATTCATAAGGAAACCCTTTAAGCAGTCCTCTCATCTGCATATCCTTTCTGTCAAAAGATGTGTGACATGGTTGGGAGAATATATCATGTCTGTCATCAGTTGACGCTCCAAATCTCATATATCCTTGATATCAGCCAAAGTGTAACACATGACCTAAACAGCCTTGACAGAAATGCCGCCAGAAGTGAGCATGGCCTGTCAACAGAGTTTAGAAACTGTTTAAACCATGTTAAATAAAATGTTGGATAAGAAAAAGTTTACAGAGGATACAAGGCGTGAGAATGCGCCGAAGTGAGCATGGCCTGTCAACAGAGTTTAGAAACTGTTTAAACCATGTTAAATAAAATGTTGGATAAGAAAAAGTTTACAGAGGATACAAGGCGTGAGAATGCGCCATTCAAGATGAATATTCATAAGGAAACCCTTTAAGCAGTCCTCTCATCTGCATATCCTTTCTGTCAAAAGATGTGTGACATGGTTGGGAGAATATATCATGTCTGTCATCAGTTGACGCTCCAAATTCTCATATATCCTTGATATCAGCCAAAGTGTAAACACATGACCTAAACAGCCTTGACAGAAATGCCGCCAGAGTGAGCATTGCTGTCAAACAAGAGTTTGAAATCTGTGAAACCACTTTAAAATAAATGTTGGATAAGAAAAAGTTTAAAGAGGATACAAATGGCTGAGAAATGCGCCTCATCAGTGCTTCCTTGTTTCCATCGAAGGACCAGGCACTGTTGCTGCACCCCGTTGACCACCTGCAACCAACAGTGTTCTGTTTGAAAACCTGAAGCCTACAGTGCTTTTGTCTCTCACCTTGGCCTAGATCTACTTGACCTGCAGTAAAGATGACAACATTTACAGTAAATTTGAAATTTGGTGAGTCTCCCAACTCCTTCAAGGAGGATTTGACATGGTCACTCTACCCTTGGGGTATTTCTTACCCTTAGAGGTAAGATTAAAAAAAATTCGCTTGAACATCTAATAAGTCCTGCAGTTTTTAAGTGACAATATCAACCTTCCTTGACACATGATCTGCCACCAGCATATGAATGAAAAGCAATTCGTTGAAGCTTAAGTAGACAGCCATTATACAAGGATGAAACCGACCTGGGAATTGTTCAATGTGTTTCGTTCAAGATTGACTGATTCCTCATCTTTACCTGTCCACCAAACTCCATATGAAATCCTAAGACAGTAGCAGATTTGAGGGTAACTGTGTTGAAAATTGTGAAAGGGAGCAGCAATGCCTAGAGGGCTTTGTGTGTCACTTGATACAAGAGCCAAATACTATAATTTGCTTAATTACACATGCAGCTGCCTGGCTATCTAACAGAGTGTTCATGGTCACCCTGGTGATGGTGGGGCGGCCATTCTAATGTTTGTAACTGTGTTGCAAAGAAAGGAGCAACCACAGCTGCTAGATGCTGGAATAGACAGTCTTGGATTGATGCAATGTCAGACTTTCTATCTGACAGGAGGTTGCAATCGAGAGAGGTGGAATAACATACATCACCTGCAACAAAGACAATCAAGATCTTGTTACCCGTCCTTGCGCCAATAATGGCCATCCTGAATAGACCCTCTGAAGAAAAGAGTTGATGGAATAGCTTCTGATGCCGAGGTGCTGCTTGCCTCCTTATACCACCCGAACCCACAAGTTTAGGTGAGGAAGAATAATGACATCTATCAATCTAAAGGTGAACCTCCCTAATCGTTGGCAAATTTCTCAAAAATGCGCGTAATTCGACATTGCTATGAACAACCAGCCGATACCTGCCTTAACAGGCATGAGATCGAAAGCTGAGTAAATTGAGATTATTCATGACGAAAACGAGACTCACGCCCTAATCCCTCAACCTTCACTTTCCGCATATCCTAGAAGTAAGGTCATGACGCAGAAGCACTCAAGTCATCACAATTGCAGCCCATTTCCCGTAATCTACCTGCATAATCGTCCCTTCAGCTCCTCCTTCCTCCATGTCTTGCTCCACTGGCACCACCAGTTGATCCAACGCAAAAAGGTTAAGAAGAGATGTCCAAAATTTCCGGGCTTGGACACCAAGCCACGCTATTTAAACCTTTCCGAGGTACTTTATCTTGTAGGTAGCCCAAATCCTCGTTTGCATCAACTCGTTTGCTCTCAGATCCTGATTTAATTACGTGTCTTTAGTATCCAACACGTACATACCAGCCTGCCGCTACTCCACTTCTGCTCCAGCCCACTTCTCTATCCTCAACTGCTAGAGCCAACCAAAGATGTGTCCTCCAAAACGTAACACAAAACAGCTTGAAGGATCCCCCTCATACCCCATAGGAGCATGGATGGATCATGGATTCCTCTTCTGTTTTCGTTCTCTTAATAGGAAATCTGGTTAATGACAAAGTCGCCCTCGCCCAGGTATCTTGATTGCGCAGTTTTACACAAAAATAGCCACCGTCTAAGTATGTACTAAATCAGGTGTGACCAGGGACGGTCTTCTTCTTTTCTTAAACTCACCCGGGGGAGAAAACGACCTCTCCTCCCCATGAGAAGCCATGCACAAGGATTGTGGGAGCCAGTCTTGATTGCAAACGTTTTGTTTCTTCGGTCAGCTCACCAATGTGTGTGTGGACGCATATCACTCGTCAACCTCTTCAGACACTTAGTTAGACTGCATACATAAACAACTAGTCTTGCTGGAGTTTGATGCTCTCCATCCACCTCCACGATAGGGATGTGCAGGATTATCTAGAACGCATATGTTGATATCAGGAACGGAGTGGGCAAAAGGAACAACTTTTGGTATGTATCCATATCACCACCGTTGCTCTGAATGGAGAGCCACAACAAGACTAGCACAGGCTAGGGGACAATATAGGAGTGGCAAATGTTGAATCCATAATAAGATTTCCAAGTGGCATGCATCATATTCACCAACACTTTGACTGGCTTCACCATAATAATGGATCCTTTGACATACTCAAGACACATGGGCATGACAAGCGCCAACAGTGGACATTACAAGGGAGCATTGGGTAAGGCTGAGCAAGGGTCACTCACTCTCTCCTGCAGCTGCAGCAGACACCTCCATGAGATTGCTACTGTAGCCTTTTTCCTGAACAAAGATTAGACAAATACGAAAAGTTATAAAATACACTACGCCCCAAAGAAAATGTCTGCCTGAAGCTTTCCCTTGGCTTGGAAGTCCTGACGCCGCACAAGGAATGGGGGCATGTGAGGTCTGTCAAGTAATGATTGCTACCGGAAAATGGCTGACTCCAAAACTCTTTGGAATTCTAGAAAGACTTCATCTGAAAGACTTTGAATGAGTCACTAGTCTCACTCTTGTCAATCCAACTTTTGCAAGACATCTTTTGCAGCATCTTTTTGGTCCTTGGCGACATCCCCATCACCTCCCTCCGACTTGGCTTGTACGACCTCCGATATGTTTTCTAAATGCTCCAACACTTCCTTGATATTCGTCTTGATGACCCCTTGCATGTCTCTGTCAAAGAACTCACCAGATGAACTTGCCTCAGCAGCCTTTCTCTTTGCTTCTTCCTCTGCAGCCCTTCTCTTTGCTTCTTCCAACTCTGCTGCCATCCGTTTCTTGTGTTCATCAAAGGACCCCTGTCTTCGGGCTGCCTCATCTGCATCAGCCTTCTTTCTCTTAGCCTCCTCTTAGCAGGCCGTTCCTTGGATTCTGCTTCTGCAGCTGTCTTACCAGCATTTTTACCAGAATCCTCTCCAGCTTTTACCCTTGCTGCATCCTTTGAAGCCTGGCTGCCCAAGGAGCTCTTGATTTGTACTCTGATGGCAATTTCACTACCTTTATCTTGCACCTCAGACGTGTAGTCACCTGCCACAAGCTGTTCATCACCAACTTGGATTATCATCTTTTCAGTTGCCCATCTCTTTCCACCAGATCCCCCAGAATTTCGGGAGGCTTCATCAGCAGCTTGCTTGGCTTTCAGGGCTGCAAGTTCTGCAGCCAATCTTCTTGCATCATCCTGAGCTTTTTTGGCTTCAAGCTCAGCAGCCTGTTTAGCTGTTTCGGCAGTTCGACGTGCTGCTTCAGCAGCTTGCTGTTCTTTCTGGAGTGCCTCTTGTTGTTCGGCTGACAACTTACCTTGCTTCGATTTTGATTTTTTGTCACTTCCAACTGAACCATACTCCAACTCCTCCATGGTCTCAAGGAATGACTTTTCGGCTCGATCTATTTTCTCAGTGAAAGTCTCCTTCTCTTTTTCAAGTTGAGAGTGTGATTTCTCCTCTTCCGCAGGGCTCTTGGGCTTCTCAGACTTGTCAGATTTGGACTTGGAATTTGGTGATGAGGGCTGTGAAGCAGGCACGGACTCCACAAACTTCTCTGTTGCAGCCCCCACTTTCTCTAGGTACTCCTCCTGGGCATGGAGAAAAGCAGCACTGGAATCAGGGGTACCTCGCCCACTTCTACTATCTGAGGTTCCGGAACCAGGGGATGCAGTATCTGACCGACCACTTCCATCACCGGACGAAGGAGACGAGCCTTTCCCACCTTTGCTTGACCTCTCACTTCCATCCTCACTTTCATCATCCAATTTGCCACCTTTGCCATCTTCATTGCCTACCTCTTTGCCGTCTTTGCCGTCTTTCCCACTGTCTTTCCCGTCTTTGCCATCTTTGTCTTTGCCATCTTGGTCTTTGCTGTCTTTGTCTCCTTTCTTCCCCTTCTTTCCTTTCTTACCTTTCCTTGCTTGTGCCCTGGCCGCAGCACCTTCAAGTAGTGCTTTTGTTTTAGCAGCTGCTTTCTCCCGCTCTAGTCTTCTGATCTCCTCCTCTAAGAATCGTATCCTTTTCTCCATTCGCGACTTCTCGACACGCTCTCTCTCCAGCAGGCCTTCAAGAAGGTCGGAATGCTCTTGCAACTCCTTAACCTTCTTGCCATGTTTTTTGGCCTCCGCTGTTGCCTCACCAGCTTTGCTTCGAACTGCCGTGATGTCTTTGTTGGCCCTGTCTACTGTTTGATGTATCACCTGCATGTGTGTGGTGTATCCCATTGGAGTGTGAGAAAACAACCTCAACATGGCAGACGAGGTTGAAGAGGCTTAAGCCTTCAAGATTGAAAAGTGATGTGAGGGTAGCTCTTGAAGCAATCCACCACCTCCAAGATGTAGACAACTTTCCACACAATATACTCCATCAAAGCTGGTTTTAGAGAGGACTAGAAGGCCATTTATTCCAGTGCAATCCACATGAACCAATTAAGCGCCTCTGGCCTAGACTGGACCCCTCAGATACTAAGCTATCCACACCTACAAATGCAGCTGAAAACTGCAGCATCAAAGAGCAGAAAGTCTTACAGAGATACAGTTTTCAAGGCGTTGGTTAGAGCACTCCACGCGATATATCTTCTCTCGCAGGCGTACAATCTCCCTATTTTCGGAGGAAATCCGACTGTGCAAGGCTCGCAGTCGCCTCAGCACTTTCTGTAGCCTCCCTATTTCTCCAGCAAACACATCTCTCTCTACTTCTACTTCCTGTCCCAAAATAAAGACAAGTACCATTAATATGGAGCACATATTAACCACATATTCATTTATGTACACAACATCACTGCTACAGCTAAAACCCTTTCAAGCGTGCAGCTATGCTTAGGTAGTGTACCTATTCCCCATGGAGTTTTATCGTTCCATCCAGCTTCACAAGCAGTGAGACTTCCGTAGCGGTTGCATATACAAAACTGTGGCCCTGTTAAAATGATCCATGTCCAAAGTGGAATTCTGTGGAAACTGGATACAAGAGTCATGTTTTGACTACAAGATACTGTTTTTCTTACATGAGTGCGAGACACACGGAAATCTCTCCGAAGCAAGACAAGTTCATCGTGGTGGGTTTCGCATATGGACTGCAACTCCAGCAACCGTCCCTTCAGCCCTGCACACCACCTTCAAATGTCAATCACTTGTTTCACATGACTTTCAACTCAGATTTATTTTTTTTGGTGTATTATTAACCGACCACGATACCTCTCAAGTACTGAACACCTTACCTTCCATTCACATAATTTGGAATGACTCGTAGAAGTCCCGGGTTCCATGATTGACAATCAAGGTGTCAAATTGAACTGATATTAATCAATCTCCCCAGGTTTGACTTGCCAAGCTGAGACATAGTTTAGAGCAGATTTAAAGGGAGAAGCACACATTCTCTCTTCCCCATATTCTGAAATAGCTTCGAGGAAAGCAAGCACCCTGGGACTGAGTAGTTCAGGTAACATCCCACCCACCGAGCAACTCAAACTCAGATCATTTGACATGTGTGATGTCTATATTCCTGAATCAGCTGACTGTGGGCATGAGAGAGGCACAAGCCTTGGAGCTTGGCCCGTAAACATGAAGGCCCTCCAGTTCTTGGAGCTTCTAGGTTTCCCTGCTGCTCCAATTGCTCAATGTCTTTCTCCAATTTCCTGCAATTTGGCAGGTATGCTGGAAATGTAGTCTTCTTAAGTCATGTGATAATTTGCCTACTGCTATATATGGTTTGCTACCTGATATACTGAGAATCACGAGGGGTATATTTTCAGGTGGTAGAAGTTTTGACCAAAAAGGGACTCGTGATATGAAGAGAGAAATCATCATGCAAGCAAAGTCTCATACATATAACACCATGGGAGTCAGTAAGTGGGATAGAAACACCACAAAGGTCATACACAATAATTCTCAAACAAGTTGAAGTATATGGATGAATGTTTCATCAACCAAATACTACGTGTCCCTACAATTGAAGATACAGATGTACTCACAGCTCCCAGTACTCGTGCGCAAGTGACAACCCAAGGGACATTGGATGGGTGCTTAGGCATGTGATGCTGTGCCAAATTCTGTAAGGTTTGTGACCATTTGACCAGGTTCTACCACAACCAAGGAATTTCCACTTGCTTGATTGCACCTTACACTAGCTGGCTTCAAACATATAGAGGTAGTGAAGGTTTTGAGCAGCCACAACCACATCGTAAGAAGTTAGAGCAGCTGAAGAAAAACAGAGAGAGACAGATGTGCTCAGTAGACTAGCTTCCAGTGCAGAGGGAGTGGAGAAGAAGAAATCATATCACATCCACAGGACAAAGAAAGAAAGAAGAACAGAGCATAGTTGGAGAGGTCGTTTGACTCGAGTATCAACTGGGGAAACTGAATACTATAAGTGCAAAAAGATGCAGGGGATACAGACCTGTTTTCCATTTGAACAGATGCTGCATGAACTTTGTGAAGCTTGAGATGGTAGGCCTGGTCAGCGAGCGCCCTTTTCAACTCAATAATCTCCTCCAGCAAGGACTCCTTGTCGCGTGAAGCTAGTCCCATTTTCTTGGCAGCTACAGGCGCTCGTTCCATTGGGGATGCCGGCCCATCCCCTCTGGCTGAACAGCTCAGGCACGGATCATCATCCTTATCCCCACAAGCACCTGCCACCTGCGGAAATGCTTCAACCCCTCCCCCTTTGGAACCACCATCACCCCAGGGCTCAAGCTTGACGGCAATTTGTGGCAATTGACCCGATTTCTTGCTCGGTGCTGTGTTGCTTCGAGCAGCCATTGTTCTCAAACCGAGTTTTATCAAAATCTCCTCTTTCTAATAGAAAAGATGTTTTGCATATCACATAGATACTTCAGAGTGCCATTGCGTTCCCTGGGCACTATATTGGCTGCCTTTCTGATGGAACTCACCTTCCACATCCCTGTGAAACCATGCTTCTGCTTGTGAACATGTAAACATAAACCAATTGATCTCCGCTGTCATGAAGCTGGAGCCTCAGCTGCACCCAGTTCCAAGCAGCTGACCTGCATGATAGATGCTCTTCAGAGTTGCATGGTTCTATTGCCTCCATCAATTGGACAGCCTGGGACATCAGAAAGTGGCAGCAAATTTCTGCTGCATTTCCTGTGTGGTCCTACCATTGCTTCCTGTCATCTGATCGGTAGCTATTGTCAATGAGGGCACTGACTTTCCAGATGGAATCCCGTGCCACTGTTTTCCAGGTCTTGTAGGAACCATTTTGCCACACACCATTGCCTTACCACTTTGTGCAACATGCCCCTCATACTGAAGCTTCTTCAGATTTCAAGTCTCATATGTGAGGTGACCATTTGCAGTTGTCACATCCATGCCCAGTGCAACCACTTAGATACCTCAATAGCATTCTGAAGTCTGTGCAAACAGTATTCTGCCCCTCTTTTATAAAAAAAGGCACGCAACTCTCAAGAGTTCCTCGATATAGTTGGACACCACTGGTCGATATATAAATTGTTCAATTTTGAGTACAATCACTGACAGGGGTGGGACATCATCCCTTATCGTTCAGCATTCCAGAAATTCTCTAGTCAAAGATAAAAACCTAAATCCAAGATACAGATCCAGTGCTGGAAAATCTGCCAGTGGTCCATTATTTCAGTTGTGGAGCTGAAGAGTATCTGTAGCTCGAGTACCTGTGCATGTGCACAGAAAATTGAAAGTGCTTATTTTTCTTACATGTAGAGATTACCATCTCCGGAACTGAAAATGGCTGACGCAGGGAGTTACGATTGCTGGACTAGAGAGAACAGATGAAATTGAACACGTTTAACTTCGGCAATAGGAAGGCTCCTATTAATTTTGTCCGGTCAACTGAACTCCACTCCCATACGGCCACCAGATCCTTACATACAGCTTCAGGAATCATTTCTGTCCTCGGGGATGAGTCCCATTCATTTTCTACTGAACTTGAAGTAGTAATGGGGAGACAGAGAACCTCACCATCCAACTGCAGTGTCCAGCGTCTACTCTAAGCCAGCATTGATCCAAGGACTATACGGATTCAGAAATCCCCTCCGTTACCGGGAGGATCTATTGAATGTCTGTGCCATGAAAGCACTCGAGTTGGGAAGGGAGGGGACAAAGAGGGGAAAGGGCCAGTCCACGGGACACAGTGTGAAAAACAAAAAACGCAGAAACTGTGTTCTAGAGGAAGACTGCTGCTACAACAGGCGGGCGCCGGGCCCGTGATTGATGACAAACAGTGACCGAAGAACGCAAAACATTCCTTAGTTTCTTTATAATCTCTGGAATTAATTTAAAAAGCTCCAATGGATCTGCCTTGCAGAGATGGAAGAATCTTCCATGGGATATGCTAAAGGGAGGGGGAGCGGAAGGATCAGTGAGAGTCTTGCAAGAGTCTCATGAGGGACGCCGTACGGTAGTTGGTTAATGGTGGCTGTTGTTCCCAACACCTTTTCCATTCTACTTTCGCCCTGGAAAACTTGCTTGGCTAAAAAAACCACTTTAGCCATGCTTCAGATGTTTATTTTGTCATCGATTGTGGCATCTACCCTAATTACAGATCTTCATGGGAGGACGGAGCCAACAAAGACGGATAGGATGCAGTGGCTCTAGTATCTACACATATTTTTAGTCCTTTCTTAGGGGTCATCAGCCACATAATCTTTCTTCTGTTTCATGTTGGGTTCTCTATGGCTTGCAATGGAGCCTAGGGATGCAAAACACTATGTTGGCGAGCGCCTCGGCACAGTGGAATACCATTCAGCTTCCCCGTTACCATGTCTGTTCTTTCAGAACGTTCCTACAGTGGTCTTCTTGGGGTTTGCTAAGCCTCCTCTTGGCATACTCAAATTTTATAGCGTTTTTCGCACTTTATCTGGCAATTGTGAGGAATCCGAGCTTCAGCCGTTATGTGAGATTTAACACCATGCAGGCGGTGGTGCTGGACGTTCTTCTTATATTTCCAACTCTCGTCGAGCGCACATTCAGCCCTCGGAGCGGCATCGGATTTGAGCTGCTTGTGGTCTTTAACCACACGGTGTTCCTTTTCCTTGTCGCATGCTTTGTATTTGGAGTGGTTTCGTGTCTCCTTGGGAAGACCCCTCGACTGCCAATTGTAGCAGATGCGGCCGATGCACAGGTCTGAGGAGACCATGAACCCCGCCCTGACAGATTGGTGTTGCAAGGATACACCTTTGGTTGATGAAACTAAATAAGCACATGAAGAAAGTTTTGACAGCAAGCAAAGGCAGGCTTGCATGCCTTGGAACAAGAGGTCGGTCAGATTGCTTCTTCTATTCCATATGCTACCTTGGTGAGCAGGGTGTGCATTTTGTAGGTCAATTGTGATGCAAATCACACGTAGCAACAGCAGCAAGTACTTGATCAGTGGCCATCTTGCTTCTCTTTGCAAGGCTTTTGCAAGGACGTTGAAAAGCTTGATCATCAGACCTGTGCAATTTTAAGCTTTTTGCAAGGCTCCTTGGAAGATTTCTCGATCATCAGACCTGTGCAATTTGAAGCTTTTTGCACTGCTCCTTTGAAGATTTTGAGGGGGAACATGTGCTTTTTGCAGAGTCTAACTACTTCATAATGGCTGCCATTTGTCGCCCTTGTTTGGGACCCTCCTTTGGAACAATGAATTGCAGGTGCAGTGAAGTACATGTCCTGTAAAGTAACAAAGACACCCACACCACACATATCTGCACAAAGGTTATCAGGGTAGTAGGTTGTCTAGATGTAGATCCATTTCAGGGTGTTCTGATCACACACAGTTCGCATCAAAGCTGTCAGAGCTTCACCTACCCAGCTGGAGATGGTGTATGAGAACCTACAACTGAAATCATAGTTGTCACCATGCCCTTCAGATTGTCAACACAGGCAAAAACATTGGCATTATACTGAATGCTATTCCAAGCTTGTTAGGGTGCAGCACTGGTGGTGCATGCTACAAAGACCCTTTTGCATGTGTGGTTGGAGCCTTTTGGGACATGATTGTTCAACCAAGCAAGCAATTTACATCATCAATGAATGGTGCATGAGAAAGTTGGATTGCACAGATTGTGTATGTCTATGTACTAATCAGCAAATGGTAAATAGCGGTTCAGCCCAGTTCTTCACTCTGGCTTCCTCATCATCTCCTGCACCCAGTCTGAGTGGCAAACAGTCCGCGGAGACAGTGGGTTCAACTCTAGTCTGCAATGATGTAAAATATCAAAACAGAGGTAATGATGTACAATGCAATAGGCTTGATTGCAGGCCTGAGCTACTGCTGATTGGGCCAGTCCACTTTGCTGGGAACCAGTTGCTTTTGCTGAGGTGACTTGGTCTTATCGCAATGCTCGTAGCATAGACGTTCTGAACAGCTATTTAGCAATTTGGGTAGTATGGTGGTTGCAAGCAAATTCTCAGGGGCACAATTGCAGAGGCTATGCATCAGCTACAGCGAGTCGTGTAAGTCCTGCATTGTGCTCGAGTTCCAAAACTGCTGCATCCAACTTCTTCAGCATGTTCATCACTGCCTCCGCGGGCCAGAAACCTTCAGCCTGAGCCAAACAACCACCATCAGCTAGGTTTTTTTGGTTCAGTTTGCAATTCGAATTTTTGTATAATTATAGACAAACTGCTTGAGGTTGTCTTGATTGCATAGCTTCTATCCATGTATTAACATGACAGCTTCTTAACACTCAAACGTACAAGATGTGAGAGATTGCAGTTTAAAATGGACAAAATAGGTGATCCGCCAAAAGATCAAGACGAGAACCCTATCCTTCATATTAGAAAGGTCATTTCAGGGTGGGACTTGCTGTTGCAACACATGACCATTCTAGTGGGAGTGCCCGAAGATGTGTAAATACTCAAACTCATACCTGTCGTCTGCCTGAATTTCCAGACAGTATAAATCGTAGGTCGAATGCAGTTTTCTCCTCACTGTCAATGAGTGCTGATGGCCCAAGCTGGTCACAATCATTCACAAAGATAACACAAGAAAAACGGATGTTTATGTTACCCTTCATACATAAATCAACCATCAGAAGGCGTAATTGGCAGTATCATACTCAGGGTGAAAGACACATCACCTCATTATACACATTCACTTGTCCGACACTGAGAAGTGAGGAGCTGAAACCAAACAAAGATTTAGCAGTTGTATGAAGTACTAGCACTGTTTGACGGCGTAGCTGCGAATTAGGAATGAGCCAGAGACAGTCTGTGAATCAACTGCTGGATTGCTGTCACATTTTTAGGATAGAGAGAGTCTTGGAATTCCGATACACAATCTTTGAGGAACATCGTTTATGCCTGCAATTTGAAATAGTTTCCATTCCTTAGTTGAATGAAGTTCTTCAGCAAAAACAGAGCACAAATACTAGCCGGATGGACGGACCTTCCAAAGTTCCTGAAGGATTGCCAGTCTTTTCTTGGGGAGGCTGCACTCCATCCACACAGTACCTCTTTCCACCTGGAAACCTCACCACGGCAAACATGTGCGATCCCTTTGTCAGAAGCTATGGCTGCACAACTAGAACAAGCAATGAGCTCATGTTGTCTGTTATTAGAGACGGTGAAGGAGAAAGCACAATACAGATAACCTTAGCTCTCTACTCATACATACTGACCTCTAAAATACCATGAACTACAAATTCAGTAACCAGGAGAAGATACCATCCATCATGTGAAGAAGATGAGCACAGCACGTACAAACCTGTAACACGACATCATCCTTCCCAGTGACCCCTTCTTCATCCATTGTGGTGATGCCCGTCCTCAGAGTCTGCAAAGAAGCTAGTCGTAATCAGTCACCATTTGGCTCAGATAGACTTCTGATGGTTGAGCAGGACTTCAGCTTTTAATAGTGGGGAACTCCAGCACGGTGACAAACTTCTACGGCATCCAACCTGGACCCACCTGAGTGTTGCCCTGACGATAGCAGAGAAGTTAATCGATAGTTTAGTTTCCAAGAGATCCTGGAATGTTACCACAGCAATAATTTTTTGTCATCAGCAAAGGAAGGTGCAGTTGGTTATAAAACCTCAATGAGGTTACAGAAATCATTAAACTCCGATGCTGTCAAAGCAACACTCCAGCCACCAGCGCCCACCTGATCCATACATATCCACCACAAACAGCAAGGATTACAACACAGCTTAGGAATATTTTGGTATCAGTGGTAGCTTGAGGAACCCAATGCTTCCTTGTTCCGGAAAGCTTATTCATGCAGAGATTCTTGCTGAAGATTGTGAGACACACTCAATGGACTTGTCAAGCACTGCTGTACATACAGCATAAAAAAATTTACAGATAGGGGATACTAGGGTGATGATGATGTAGGTTAAGGAAAATCTGCTCCTGTGGATGAGGCATATGGCTTCCTCTAGAGCTGAATTTTTCTCTTTGATACGAAAATAAACAAGTCCTACTGCAAATGTCCGATTTGTATGTGAATCACATGGGCCATGCTGGCGTGATTGGCCTCAATAACTTCCTAATTACGTAGAAGCCATATGTTGTGCAAGCTTAATGAACAATGTGCCTTGTCTGTACCTTTGAAGGACCTGACCTCTTACACTATCACATTCCATTCAATGAAAGAGGAGAAAATTAAGTCACAAAGGATTGAGACACCAGGTCCATATGATTTAAGACTCTGACACATTGAGTTTAGTGACTTGAAATCAGGAACAGTGAGGTTCTTACAATTGCACAGAAGCTTTCTTCTGAGTCTGGTGCGGTTTCAAAACCCAAACGCCAGCCCTCCCCATCAATTACTTCAAAGCTCTTATCCTCAGGTGGCTCCTCCACAAAGTAGCAACCTATCATCATGCCGAATTTGCAGGAGATTAAAGAAGAGAACTGCATTCAAGATTCCCTTGGCTTGGATCTAAGTTTATTTTCCCTCCCCCTTTCTCCAGAAGTCCAGCAGAAGTAGAGTGACAATGCTGGTTAGCCATGGCAAGCAGAGCTGTACAAAATTCTTCACCGGCTAAGAGCAATTGAATCAAAACCTCTACCTAGGGTCAGAAGAACATGGAATAGTGGACTGTTAGGAGGCGGTTCAATACCAATTGCACTGGACAAGACATACTGATAAGTTTTGCACCAGGCAAGGAAGGGCCCTATCACACACATGGAATTACGAAATCTGTCTTTTAAGTCCCTAGCATGAGAAGAATGCACAGCTGCATAAAGTGACTATAGCATTTACAACAAGGAGAGCAGCAAAAATCTGCCATTCGAAATGTAGTTCATGCAATGAAGTTTGCCTCTGTTCACATGAATACTAGTGAAGCACTCAGGATTAGCTGGAGGCACTTAAAGCTCACGCAGGTGACTTTCTGAGAAGGATCTACCTGACAGGTCACAGCGGAGATAGCCTTCTCCATCGTCTTCTTCAGCTAAGCTTTTCGCCTTGGGCATGACAATGACACAACCACTCTCATCGCATTCCAATCTGATTTCACCTTCCTCATCATCTTCCTCATCATCTTCCTCGTCATCTTCCTCATCATCTTCCTCCGGCCTTAGAAATCTTTCGCCATATTCTCCTACTGGAATTCCCTGAAACCCCTCATTTGCAACGGCCCTGGTCTGAAGCTGTCGCGTTGAGGCTGTGTACCCTCCCAGAAACGGCGGATTGCTGAGGACGATGGATCCCGCTGCAATGCTACAAATGACAGATTTTTTCGTTCCAACTTTGCACTGCACCGAATTGGATGGGAAGCATTCCAAATTTCCATGGAATGGCGACCGTCGCTCGAAATGCACGAGAGAGGACGAAAGTCCACCACAGCTACGTGTCTGCATGGCTAATTATTACACGCTACCACGAAACTTCAAGTAAACCACGAATCGAAAATGCAAGGTAGATCAATCTGAAGTGCACTCCAGAAAGAATCTATTGCGTGCACGCAAAAGACAGTGGGAGAAGCAACACAAGAGCAGCAACTCGGGAAATTGAGGATCTCTCAGCCGTGGGATAGGTCCAACGAAGAGGCGGATACGGATTGTTTCAACAATATACGACTGATACGGATAGCTAGCAAAGGTTCAAGAACAATCCGTGTTATGAGAAATTGAACGAAGAGTTTCACCTAGGGATCCTTACACAGCAAGAAGAAGAAAGAGAAAGCTCAACTCACGGAGCGAAGACTTTCTACACAGCCTAATTAACATCGAAACAATGCAAACAATGCTGTGAGCTGAACAAAAAATACAGAGAAATGAAGCGCGGGATCTTGCAAACTTGCAAATGAGGCGGGTAAATCCTGAGAGAGCCCGCAAAGTGTGGACCAGTCAGATGGAGGCGCGTCTGCTTCATTTGTCGCGCCTATCAAACGTAGCTCCGGACTCTCCCAGGCCTGCGCGCCCTGCCCGGCCTCCCGTCGTCTCTTCCACTATGCCGGGGAGCTCCCATACAGGCTTCAGCCCGTAGCCGGTCGACCCTCCCCTTTGAGCCAGTCATATGCCTTTTCTTCTCTTTTTTCCCAAGGAAATACCACCCCCTTGCAACGAGTGGGCCTTGAGGGGGAAAATACTTGAACCCTTTCAGAGCCACAAATAGCCGAAAGCAGATCGGAGGGTTTTGCATAGGTTGATGCCCTGAGTTGGAGGGCATTCCCGGATTTAGTTAAAAAGAATTCATCGGATTCCACCTGGCGGAATGCACCCCATCAGCTCCCTCGAGTGCATCCGAAATGCAGAATGCACCGGCAATTAGATTTTTTTTTTAAAAATTCGCATTTCTTTACGAAGGGTAATGCCCCTCGCGTCGGGCATTCCTGGATTTTTGGGCCTTCCCCTCAGGCCTACCATCAGATAAATACAAACAAAATGTTTTGGCAGTGCTTTACGAACCAAGACCCACATGCCAAGGTATAGGATGTCTTATGGGGCCACAACACTATTGTGGCACTGAGTTTTTAAACGGGCTCAGCCTTGCGCAAAGACTTTTGAGAACATAAAATCAAAATCTTAACAAGTAGATTTTATTTTTATTTTTAGATTTAAAATAAGTAAACATAGAGATTAAATAGATGTAATATCTAATATCGCTTATCATTGAAAGATAATAGCATTTTCAATGCGCTCGCATGTGCCTGTGGCGGGGCCTACTTGTAGCACAAGGTCATAGGGTTTGCCGGACAAGCCGGCCCCTGCGGTAGGTCCCAACCAAAGGGGGGAATCTGTTTATACATGCTCTGGTAATGCACATAAAACATTAATTCTTTCAAAGATTTGTAGATAGCAACGTGTAGTTTGGTGGTTTAAAGCAACCATTGAAGAGCATAAGGTTTGGTGCTCAATTCTTGTCATGTAGTATTGTGGTAGTAATGTGTGTCATTAAATATATATTGTGTATATTGTTCTTTCTGAAATTTTCCTAAGTCCTTGTTCTTCTGCGGGGGCGGACCTTCCAACCGACTTGGGCAGACCCTCCAGTAGACTCATAGTTCACTCACATAAAGTGGACCCTCCAACGGACTAGACTGCAGAGTGGACTCACCTTCTAGTGGAGTGGGCAGACCCTCCAGCGAACTCTACAGGTGGACACAAAGTCAAATCTGCACGTAGAGTGGACCCTCCAGCGCACTAGAATGCAGAGTGGACCCTCTCCGGCAGAATTTGGAGAGTCGATGGACAGCCTAGACTATCCAATGGACCCTTCGGCGGACCCGGTGGATGGGCACTGGTCTTAGGAGCTTTGGAGAGCCTCTAATATCCATCATTGCCTAGAGTTGGTTGATGTGTATCTGTAATAAACTAATAAATATATGTTTTGATTGTCCAAAATTAAACAAGAGATAAACATCCAACATTAAGAGTTTTAAATATTTTAAAAAATATTTTTATTTTTATTTATAATTTAAGAAAAAAAACATTTATTTTATTTTGGATGGAAAAATATTTTATACCAAAAAACTAGAAATAGTTTAAACTTTAATGCAGACGTGTGATCTTATAGTACTTTCACCGGATTGACGGAGCCTAGCTCCTTGAGCTTTGTTTGTTCTCTTGTAAAGAGAGACTATAATATTGCATCATGTTGAAATGTGATCAAAAGACCTTACAGTGAATCAAGGTCTTGATCGGTATGTTGTGCTGAGCAGTGTTGGGCAGATATATCCGGATCCGGATCCGGCAGCTATTTCATATCCGGCGGATACATAAAACAAAGGATCCGGGTAGGATCCTACCCGCCGGATAAAAAAAAAAAGATTAATAATTTATAAAATTAAAAAAATAAAAGATGTTATTTTTATGATTCGGATTTCTCTATAACCGTCGGATATTATAATCTGAATATCCGGACTAATTTATATCCGGCAGATTTTAAAAAACTTCTACTATGCATAACCGGCGGATATTAGAAATGCAGATTATTCTAATATCCAGATCCGCAAGATGTATCATTCTCTAATTCGGACCCGGCGGATATTTTAAAAAAGCTAAGAACCGCCCAACACTGGTGCTGAGTCATGTTCCCTAGTCTTACCTTCGTCTTATGTTTCGCCAAAGTAGGAGAGCCCATTGCCATTTGAGGCTTGTTGAGAAAAAAAAAATGTATAATTAGATCAACGAGTTACTTATCTTCCCCTGTTGCAGGAACGCGATATTATGAGCATAGGCTTATAGTTGGTGGACATGTAACAGTTCTGCTAAATACAGACAGATTTTATCTAATTAAAGCATTGCAATGTAACTTTTTTTACTGACAGATATGGTCCGAACCTGAATCTTTGCCAAGACCTAATCAGCAAAATGTTGTTCTTGTTTTGTGGTCAAGATGACTTCATCACAAACTTAGGCGGTATTAGCTAAGGTCACCAAGCTGTACACCGGATTGTCAACCAACCCTATGTTACGGAAGTGCAGGGCATTAACTTCTATAGAAGTGATATCATTTACCGGAAGGGCAATGAGTCTTGCCATAACCCAGGGATGCCTCGGCGTGAGCCTGGTCACGTGAGCGCGTGAGCGCAACTGCGCTCACGCCACGTCACCTTGCGCAAATGCCACGTCACGGGGCTCACTCCACGTCATCACACGTGAAGGCCGCGTCACCACGCGCCCAGAAAGAAGTGGAGTGTATTCCCGCGGATTGGCACCCTTTACCGCGGAAACAAGCTGGACGACATAATAAAAGGCATTGAATAAAGGATGGATGAATGTACAGTTGGATGATAAACAGATGGATGAGTGTGAAAAATGAATGTAGATGGATGAATGAGGGATGGATAAGAGTAAAATGGATGAATGTATAATGGATGTTGAGCAATGACAAAAATTCATGACAGGAAGATGCATGACCAAATCTTTTGACGAATGCACAACGTATATGAAATGAGTGTGGAAGGTTTGTGGGGTGGATTAAAGAGTACAGAGGATGAATGTACAATGGATGTTGTACAAAGGAAAAAATTCATGAATGGAGCACGCATGAATACAGTGTAGATGAATGCACAATGGATATGAGAAGAGTCAGGGAGGTTTGTGAGATGGATTCATACATATTGCAATTTAAATGAAAGTTGATTCTGTGATTATTATTTGTTCTAAAGGAACAACTACGGTGGAGGAAGGGGATTCAACGTTTTCCAGATAATATGAAAATGAATATTAAAAGAATACAGTTCAGTCTGACTCAGAGTCAGTACAATGTATCCCCGCTTCCTCTGCATCTAAGTCTAAGTATTTTAGAACACCGGATCCACGCTGGATACACCTACGGCTGGCCACTAAAAAGTCAGGGGATAGGGACTCGGCCGCGTGAAATGCCATTGCTTCGGCATAAACAGGAAGCAAAAAATTGGAAAGGGGGCTATCGAAAACAGACTCGCCAGAAATGACTGTATCTCCTGAAGATCCACCGCTGCCTTTCCTGAAAGACAGCCTGAAAAAGTTATTACTGTAACTTTGATGTTATCGAGAAATTGAGTATGACTCCCAAAGAGGGTTTAGCACTTACTCACATGAAAAGTCGTTGTCGACTTGCTTATCTTCGGGATTGTCATCATTTCGAATTTGAATCCGATCAGTCTGTGTGCCTGAAGTGGAGCCAGACAAAAGGGGGAGGAGCACTGTGTTGTAGAGGTCAGAATCACCTTCCATGCCAAAAAGGCTTCTTCCGCCTGCCTTGCATGCATGGTAAGTTGCTCCTGCACCAGACATGAGAACATGAACAGTTTGGAGGGGGGGATTTAAGCAGATGAAACTGTTGAAAGAAAACCAATTCGGAAGGGAAAAAACGAACCTGTGGACACAGAAAGATCGACCACCCGTGCAGAGCGGTGGCTGCATGACTCCAGCAGTATTTGCATGAACGCTGGGGACTTTTCCTTTGCACCTCTCCAGGGAGTGCCATCTGGTCTCTTCAGAGTCTGACTGCAAACATCCTGCAAAAATGGCGTGGGCTGTTAACGAGTACACGATTGGAACACCTCTGCAGTCCATGCTCCCACATCTGGAAGATGAGGAGAGATTCGGATCATGCAAGCGCAAACTGGACACCCCTCCAGGATTGGTGGGTGACTCCCATCGGCATGATAGAGATAATTTCTTCATACCTCGTGTGCCTGTGCCGCCCAATTTTGGATGTACTACTCCATCTGTGGATGTAGGTTGTTCTGCAGATTTCGATGCAACATATGTCACAGCTCCGGCACGGGGAGAAGGTCGGACGCTGCTGCCGGTTGAGGAGACCGATTGTGGTGATGCAATGTGGCACATAGAACGGACTCTGAAAGGATCGAAAGTTGGTTGTTCTACTATCAGGGCATTGTCTTTTGTGAAGTGCACAAGTAAAATTTGCAGAGGCGCTGGTGGGACTCCAGCACCGACATTCACAAGTTTGTTCAAATATTACTCAGCGCGGGAGTCTAGACCTCATAAGTTCTGGTTCTGTCTTGATGACATTCAGCGTTGTGTGATGGGGACTTGTCGGGATTCAGTCATCAGTAAGTCTGTCATCCCTGTCGTCTGGCCAGTCAAGGTCGGAACATCTCTCTCCACACAAGAGATTGACATGCTGGAGGATGCAGGGTTTCGACTTCCAAGAGGCCCAACAGTCCTAACACCAACATCATCTCGTGGTACGCCGTCCGCATTCCCTGCACGTCCACCACATGGGAATGACTGGCCAACAAAAAGGAATAGAAAACCGGTTCGTCGTGTTGAGGCAGGTGCAGATAACCAGTGCAAAATTGAGTGTGCGAGAACCCTGCAGTGTCGGGTTACCCAAATTGTGAATGTCCCCCCTCCAGGCTATGGGTGGATGTACACTATGGTGACTTCGGGATCGGTTATTCATGATAGGCTCATGTTTATTTTTGGCTATGCTCATGCTGAAATGTGTTCATGGCTCATAGAAAATACCAATGTTGTACTGGTACTATGAGATAACTATTGGGAATTTTCCTAATTGCACATGCCCGGACTTCGACAACACGATAAACAGCTCCATTGGAAAGAGAGGTAAATTTGTTCCATGCAAACATCTTTACTACATCTACATTCACAAGATGTTTTGTGATCCTCAACGAGACACGTGCATTCACCAATGCACAATGGGTCCTTGTGACGTTCAAACACTTCTGCAGAGAGATAGGATAGTTGACATCTGATGTGTTTTCTCGGAGTTTTGTATGTATCAATGACTCAACTTTCTTGAATTACTTTGATATGCTCCACTATCGTTTCTTAATTTGTCCACTACTGGAAATGAAACTAGTCACTCTCCATGGATCCACTTTGCTCAAGTAAACCCAAACCTTTCCCATTTTTGGGCTTTTATTTATTTCTTTTCTTTTCTTTTTCTTTTATCATATTTGGTGAAATTCCCATGTCCAGGGCATGGGATTAATTAGTGCTTCCCTGAGCATGATTATAGTTCCTCCCTATGGGTCTCTCCAGGCAATCTTTTTTTATGTGCTCCACTATCGCAAGTTCACCAATGTTTTTTAATAGATCCACTAATGCAGTCACTCTTCATGGATCCACTTTGTTCAAGTAAACCCAGGCCTTTCTCCATTTTGGGGCTTACATATATATATATATATATAATATATTGTGATTGATCCTGTTTGGTGAAATTCCCATGTTGAAAGAGGGCAGGGGATTAAGATGTCGTTGACGACCTCTTAATTCGTCATTCCCTGAGCAGGGTTACAACTCCCCCCTATGGTTTTTCCAAGCCACATTTTTTTTCTTGCAACGATTTTCATGGGTTCATTTCTCATGCTGAGCATGCGATTTAAGATGTCGTTGACGACACCTTAATGCCTGGTGCATGCGCTTGCTGATCCCTCAAGAGACTTTCATTGATCCACTTTGTTCAAGTAAACCCAAGCCTTTCTCCATTTTTGGGCTTACATATATACATATATATATTTTGTGTTTTATCTTGTTTGGTGAAATTCCCATGTTCAAAGAGGGCAGGGGATTAAGATGTCGTTGAAAACATCTTAATTTGTCATTCCCTGAGAAGTATTACAACTCCCCCTATGATTTTTTCCAAGCCACATTTTTCTTCTTGCAACGATTTCCATGGGTTCATTTCTTATGCTGAGCACGCGATTTAAGATGTCGTTGACGACACCTTAATGCCTGGTGCATGCGCTTGCTGATCCCTTAGGAGACATGCTCATACAGTCCTCCATAGACCCCTCATCTGGACAACTTCTCATCCGTGCTTCATCCAACGTTCATCCATAACACTTTTACGTTCATCCCAAATCCATTCATCCGTGAATGTATCATCGTGCATTCGTGCCACTTTCTCGTCATGGAGCTTGTCTGTCTTCGGTCCGATGGAGCGGAGACTGCGTCCACGAAAATAGGCCCACTTGTTCCCACGATTTTGGGGTCCAGCGCGAATTTTGCTCACGCTTTGATTCTACTCACGCTTCGGGGAATCTGCTCACGCATCCAGGAATCTGCTCACAGGTTCTGCTCACGGCTTTGTTGCCCTCTAGAAAACTTTGTCATATGGGCCCAGACATAGTGAATTACAATTAAACTATAAGTTTTGGATGAAAATGTCAAAAAGCATTCCATCTCCTAAAATCTAGGGTAAAACACCCTATGACCGTTATAGCACCTATGACCGGTCACCCCATAACTGCTCGGGTCAGGCCGCATGAGCTACCATTGTTGGGCCCAAGACTGCTCAGTTTTGCCACTTGGCAAATAGTTGTTTGATATAACCCCCCCAAAAATGTGATTGGTCATAGGGCCCAAGGTTCACACAAGCTTTCTGATTGGTTCAACTTTGAAACCCCACAACTTTGTGTGGACTTCATGAAATCACGCACTTCCAAGTGTGTTGGGATGCCCTGGATGTGGGGCATATTATCAATTTTATCCGGGGTAAAATGAGAAAAATTCACCGTTAGATCTTCCGCCATCGTTAGATGAACGGTCATAGGCCTGTCTACCCTAACTTACTGTGGATGGAAATCAAGAGGATTCTCTAAGGTTGCGGGCCCCGCTGCAGGAATATAGGAAAAGACAAAGGTGTCAGACATTAGAGGCACCGTGAAACTCGATTGCCCCTTATGAAAGGACGTCTTTTTTGCGCCCCTTGGCAAGGGGTGATTCCGTGGGGGCGCAACTTAGGGAATATCCTATTTCGACCAATAGCGCCTCATTAATCCTGGGGGCGATTCACGGGGGGCGCTTGCAGCTGCCCATGGAACCCGGCTATTACTTCAAGAACCACACTGTGAATTCCTATCATGTTATGCACAACTTGAGAATTGACATCAAGTCTTGCAGTACAAAAGTATCAGCAATCAACTTGAAAGATAAGATGGTC
The DNA here is from genome assembly GCA_030704615.1 of Takakia lepidozioides. Lineage (NCBI taxonomy): Eukaryota > Viridiplantae > Streptophyta > Takakiopsida > Takakiales > Takakiaceae > Takakia > Takakia lepidozioides. Next base: position 35,690,167 of record CM060731.1, on the reverse strand, counting down.
ATCAACCTATCCGAGTTCCCAAAGTGCCAGGGATCACATGACAAAAGTGCTTGCAAATGGACATCGGTTTTTGTTCCTGTGATTGAGGCGCAGAACAAATTAGCCGTTCATTGGTTGACGCCATGAATCTGATTAACGAAAGCCAATTGTATATGGAGCAGAAGACAACCAAGATGCTTGAACGACGCAGTTTCAGTATTAGAAGGCTAGAGACAGAACAAATTACAGAAACAACAAGAATATGGTGTAGGTGCTCTCTAATCTGACCACTGCAATGTGCATTCGTCAAAGACAAGACTGCTATGCCAGCCCCCATGCAACTTGAAGATTCATCTTATGAGTCAATGGAGATGTCTAACATTCCACAAAATGTTATCAATGTCCTTGACACCAAAGAGGACTCTGAGTAAATCGAATTCTCATTTGGATGACAGTGTGTAGTTATTGACTACAAGATTTTTTGCTTCATGATTGAGCTACGTAAATAGACATTATATAGGCATACAGACATTATTATATACACATCATTACCTATTATACACATTATTAAATAAATAGACATTGCATTACAGACTGTGTATTTTTGATATTAGGGTTTGCGTTTTCCTTGCCTAACCTTACAATCATTTATAAGACAAATGTTGCTATGGAATGACAAGAATTTGATGGATTTGTAGAGAAAGACATTACAGACTCTCAGCAAGACATATTGCAAGCTAGTATGAGCCAAAATTTTGTTGCCCTCTGACTAATTTTAATATGTCTTCATCAATATATCAAGATGAAGCATCTTCAATTTGTAAGATGAAGCACCTCAATCATGAAGAGTGGTCAACACTCTCGATCATAAAACTATTCAAAGTTGAAGATTCATACTCTGCTCAGTCCTTGAACCTTGCATGATTATCAACATTTTTACCTTGTATTTTTCTCTATGAAGAGGATTAATACTATTAAATCTTTCAAAACGTAAATGTCTTGTTTCTTTTTACATCACATGTACATCTGGTCCTCTATCTTAAAGCAAAAGAACTTTCTAAGGGCATTAACAAGACTTTTGAGTATACATATTGATCAGAAGATATTAGTGCTAGTCTTCAGCATAAAAATTATCAAAGCTTCACATGATCTTTCCACATTATTAATTGCCCTGTGACATCGTAGGGGTTGGAATTAGCACTTCAAGAGTCTGGATCCAGAACCTATTTCAAGTCAATCTAGTCATGTGTAGATAATCCGATGCTTCTAGAGACACTCAAGAACGCAGGCAATCCCGCAAGAAATCGGGAGTCACTGCGTTTTTCTACTTTTCGCGCTTAGAGGGAGAGTGGTAGTCAAGCTGGAGAGGGTTCCTTCTAGAATACGAAAGAGAAGAAAGTCTCTTTATTTTACTTCCCTTAGAGAGAGACGCAGAGCAAGAGAGAAAATGACGAGGCGTCGTTTGTTGGAGAACACAGGGCCAAGGCAGCAGGTGAACGCGGAGACTGATTCACAAGAGCAGACGGAGACTGAGGCAGCGGCTGTGACACAGTCGGCGATAAGAGTGCGCCAGCCTGTGGAGGCAGAGATGATTCGCAGGGACACTGAAGGAGGTGGAAGCACGCGAAACGCCGAACCGGGAGAAGGTCCAGAAACCCTAGCGCAGACAGAAATTCCAGCAGATGTGAGAGGGAAGAGGAAAACTGCAGAAGGGGATCAAATTTCAAAACCTAAGAAGGTGCCAGTAAGTTTTATCTAACTTACATTTCATTATTGAAGATATGCGTAGAGATTGAGTGGAATGTCCCAGACAGGGATTGTCGCTACCGACCATCACAAAGGTGATTTGCTTTCTACTCCTCTGCGAAGGGTTTACCGCACAATGAGTTGGTGACTATCGGTACAGTCATTCACTGGTGTTCAGATCATACAGTCTGTCTGATTGCCTTTCAAGGAGTCCTTCCTCTTCCCTTCTTTAGCAGGAACTACTGAATTGCGAGCGTCGTTAACGCCATTCGATTCTCCTCATGAGATTTATGTACCTATGTGTTTGAAGAGAGAGTCTGCACTTACTGTCCGCCCTAAACTACACTGAATGTCGTTGCCGCCAATCAGTTGCACATATATGTCATTACACAACACCGATCCGGCAGGTCGTTATCTTTTGTGATTGTCGTTAACGCCGTTCGCTATCGCTCTCGCTTTTGTTTTGAATACGGCAGTATCAGCTTTGCTTGTGTAGATTGTGCTGAATTCTTTCACACCATTCATGGTGAGTTTCCTTGAGACAGAGTGATGGTCGTTACCGCCATTCACTATTTGCAAATCACTCAGTCAGAACTGAATGGCATCGTGCAGAAAACTGTGAGGTCGAAGCCTACAGGATCAGAGGGGAAAGGATCTGGAGATGGGGACGAGTCCGCAAAAAGCTCAGAGAATACAGATGAAGCAGATGAATCTGAAGTGCACTACCTTGACAAGGTGAAAGAACTCATGTCATTCCAGAAGGTAAACTCTCAGGAGGTTATAAGGGACATGCTCGTATCTGGAGGGCGTCTGGACATACCTCTGTGCCGGATGATATCAATGCCTGTTGTGCGTCCACCTCTTTCCCATGACATAACAAAATTGGAGAGTGATTTTGTGCATGGATATAGACTTGGTGCACAAGTTTTTTATGTGTCACTGACGGATATAAATGGGAAAAGCACATTAGTGTCTCCAGAGATCAGTGATAACTGGGATGAGTGCTGGAAAGATGCCAATGAGGAGTTCGAGCTGGGCCTCATGATGGGAAAGAACACCCAGCAATTCTGCAACCACTTGTTCTACGTCTGGGACGACAACCACCGATTGCTGGCATGGATGGGATACATTCAGAAACACCATGCGAAAGACAAAGACAAGCATGTTGCTGTGGAGGCAATGGTTTTGGATCCTGGAAACGACATCGCTAGGCTTCTTACAGCTATGCACGACGTGAACAAGTAAGTCATCCAGGAGATTTCATTCCCTCTGTAGTGTCTTATTAATCCTCAAAAAATAGTGTTAAGGAATGCAATGTTTCCAATGTTTTTGCAGATCGACAGAGAAATCGCATGTGACAACAAGTTTGGTTCACACACTATTCCGAATTCAGAGGATTGGTCTGATGAAGCTGGATGATTTTCGGACAGTACTACCACCCAATATCATCAAGAAGTGCGAAACAGGAAGAGCTGCAGGCACTTGGTATTCTTTGACACGAGAGGCGTTTCTGGAGTACATGTATGCGGTAAGCCCGAGTCTGTACTCTGTTTACTTTTCGAATACATGTTTGTAGTCCCTTTGGAGCTAATCACTACTTGAATCAATGCAGCAAGAACTGGCAGAGGCAGCTGAGAAGGGAAAATCCGAATATTACCGCACTACACCAGAAGAACTAAGGACATCAAAGGGTGTGGAAGCTGCAATAAAGAAGGAGTTTGAAATGCGAAGAACCAAATTGATGTCCGCCTTCGGAAGGCAGCTTAGAATAGTAGATCCTGGACTTGGTCCTGAGTTCCTTCAGCAGATCAAAACACACTATGACAAGCATGTGCATCCGGAGATGCAGCAGGAGAAATTGCACCGGCTGGCCATATCGATGGTCGACCCACAAACAAAAATAAGGTGGCTGGAGATATGGAACTCAGATCAAACAGTAAAGGACTTGAATCAGTTCCCAAAGAGCACCATACAGCCTGGCACAAAGGTGGAAGGAATCAGTGATTTGGTGTTTGATAACTGGCTCCACAAGGCTACATTCTGGAGTCAGGTGTGTATTCAAACATGTTGTTTTCTTCTCTTCAAGTATGTGATGAGTATCTTATTTGCAATTCTGACAAATATACTATTTGTAGCTCGAAAAGCGCGCCGTCATTGTGCTGGATCAAACTTTGAAGGACCTGAACATTTCGATTGTTTCCCCTCCCCAAATATCATTGGAGGCATACATAAGGAAGTGGAGAGGTCTCACCTGGAGATACTATTTTTTCCGGGAGTTCTCCAAAGATGGTCACATTTTACGGTCCAACGACTTTGACAGTCAGGTTGGAGGAGAGTGGGCCATGATGCGAGTTGTGTACAGGTGCAATGTCATACTTGAAACTCTACTGTTTTTTTGGGAAAAAATGTGGCTTCATATGGATTGCAATCTTAGATCCAGATTGAATGTCGTTGACGACATTCACTTCTTTGTCTGAGTCATTCTTAAGCGAGTATATGAATTCACCTGGTTAGGATCTAAGGGTGCAATTATAGTGTCCCTGATTAGAATTGATAATGTCCTTGAATGGCGTTGACGACATTCACATACGGAGTTGTTGAGAGGTCCTCAGAGTTATGTAAATTTTTGTAATGTCCATAGAGGTTACAGTGAGGGTTCCTCACTTCATTTTGCTGAATGTCAATGCAGACATTCAGTTGTTCTGCATTGTTTTTGCCTCTTGCGAGGAATCTGGAGGCTTGATAAGCTCTGTTATGAGAAATCCAAAGTGAATGTCGTTGACGACATTCACTGCTGTGTCTGTATTATTCAACAGCGACAAATTGAATTTACATGGATTGGGAGCTAAGTAATTGGTTTCTTTTTGGTATTTTTGTGAATGGCGTTGACGCCATTCACATACAGTGATGTTGTGAGGTCCTCAGTGATATGTTCGTTATGAATGTGCATTGAGTTTTCCTGGAGGGTTCCTTACTCGATTTTTTGATTTCCATCCTGTGATTTTGCTTCATTTAAGTAATAATTAGGCATTTGCTTCCCTTTCTGTGGTGGCATCTTTGTATAGACGGCATAGTCACAGATGCTCCTCTCGCAACTCCAATTTTATGGAATTTTTTGTGTGCCGTCAAAGGGACTGGGTCCAATGAAAGAGGCAAGTGCGTTCCTGGCCTTGCATTGGTATTTTCGGGTCACCAGAGCCAAACATAGTCCGCACAACATTCCAATTAGCTTGTGCACTGTCTGCCATGAACCCTGTGAAATTTGCATTGGCAAATCATGAGCTCTCATGACGTTAACTAGAGCCTTCCACATAAGAATTTGGGACTCTGTGTCCTCCGACTGCATGTCACAAATAGCAATAGTCATAACTCGCTGGTATGTAGGATCATACACATGACAGGCCATGGTCGTCCAATCCTTCACTTGCTCCTCGTGATCAAACATTACCCAAGACTAATGAAGATCACCCCCGGCCTGCATTCTACGCACCAGGCTAACTCCAGAACCCTCCGCAACTGTGGACATCTTGAACAAGTATACTTTTTGGGACCCCTGTCTTGGGAAAACACTGTCCTGGATGAAGTCGTATCGACTTCTGCGCTTCAATTGTAGGATGTTATCTACGTATCCTTTGTTGCCTGCCCCAGTCCTAAGGACGTTGATTTGATAACGAGCATTTGGAGAAGCCAATGGCTGATAGTGTTGCAGTGGGAGCATTTTGAAATTCTTGCTAAAACAACGCACTGTGTCAACACTCTCCCTGCAATCTCCTCGCGACACCGGATGTGCATGGGTGCCCAAATGTATACAAGCCCTTGTGAGGTGGTTGATATGGTGCAACACGTAGTACATCCGTGCATTGCATTCCGCCATGCATTGTGGCACGACTTTACAAAACTTGCAAACGATGGAACTGAGGAGCACACCCTACTTGAAATGGGTTGTCGCAGACTCCCTCCCACTCCGTCTCGTTTTCCACACCGGCCATTTGGAAATGCTGGCAATCCAAATTTGCACAACGCAAGTGCCCAGCGCAAATGGATCTCCGAAACTTCAAGCCATGCGGATTATAGATATTTGAAGTTTTAGTCCGACACCATGGGTGTCCATCGTGTTTCTTGTCCATACCCGCCATGAGTCCAGCCAAACCTCCACATGATGTCGGAGGTGGCAGTTCAAAAATGATGTCTCCATCAAAATCAGCGAGTAGAAATTTCGCTCTTTGGATCCGCTGTGTTTCCCAAACAATGCCTCTCACATCGCTCTTACATCTTGGCAACCCTCTCAACGACTGCAACTTGGGAATGACACTAATGATCTCCTGGACATCGGGGTCTAGCAGTATAGGAGGGTTCGTAGGAAGAAGGACCTATGTGACTTCGTCTTCTGAACTGTCCGAGAGGTCGACAAATATCGTGGAGGTAGTTTCTTCTGTCTTGATGGGGACTGATTTTGGCGCCTGCGCCACCGAAGCTGCTGTTCTGGGCATGAGTATAGTGTTCGATGAAAGGCGTCTCTGATCTCCATGAACGCGGTACTTGGCGGGTGGAACTCTCCACTCTTTTTTACTATCCCGATTTTCCGGCTTTTCAACCTGTGTTCCCTCAACCTTTCCACTACTATCGTACACCTCTCTAACCACATGGACGGTCCCTGGCTCAAAGCGGAATGTTATGCAAATCAAATCCTCCTCAACAACGGCCAGTCCATTGTCGTCGGCCACGGCGCTCAGGTACTCGGCTTGCAGAGGGGAGTACAGTATTACCACGTCTGAGGTGGGAGACATTGCGTGCATGGACTAGGGTGAAGCACACTGGACAATGTGGGGCGACGGCTCTTCTGTGTCCATACTATCTCTCTTCGTACAGTGTACTTTCTCCTTTCCATCATTATCATGGTAATCATGCCATAGAAACAGCTAAGCAGTATTAAGAATTACGAGGGTGCGTTCAATTTTCTGACAATGACATATTTGCCACGGACAAATACGCAGCCCATTCCACAACGACCCCTATGTAGGTCGAACACCAACTGACACCCACGGGTACGTGGTCTCCATACAGAGGTTCCACTAACAGGGCCCAGACCGGCAATGATGGTCCATGCCAGTTGGCCATCACCAAGTTGCACACCAGACAACCCCCCCAACCACAATTCCAACCAGTCAATTAAGAGCCGTTTCTGTTTTATGGGAAAATCCCAAATGGATGATTTCGGAGATGAAACCCCAACTGCCGTCCATTCATCCGTTTCCTGGACCCTAATGGAGTGTTGGAAGATGAGTGTCCCGTAAGTGTCATTTCGATCTATTCACACTGGAGCCTCCCAAGAACGTCATTGTTTCTGCAAAGAAGAGGTCGCGTAGGAAGTCTCTTTACTACACGTCGGCGAGGCAGAGGTTGAAAGCGAGAGAGAGGATGAGGAAGACTCGGAGGGCGCTTGATCTTACCGAGGGGGAGAGCGAGCGTGAAGGGGAGGGATCTGCTGGCGAAGGGTCACATAATAGGGGAGTCGCGGAGCCGTCTGTGGACAAGCAGCTGGAGGAGCTTTTGGAACTTCCCCTTTTGCGTGAGGCTGGGATGGAAAGAATGCCACCTATAAGAGAGGAGGAAGGCATGCCCAGTAGTGATGTTACTCCTGTTCAGGAGGTCGTTACGAAGTAGGTGGCCGTGCATACCCGAGAGCGCCTATCCAACACAGCGCTGTCTTTGCGGGCGTTGAAGGACAAGGCACAAGTGGGAGGCAGCATACGAGCAGTGGATTTGGAGACGGACAACGCTGAATAGAGTCTCATTCAGGTAGCACCACCATTGCGATGCATAGTTCAGTTTGTTTTTGCATTGTTAGAGTTGAAAACTGGTAGAGCCAGCGGAGTATGCCCTGCATTTTAAGATGTCATTGACAACAGCTTAATCTACAAGCGCATCTTCACTGCCTTACCCTCCTCTCTGTTTCCAACATGCTCCAATGCAATGCCAAATTAAGGTGTCGCCAACACAAGCTTAAAATGGGCCTGATTTGTCGATCAAACAATGGGTGATGTTTTTCAGAGGAAACGTAAGAAAGCCTGGGAGAGTCTTCGTGAGTTACCAGCCGAGAAGAACGCAGCAGACCAGAACTCTGAATTGGTCGTCAACGTGGTGAATGAGGAGGAGGTGCCAAGGGTTCACTCTCCGGAGCGGGCTGTGGCTATAGTGGAGCAGCCAGTGGACACACAAGCACGAGTGAAGGGGAAGACACAAGTGCAAGGAACAATGCGACCTGCGGAGAAGGGGTCTTCCAGTGGCCGTCCAAAGCCTGCTAAGGTACGTTCTAGGTTGCCCATTCCCATCTGTGAGGGTTCCTGTGAATCAGAAAAGAGGTCCATAAGTTCGAAGCCTGCCATGGTTTTTTGAAGCATAGAAGACAAGGCTGGTTGGTATTTCAGAGACGTTCATAAGAACTGGAGGAGGCTGATTAAGGCATCGTTGACGATACCTTAATCTGGTCAGCCATTCACATATTGAGGGTTTCTTTCAAACATAGAGGAACACGATTAAAGCACAAGTTTCCGCTTCATGAGTGGACTCTGAAGCAGAATGAAGAATGCAGATTAAGGCATCGTTGACGATACCTTAATCTGGTCTGCTATTCCCAGGGTTTCTTCAAAACAGAGACGAACAGGCTTACTGTTAGGCATACACGCTGGTGAGGGTTTCTGAAGTAGAATGAAACATGCAGATTAAGGCATCGTTGACGACACTTTAATATAGTCTGTCATTCCCGGTTTGAGGGTTTGTGTGGTGGGTAGTCTGCACAGTAAGGGGACAGCTGAAACAGAAATGAGGAGAGGAATTAAGGCATCGTTGACGACACCTTAATCTGGGAGTGGGAATCCGTTTAGCGAATACTTTGATGCAGAGAGGAACTGGATCAGGAGTGGACAATATACACATTCAGTGGCTGTTTTCTTCTGAAATATGGAGGACGATTAAGGCATCGTTGACGATGCCTTAATCTGGCCTGTAAAATGTACGTAGAGGCATAGTTTGAGGCAGTGATGAAAAGTATTAGGGCTGGATAGTCTGCCTAGGGAGGAAACGTTGGAAACCAAAAATATGAGTGGTATTAAGGCATCGTTGACGATGCCTTAATCTGGAGTGAAAACCTAGTTTTGATTGGACTTTCAAGAAGAGATGAACATGATCCAGGGTCGAGAGTATGAAAATTCAGTGGCTGTTTTGAACAGATATAAGGAGGCAGATTAAGGCATTGTTGACGACACCTTAATCTGAATTGTCAAACACACTTTTCAGGCATACTTTGAAGCAGTTCAGAGTCAGGATTAGTGGTGTGTAGTCTGCACTTTGAGGGAAGTGTTGAACATAAATGAAGATGCAAATTAAGGCATCATTGACGATACCTTAATTTGGAGTTTCAAATCTGTTTCTAGGGATACTATGAAGTAGAGAGGAACACGATCAGGGGTTGAGAATATGTTCATTGAAGGGCTGTTTAGGGTTTAAAAAAGGAGACAGATTAAGGCATCGTTGACGACACCTTAATCTGGCCTGTCAAACACACTTTCCAGGCATACTTTGAAGCAGATCTGAACAGGATTAGTGGTGGGTAGTCTGCACTTAAAGGGATGTCTAGAACATTAATGAAGATGTAAATTAAGGTATCGTTGACGATACCTTAACTTGGAGTGTAAAATCTGTTTCTAGGGATACTATGAATCAGAGAGGAACACGATCAGGGGTGGGAAATGGGCTCATAGAAGGGCTGTCTTAAATGTAAACAAGGAGGCAGATTAAGGTATCGTTGATGACACCTTAATCTGGCCTGTCAAAAAAACTTTTCAGGCATACTTTGGAGCAGTTCAGAGACAAGATTAATGGTGGGTAGTCTGCACTTTGAGGGATGTCTTGAACATAAATGAAGATGCGAATTAAGGCATCGTTGACGATACCTTAATTTGGAGTTTAAAATCCGGACTTCGATTCATAGAGGAAAAGGATGGGGTGTGGAGCGTAGTCACATTCAATGAGTGGTTTAAACAGAAATAAGGAGGCAGATTAAGGCATCGTTGATGACACCTTATTCTGCCCTGTCAAATACAGTTTGCTTACTTTCATTCGGAGAGGAACAGCGTCATGGGTCTAGAGTGTGACTACAGACGACAGCTTGATCTATGATATTATTTCGAATGTGGTGTATACTTTGAATCATATGAAGTGTACTTTTCAATAGGTGGGCGTGTTTAGAATCAGGGAGGAAGAGTCATAATAAGGCAACGCTGACGACACCTTAGTAGTGGTCTGAATCTGTTGTGGGAAAACACAAATGAATGCAGAAAAAAAGGAAGAAGGCGGGGGAAAGCCAGCCTGCACATGAGACATCTATTCCTGATACTCAAGATGAAGACCTATATGACAATTACGAAGATAAAGTTCATTCACTGATGTATACCTCCAAGGTAAACTCCAGGAAGGTCATAAATTCCATGGAAGTTCGGGACGACACTCTTATGATTCCCCTATGCAGGATGATTTCCATGCCTGCCGTTCGTCCAGCCCTGCATCATGATATCAAGAAGCTACAGGGTGATTTCATCCACGGGTACTTGAAGGGCTCCGCAGTTTTTTACGTTTCAGTAACAAACATCCAGGGATCAGAAAAACTGGTTGACGAAGAGATTATGGCCAGTTGGGACCCGCTTTGGAATGAGGTGAATTCGGAGTTTGAGGAAGAGCTTTCCCAGAACCCATCTCACACGCAGTACATGGGGAAGATGTTCTTCGTATGGGATGGTAATCACCGTTTGGTTGCCTGGATGGAATATATCACAAGAATGTATGCCGACAACAAAGACTGGCACCACCGAGTTCTGTCAATGGTTTTGGATCCACAAGGCAAAATAACCCAACTTCTGACTGCCATTCACGATGTCAACAAGTAAGTTTTGTTTTGTTTCCTCTTTGTGAACTACATTTTTGTCCCTCGCTTCATTTCTTGTACTCATTTGCTTTCAATGCAAGGGCACCGAGACGTCACACGTCACCACGAACATAGTGCATACACTGTTTCGGATGCAAAGCATAGGATTCATGCCTTTGGAAACATTCTCCAGCGTCTTGTCTGCGGAGACACTGAAGAAATGCCAGACAATCAAGAAGTGTGAAACTTGGTACAATCTAACGAGGGAAGCTTTCCTCGAGTACTTGTACGCGGTAAGACTATTTTCTTGTCTGTCTTGAGTTATCTTTCATTTTTGGTTTGAAGTTGTCCCTACATGGCCTGACATGTAGTAATACGCCCCCTTTTTGTGTCACAGCAAGAAATTGCGGATGCTGGAGAGCGAGCGAAGCTGGAGTATTATGCCACTACTCCGGAGGAAGAGAGAATAGCGAATGGGGTAGAGACCAAAATGAAAGATGAGATGGATACGGCAAGGAAAAACCTCAAAAGTGCGTTTGACAAGCACATATGGATTGCTGACCCTGGGCTAGGAAAGGGGTTTCTGGAGCAGATTCAGATACACTGGAACAAGCCCACCAAGCCTGAGATGACATAGGAAAAGATCCACCGTCTGTCGATTTCCATGGTTGAGCCGGCTCAAAAAGTGAGGTGGCTCGAAATCTGGAACTCGGATCCAATCGTCCGGGACACAAATAATTTCCCAAAACCGCATAGGGACCTTGAGACAGGAGTGGTGACACCAGTGAGCAACCGTGCATTTGAGACAGGGTTGCACAAAGCCACCTTCTGGAGCCTGGTAAGAATTTCCAAACGTTCCACATTGTTCGCAATGACTTCGCTGTTTATATGGTTGAAACCTCGTTCTTTTTGCAGCTGGAGAAGCGGGCCATTGAAACATTGGAGAAGTCACTACTAGACTACAAAATCACCAAGACATCTCCCAGCATCAAGTTTGAGTCCTACGTTCGTAAATGGAGAAGGGAGCTCTGGAAGTATGCATTTTTTCGGGAGTTCGAGAAGGAGGGAGGGATTCTTCGATCTAAAGATTTCGATCATCAGTACAACGGCGAGGAGGCAATGAAACGTCTGCTGTACAGGTGTGTGCACTGACTCATTTCTCTTTCTGTGAGGGGGAAATTAAGGTGTCGTCAACGACACCTTAATTTGCGCATTATAGGTATGCCCATATCCTGCTTACAGTGGACCTTGTGGGACTTTCATCTTGTAAGGGGGTTTGATTTAAGGTTGTCTCTATCTCTGCAGCACTGTCCCTACTTTCAATTGCAATGCAGTCTTGTGCAGTTCTGTATTGTGTCATTCTCTTCTTTGTGCTATTTGAGAGATGGAATTTAAGGTGTCATTGATGATACCTTAAATCCATGCCCTCTTGGGATGAGTTTGCCATGAAGGTGGATCTTACATGGTCTGATTGTTTGGAAAATTGGCAACATCAGTTATGGAGTCGTGCCTCTTAGTACCTGGATTAAGGTGTCTTTGACGACACCTTAATCCGCAGAGTGAAATGCAGCCATCTATGGCAGTTCAATGGCCATTTCTGTTGCGTTCAAGGAATTATCTAAACGGGATGGTCTTATTGTTTGCAGGTACTTTCACTTTGTTCTTATTCTGGAGAACACACTAAGTGAGGATCCAGACTTCATTCGTGGATGGGCAAACCCAAACGATGAAACCACAATGTACACTGCTGGCATTGTGAAGGACTGGGGTTGGGCACATTACCATGACTGTGGGTGGTACGTGGACTGCCCCAGAGCTTCGACTCCCTGGGAGGAGAATGTCATGAGGAATCAGAACAAGAAGGCAGATTCACTGGCCCCCCGGACAGATGAGGAGTTGCAGCAAAGAGCCTTGGCGCTACTGAATAAGAAAGAGCCTACAAAACCGGCCACCCCTGCTGATGGCAAGAAGAAAAAGAAGGGGAAACAGACAGTGGATGCTACAACGGCTGCTGGGGCGGCTGGGGAAGCAGTGGCAGACCCTCCTGACACTGCTGGGCCAGCTGGGGGTTCTATAGATTTAACTGTGCAACCTGCCAAGAAACAGCAGACACAGGTCGCAATCACATCCACCGCGGTAGATCGGCGCAGTACACAACATAGCAAATAAACGCCCTTACGAAGCACGGCTGTATGTGTCCAGGGTGGTGGGCCCGCACTTCCAGCGTAAAATGGCCAACGTGAGCTTCCTCCGTATGATGGAGTCAAGAAAGTCCACTTTCGTGGGTGTCAAGTCACCTACATGGGACCATCTGTGCTCTTTCCTCACCCTAGTGAGCACTCCACATCTATCGTAATCTGGTCATTTTTGTTGCATTGTTGGGGGAGTGTAGGTGGTGAATTAAGGTGTCGTCAACGACATCTTAATATGGGAGGTACAACGGACCACTGGTTCGGGTGTCTCCACTGCAATTTGTCAATCTCATTCGATTGCCTGTCCTCATTTCAGGTGACCAGGACGCCATGTTGGGTGAAGGGAGTGCAGCAACCCTATGCGACAGATCTTGTCATCCTTGACATCCCAGATGGGCTTCCAGTGCCTGATATCATTCCCACAGATGTGACTCCAGCCTGGAATGCTTATAATCCACTTTATTGGCAATGGGCCTTCTCTTTCAGCAACAAGTTTCTGTCTGACGCTGGGTCGCTTTTGATTTTCCAGGGTGAGGACATGGCATCCCGCCGGATGCTTCACAGCTACATGAAGTCCTCGGGGTTCAAAATCCGCAAAATTTGGACCTGTGTCAAAACCCTGCCACTATCTAGTGCAGAGTTTCCCGGGCAGAAGGTACTCACCTGGGCTTTTTAGTGTGTTATTGTTTCGTGGAATTGCCCTTAACAACGTTTCTAACATTGGTGCTGCTGCAGACACATGTGTTCAAGGCCATTTGTCTTGCTCGAATTCGGCCAGACACCACTCCTGCTCATGTTGGCCATTTCGACGTTTGGGAAGGGGGGCTTCACATAGACCCGGAATGCGACCCTGTGGAATCCGATGTTATCCACAACTATGTGGACTCCTCCTAGACATTAAAAAAAACTGGTGGCTTTCCATGGAGAGGTGCTCGGGAGAAGTCACCCGCTTTCATGCAGACTTTGATTGAGACATGCAGCCGGCATGGTGGAAAAAGTGGTGGACCTGTCCATGGGAACAGGTTGGTGCCCAATCAAATTCCATTTCTTGGGTGCACTTCTTTGCCTTCAGATTGTGTTTTTTACTTTGTTTCGTGGATCTATTTGCACTGTTGCAGGGGCTTCCTTCCATGCATGCAAGTATGCAGGCAGGCATTTTTTCAGGATGGAGGGGGATGAGCAGCTCTACTCTCAAGTCATCGCACCTCTGTCTGGGGGTTCATCGCATTCGACCCAGACTGAGAACATTGTTTGTGGAGCCGGATCTGTAAGAGCCCGATGCTCTGGATGTTGATTCCGATTTCTCATGTGAGTAAGTGCTAGTTCAGTTGTGGCAATTCACTGACACGACGGCGCATCCTTCCATTTCCATCTTTCCTCACAAGTTGGCCCAGCTGAATGTATATGGATTTACATTGTTTGTTTGTGTGTACATGAGCCCAAGGTCGCCACGGTTCTTCCCTTTCTTTGCAAACCCGCAATTTTTCCCAAGTCCGAAAGCAGATTTTAAATTGCCATGTTATGCGGAGGCTGCAGCTTCGGAATTTAGTCTCCTCTCTTCTCCCCCTCGTTTGCTTTTAAACAGAGAGGGTTTTGTTCAAAGCAGGGCTAGTGTCTTCATAGACAGTTCTGCCTTCGTTTTGGACGCCGACTCCAGTAGCACATAATATTCTTCGTCGGAATGAATATTTACTTATTAAACAATTTCCTTTGAAGCACCAAATGGCCTCTCCACCTTCTTTGCAAATGTGTGTCAGCAACTATGTCGACTTTTGATTGTTGATGAAAGGACAATCACAACCCTCACCAGTGGGCAGAAGTTCACTCTAGAGGTAGGGGGATTTAGCAACCACTACTGAAAAATGCATCTTAGTTTTGCATTCATTTAGAAACTACATTCATCCATGTATCATTCGTCGAACATCCTTTCATCCCCCATTCATCCATCGTTCATCCATAACGATGAATGACATATGCATGATATACTTGACAGAACCCGCAGTAATAGGTCCTCTAGGCCGAATAGGTGTCCGCGGTTATAGGTGAGCACATGCAGATCCGTGAGCATAATTCTGCTCACGGAATTTTCTGCTCATGGAATCTGCTCACGGTTTAGCAATCCCCAGTTTTCTAGAGGGATGAATGGAAAGGTGTCCATAGAACCTCCCCCTCTCATTTTTCAGGGGCGATTCCCTCCTGGGGGCGCTTGCTTGGGGGGGCGATTAGGAGTGTCCATGGAACTTGGCTCGAAGCATATGCGTCCTTAGAATAGTCGTCAAGGTCAACAACTGGAGGAATACTTTCATGGCGTTGAATGAGCCCAGATTTACGAAGTAGGTCTTTGATTCTAGGGAGATGCTCACCCTCTAAATATTGCCTCATGTAAGGCTTGCATGTGTTCACTTGACAATGAATTTAAAGAAGTTGTAGGTATGTGTTCTCCTGTCTCAACAGCTTGCATTGAGTGATGTTGCATATAAACACCATCACCATCTGCTTGAAGATCCCGAAGGTGAAGCGGAGTGTCTATTGGTCGTTCACCTTGGAAGCCTTTGATAACATCAAAGAATTCTCGATTGAATTGCCTTGGCCAATGATGCACCTTTTCCCTCTCATCACATGTCATGTTCCAATAAGACTTATTGTTGTCTGTTAAGAAACCTGCATGAAGTAATGGAGAACTAGAATCATCCTCCTCTGTACTTTCATCCATGTATATCATCCATATTTGGCGAATTCACCCAAGATTTATATTTTATTTGGAGAAGTTTGGCGATTTCATCCATGAGAAAACAGGGAATTTAAGACAGAATATTCCATTTTACTTTTTGAGGTCGAAAAAGTGCGAAATTCCAGCTGAAATAAAAACACTGAGATAGAGGCACAATTTCAACCAATTTGCTATTTTTCATGAATTTCCAACGACAAAAAAGACTTCAAATTCAATATCAGATCCCACACCTCGGGTCCAAAATCATGAAATTGCCACGATACACTCCTATTCATATGAGGGCTTTCCAGCGGTATCAAGATCCTTGGCGGAGGCTTTGCGCTTTGGAGATCTCAACGATGCTACAAACAAAACGAAACATAACAAACGGCTAGACGCGTATGGCTCCTCTATGCGAATAGTGAAATCTACTTTCATCCATAATAAACCTAAAAATTCATCCATTAACTTTAAATAAATTGTTCAATAAGAAAGATGGTATATCTGAGGGAGGTATACCTTGAGAAGCATATTAGGTAGCAAAGGAGAGGAGGTAATGTCTGGGGAAGGCACAACATGGGCTTACCGATTTTTGATTTGACATGCGTAGTCTCTTCTAAAAAGGACCAACATACCACCAAACTTAATGTATAGAGTACCATTATTATATTTATGATACATATATATACTATGTAATATATTAGTAATTTAGAACGTGCTACAAAGAGGAGCCATACGCGACTAGCCTTAGCTTTTGGTTTTGCAGTGGGATCCACTTTCATCCATACTAGACTTGAAAATTCATCCATTTATTTTTCATAAGTTGTTCAAAAACAAAAATGTTACCGGAGGGAGGTGTTATCTGGAGAAGGCACATCATGGAAGTAGTTTTGAGCGAAGGAGAGGAGGTGACACCTGGGAAAGGCACAACAGGGACTTAGCCATTTTTGACACTGATGCATAGTCTCCTCTTTAGAATAAAGAAGAGCCAACAAACTACCAAACTTAATGTATAGAGTACCATTTAAAAAAGAAAAAGAAAAAGGCATCGGTCATTTAACATTTTATTGAAACCCCAGTGAATATGCCATAAGGCATGGTACACATCCATGGAATGCGGGACACCCGAGATCATCATACCATTATTATTTTGATAATACATATAGGTTAGTAATTTAGAACGTGCTCACCACAAAACCAACAGCTTGAATTTTACAGTAAGGGTTTCAAAAACTGGGCAAACTTTGGTGATTTTATCATAATTAGTATTTAGAAGAGCTTAGTGACATTTATATTGAATATGTGCAGAAAAGAAAGAAAAATAGAAGAAAGGAAAAAATTATTAGAGCAGATTTGACAAAAATGATTTTCATATTTAATTTGTTTTACGGGCAGCTTAGAAATATGACAATGATGACGTGGCTGATGATGATGACATGGTACAATGACAACCTATACCTGCTCTACACTAGTAAAACTAGTCTCCCACTTTCAGACTTTTTTTTTTGTTTCTTGACTTTGTGTTAAAAATTGTTAAAGAGGGGAGCCACAGCAGAATGGGAAATGAGGTTGCTGCTAAACCCTAATTAGAGAAGGCGCAGTGGAGCGATATGGCTTTGGATGGTAGCTGCAGTTCTTCGGAGGACGAGGACGAGGCAGCCACACAGGCTGCATTGCGCAGTGTGGTTATCCACTCTGTGGCTCTAGTTCAAAATGCTTCTGTCAAATTATCTAATCGCTCTGGCAGACTTTCTAACTCTGCCGGGAGAAGACGCCCAAACGCAGAGAAAGAAGACAGTGAGGATACATCTGGCGGGTTGAAGTTGTACCAAACTCGGGTAGGGGTTAAATCCTCATTGGTTTGTTTCGAATCGCTGCAGGCAAGGTGGTCTCTGTGCTTGATATGAGTTTAGTCCAATTCTGTCAGACGTTTACCAGTAGATTATCTGGTCCAGGTGCGGTTAGTATTGCTTTGGGTAGCCCTAGAGGTCAACCACACCGAAGAGTTTGTGGAGAGATTGTGACTAGTGATGGCGTACTGCAAATGAAGCTGTTGCAAGAATACTTTTGTTCGAGCTGCAAGCTATTGTACTATGCAAACTAAAAATACTTGCTTGGAACATGGGCGCTGGGCGTTCCTTTAGACATCCTATTGTGGCGTTAAACATAAAGTCCTTTGGCTTTGGCGTTACTCCTGCTTGTCCTCACTTTGTTTGTTGTAGCTATCCGGATGACTGAATGCAGGTGTTAATGGCCGTTGCCGGTAAAGTATGAGATGTACGATATGGAAAAGAGTTGAATGTGGAAGTAGTCTTAGACATCACTCAATTGCCCTATGCTCTTGGAACAATGTGGGGCCAGTTGTCACAAGTGCATTTTACCATGTCAACTTCGTTGTATTTATGAAAATCACCTCATGGCATGCAGCTGCAAGACCTTCTATACAAGCATCTAGACAAGACTGTAGGTGCCAGCTTTGATGATGGATCTGCAACGATGGGGGAGCCTGTGCTATGCCATGGAAGTCATGTTGATGATGGTGGGAGTGACATGGGAATTTGTCTTTTCAAGAGGGCACCTCCTGGCATTTCGATAAGAAGTACAGGTATGCTGCTATCTGTGCTGGGACATGTATGGTTGGTGTACACTGTGTAGAGGCATCATTTAGTTGGCCATACCTGACTCACCTACTCAGTAGAATCGCTGCAAAGTCTTCTAACCCAACAGAACACTGCCAAATCCATCTATACGCAGATGACAACCAACGTAGTGTGTCTTCAGCATGCCCGTGCTTCCTGGCTATCTGTCCGTGGCTGCCAACAAGTATTGAGGAGGTTTTGCGCAACTTTTATTTCTCTTGATTGCTTCCCTGCTCCTAAATGCATTCCTGAGGTGGCAAAGGGAATCCCTTCATCTCACAAGCTGGATGTTGTTACATGTTTTTTATATCTGGACATTGTTTGTACAAGGTGGTCAATCCTGTGGATCTGGTCTAAACAAGCTAGTTCTGAAAATGATCATGCCACATATTTCCTGATTAATGCAGCTGGGGTTTCTACTAATACTTGCAACTCCAAAATTGTTGGTTCCTTTGATTAAGGCAATTTATGTTCTCCTTTGACTATGATGGATTCACCAGGGGCAATTTTTTTTTGTAGAGCAAACTCCAAAACGGAAGCGGATAGTGAATAAAAATGGCATCTGTGATGAGGATTCCATTGAGGTACTCCTGCTCCTCGTTTGTCTTTGATGGCCTGTTCTTGAGAGTTTTGTGACGAGTGGAAAGCTGTCTACTGGAAGAGGGGAATTTATAGAAGGTTGATTTTGTGACCTTACTTAAAGTGGTCACAATATGGTGCTTGGTTGTACTTCAGCATCTTGACTAACCCTCAACTCCTAAACTATTGTTTTAAACTTGCACTAAGGGCTTATGGTGTTACTGTTTGATATCACAGCATCAGGCTGGGCTACTGGCAGCAGCTGTTACAGGAGAAACTGTAAGAGCAGGGGCAGAGCGAGCAAGGGAAAAAGCCCAAGCAGCAGCCCAAGCAGCTGCCGCTGAAGATGAACAGGCAGCCAAGAAAGAGGAAGATAGAGTAGCTCGCTTGAAGGAGGAGCGTGGAGAGGAGTGGCTCCCAGCTATTGCTGCTAATATGAAAGTCGGCAATTGTCCACCAAAAGTGAAACAGGTGGGGAAAGCATTGTCTAAGAAATAATACGAGTTGGACAAATGTCCACTGCACAATACTGTCCAAGCTTTTGATTGCCAGTTGCCACAATTAAGGTCATGGCTGAACCACAAGACCAAGATGGGTGCATCAAAGATCAGGTACTGAGAGTACATTCGAATTCAAGAAGAGTGTTACACCCCTAAACTCTCCCTACTATGTGACGTTTGTAAGATGTCAACAGCAGCTTCAAGCAGTCTGCGCGAGATAGCGAATCATGGGGATGATTTATGTGGAGGTGATGGAAAAACAACCAACTTGGGCAAATAATAGGATATGAGTGAAATCTCCTCATGGATTGATCTTCTTCTTCGAAGATGCTTGGCACAACTTCACTCTGAACTTCTGTAGCCTTTGATGACGATGGACGGACTCAGGGAGCCCGAGTGTGAGGCTGGAGTTCAAACTATGAGGCCTCAACAGCAAGGGGAAAGGGCAACTGGCTAGTCCAAGTAAAAGCACGGAGTCATGGAATTTGACCAAGTACAGCTCCTTTGCCCTGTCTCTTGCTATCCCCTTTGTCCCTCTCATCGCTTCAAACATTTACACGGTAAAGCATGAAGAGTCGAAGGCCTTGGGTCCGTGGCTTTCAGACCTTGATAGACTTTTTTAGAAGTGTGGACACACGTCCAAATATGATCGCACTCTTCCATCGCTCTAGCACACTGTCAGTCCACTGTAGTATCCAGAAAACTATCTTCCTCTGTAAGGTTGACTGTAGGAGCATGGAGCACGGAGCAAGGCCTTTTGCAAAGCTGAGAAATTCCACCATGTACAAGTTTTGGGCAAAATATAAATTTCAAGCAAGGCTGACTTAGTGCAATAGA
Source organism: Takakia lepidozioides (assembly GCA_030704615.1). Classification (NCBI taxonomy): domain Eukaryota; kingdom Viridiplantae; phylum Streptophyta; class Takakiopsida; order Takakiales; family Takakiaceae; genus Takakia; species Takakia lepidozioides. The sequence continues at coordinate 35,670,065 of CM060731.1, read as the reverse complement.
AAGAGAAGAGAAGAGAGACAGAGCACGAAGAAATCGAATTGCTGGGGCGTTAGTTGGAGTTTCACGTTTCCATATTGCTGTTCAAATTCTTGTATATGTCAGTGGTGTTCTTTTGTCTTCTTCCAAGGAGCTTCTTCTTCCAAGCGTCCTATGTGGTGGTCGGTCAAGTGACCACTTGGTCATCGTTTTCTTTTGCACGGCAATCTTCTGTCAGTGTACTAGATGTGGTTTTTCCCAACCACCCTGTTTGCGTACTCCAAGGCAGGTTTAATAACGCGACAAAGCAAGGTTTTCTCGACCTCAGAGTTGATCCCTCTGCAGTGGAAAAATTTAGTGAGACCCAGCGCTTTGCCCTTGCCTGTTTGAACAACTTTCTGAATATGTGCATCCCAGTTGGAGGAAAACTCAACGCCCAGGTATGTGTAGGAAGGGAGGAGCGGAATCTCTTGGCTACCCCACTGCCACTTGAGATCACTTCCTCCCTCTCCTCTGTCGATGAATGCCACCACTCACATTTACTGCAATATGATGAATGCCACCACTCACATTTACTGCAATATGCCGAGCCCATTTTCCCTCTCGGGTTCCTATCTACCTTTATTCTTCACCCTGTTCTATCAGTGCTGTAATAGTTGAGTTTATAGTAACATAAGTTATATCTAAGCTGAAAACTAACCAGTGGAGGTGGAAAAACTGTGCTGGTGAAAATGTGGGTCTCATATCCTGTTTGTTCTGGCGCCCACTGAAGTAAGTGTGCAGGTTATCCATTACATTGCACATAAATCAAGCAAGTAAAGCTCATGGTACCTCCTCAGCTGTGGCATCAATCAGAGCAACAGAGGAGCTGCACTATTTGCTTCTGCTTGTCTGCGCCGGTATCTTTGCTCAAGGTCCTCAGTGTGCACAATCCCTCTTTGAACTCAACTTTTCTAGGCTTGAATTCAGTTATAGTGGGGAGAATACCACCAGTGCCACAGGCAGACAAAGGACACATGCTTTGAACCCGAGTAGTTGTAGGCGGCTCTGGATGGAGAGTTCGTGTTACTAGGCTTTCCCGTGCCTGCGCTGGCAGCGCCTTGTGGACTGCAACCAACACTGGAAACGAAATGTGTCTGCAACATGACCAGCCCCTTTTCCATCCCTTGATACTGTTGAATACCGACCAAGAAAGGAGGAATCACAAGAGTGGCGTAGGTATCCAGCTTGCACTCTGCCATCTCCCTCCCCGACTTCCCGCACATGGAAGGATTTTTCAAGGATTTTTAGGGTTTCTATGTACAGACCACGAAACACAAAGCAGGCTGGAAATAGTAAAAGGGCAGTGGATGGCGAGCAAAGAAGGCCCTACATGTCTCTTTTCCCAAGCTCCGTGTTAGGATCACAAGAACACATTAGAGAGGTTTTGTGGGTGGGCAAGATGGAGGAGGAGATTTGGAGCAGGCTCCCTTTGGAGTTAGTGATGGTAGTGTCGGCCTGTTTGCCGTATCCAAGTCTCGTCCGCTTTAAGTCAGTGTGCAAGTTGTGGAACTCCCTCCCATCCACTGCTTCTTTCCAACAACTCTGTCAGCAGCTCCCTCTTCACCAAGACTCCTATCTCTTGTTTTCAGGAGATGTTCTTACGTCGTATGCGCCCACAACTCGACGGTGGCACATGATCGGCCTCAAACTCCCACTCCCCGAGGATAATTCGCTACTTCACTTATTCAGAGTTGATGCTGCAGATGGAGGCTTATTTTGCATAACAGAGGACAGCGACGACGGTGACATATCAAGCATTGTGTACAATCCTCTGTTGAACAGTTCCAGACAATTGCCTGCCCGGCCTCAGGATTCAACACATTTCACCGTGGAAAGAATAAATTGGATTGAGGAAAGAGTAAATATGATTGTGGATAGATGCAGTAACACCTACAAGGTCCTTGTGATGTCATGCAACGACGACAAAGGACGTTGGAGAACGCACATCTATGACTCAACTTGCGAGTGTTGGACCGAGACTGGAAACATGTCCTCAATAACCTATCCGGGTTGTTCAGGAAGTGTGATATGTGGTCCTACTCTCTTTGCTCTATTTTATAGACTTGTTCTATGTATTAGAGTAGAATACATTTTGATGGCTTGTGACATTGGCAGCCGTGTGTGGACTAAAGTTGCTGTACGGATGCCTGACCTTGGTAGAGGTGGTTGGTGTCGACTTGTAGAGAGTGAGGGGGGCCTGTTGATGGTTGGGCCGCCTCGCGATCAAATTCACCTCTTACCAACACTGACAACAGTTTGTGTGTGGGAGTTCAAAGGTTCTACAACGGGTGCAGAGTGGCTGGAGATTGCAAGGACTGATGAGATTACAGAAATTAGGCCGTACTACAGGGAGTCTTTGCAAGTGGTGAGCCATGACAATCTCTTATTCATATGGAGCTGTCCCCATGACGTAGTTGTGATATATGACATGAAGCAACACACATGGACCTCCACTGGATTTCCACTTGATCTACAAATGAGGGCCGAGCGACACCCTCACTTTAATGGTTTGGTTGGCGGTCTTAGTTTTGGTGCAAAAGTCTAGACAAGCTTTTCTTTTGTTTTAGAACATGTTCCAATTCCATCGGAGTGCAAGAAACCGGGAGACTTGTATGGCTTCTTTTTTCCCTTTCCTTGTTGGGCTGCCATGAGCCATGTGCTTGGTGCACGCGTATACTTTGAAAGAGATTAGTTTCTCAAAAGTTGTGGTGGGGCAGATTAGAATATGCAGCTTGTATACTCATTGATGTGATGAAGTTGGTTGTCCCTTATGTGCTCATAACTCTTGAAAGCCTCCTAACCAGTACCCAACATTATTATACTGGCATCAATGCACTCTATGAAACTACATCTCGTTCAGTCATTTTGTCCAACAATTCTTTCACACTTCCACAATGGCTTATTAGCTATTCACCAAGGAGCTTTGAACCATGGAGATACTATGTGTAGTACCCTTGCCATCTCTACTGAAGGAAGGACAAAAGGAACAACAACAAAAATGCTTGAATGCAGCATAAATTGAGTCGAGCCATAACGATGAAGCTGGTTTTCCTCTTAGCCCATGTGTGTGCTTGTACCTGAAAGGAAACTACATCAAGGCGCATGCATTAGGTCAGCTTATTGAACACAACGAAAGGTTAGATGAGGTTGGTTTCTATGATCAACATGAGCTTGGGTACACAAGTCTGAGAATGTACAGTGACAGTTGATGTAGGCTTGAACATAATTTTCAGCACAATCGTTTCCCTGTTAGGTATGCCTCCCTGCAATTCCGAGAACAAACCACAAAGCCAAGAATTTTCAGCAAAGTGAATGACGGATACCTTCTCTTGCCTCTGCCACAGGGTTCAACAACTAGTCATGCACCCAAGCCATTGGAGTACTTAGACCACCCCGTGACCACCCCGAGGTGGATGCTTTCCATGAAAAGGCTTACAAAAGTGTTTGGATGTTACTTCAGCACTACAAATTCGCCCTCTTCCTTGTCTGTCCAAAATGGGCCTGGGGTCTGCCACCAGACTGAGAAAAGCAGGATCACTAGAACCAGGGGAACCAGGACAGTATCAGTGGTGGAGGTTATGATAATGAAGGCACACAAGACATCCTGAACACAACTGGCATGAACAATCATGCCATTGAATCGCAGGCGTCTGCGTGGCACAAAGCAATGTGTATTTTTCTGGTGGTCACCAGCACCAGTTTTACCAGAAACGAGTCCTTTGCATTTAGCTCTGAAAGACGCCCATATGTGCTGTGCTCGCAGGATTTGTCGAGCTTGCTGCACTCCAAAACTTGTGGGGGTTCACCGAGGCAGTTCACAATGATCCATCATGAACATCAATGGAGGAATGCGATGCGTGCAAGTGGTGCGAAGGACATCATTTGTAGAAGGGCTGGCAAAATATTGTACCAGGATCCAAGAAGTTGCAGGAGCCTCGAAGGCAGAGCATCGAGAGGCCGTAATCGCGGCATTGTCAACTGTTCAACTTCAAGTGTGTTTGGGGATGAAAGGTGTGTTGTATCTCATTTACAAGTTAGGTTTTGGCAGCTGGAGATGGTTACTCAGGCTCAAACGAACTTGTACTTGCAGGGAGAGAAATTTTGAATGAAATTTTGGGTAGGAGACAATGAATCAGAGAGACGAAATTTGACATGAAAGCTACTTGAAAGTATTGGATTCATCATTATTGAACCCAGCATGTTTAGTGGAGAGAGAGGGCCGTTTGCTCTCTCCCATTGCGGAAAGAATGGTAGAGAAGGGCCGACCACAGAACAGAAGTATGACACTTTGTCCAAATCCACTGCCCTATAATCCCCAAGGGATCCATTCAGTAACTAGTTGCATGTTTGTAGATCAGGATTGAACGCCTCTAATGAGGGCAGGTCGGGTGAATGCTTGTCTTAAGGTAGGTTAGCAGGGAGGCTGTTTGGACCAGGAGATGAAGGTCAAAAGTGGTGGGATGTTGTGTGTCTGTTTCACCCCATTGTTATGAGAGACCCTACTTCAACTTTTGGGCCATGGAGAATGTACTACTATGGGCGTGACCAGGAGGTTTGGCACTCTGGTGTGAACCCAGCTTTGTTATCAACTGGGCGAATTGGACTGGCTATTTTTGATGATGGTTTTCAATGGAGGAGACACAGGGGACCCTTACCTGGGGGTGCAATTCTAGATCCCAATGAAGATTGTGTGTCTGCCTTTGATTCTGTCCATGTGGGTTGCAGTGACGTCTTATTGCACAACAGGGAATGGTGGATGTTCTACTTCGGGGGATCATTGGAGGAGATGATTTTTGGTACAGCAGGAGAATCTCTTAGGATTTCGAATGCGACCGGGGCTTGCAAGATCGTGGGAAGCGAAGGGGAGTGGGATGAAGTGTTCATAGCATGGCCGATGGCGATTCCTCCCACTTCAAAACAGATGTAGACGGCGGAACACATCCCACTATCAAGTGTCCTTCTATGACAAGCCAATGGCTAATGACATACAGTTCTATGGAGCGAACTTCCCCTCCCATTTCTGCCATAGGTGCAGCAGTTTCTAGTGAAGGTCTTGTGTGGGAGAAGGTAGGGAAGGTGTTGGAGAAAGGAGAACCCGGCTCTTGGGACGAAGGCGGGGGGTGGGGCGAAGGCATGTCTTAGTAATTGAAAGCCAGTATGTGATGTTCTATGAAGGGGTGAACACAAAGGGCATCCATGGAATTGGTCTAGCATTTTCAAAAGATGGTATAAACTGGGAAAAAGACAGAGAGGGGGGTGGCCAGCCTGGGGGACCAATCTTAAGTGCCAGAGTCGGGGAGCACGCCTGGGATAACGGAGTAGTAGCTGCACCTCATGTTGTTGCGTTAGAAGATGGAAGCTTCAGACTTTACTATGTTGGTTCACCAGCCTCAAAAAAGGGGAGTGCCAATGGGGGTTGCTTTGAGCAATGGCACAAATTTTAGGTCTTGGGTGCGACCTAATTTGCATTTCTCAACTGAGCAGTGAAATGAAATTGGACATATTTTCGGTGAGATGTTGCTCCTGTCTTGGATACTCCCCTCACATTATTGCTATGATAAAGACCTTCAGACCATCTGATCTGGGAGGCCAGAATTACTAGGCCCCTGTAGCCATGGTAGCAGTGGCACTGCATTCTCCCCTCCTTTCGTCCCTCTTTCCTTTTCCCCACTTCTTCTGGCACATCACTCGGCCTGTGGCCAGAAGGCAAGCAATGTATTGATAAACCTATAGAAGCAAGCCCTAAACCTTCATATCTTCCACAACCTCGAAGTCACAATTTTTCGCATTCTCTGAAATCTTGTCAAGGAGTACCTTAAATGTCCATGCTTTTACTTGGACTAGCCAGTTGCCCTTTCCCCTTGCTGTTGAGGCCTCTTAGCTTGATTGAAATCCAGCCTCACGCCCAGTTCAGGAGGACTCACCTGAGTCCACATCTGCATCAAAGGCTAAGTAGAGATAAGTTCAGAGCAAATTTGTGCTTGTAACAAAGGATATGTAATCAGGGACTCCACAAACAGAGACTGCTGGAAAACTTTCTTACTAGTGACATAACAGTTGACCTAGATTAAAAAGAATAAAAAGAATAAAGAAATAAAACTAGTAATCAGTCGACATAGATACACTGGGGCCCATTCATCCTTCAACATCTGGCATTATGTGCACGTGGCGAGACTCGTTTGGTCGGATGATGTGGCCCTTTCGGCTGTGTTACCCGCAGCGCGCGTGCAAAAGGTTCCCTGTTTTTTGTTTTTTTTTAATAACTCGAAATAAGTAATTAAATAACGAATAATCGAGTAATCCCGAGTCGCGGCCCTGGACATTGGTTAACACGTCAGCCAAATGTTGATGCCACGTGTCAAGGGAATGACACATGGGACAGAGATGGCTGGCACAAGTTATTGCCGGCCCGGGAAGTGCCATCGGGATAGTCATCCCGCCGTGGAAAGCTGACGGGATGGAAGAATGAAAGGATGAATAGTGACGTGGATGATGATGGAGCATGTCGTCGTCTAGTAGAATGAGAATGAGTATGGGTTGTTGGCATGGTGGAGAATCGGTGTGGCGGAGGAGGGATGGCGGACTGTGATGTGCTTTAATGCAAAGGTATCCCGCAGAGGCAGTTTAATGCGCAGATTAGGCTGGGATTCTGAGCGGATAAAGTGTAGAGATCGCGTGGCAAGGTTGCTGGTTGCATCAAGGTCCCGTTGTTGGAGTAGATGAGGGTCAAGAGCAGGAACAAGTGTTTTGGTGGTCAGGGCAGGTCGTGTCATGAGAGAGTATAAAAAGTTTAGACAGAGGCTTGCAGATCTGCAGTGACAGGGGAATTTTGTATGCAGTTTTCGTAGGGTTTGGTGAACTTAATTAGCGAGGATTCCATCTCTGGCTGGACGTTGGTGACGAAGATTCATCAAGCATCGTTCTCAACAATTCGATCGTACGTGGAGCGAGGGTTTGGTTGTGTATCGACGAGCAAACTTTAGGCGTTGGTTGAATAAATTGCCTCGTCCGCTTGGTGTGACGCAGGTGCAGTGGTTTATCGCTGTACAGAGGGTTTGAGGAATTGCACAGTATATGGTACTCGGCTTGTGTTCCTCTGGTTTTCGGATTTTTGGCACATGAGCACCTAGCGGAATTACTACGAGTTACTATACGTGGTGGTGCGAAAAGTTGTTAGCCATGGTGAAGCTGGGGAGGTATGCAGCAGTAAGTGCTGTAGGGGCAGCAGCAATAGTGTACCATGCATTCAAGAGTCGAGAGCAGTTCTATCCAGCCATGCTGTATTTGGCCACATCCAAGATCAGTCTCGTCTTGCTTCTCAATATGGCCCTTGTCATATTGTGTTTGGTTTGGCAACTCATCAAGGGGATCTTTTTGGGATCCCTAAGAGAAGCTGAGGTGGAGCGTTTAAATGAGCAATCCTGGCGTGAAGTAATGGAGATCCTATTCGCAATGACCATATTTCGGGAAGAGTTCAATGTTACATTCGTTGCCATGGTTACCGTTCTCTTGTTTATAAAAGCATTCCATTGGCTGGCTCAGAAGAGGGTGGAGTACATAGAAACGACACCGTCCGTCTCTCGCCTGTCACACTTTCGCATCATCTCATTCATGCTCTTGTTACTGGCCCTTGACACATTGTTCCTTCACTTTTCTGTCGCCCACCTTCTGAGGACGAAACAAGCATCGGTGTCTCTGTTCTTTGCATTCGAGTAAGCTGTCTGTGTGTCTAACAGTACCTCCATCTTTCCATGATATGCAGCTCTTGTACGCCCTGTAGAAGTAAATACAAGTGGAAAGGGCTTCATGCCTCAATGCCTCCATCACCCATCGGGTAGTGTGGACTGATTTGCTTTGGATGAGATTAATGCACTGATTGTGTCTTTCCTTACTATGTGCAACTCCCCTGCAGGTATGTTATTCTGGCGACATCTACAATTGCAACATTTCTGAAATATCTGTTGTATGTTGGAGACATGGTGATGGAGGGGCAGTGGGACAACAAGGCTGTATATATTTTTTATCTGGAGCTTGTGCGAGACTTGCTTCATTTGTCTCTATACTTGTTCTTTTTTCTTGTCATCTTCATGTAAGTACTGTATTTGCATTGCTTAGACTTTGGTGTCAGTCTTAGGGTAATCTGACCCTTTTGTCTATTTTGTGGTGCCTGCAAGTTGGTTCTGGTTTTCAGATGTGTGGGCAGGCCTTCGACGCAAATCAGTTCTGTTGCAGCAGCAGCTGTATTGATGTTTTTCTTTGCAAGATGCTTTCTCTGAACAATGTTACACTGCGAGTGCAGACATTATGGCCTGCCTCTTCACCTTGTACGAGAGCTGTATGAGACATTCCGCAACTTTAAAGCACGAGTGGCTGACTTCATTCGGTATAGGAAGATCACCTCAAATATGAATGATCGCTTTCCTGACGCCACTCCCGAAGATCTTGGACGGTAAGTGCCCGAAATTAGGGTTTATAATTAGTTATTATTCTTGTCATGACGAATCTGGAAAATAGACAGCTCTGTCAGAATGGGAGATCGTCTGGATTTCTACCCTAACAATATTAACACACTGCAGGTGATTTGAGCTTCTGACAAACCACGATGTCTCCTCACCCTTTGGCTCATCCATAATATCCATCCCCATTGATAAAGCAATCCCTTACGGTTTGTTGAGAAAGAGACCATGTGAGGCATTTACATATGTGTGTCTTGACTGTTTGTCAAACATGTTGTTGATGTATGTTTAGACTTTGCATGTTAGGCAGCAATTGAGGAGAGGGACATTAATGTGTTATGTGTGGTGGCAGGGGTGATGCAACATGCATCATATGTCGAGAGGAGATGTCAGCAGCGAAAAAGCTGCCCTGTGGTCATTTCTTTCATGTCCATTGTCTACGCTCCTGGCTGGAGCGGCAGCAAACATGCCCCACCTGTCGGGCACCTGTACTGGCCCCAGAAACTACTCCAGCTTCAAATGGGGCAGATCCTGCTGCACCTCACCTACATGCCCCCCAGCAAGATCAGCCTGCTGTAGAAGGTGTGCCCTTCATCCCTTCATCCGAGCCATCAGGTTCTCTCTTGTGAATATAGCTTATTGAAACTAGGGACAATATGGTAGTGGTCAGTGCTGTCTGAAGTCAAATACTTCCAACTGGACTTAAAGGGAGGTGGGCCAGCTGAATGCATTTCTATTTGAAGTTGTAAACAACAGCGTAGCAGTCTGGAAGGACTTCTGCAACCGGCCTTTAGCTGTAGGACGTTTTGGATGTGAAATATTTCTATCTTGGGGATGTCTGTGCCCAAATCTACCTGCTGCTGCCCTATCAAGTTGCATATATATGAGTTTATGGGCCTGCAGGTCAAGGTGGGGTTTTACCCGAGGGTCATCTTTTCAACAGACAAGTTCCTGTCCAGTTCCCTGGCACTGGAAGTATGGCATATGTGCAACACCGTGCACTGATGCAAGCTGCAACAAATCCGGGAACCCAATATGGAACATCATATGTATATGTCACTGCAAGGCCTGGTCCCACTAACTGGTACGTTACTTTTTGTGTTTGCTTCGTGTGATCCTACTTTGGGAAGAAGCCAAGCACCTTAGTCCCAAATCAGTACACGCTCCTCAAAACAAATTTGGAAGGCCAATTGTTTTTCCTGCTGTTGATACTCTGCTTGACTCCTATTGTAGTGCTTTGGTGAATAATGTGTCTTGCGTTCTTTACCAAAGAAGAGTCCAACAGTTGTTCTCACAATTGATATAGGGTTGGCTGTCCTGACAGTCTGCTGCGGCTGTATTGTGTTCCTGATAGGTATCCTGCGTATGTGCCCATGGTCCCTCAGGGGTACCTTGCAGCAATTGTTGGGGCCGCTCCGAATACTGCAAATGGCAATGCTGTTGTGTCTCCTTCATCAGAGCATGTTAGTCAAGCAACCACTGGCCTGAGCAATGGTATGGAGGGCTCCCAGGCCTCTCCCTCACCATCGCCTGAGACATCAGTACAGTTTGCCCAGCATGCTCAAGTAGCATTTGGGGCCCAGCAATATCCCCAATTTCCTGTCTATGGGTATGTTCCTATGACTGGATTTTACCCCTCACGGCCCACTAAGGAGACACAGAGTACAGGAACTAGCACTCAGTCTGATGGCGAGAACAATTCGATGCCCAGTGTGAGCACGACCCCCTCGTTACTGGAGTTGCAGCAAGCTCAGTTACGGCAGTATATAGAGGTACTACGTTTCCTTCTGGTTTGTTTTGTTGAATGAGCAAGTTTTTAGTGGGGAAATGGCTCTCCCACATACTCCTGGGACAGGGCTGATGAGTTGGGCAGTGCAATAGCCCAGTGTACTAGATACTCCAAATGCCCACTGTTTGTTTGTGAGTTAAACGGCACATGAAGGGAATGAGGATGAGTGGTGTTTGGTACAAATATTCTTGCAACCAAGTTGTCTGAACTGATGGTTGAGGCAATAGACAGTTTCAATCATCTGGATGGGTTTAGTCCACTCAAGGGTTTGTTTTTTGGGTTGGCAGGGCTTGCAGAAGCAGTTGCAGTCAGCGATGCAATTGCAGCACCAATTGAGCTGCATACCTGCAGAAGGCCCCACCTCCGACGAGCATGGTGGGATGTCGGGGCATGAGGTCATCAATGAACGGCCTTCTGTCCCTGTATCTAACAATCTGGACTTGAAGGGGAAGACTCCCATTTGCATGGAAGAGGATGGCTCCACCACTTTAGGTGATGTTGGTTCAACCCAGCCACCTGAGCCAAGTTCTTCTTCTTCACATAGCTCCCAAGTTGCATGCCCAATTTCTGCTCCTGTTCAAGAGGGCTCTAGTAGCTCTTATAGAAACATACAAGCAGATCGAAGGGCCAATGAAGTGACCGAAGATGTCCCAAGGCAGCGTGAACTAGGTTTATAATGATCTTTTGAAGTCTAGCTTCTTTGAAGCGACCATTGTCAAATAAGCATGCAAGCTGTCATGACTGTAGTGATTACGATTCCCTGAAGGTAGTGGGTATGGAAACTGGGTGTGGTAAAGGTTTCGGGTCTAGGGCGAATTGGAGTAGGTTGGTTTTAAGTATTATGTGATTGTCTGGGGTCTGATCTTTCCATGTTATCTCCTGTGGTAAGTGATCTCCTTGCATGTCCTGGGCCAGAAGCATTTATTATTCAATATACTCACTTGTCCACTAGGCTGTTAGATATCCATTCTCCATTTTGGCGATTGATGTGTGGGGAAAATGATATTAAGTTCAGCAGCAGCCAGCAGTTCCGATGGATCCTGGCATCTCTCAATTTTGTCTCCACAAAAGGCTTGGGGAGGGTTAGTTTCCCACGGGGTCAATGGCTGTAAGGCTCTGTGAAGCCAATGTTCGCAGGGAACGGCATCAGTACATTCTCTCTCTCTCTCTCGACCCCTAAGATGATGTCATGCTGATGAGAATTGAGAGGCATGAGTGAGGCTTAGTGAGAGAGTCAGGGAAAAAGAAAGAGGATGACTCCGGCGTCACTTGTGTCACTTCGCCTCCAAGGGCTATTGCCTTCCAAATGACACCATACACCTAATGTCTGTAACTTGGGCAAGTAGACTGGTGCCCTGCTGAACCTTTTAGGGAATGGCACATTATTGACCCATCAATCTTTTTTTTGTTTTCATATAAAATTTCAGTCGTGACTCACGAATATGAGTCCCTTTACGCGAGTCATGATGAGTCACTTTATCCGAAACTAAAGTGAGAGAAGGACAAAAAGACTTGAGCCAAAAAGCCACCGTAACTAAGAGACACTTCACCTTCCTGGCCTGTGAGGACGTTGGGCTCAATAAACGCAAACTGAAACACCAATGAATCCACCATGTACTATTTTCATGCATACCTGTATAGGGCCCACCCCCACAGGGACGAAAAGAAAAGACAAAGCGGCTCTCACTTACTCCCGGCCTGCCTGTCTTCTTCTCTCTAGGTATATTCATATGGCCCCATCGAGACAACAGCAGTTCACGCACCACGCACTAACGTGGTGGTTGGGTGTTACTTACTTGAAAGACTTCTGCTTAGTTAACCACAATCTGAACACTGCACATGTTTTGCGAATACAATCAACAATTCCACAAACAGAACAATCTGTTCCATGTACAATCAGACTGCTCATTTTACTCTTGTAATTTAAGTCAATTGGATCGCGGAGAAAGTTTGCATTAGATGTGTTGGAACAGTATTGTTATAGGTATACTGAGTGTTGGATATTTTCAGGCTAATCAAATGGATAGAGCGGCGAAGTTGGGACTCCAAACGCAGTTGGCCAATGTGGTGTCCTCTCCAAAATGTGGCATGGTGGCAGTCATTCCCCATTGTTTGGTGTTGATGTTGTACTGCACCAACCGAGGATGCCATTTGTGGGCATGGAAACAGATGAGCCCCATGCCTGCCCGGCACTGCCATTGGCATCGAACATCTTGGGCTGGTGCTGTCTCAGATTGCCAAGACGATGCAAGCTCCCTGGTTTTAAAGAGATCACGGTAGAATTTGCTGGGCATTTGTGCGACCTCAACTACGTCCGGCCTCTTATTCCTGTTAGATTGAAGGCTGTCAATATCAAGGCGGTAGATGATGATTTTTTGTATGATTTTCGGCGAACCGTGACTCATCTTCGTCCTGGTGGCCACATACACATTTTCATTGCTACCCATCAGTCTGGGCGGCTCATAGCGGTGGTAGTCCCAGTCGACTGTATACCACACGTTTGTCATGTGATCATATACGAGTGTGGCCGGTACCCACATTGTCCGAGCATCTGCACGGTCAACAACGTTGCACTCGCCTCCCAAAAACAGCCTGGATCCATAAAGAAAACTTGATAAGTTAGTATTCTGTTGGCTGTCACGCTATCCTCTTTGTGATATGTCCACATGTATCTCGTGCAAATTCTAGCTTACTCTCAGTGAAAAAGAGAGTCTGGATTCAGAGAAGAAAAGAAACTCTAGATCTATATAATTTACCATCCTAGACGGCCACGGAGAAAGGAAAGAAGGAGCTTTTGTGTGCTCAAGAGAAAGATGCTTGAGCACTCAAGTCTCATATTGACGACATGGCAGAGCCAGAGAATGGTGGCGTGCATCCGATGTTATTAGATCAGTATTGTGCACATGAGGTGTACATGAGATATGAAATGAAGTTGTCCGCATGAGAAATGAAATGGTGCTTTATAACGTCCGCGGAAAGCTCATAGAGAGAGAGAGAGAGAGAGATACTTGTTATTGCACAAAACAAGGCTCGTGTTGTCTTGGGTGTCAGGTCGAAGACCCACATATTGGCTGCACCATTTCGTCCAAAAATAAGGGGATGTACTATTTCTATCGAACGTGGCTACCACAATGTGATCCCTCTTCTTATCCCATCCCACTACGTGAACCACATACCCCGCCGACGCCACTGTCTTCACCTCAATGTGTGCAACCTGAACCAAAAAACCATCTTGAGCAAATGATTTAGAGAGAATTAGAGAAGCTTAGGAGAATCTGTGACTCTCCTCCATCTTTCGACACATGCACAATATACGTAGCTCTAGTTGTACAGTGACATATACTCAACTAATTAATGTTGTACTTACGTGACACTACTCCGGGAGCCCTAGAATCTTTGGGAACCTTGCGATCACCATCTTCAGTTCATCTATCAATTCCTCTAAAGGTACAGCACATCAATCAAACCTGGGACCGACCTCTATCTCATGGGCACATAACTCGCGGGTTCTAATTTATGGAACACTTTCTATAAATTTTAAAGTTTTCATTCAGATTCTCAAGAAGCTTACCTTCCAGTCTAAAAGCTCCGGCATGGGTGGCAAAACTGTGTGAAGGGGGTTATGAAGAGGGTTCACAACTATCAGGTTGTCAAGAGGCTTCCATATACTACACATGGAGCTCGCTGTGCTCGGCCCACTGCGCGGACTAGATGGGCCTGCAAGTTGGGGTCTCCACCCCTCTATCCCAGCTGCACAACCCAATTCAAGCACGCTCATGAGCTTTGAGTCAAGGACTGATGAGTATATCAACTTCTTGCAGAACTGCACGAACTGGTCAAATTAGTCTTACGATGAATTTCAAGGCTGAGATTGCATTCCGCATATCATCATCATTAATTTAGACAGTTCGTGTATGACATACCTTGCATTAGCAGCAGGCCGCCAGCGCCTGCAAGTAGTTTTTCCACATTCCTCGGAAGAAATCCCAAAGGGGGCATTTTCAACCATTTTCCAGTACGTGGGCAAAGTGACATGAACAATCTTTACCAACAAATTTCAGTTTCAGCGAGTGTTTAGATCTCGCTGCTCAAACTTTTACGTACGTAATTACTGTCTACTGAGAACTTTAAAATTTTGAAGAGCACCTGCTCATACCTTTCCCATACCTGATTTGTTGTACTACCTCAACTGATTAGTAAGAACCATTCTTAACCTCAAACTTATGATTAAGCAAGCACCATACAGAGGGTGATTCATTGCCGATGCAGTTAGACACCTTAAGATCATGTTATTAGTTCCAACCTTTTAAGGTTATTTAAGTGTAACTTGCAGTAGGTCATTTGGGTGATGTTAGAATTACTGAACGCAGTTCCTTTCCAGGCATATGCTCATAATTCATGATAAATTATTGAGTCTTGAACACGTGTTACGATTAGTTCAATACCAGTGATGGCATGCTTACGTAAGGTTGTAGACTTTTGATCCATACCTTCTTGATGAATCTGCATACCTTGAATCAACTCGGAGGTCTGATGTTATGCGGGTATATGGTAATTAGGCATCTAGTTGTGAAGTTTGAGGGGCTGAATTAGCCAGTCTGCCATAAGTGACTGACTGTTGAGTCAAGATTGCATTGATCAAGGTGACCTAAGTGGCACTGGTCAAGCTGAAGAGATTGCACTTGAGACTCAATTTAACGCTGTATCTTGTGATGCCTGCGGTAGGCCAATGCATTAAAACAAGTCAGATCAACTTACCCGTCAGAATTGTTTTTATAGATGTTTGGGAAGTAGCAGTCGTATCTGCGATCGTTGTTATGCCAAAAGTTACTAGCACACATCCCTTTAAGCATACGCTTGATGTCTCGCCCACACCAGGTCATGCTTTGAATCAGGTCTCTTATCGGTAGCCGAAATAAAATCTCTGCTTTGACCCTGGGAGTGTAAAGGGGGCTAGTTCTTCCCCAGACATTGGGATCCGGGGCCCCGTAGTTAAGTGAATTGTTACCTCGCTTGAGGCTTGCAGTTGAGTCTGAGCCATTTTTGTTGCTTGTGCCAGGCTGGTCTACCATTTGTGTCCACCAGCTAGTTTAATTTGTTTCAGGATTTCGTTCTATGGAGTTAATTTCCTTAAACATGCTCTGGATGTGAACTGCTCCACATGTAGCATTCAAGAGTTGCACCTCAATCTCGAATTTGCATTGTGTTCAAACAGAGCTATGACTTCAGGTCGAGAGCCTTTAGGCACGCACAACTGCTGAACGACTGTGACGTTGGGCAATGATTCCGTGTTAGTCAACCGTAAAAGCGTGTTTCAAGCTGTGCGGATTACGATGGAAAAAATCTGGTTACAAAAGCACAGGCAGGGGACAGGTTATATGTGAGCCCAAGATAAGCTCTACACCGTCGGTTTGAACTCTACAAAAGTTTGTTGAGCAAGTGTTTTCAGCGGGACGGAATCTGAATATTGCCACTGATTTCAGCGTAGATTTGTGCTGGTCGGCTTGCCAGAATTCTGTGTCTTGCTCCAATGTAAGCTGTTTAATGTCTTCACCCTTTTAGTCTAAACTAATATTTTGTATATGGGAGTTAGAAAACTCCTTGCTCGTTTTCTTGGTTTTTTTTCTAGGTGATTCGTTAGGACATGTTTTGAACAATGTCGATATTCCAGATTTCGATCTGTCTCAGGTCGTGTGTATCGGAAAGATTTCAGCTGCTTGACAGCTGTTTCAGATCTTTACATGGAGTCATCCCCGAAGCCCATATATCCTCTGAGCGCGTGCAGATTTATGAGTTCTGGCAGACTGGATCAAGAGTTTTTCCTCACTACAGCTTCGAGACTACTTCTAGATTCCTAAGTACTAAATCATCGGTAATTGCGCTAGTGGCCTAATATACGAGATCTTAGCTGTCTCATGATGAGTTATCGTGATCAGAATAAGAGGCGTGGCTATGGGTGGGGGAATATCGGATCAGGTTCGGGAGCTGCATAAGAAGAAACTGCAGTGGACAGAAGGTGGGTGGAAACTGGAGAGCAAGGCATGAGGGCCTGCAGATCGATTTTTCACTTTGGCGTGCACTCCTCCTGTTCAGACCTGTTTGCAACAGGGTTTTTATCACTGGAGTATCACTTATGAAAGGTTTTAAAGTTGGGTGCGACAAGGTTCTGGTATTCCTTCGCGAGATTCTCCAGTTTAGACCTGTTTGCAACAGGGTTTTTCCCAGTGACAGTCATAGCGAACCTGCAACTAGGATCAACTTGCAGGATTGCTTGTGGGGTTTTCTAAACTACTGGTCACATCAAATTTTTGAAGTGGTTAAAAAGTGTTAGATATGCTAGAACTGTTCATTGATTAGTTATCAACATCCATGAAGAGATCACTCCCGGTACCTGCAGATTCTCACCTTCGTTCTGGATTTCTAAGTTAGTCAAATGATTGCAAAGACTTGTTTCATTTTCGTTCGACGACCAGGAGAGCACTGAATGCTTCGGATCACTCCTATTTATGTATGCCAACTTCTACGAATCACACAGGCTGACCACAAACAACTAGAAAGCTTAGAGAGTTTCAGACGCAGTCACAATCAAACATAAGACAAAAATTCTGGACAATTATACTTAGCTGAGCCCAGATCAGCTATCATGAAATCTCTGCACCCAGCTCCAATGTACTCCTCTGTGCTACATGAAGATGCCTACGAAGTGAGAAAGTGTTGGCCCACAAAGGAGTAAGAGCCTTTTGGAATGGAGAGCGGCCGCGACCCTTCAAGCTCTTCCAATGGCAGAGCCGCAAGCACTGCCAAGAGCCTTTTGGAATGGAGAGCGGCCGCGACCCTTCAAGCTCTTCCAATGGCAGAGCCGCAAGCACTGCCACGCACCCTTCAAACTCACCTCTTCATCTCTCTTGCACCGTTACACCTCTTGCATCCATCCACCCACCTCTTCATCTCTCGCACCTCTTCACCAAACAGGGATGCATGCAGGTACAAACCAATCCAAACACGGGGAAGGGCAGCGGGTTTGAACCCCGAACCGCCCAGGCGACACATTGCGTACTTAACAGCTGAGCTACCAGCCGATGTATTGTATTTATATATTGTCTTTTGTATTTGTTTTGTTGTTTTTTGCCATACAGTTTGCTTTATACCCACTGCAACCTTTCAAAACCAAGGACAGATAGGTTTTCAGCGACAGCCTTGGGGTTGCGAAAGACCATGCTGGAGTGCAGTGCCAGGAACCCTACTACAAGTTTTCATAATATGTCCTGGTTTGTTCCCTCTGCTCAGTCATAATTCGAAACCACTGCATTGATGATTGGATCAACGAGCAGGCCTACAAGTATTGAATTTCAGCTGCATTGACACCAATGCCATCGCCAGCCCCTCCTCGCAGCTGTCAGTTCACAAGAGTAAAACGCTTCCTTGAGAAAAAGCTTGGATGCTTCTTTGTGAGAAACTCTGATTGCCTGTCTTTGCGAAGCAAGAATAGCAGCTCATAAAATCAGATGGTACCTACTATAAAAACCAATCACAAGTACAGATTTCTGAAGCTGTGCAACTTTGAGGCTGGAAGATCCACATAATCGTGCCTTCTCAACATATGGCTCTGGAGTACATTGCCTGATATTCTCACCACCTCTAAAAATCAACACTTTGGTTACTAGAATAGCATACAGACTACTGTTGCGCTGCCATCTTGCACCTGTAGAGTGGGATCCGAAGTCAAGCCCACTGGATGTAGAACCGAATCCAAGACAGTCCACCTACTCCGAAGATGACCCATGTGTGCCTCCCTATTGGCATCCAACCACAAACGATGGATGTCTTGCAAGCTTCCATGCCTTCGGAAATACAAAGATGGGGACAACCTTGACAGAGACGGAAAAGTACTCAGTCACCGCCCCAAGGCATTGGGCCTTGCTATGTGTTTGGCACATAATCGCTGGTAACATGCCCAGACGCAGTGTTAGTTGGCGAGGAGAGCCTAACTCTTGTCAATATCAACATCGATAATTGTGGGATCGCCTTCATCCTTCTTATTAGAGAAGTCTTGCCGTGGTTGCCATACAACACCCCGGCAACGCTGGCATGTGACCACTTGGTTGCGAGCGCCTATATACCGTGCCCCACAATTTGGACATGCCCCCTCAACAACAGCTGCCCTTGCAAGTGTGCCTAAGAGCAATGGTGCTGCAAAAGGAAGAAACCAGAGCGACAAAAAGAAGATTCGAAATGCCCATCCAGACACCAAACACCAGAGCATGAACAATGTCAAAACACTCTTGCCAAGGGGTGTCTCCAAGAAATTACTCAATCGCCTCCGATAAGTGGGCCATTTCAAGCGCAAATCTGCTGACAAATTGCGGGCCTTCTGTCGGGCACCTAGCTGACGGTCCACATTTTGGACCTGTTCAGCTGCATATTCCGCCACCTGCCTTGCCTTCTGTGATAAGCTAAATTCCTGGTCCAATTTCCCAATCTTCCTCTTCATGTCATATGCAAATTCCTCCAGCCTTTGGTTCGCCACCCTTGCTGCCCTCCGTGCCTTTCCTTGCAGATCATTATTCTCTTGAAACTCCAGAGTCTTGCGTTTTACATCATTCAAAACGTCTTGAGCTTTACAAGAAAAAGCACGAGCAGCATCCCCTGCCCTCCTTCGAACTTCTTCAGCAATTCTTCCAGCAGGGTCATCGAAATCTCGTCCAGCTTCACACCTTATCCTCAAAGCATGCCTTCTAAATCGGTTAGGGTTTTGTGCTGCGAGGTTACAAGATCCGCATGCCGATGCAGGACCACCAGAGGGTCTTCTGGCGCCCTCGGATAGAAAACCCTGGCAGTGTGAATTAAACCCATAACTAACAGACGGGCCCGCATGCGGCCTGACAGCCACCGCCAGAGCCATAGTATACGAGCCCAGGGCAGAACCAGTAAACAGAGGGCAATTCTGTAGAACAAAACCCGTATACGATATCTTAATCACAAGGGAACGACACTAGTCCTCAAGACAAAGTTTGAGGAAGAGAATGAGGTGGAGACAATAGTTGAGATCCTCAAATAAAAATGTGGGGCGAGAGAACATCACAACCCCGTCTATAACATCTTCTCCTCAACTAGAGATACCCACCACAAAATTACATGATTTCCACAATCTTCAACGGCTCGCGTTGGTCACTGTCCCTGCTACGATCTCGTTCTTTCCTTCACTATCCATCCCCTGCACACCTATGGAAGCCGCTACAAAGCCCTTTCCTAATTTCAGTGTTATATACCTGTATTCCCCCCTCAATGGGAAGTCCCCTGGTGAGGGGGAGGAGGCAGACTTCAATTGGCGTCACAAAGAGCTCGAGATCCAAAGTTTAGAACTCAACTGAAATTCTGATACCCGGAGCTGTTGCTTTCACCTCAGCCTGTGGTTCTCCCTTCTGCCTCCGCCCTTGTAGCTTCTTCTGCTCCCCCGCAACTCAAACAGGCCCCCGAATCTCGTAATGGATACCACTACCTCCAATCGACAGTGGCTACCACATGTTAATGCTGTCTAAGCATTACTAATCTCTTCAGTATTCTCTTGTTAGTCTCTCTAAGCTCGCAGTAATCTCTCCCCAATTAGCAATCTCTTCAGTACTGTCTATACACCTCACCACTTCTCTCTGTTCTGCTTTGTGTTAGCTAGCTTGCTAGGGTTTTTCGGGGGAGTTTCCCTTCACGGCCCCTACAAATCAGGCCCCTTGATCTTAGTGAGAGGAGAAAATAACCTCTTTCACAGTAACCGCGCCATGGAGGCTGTGTAATGGGACACCGCCCAGGGAAGGGGGAGACGAGTATACCACCCGTCAAGTAGCAGGATTTGACCCCAGAATCATCTGGGTGGCACTCAGTGCACTTACCAACCGAGCTACTGACTGTTGGTCCTTATATTTTATAGATTTTATTATTATTAATACTAACCTCAAAAAAGAAAAAAAGAAAAAAAAGAAAAACGCTAACCTAATATGTGAAATCAGTTTAACGGAAAAGTTAACTTATTATAGATACCCACCGACACAACAGTAGATATCATGCAGATCTCTTTCCAGCCGTTAGATGTGATAGGGGATGGATGTGAAGGGAACGAAATGCATCCAGAAAAAGGACGGAAAAGTGTGGACTGCCATCCTGCGTGCACACTGTCAGCTACACCGGTAGAAGAGAGCGAGAGGAGGGAGGGGGGGGGTGCGCTCGCTTGGCTTGCTTCCTGTCAATTCGTCGTCCTGCCTGAAATTCTGCCTGCGATCCCTCCAATTTGCATCGACATATCACAGGAAACCGAAATCTCAAATGGGTGGAGGTGTGTTCTCTCTCCGCTAGGCCTGGCTTCTTGGAATTACAGTTTTTCGGAAAGTATGCATTGTTGATAAGCACAGTTGTATTGGAGTGGGTTTACAGAGGGGCATCGTTGTGTGTGTGAGTCGTTACACATGCTCAAGGTAATGAATGCGGTTATGTTGTGCCAGTATCACGATAGTGGAGTGCTATAATCTTGAGTAAAATTCACCAGGCTTCCAGCCATCTCTCAAATTGGCACCCCCAAATTGCAGAACCATACAATTTTGTGTTGGCAAGAAATGGTGTGCCGTTTGATCGTGTTAGAAGCAACTATGTTACTTCAGCACTATGTTACCTCTTTTTTTTTAATTTTTCAGAATGCTGTGGATTAGAACTATTCTATACAGAAAGTGAGCAATTTCTGGGTTAAGTACAGCTTCGTTACAAATCACACATCACAGTTGCGTGTGCTCGTTGCAAGTAACCCTGACCTGAAATCTTCTGTGAGAAGATCATTTTCAGGCACTATTCGTGTGGGTGAGCTGCAGTCCGTGAGAGAATGAAAGTTTCCCGGTGTGGTTCGTTCAGACCAGGGGGGTTGGAATTAACATCCCAATTCGGTGTCTGAACTGTTAGTCTTTCTAAGGCAATCAAAGTGTTTTTGGCCGGAAACAGGAACGGAGCTGACAGAGTCCGGTGACTGGACACCCTCGGAGGCGTCCACGGACACAGAGGATGATGATCTTGAAGTTGAGACTACTGTCATGGAGGAAAGTAAGCCAGATTCTGGTATCTGCGAGGGATTGACCTTGGAGAAGGAAAATCCATGGGAGAAAGGCAACGAGCACACGGAACTGAAGAAAAAGATTGAGTTGCAGACACAGTCGCTTCAGAAAAGAGCAGAAGGAATAAAAGAAATTCGGCGCAAGTTGGTCAGGTACGTTGGTGGTCAGGTATGTTGGTGCCAGACCCATCACTGACCATGGTACTACTAGAAACATGCAAGGTGATGGTGCCCACTGGGTGTTCTTTCTTTTGCGTTTAAGACAATCTAAGGTAATCTTAGTATCCTCATGTGTTTGGTACGGAAACATGGACTCTGTTTTCATGAGGCGTGCTACCCCCATTTCCTCACAGACATTTGTAAGGATCTTTCCTAAACACACAGTTTTCAGAACAAATGGTAAGCTGTCTCCTGAATTTACTCCAAAATGCATGTCATGCATGACCCTCACAAGCATCTTTTACTAAATTGAAGATAGAGTCGGCTTTCTGTTGCAGTTGGTGATGAATCAATGATTGATTTCAAAGCCAGTGTGAGTCTACACGGAGATTGACGTGGAAGGAAGAAATATGCATTACAATATATACATGGCTGTGTGATTGATGGGTGAACACAGGTATCAGCCTGGACAGTGGTTGGTGGAGATGGGAGGCATGAGAAGGAGTGACTTTGCCATACCTGAGGTGACCACGCTGCTGCTGGTGGGCGCTATGGGAGCAGGCAAGAGCACTCTGGTGAACAATCTCATTCGTGTGCTCAACAATAAGACACGGGATTTCGACAGGGCTCAAGTTTGTGGTAAACACTCACTCACGAGCTGTGTCTTGTGCACAATGTTTTTACGCAGAATTGAGTGGTAAACGCTCTCTAGTTGGTTATTTTGTGATTCCTTGTGTTGCCTGTCTCTTTTTTGCCCCATTCCTGACTTCTTTGGGAAAGCAACCTAACTCACATTTTGTACATGAGGAAGAGAATTTTGGTATCAGTACTTCCGTAATTTTATCTCGTGGGAATGAAAAGACGGTGATGTGGGTGTTGAGAACAAGCAGGGGATGCGAGTGAGAATGGGACCTACTTCCTCGATGAGTACATGGTTTGTGAAGGCAAGAGCAATATCTGTGTGTTCGACAGCCGTGGCTTGTCAGAGGTCAACACAGTTGATGGCTTGGCAGTGCTAGAGAACTGGATGATCCATGGTGTGCGCCATGGCCAGATGGTCATCAGGTCTTGTGCCCTTCTTCCCTCCAACTGTACCATTTCATTTCATTTCCCTCCAACTGTGATACTTTGGTTACCACAAGGATTGCAGCTGGATGAGAGCTTTGCAGACATAGTTTGCAGAATATGCTTCCTCCCTACCTTTAGTTATAAATTGGGGTGGAAGGTCTAGAGATATTGGAACTAGAGCAGCAAGCTTGGGATAATAGTGACTAAAATTTTGGTAGACGGTGATTGTCACAGGGAGTCCGACAGCAGCCGTGTGAAGGAGGCAGTTCAGAGGAAAGGGCGGCATGGTCACCACAAGCAGAGCAAGAAGAGGGCTGTCAACTTTGTCATCTTTGTGGTCAATGCAATGTCTGTGCACAAGATGCAACAATCTGGTGACTTGTTGACACGTGTCAACTTGTTGCGGCTCTACAAATGCCCCTTCCTCACTTTCAAAGGTGGGTGAAAATTTCCTGCAAAAGAGTCATCCCTTTCAGTTCTTGCTTCAGTCAACCACAAATGTTTATGTTTGTCACAGAATGAGTACATTGCTGGTCCATTATGTGGCATTGTATGAGGCTTTGTACAATGTTTATGTATTTGAAGTTGTCTTTCCACGAGTGCCACTATGCACCTGGATGCAGCAAGTCTGACACCTCCACTGCCATTGACAAAGCACTGGTGGTAGCAAACTGTCAGCATTGTGTACGTTGGACATCTACTATTACTGACAAGTGGGGTCGTAATTCCTTTTCTAAGATGGGGCCCAGCCTACAGTTGATGATATACACTTGACATGCAGATGACAGACCGGTTGTGGTGATGACACATGGTGATGAGCTGGATGATGATGACCGCCTCAGCACACGCATCTTTCTGGGCGACCTGCTCGGTGTCTCCCCAGTGGACCACATTTTTGACATTGCAGGTTCGTACCAGAGGGTCTTGCTATTTTTTCATGGAAGCACTGTTGAGTGGTTCGATGGATGAAAACAACTCCCCTACTTCCAACAGGCACGGAGGTTGCGTTGCTCTTTCAGAGGGATCTGTTTCAATTTCTTG
This sequence comes from Takakia lepidozioides, assembly GCA_030704615.1. Lineage (NCBI taxonomy): Eukaryota > Viridiplantae > Streptophyta > Takakiopsida > Takakiales > Takakiaceae > Takakia > Takakia lepidozioides. Next base: position 35,646,448 of record CM060731.1, on the reverse strand, counting down.
TATCCATGTCAGGCCTGAGGCCATCATCCTTGGTGCTTCATGCTCTGTGGATTTCCATGTGGATTCATAGGTCAAGAAAACTTGTGGCTATTTGAGTGGACACACTTCTTAATAACTACAGCAGAATCGGCATACGACATGTGGAGTGAATGACACGGGTTCAATGTGATACAGGTTTCACAGGCCGTGTAAAGGATGAGGAGGATAGTTGTTCAACATCCGACACATGCTTATTGGAAATGTTGGAGTTCGCACTACAGCGTGCTGATCGTAATCTGCCTTACAAACTCACCGTACCAGCAATATTCACACAGGTCAGTCCTGACTTCTGAGGTATCCTTTGGTTAAGCCTCCTTTGCTGGCTCAGTCATTCGCAGCTTTCTTTTGATGCAGTCTGGCTTGGCTATCGGGCTCCTGCAAAGCAATGAGCTTGGATGTCCCACACAAGGCTGGCAGCAGCTGTCCTGCTAGAATGAAACTTGTGGAGTGAGAGATGGATATGGTGGGAAGATTTATCATTTGCAACTTTGTATACTCCACTGGGAGTCACCCAACTTGCTGTTGTCGCTTGTGTGCTGTTTACATGAGTGACTATTGTTTTGACTTACAACAGCTGAGATAGTAGGAGTTAATGCACTGATTATAGCAAGTATGAACATCCACAGGAAAACCTGTGGTTCTATGCATGGTCCCGGTAGGTCTTACCATGCAATACAACTCTCATTCAGAATGTTTTTTGAGAAATCAACTGATGGCACTAGGTCCAGTTGTTAGGTGTGGTGGTAGAGCATTAGTGGCTCACTCGGCGTGTGTAGAGCTCAAATTTTACTGGGGGAAAGCATCTGTTAGATTGTGGGCTAGCATAAACCAGCCTTGACAAAGCCTACCCTGAGGCAGAAGTCTTTCACAGACTTAATGAATAACATTCTCATTTTATGTAACTTTGTGCTCATAAATTTAGGACACAGTAGTTGAGTGTACAGTACAAAGGACCCCAAAAGAGGCTTGGTTTTCAATTCTGATGCATCAGTATGGTTGTGCAGTTATGGGACTCCGCATTGTCCGGGTATGGGGACCTTGACGCACATCGAAAGGTTGCACTGGGAGGCCTAGCTGTCTGCTGGGTCATACTCTTTGGGCTGCTCATGATGGCCTACTCCTCAATTTCTCACTTCATTCTCCTGTCCCGTGTCTGATGCATATGGGCATTGCACTCTAATCCTTCAGGTAGAGATATACTGCGCTGGATCCGAGTGTGTGAAGGGCCAGGAGATCCTAAACGATTGCAAGGGAAATTGAGCAGTTTTGACATGATTGTGGCTGCAATGACATGGTTTATCTATCCGGGAATCGCTCAATTCCATGCTCGAGATGCTTTTACAAATTACAGTATATTGAACGAGCGTGTTGCATCCAAGCACATCCAGACTTGTGCTCTCCAATCTCAGTATTGAAATGGTCTTTAAGATGCAGTGCTTGCACAATATGTCAAAATAGTAGGCAGAATTCACAGAACAAATACATGGTGAATTTTGCCCCTGTGATTGCTTTTCCCTGAAGAAGCCTACCATCTCTGACTTGGTTCACCAAATATTGATGTGAGTTGTCTGAGAAAAATAGAACCTTCTATTGAACCCCCTTGCCTGTCGGGGTTGTGTTCCAATAGATTGTAGCAACTATTCCAACTAACCCTGACACCTGCCTTGTGAATTTGTTTGTAGTAGTAACAACACAATACATGTCCGCGGGAAATGCAAAAATCCAAAGGAATATCGTAGTACCTAGCCAAGATCAACAATCATATGTCGAATGTTTATTTTATTTTGAGAATTTCATTTCAACATATGGAATATTCCTAAATATGCTTTATTATCAATTCACAAAGTTCCTTAATTTCACAAAATCAATTTCCAAAAATTTCAACAATCTTTGAAATATTAAAATTTGTGTCGAAGTTGCCAAGGTACTACGGTAATGGAGAGCCAGACTTTGTCTGAGTCCTGCGGATCAAATATAGTATAAGATGGATAAAGGAAAAAGCGACACTTCCCAGGGCTGCAGGGCCGGCAGCGACATTCGAAGAGCGCAGGATCTGATGTAGTCACCGGGGTAGTAGTGTGTCCTCGCAATCTGGGGGAGGGGGATTAACACTCGAGCGCTGCGGAGAATAGAGAGTGTGAGGCGGAAGTAGATCGATTGCTGCCCAAATATTGATAGGAACTGAGTTTAGAATTGATATCGGACAAAAGGTTGAACAATTGTAAGGCACTTGATAGGAGGATTGATAGTCTGAGTATTCAGTGAGGTGGGCGGAACCATGTGCCCAAGATGCAGGTTTTTAGCAGCCCATAATCTTATCTGAGGTTCTTGGATTGAACGACTAGTTAGACGCTGGCTTGCTAAGATTATCAGGTATCAAGTTTGCTGCATTAGTCACGAGATGGGAACGAGTATGCCTGCAATACGCCCGGAGGAAGTGGATGTGGTGATTGGAGCACTTCGGCCAGACTTGAGTTTTCTGGAGGCATGGCGGCCAATTCTACAACCATATCATCTCATCATCGTTCAGGGCGTAGAGCTAGAGCAGCCCTTGGAAGTGCCGCGGGGGTTTGATGCAAATATCTACACACCAAGTGACATCACTGAGATGTTGGGCCCCAAGCTTGCAACATCATTGAACTTCAAGGGTAGTGGAAGCCGGTGTTTCGGATACTTGATATCCAAGAAGCGTTACATTTACACAGTGGATGACGAGTGTATACCTGCACAAGATCCACAAGGGAATCGCATTCACCCCATAGAACAGCACATCTCAAACCTCAAGATAAACTCGGTACCATATTTCTTCAACACCTTGTACGATCCTTACAGAGAGGGCTGTGATTTTGTGCGGGGCTACCCTTTCAGTCTAAGGGTGGGTGTTCCTACTGCCATCTCTCACGGGCTGTGGCTCAATGTTCCAGATTACGATGCACCCACACAAATTGTGAAACCAAATGAACGCAATACCAAGTATGTGGACGCAGTGATCACAGTTCCTAAAAACGCTTTGTTTCCCATGAGTGGCATCAACTTGGCATTTGACAAGAAACGGATCGGACCTGCCATGTTCTCTGGATTGGTGGGTCTTGGCAGTAGTAATAAGCCCGGCCGGTACGAGGCCATTGACGACATCTGGACTGGATTGTGCTGCAAAGTCATCTGTGATCACTTCGGATATGGTGTTAAATCAGGCCTACCGTATGTTTGGTGCAATAAGCGTGGAAATGCACTGGCTAGTCTGCGTAAGGATTATAAGGGCATCTTTTGGCAGGAAGAGATCATCCCTTTCTTTCAGTCGGTGCGTTTGTCGAAGAATGCTCTGAATGTGGCGGATTGTTACGTAGAGCTTGCCAAGCAAGTCAAGATCAAGCTCTCGTCTCTAGACCCGCTGTTCTCGGAGCTGGCTGACTCCATGGAGGTGTGGATCGAAGCTTGGAACAAACTGAGTCCTCCATTCCCTTTGTAGGATTGCTCCTTGTTACTTCGAGCTGGCTAGTGTTATGGAGGCTTGGATGAAAGTCTGGGAATAAACTTAGCAGTTTATGTGTCCATCCTCTGTCAAGTTCACTCATTACACATCCGTTGCGACATCAATTGTTTTTCTTAAGAGGGGATAGTCGAAGCCCTCGAATTTTATTCTTTTTTGTCAAATTACAGTTTCAAACATTCAAGAAAATATCTTGCTTCTTCAAATCAGTGAGGGTTTTATTTTTTATTTTTATTTTTATTTTAATATTTATTTTATAATCCCCAAGAAAGGGTGAGTGTTTTTGGGTCTCTCAGTGCATAAAACTTAGGAGAGTGGTTGCTAAAATAGATCAATAAACATTATGTTCTGGGAGTCAATTTTTCCCTTTCATAATCTATTCAGTGAGAATGTCACAATACTTTTTGTTCCAACCAGCAGATGGATTTGTTAAATTATGGGTTTTGGCGTGGCCCGTTTTAGAAGGTCTGAATGTGCTTGTGATGGATTTTTATTTTTATTTTTATTATTTTTGATGGATTATGTGTCAACCCTCACAAAAACCCATACAAAGCAATATGCAATAAAAATCTTGGTTTCATGTGAAAATTGGCATGCACTCGGCATTTGGACTACTAATTATGAATTCTTTTGGAAAATTCAAAACTTGAAAGCCCCTCAACATGTTTGATCTAAGCAAAGGAATATTTTCTCCAAACAAAAAAAAAAAAATGGTCTCACTATGATCTCCCAAATCCAACAGTGAACATTCCTAAAATTTGGAAAGATGTTGTAACTTGGGCCAGGTAGGTATGTACATGTGCGGTCACTTTGAATGGACGAATGTTGGTAGGTGGGTAGCCTCATGTTACTTCTAAGGGGTAGCAATTTTTGGGAGTGAAAAAACACACTTATAGGGAGTTAAAGGTCAACTAAAGATGATTACTAGACTCAAGGAATGTTAGTATGTATGTTAAGCAATGTTCGGACCTAGGAATACTTATTATCTTGCAATAGCGCAACTGATGAAGCAACATGAAGGTAGTAATTGTTTATCTTCATCCTTTCATCTGGAAAAATTGGTTTCAATTCAACGCAATGAGGCCTTTGAAGGCGATCATTTTGGCACAGGTTTTGTATGTCATCTTCACTACAACACCCATGGGATCTCCAACCATCGACGTTACACTATCATTTTCACTATTGACACCTTTCACTATTATTTTCACTATATAGTTAAAAATTGCTGACACCACAGTAAACTCATTATGTACTAGTTACACATTTCACTACTGTAGAAGTGTTAGACTGTGTAGTATCTAGTACTGACACATTCATCTAGACATTGACATAATTTCAGAAAATACCAGTGAAAATATTTACTATAGTTTGACTAGAATGGCACGATACGTGTGAAATGGTTGTAGGTTGATAAATATGAGTAAACAAAACAACTACAAAATTGATGGTATGACATGTGGGCAAATTGTAGTGAAATGGATTGCCAATAATTAATATATAGTTTAAAAAATGATTTTAATGTACTGGTTTTGGAAACTACAGCTTGGACAGACCTTCTACGACGCTTAATGCACATTCTGTGATGTCCGATCCAAACCTACATCTAATAAAACTCACTACTTTTGATATTTAATTGGACACTTAACTACATTGGCAATTTTGTAAAAACAATACTATGTAGGGTTGATGTGGAGACCTTAATTAAGTTTTATTCAGTAGAAGCGTCGCTTGCAAAATGTCATGTATGCAATTTGTTGTAGAGGCTGATCCCTAATCAGGGCTGCATTAATTATCTCTTCATAGAGAGATGAGGACTTAAAACCAATACCCCATTGCAACCAATCATGGAATGTATGCAGGTCTCCACAACGTAATTGTGCAACAATTGCAAGACCCATTCCTCCCAGACCTGCATTACTTACATACAGATTTCTAATTGTCGTCATCGCTTGATGAATAGCTTAATTCAGGTGAAAACTCTTCACTGGAATCGGCCATGTCCTGTTCTTGTAATGATGGAACCCTAAATGTTGGCTGAATTCTAAGTTGAACTTATGGTCTAGTTTCAGGGGCTTGATCTCCATCAAACTCTCCAATAGAAACATTTTCAACATTGCCAATCACTCTCCGCGACCTTGGGTCCTTATGCAAAACAACCTTCCAACCGGCATTCACTGCAGTATCATCATAAAAATATACCTGCTCTACTTGTGACGGATAAATGAATGGCTGGTCATTTTCAGGAAGGGTACGATTGAAGACTACCAGAGTGAAACCATGTGCATCTTTTTTCATGGTGGCATTGCGACCCACCATGTTCGCCTTCACCCAAGTGCACATGAAAATGATAGGCTGTAGTGTGCCATATTGCATTTCTAAGATCTCTTTGATCACTCCCCCATACTGAAGTGAAGCCTAACTGAATTAGAGTCTACAACAGAACTTCTCAGTCTCTTGTTCAAATGTTGAACATACCTCACTATCAAAAGTAACGTGTTGTCGTCCATCACCATGTTGAAGGTGCCTATAGTGATTGCCATAGGCCATCATAGATGAGTAGGCCTTGACATGCAAAGAGGGAGATACACTAAAGCGAAGCACGTCTGAATCGATTTCCCACCGTTCAATACACAATGCCAGTATCTCTGCCCTTAACTTCAAAATCCCACAAATGTTTTAAAGCTATCCACTTGACGGTACTCCGTTCCCTCACCGCTATTATCACCAACAGACAACTTGAGTCGCATACCTCTTTGACCTCCTGACTCCGCATCTACCCCGGGGGTACCCTCCAAACCACCTACCCTAGGTCCCCGGGGTGCCCTCTGGGCACCCCCCTAGCTTTTATAGGGCCCACCCCCGAAAGGGGGCAGTAGGCGCAAGGTGAAGCGGCTCGTAGTTACGCCGGCTACAAGCCGGAGTCATCTCTCTCTTCCTATCGTTCGTCAATATGGAACTATCGACATGACACAAATTCATATTCAGAAGCCAAGAGGCCCATTGTCTGATGACTATTACTCATATAAATCTAAACACTACAGTCTTCAATTACAAGCCGTTGTGGATCATGAAAAACGATTCACAGACATCTATGTCGGCATGCTAGGGAGCATGAATGACTCCCGAATTGGCCTCCGTTTATCTGTTCTTTACCAACAACGGACATATAAAGGCATATTCATTTTGGAATTCGGGTAGGACAACATAAAACCATACATGTTGGGGAATAAGGGTTACCCTTACTTCCCTGGCTCATGATCATTCCACAAAAATAGCTGGCCAATTCCAGACATACAATCTTGGAAGCTCTATTTAAAAGCACCATTGCACAGGTAGGAGCGTCATCGAGAAGTCTTTTGGCGTTTTAATGAAAACTTACTGAAAACGAGTCTCAATGTGGTATTCATCTCGGACGTAGTTATCGCATGTTGTATGTTGTACAACTTGATCTTGGACGGAAGAAATGTTGACGTGGACTCATTGATGCAGCAACTCGATCACAAGGCAAATGAAGAAGCAATAGGTCCTCAGTTTGAAAGAAAGCCTAATCCAGTTCACAGAGATAAGAATGCACAAGAAAATGATGATGAACCTACTCTTGAAGGTGCCGAGCGATTAGGCACAGACCAAAGGGTTAATCTTGAAACATTCCTTTGGTAACAGGCGACCACACAGAGATGCTTGAATAGTTAACAAAATCGAAGTGGATAGAAATAATAGACATACGCGAAACTTGAATTCACAGAATTGAAGCGGTGAAATGGACCATCAAATGTTCAATGGAGCTGCATGCTTAGTGTTCAATGTGCCGACTATACAAAATTGCAATGAAAAAGGTGGAAACAAATTTGACTCATGAACTACATCATGGTGCAATATTCGATGTCCACAGTAGCTATCTTTAGTTTGTGTCATTGATCTTTTGTTTGGTCGTTGTGGTGATCTTCAATAAGGCCGCCGATTGTCATCCTTTAGCTTCTTTGTTATTGTTCTCTGCTCATCAATATTTGGCTTGCGAATAGGATGCTCATTGACTGGACGGGGCATAAGATTCTGGTTCTTTATGAAAGCGTGACACATAGTGTGGGAGAGGTTTGAGAGAACGCTGACCATGTTCTTACTCATCTTGTGCTCATTTTATCTCGAGTCTTTATGTACTTAAGTTGTTCATTGAATGTCTTCGCATTTGTTTTGATTTCCCAAATCAACAATGAAAACTCCTAAAATTTGGGAAGATGTTGTAAGGGCTAGGTAGGTATGTACATGTGCGGAAAACCGGTGTGTGTTGGCAAGTGTTTTAGGCATTGTAGTGCCAACGTAGTTATCAATTGATGAATGTGCTTGACCTTTATCCCAAGAATGGGACAAGTATGTGCTGTACCCCATGCTGTACCCCATGAAAGTAAGTCTCTAGGCACTGTCCACTAACCGAAATATTGTGTGCCTTGCACATGAGGTGGAAAAATTCGTGAAAGTGCAAAATGAAGGCCGGTGTGAAGCACTGTTGGACAATGATTTCTTTCATAACATAATGTTCCGGGTTTTTACAAAGAATCAAATAACCTCTAGTTCCGGTTTTCTGCAGATATTTTTTGTGAAAAGAACCCAATTAATATGTAAAAACCTCAAAGAACCGGTGGTTTTGATCAAATAACCGGCGGATCTTTGACGGTTTTCAGGCTGGTTATTTCAAAACAACATAACCGGCGGTTATGAGCCTTTGCCGGTTCTGCGGTTATATATCCAAATAACCTTCTTGATAACCTCAGGGTGTTTGTAGCTGAATTAAAGAACCTCCCAACACTCGTGTACCACTACCAATGCCGGGCATTCAAGGGGTTTGGGGAAGCATGCCGCCCCATATTTTCTGGGGTATATTTCTTTTACCCTAACCTGACCCAGGTTGCCATGTCAGCAACTTGGGCAGGTTTGGGGGGCCAAAATGGCCCCAAAAAGCTGAGTTGGCCCCTTCCCATTGGTCCAGACCCTTACCCCTTCAAGCATTGACCAATTGGCCAATGCCGTATGGAGGGGGACCCGATTTTCTATGGATTGAGCCCAAAAAAGGCCCAATCAGCCTTAACCACAGGAAGTTATGGTTGGTTAAGCAAACCCAAGCGACCCAAAATGGGTCGCTTGGGCACTTGAGGGTTAAGGAGCCAGAAGAGCGAGAAGATACGGAATTGGTAGAGTTGGTGAAATGGAAATTTCCTCCCCCTGCCCAGGCGGGCTAAATTTAATACGTGGGGTTGGTTAGGGGTTAAAAGTTAAAAGCCAGGGTAGTTTAGCCAGCCTTAGCTGTGGCTAGCATTTAGCCAAGGCTAAATTGCCTAGTGCGGCAGCCAAGCAAACTTAGCCGTGGCTAAACTCGACATAGCCACGGCTAGATCGGGCAGTGCGGATAAAAACACGATTCTCCAATGTGTGAAGCGACAACGTGTTAGGCTGGCAGAGGGGGTGCCTAAGAAACGCGTTGTGTGAGAGGGTTCAGTAGCCTGCTGTCACATGTTTGGCAGCGAGTATGCAAGTATGACGTTTCTTTGCAGAGATTCCCACGCGGGTCAACATGTGCATCCGTCGCTGTTGAAAGCCCCGCCAGCCCAGCTGCGCAGACATCAGTTTTGCAGCTGGCCACAAGCAGCAGGATGAATATATATTCTTTGTATTCGGTAATTCTCTTGAATTCCAACTCTCTCTCTCCTCTGCACTCGTTTCCCACCACAAGCCGCCTGTTTCTCGAGAGGGTAGCTGGTACAACTGTAATTTCTCTCTCTCAACAGCGACTCTAAGATCTCACAATGAAGACTGTGTTTCTGGTCGCTCTGCTGCTGACCACTTGCCTGGTGGCCAGAGCCGAGGTTTACATTTATAACAATTCTGGTAGTGACGTGAAGGTGACTTTGCAAAAGGGCCATGGGGTTGCCCACCAAGTTGTGAATATGGTTGCGGACTCTGACCATCATTTCAAGTTGAGTACCGGGGTGAGTGGCAAGTTCACCTTTGACCACACCTGTAGCGCGACTGTCACTGTCGCGGATGGACAGCAGATTATCCTCACTGATCAGTTTGGCGGCCCTGGTGTTGTTGGTTCCGAGTTTAGCACGGTCACTGGTGCCAAAGGTGGCGAGATCTTTGGACCCATATAAAACTGGTACTCCAATCAGTTTTCTAGCGCTGCCTCCTGCATAAAGTGTACAGCATTGTTAGGGGAGTCAGCTGGGAAGTGGGATCACGTTGACCACGTAGTATCTCCGAGTGCTATGATGTAGTTCAGCTCCACATAAATGAATACAGTGTGGTTGATATAAGATTTTCTCTGCGATGCTCGTTTGTGTACTTTCCTCAAGAGTTATAACTATGGTGACAGTCACACGCAATGCATTGGGAGTCCGGATCCACAGAAAGATGGTTAACTTATGTGAGGGAATGGAGATTGGGTTTTGTAGGCATAGCTTGATATTGACAATTGTCAAGATAATGCAAAATCATGACTGCAGTCTCCTCTGCCGTCACAAAATTTTGTGCACCTGTCTCCACTTACATGCAGTAGAATTTCATGAACACCCCCAACACAAATTTGACTCCAGACATGATTGCAAGAGATCCTAATTTGCATCTCTTTAGCTCTACACTCGCTCTACACTCACAGTTGGACTCTAAGCTACAGTAGTGCTTCTCCGGCTCATCGCAAGTATAAGGAAAGGGTGTCAATGCAAATGAACGCCAAAAATGCCTCAATCACAAATTGTAGAGACGGACGCCAGAATGAGGATAAATCAATGTGTACCCACTTGCAATCTGAAACAAGTGATCACCCCGACACACTACTCCACTTGGGTTGTATTAAGAAGACAGAGACAGCAGAAAAATGGCGTCAAGCAAGAAACCAATGCCGGCTGCTAAGCAAAATCTCTGCGAAGACTGTTCTGCCCTTACCAACACAGCGTGGAACACCCAAGACCAGCGACGCTTGAGAAAGAACAACCGACACTAGAGGAATTGTATGGGGACAACTACAACTCCTGTCCACATATCAGTACAACTCTGCAGCCCACAAACCCAGTGTATATGTGTTTGTGTGACGTCCACGAGAGAACGGTAGAAGCTTCAGCTTGGTGGCGCCAGACCCCAGGAAGATCGCCTCCAACTTTGGAGCGACCCGGTTCAATGCACCTGGTGGGCCAGTGGTGATCCCCCGGCGAAGGTTCCCAAATACACAGTCTACGGATAGCTGAAACTGGATATTGTCAATAGGATCATATCGAGGCAACATTCTGGAGCCACCTGGTTGCATACCTCAATGTCCATCACATCCATGTTATGATTGGGAGACAGCCACATATAAGGCCTCCTGCTCCGAACTCCACTTGCAAATAGTCTGCGTAGTTTGGAGTTGAACTCCTGAGGCGGCGCTCTTACCTCCCTGCCACTTCTCGGCAACAAGATCGTAGGTGCATACTTGTGCATTAACTACACGTCTTGCTCCTCCGTCAGTATGTGAATCATGCACAAGAAAATCTCCGCAGAGGTCTTGCGAAGGATAATCGATCAAAGAACACCAGTGTTTGCAAACAATGCGAAAACGAAGTACTTAAAACTGGCAATAAAATAATAACAACATCCACCAGGTCTCCCGACAATCTTCCGTACACAGAGGCGTCAATGGCCGCTGTACGTAGCTGCGCAAATCTCCCCCTTCCACTCCCAACGTGAAGAGGGAAGACGTGAAACAGCAAAGCTCGGCAGCAATTGAAGAAAAATACTCGCTTCTGAGCCCCTTCCCAGATAAGCACTGCATGCTCTCTAAACGTCTAAACTTGTGTGCGTCACTTGAGGTACTTTACCTCCCTGCAGGTACTTCTAGTAGTTTTCTTTTTTGACCTAAAAACGTATTGCTTACGGAACCACTCGCAAGAGATGACGTTGATGTTGAGCAGCTGCAGTAAGCAGGGTCGGGTCTGCTCTGCTGGTCACTCATCAGGAAAGAGAAAAAAAACTGTATTGAATGATAGTTAATTTGTTTCCAAAAGTCCGCACTCTTTCCACTGTTTTCAGTCAAGCAACTAAGCTCAAGCAACTAAGCTCGAAGCTTCCAGAAACATTGGACATCTTATTCGAGCCCCTGCAAGGACACCAAGTAGAATCTCCCATCTCCTAATTACTTGAGGATTTTTCTCTTGGCCTCATGGAAATAGCTAAGTGCAACCACCACGGCAGTAACCACCACGCCCACAGAGGCCTGTCCTAGTATGGCAGCTGTGCTTTGGTATGCTTCAATGGCTGACTTGCTGCTGGTAGACTCAGCTGCGAATGCTGCTGAAGTTTCCTTGCGGCCCAGTTCAGAAAGCTTTTTGTGGGACTCGGCATAGTAGCTGTAAAACGCCTCCTCGTCCTGTGTGGTGGCAGAATGTCAGCAACCCTCAACATTTTCATACCTACACTTATGAAGGGACGAGTCAATAGTCAATACCGAAGAAAATCTGTCAGACAAGTGTATAGACTTACCGTAGACAAGTTGTTCTGGAAAATGGTGGTAAATAAAGACAAGTCTCTATGTGAGGATCCCTATTCTAAGTCACTTTTTCGTCCAGTGGGGGTCATCAAAGCAAACTTGTCAATTCAAGTGGACTTCACCTAAGAGAGTTGTCACTCCACCATCAAATTAAAAAAGAACTAGTTTTACATAATCTTTGTTCAGTGCTACAGCTTCTACCCTGTTTTCCATGGCAGCCATCAGTCAGCTTTGTGAGTAGAGGCCCAGAGATGGCAAGGTCGAACCACTGGCTGCTGCTTTATCCAGCAGTCCTACTGTGCCATGGGCCCATTGAGCCTCCTGTGCACTTAATAAAACCTTCTTCTCTCACTTGTGTAGTTCTTCTGTCCCAAAGGCCTCCTGTCGACAAAGGATTTTTCATTTTCTCTTCTTATGTATCACAGTTCCATGACAACAACGTGAATGGCAATGTAATCACAGCAACATGCATCACATCCACGGAGATGGGGACCTAGAAGTGCAGTACTGGAATCAAAAATATATTTTGTAGCGTGCTGTCAATGCCAGCCACACTCCATTCATGTAACCAGATTGTAGCCAGTGCCAGCAAATTTTGGACTGACTTCTTTATCCCGGTGGATTAAAACACCGTGCCTGGCTCCAGGCAGGTTGCATCTCCAGTGGGAACATTGCTCATCTTTACAGGGAACAACCAATAATCCCATACCTCAGCTTAGACACAGGGATGGTGAAATTCTGCATAAAAAACGATGCTATGTAGTTTGGAAGAGATCTTAAAGTCCAATTGAGAAACATACCTTGGCATAGTGTTCCACAAGTGGACGGAAAGCTGGGTCCTCCAGCAATGTCTTGTCGGTTGGCAACAGTAGTCCCTCTGACTCCCCTTTCAACAGCTCTCTGTTGACAATCCACCCTCCATGTTCAGAAAGTCATTAACCAGAACTAGTGGGTGTCTGTGCAAGAGTACTTGCTCCAGTTCCAGTGTGGGACTGTTAGCAATTTGTTAGCTTATTCCATCTGAGATCCACACACTTGCAAAACAACGTCAATGATCCAAAGAGAAGCCTGGCAATACAAAGCATATATGGATGACTCTGATGTAACAACCTGCATTTCATTTTCAAGGTAGCACAGGAAAGCTAGCTGACACAGAATCAATTCAATAAATTAAACAAGTATCATCCAGCATTCACATTTGTCTTAAAGACTCACGGGAAGTAGCTGTTATCAAACTTCAATGGATTGGAAGTCCATGGTCCCTCAAATCCTGATCGAGTCTTGTGAGTTTTTCCCTGAACAGTCAAAAACATTCCTTTTCAGTGCTGTGTAGATTCCATGTGCATTACTTCAACATTTGTGACTGCACAGTTCTCAGTACCATCCAGCCTGGTGCCCAATACTCAGCCATGTGCAGTCTCTCCATACCAATCACCAATCACCAATCTCCCTGCCTTGCAAAGAGAAAGGTCCAGCAGAAAGAAGCAGTTAGGGATTTGGGAGAAAGAGAGATGTGACATGTACATCCCTCTTTGGTCCGCCCACACTAGCCACAAGGCAAGAGCAAAGCACAGTACATTTTCCTTCTCTCTGTATGACAACAAGAAGCAGGGACTTCACAAAGCAATGTCACACTAAGACTTCCACAACAAGTTAAGAGATATAGAGTTTGAAAGGGTCAATAGGCAGTCTCGTTCGTTTGAAGCATAAATCCCAGTAATTATCGCCACCTATGTGGCCTATCCTTTCAATACACCACTAAGAGCTACAGTCTACAGATTAGCGAGGTAGTGTGAACTCACTAGAGTGTGTGCGCCAGAAAGTGTAACAATGTCCTTGTCAGACAAGCCCATTCTGTAAAAGGTATCCCTCAAATGTGGTGCTCCTTCATTGAATCAAAATACCGTAACCAAACAAGGTCAGAAAATGCCCAAAAACACTGTTCCGTACTAGAGTTTGTGCCTGCGATCTGGTTGATATCTTTGCTGACATGTTATCTAAGAGAAAGCGTTTTACATCTCCCTTATAACTCAAGTTACTGTAAAGAACCTTGCATGTTTTGATTGCCATGTCAATGCAAACCTTGAGACCAATTCGAAAGAACCACAACCAACTGGGATACTCCAATGCCAATCATGTGATAGTGACATAAAGGTGGCAACATAAATTCTGGCGCAGGACCAAGGATGGGATCAGCAACAAACCCTTTGTACAGGAACACACATTTACTCCTTACATCATTCCATGTATACGTTGTCCATAACAATACGATCACCTCAGAGGGATTTCTGCTGAGGTATATCAAATTCGGACTGTATATAAGGAGCTTTGATCAATCAAAACATGATTCTGAAAGGTGGAAAAAAAAAAAAAAATGCATAATAGATGTTGAACAAGGCATTTAACCCCTGACCAGGAACAGTTGTCAAAAAAGTTCCTTTATGATGAAGGTTCTGAGGCAAATAACTTAGACATTGCGTGAGGGCCATTGCCATATTGGTGGTTCCCAAACAGATGCTGATAAGAAGATAGAGGGCATTCATTACGACCTATGGACTGAAATTTCTGTGATCCCCTTTACGGAAAGCACAATCTATGTCGCTCTCCTTTTTTATCCTCAGCTCCAATGTTGCTAGGTCAATATTTGGATCTTGGAATGAAGAATACTGTACATACAATCAAGGTGCACATCTAGCAATTTCTTTACCCTGATAGGTTACAGACACGACCCTCTATACACAACTCATTATCCCCCGTGGGCATACTGATTGACTGATGCACCTTCCAGGTCATAAGCGAAGGTAGTTTGAAACAAGGTGGGTAACAACCCTGCCATAAACATTTGAAAATAAAATCCATCTTCCAAAGAGGAGGTGGCCATTGACACTACAATCCCCCACTCCACCGTAAATTCAACTCATATTTACTCGGAGTGAGCACCGCCCACTCTGTCTCGAGGGATAAGACGCAACTCTGATCCATGCTTCAGGAACACATTGCCTGCAGACATAACGTGAAATTTAGGACGCAACCAATGAGCTAGCAATATCTGACTCCATCTATTCCCTCAATGGTGACACACACAAGGCTTACCACCTCCTCTAACATTGCTGACCCTCTACGAAAAGTACTCTAGGGTTTGATGTAGGTCTAACCCGTTTTTCAGCAACCAATTACAACTAAAAAACAACAGGTTATGCAACCCAACCACAAAAGGCAGATGGATGACTTCAGTGACAGGCTTACCTGCACTCTGTTGAGGGTTGATGCCCACACCATCTGCAATAGGCAAGCCCCGCACAAATCACATGAGAGTTAACAACCAAGGAGACAGGCAAATTCTGGCAGGGCATTTGCATGGGTGTGTGGGAGAGGAGAGAGAGGGAGTGGATCGGAATACTTCCAAGTGCACCACCCTCCAAACAAATTTGCAGGAGGATTGCAAACACAATTACATGGTCACAGAAGCATTGCAATTTTGATTGCTACCAACTTGCCTCTAGGGTTTCTAGCACTTGAGGTAAAAAGTTGGGTTGAAATGTATTGGGGATGACCGATTGTAATCAATTACAACTAAAGTCTGAAAACTGACAGCTAACTCTAGGTGTGTCAATAATAAAGTGTAGCGGTGTCATCGTGGGTAGAACTCCGACGCAATGGTACTGGCAAGGGAAAAAGTAGGAAATTCATACCGTTAGTGATGATAGCACTGGTCTGTGGGGGCACCTTGAACTCCTCGGCGGCAAACTTCAGTACCGCTGTGAAAGGTGCCTCCTCTGGCACACTGAAACTGCAGATGGAAGAGTCATAAGGTCAACAATCATCACTGTCAAGTCGGCGAGATCGCATATCCAAACATGGAGAAAGAAAAAGTAATTACACTTTGTAAGGAAGTTTTGGATCTGAAGTAAGGGTGACTTTGAATGACACCTTCCCACCCGACCTGCTTCCAGGCCCATCCCCCACACAAAAAGGACCGTCACATCTTCTGAGAATAATTCATTGATCATTTTCTAGAGCTTCAGTCCGTGGCAACATCAGAAAATTCAGAGAAAACATCTAAAACTGCTAAAACTGCGGAATGCGACTTTCAAGAACAAACTTGAACATCAACTACATTTACTAAATCTCTCAAACAAATTGTCCTCTGGTCTAAATCTTAAAGCTAAATGGACGAAACCTGCCATGGCCACACCTAGGGCTATCGTCCTTCTACCACTCCAGAGAAACTCGCCGATCACTTGATACTTTAGGTGGAATAAGTTCTTCTATTTCTTCCTACATACAAGCACAGACATCATCTTGTAGAGCCCAATTCCTGTAGATACACGAGCGATTCACTTACATGGTAAGGTCTTTGAGAAATCCCTCCACAGCGATCCTTTCCTTCACTGTATCCACACACATAAACAAGACCATGCAGCTGCACAGAGAGAAAGTCAGATGCGTGATGTTGATGAGCCCTCTCCTTTCCTCAAAAACAATTTAAATTACAATTTTTCTTTTTTGTTCACTCTAAGAAATCCTTAGAGCGAATATAAATAACAATTTACCTTTTTCTTTTTTCTCGCTCTACAAAATCCTTAGAACGGCTCTAAGGAATCCTTAGAGAGAATATAAATAACAAAGGCTCTAAATTTAAATTACAATTTTTTTTTTTTTTTTTTTATCGCTCTAAGGAATCCTTAGAGCGAATACAAATAACAAATTTTCTTTTTTTTTTCTCTCACTCTAAGAAATCCTTAGAGCGAATATAAATAACAATTTACCTTTTTCTTTTTTCTCGCTCTACAAAATCCTTAGAACGGCTCTAAGGAATCCTTACAGTGAATATAAATAACAAGGGCTCTAAATTTAAATTACAATTTCTCTTTTTCTTTTTTTTTATCGCTCTAAGGAATCCTTAGAGCGAATACAAATAACAAATTTTCTTTTTCTTTTCTCTCACTCTAAGAAATCCTTAGAGCCCCTCTAAGGAATCCTTAGAGCGAATATAAATAACAACGGCTCTAAATTGATGTTGATGACATGACGACAATGACTTTTTTAGAACTACTCTCCAACTTTCAGTCGTCGCTAGAATGTCACCTTCTTGCTAAAATGTATTAGAGTTTAGCCAAAACCTGTCGACGTGGCCTTCTGTCAACAAAAACTTGGCACTAGCTGGCATCCTAAATATCATCCCCACTCACCTCCAAAGAAAATTTCCCTGCGAGTGAAGTTTTGCAGATGTCCATGTTCAACACTTTTTGGTTGCAAAACTAATTTCAGCCTCCAGACAACAACAATTTCTTCCTTGCTACTGTTCCTTACAAGATCTGGAATAGTTTGTTTCAATCATACTTCACTTGTGATCACGTCACACAAACTATCACATTCAAACACACCACTTGTTTCTTTAACTTCACTGTTTATGCACAAAAAGGCTGAAGTATGGCCTTTCCACCCTTACTGAAGTTTAAGGCAACATATTTTTTGTCCTCATCCGCCTGCTCCTTTCACCAAAGATTGTGCACAAGAACAAACCCACCTTGGGAGTGGTGAAAGTGCTTGGCATCCTGTATAATGGTTGCTGGACCAACTGTGGTCGAGATGAACTGTGGCGCCCTGTGGCAGTCACCATAAACAAGGTTCTACATATCATGTAAATATCACTTGGGCTGTGCCAAAGCAATCACCTATGCAATTATTTACAACGTAAAGAGCTTGCCATTATTTTTCACTGCATTTTATAGATCTCCCGTCATCTGGCCAGGGGAGATGTCGTCTGATGACGTGCCATCTTTCCAGAAAATAATGACAATTCCTTTATGTCAGGGGGGTGCCATTTCTCGGCCCTCCCCATGGGTGAGGTCCCATAGCCTCGGCCGTGACCCATGCGGAGGGCCAAGAAATGGCACCTCCCCTATTGGGAATGAATGGAATTGCTTGTCACGTAACTCATGTAAGCTGTTAATAGTACAGGGTGTCCACCTCAAGGGAGGAGCAGTCTAGCACCAGCCTGACACCTGTCCTCCATCATTTTTCTCATCATTGCCATATCCTCCCACCTGCCAGCAGCGGCATATATGTCTGACAGCAGCACATAAGTTGCAGTGTCCAATGGATCCCACTCAAGAAGGCATTTTGCTGCACGTTCTGCTACCTCTACATTGCCATGAATTCTGCAGGCACCAAGCAGGGCCCCCCATACTGAAGCACTTGGGTCGATTGGCATTTTGTGGATGAAAGTTTCTGCCTCACACAGTCTCTCTGCACGGCCAAGAAGATCCACCATGCAGCTACAATGCTCCACTGTAGGAGTGAGGCAATGATCTCGACTCATGGAATCAAAGTAGTGACTGCCTTCATCCACTAGGCCCATATGGCTACATGCAGAGAGAAGAGAGATAAATGTGATACAACTTGGCCTGAAGCCTTCCTGTTGCATTTGTTCAAATAGTTGCAGGGCCTCCCTACCACACCCAAGCTGACAATATCCTCCAATTATGGCATTCCATGAGACAACATCTCGTTTAGCCATATTTTTGAACACTAGATGCCCCTCATCCATGTTCCCGCATTTGGCATACATGTCAATGAGCGTATTCTCCACAACAATATCTGGCACAATTCCAGCTTTGGTGATTTCGGAGTGGATCACTATGCCCTTTTCAAGGGCTGCCAGGCTGGCACAAGCCTTCAAAACACAAATGAATGAGACCTTATTGGGTGTCATCCCTTCCCGTACCATTTTCTCATACATCTCAAAAGCTTGCCTGCCAAACCCATGCTGAGCATATCCTCCAATGACTGCATTCCATGAGACCACATTTTGTTGTGCCATCTTGTTGAACACTCGAAGCGCATCCTCCATGCTCCCACATTTGGCATACATGTCAATGAGGGTATTCTCCAGAACAATATCTGGTGCAATTCCAAATTTGATGATGTCGGCATGGAATTCTCTGCCCTTCTCCAGGGCTGCAAAAATGGCACATGCATTGAGAACGCACACAAATGTGACTTTGTCAGGTCTCACACCTTCTCTTATCATTTGTTTGTACATCTTGAAGGCCTCCCCACCCAACCCATGCCGAGCATATCCTGTGATCATTGCACTCCAGGACACCACATTTCGTTCAGCCATTTTGTCAAACACTTGACATGCATCCTTCATGCTCCCACATTTGGTGTACATGACGGCAAGAGCAGTCTCCAGGATGATGTCTGGAGGAATTCCAGCCTTGATGATGTCAGAGTGGACCTCTCTGCCCTTTTCCAGGGCTGCTGGGCTGACACATGCCTTCAGAACACAAATGAATGAGACCTTGTTGGGCTTCACCCCTTCCCGTATCATTTGATCATAAATCTCCAAAGCCTCCCTGTCACGCCCATGCTCAGCATATCCTGCAATCATTGTGTTCCATGAGACCACATTTCTTTCAGCCATACTCTCAAACACATGACATGCATCCTTTATGCTCCCGCACTTGGCATACATGTCGATGAGTGCATTATCCAAGATGACATCTGGCGCAATTCCAAATTTGACGACATCAGCATGGACCCCTTTGCCCTTTTCCAGGGCTGCCACACTGGCACATGCATTGAGAATGCAAATGAACGTGACTTTGTCAGGCATAACTCCTTCCCGTATCATTTGCTCATACATCTCAAAGGCCTCCATACTACACCCGTGCTGAGCATATCCTGCGATCATTGTGCTCCATGACACCACATTTCGTTGAGCCATACTGTCAAATACTCGATGTGCATCCTTCATGTCCCCACATTTAGCATACATGGCAGCAAGGGCTGTCTCAAGAATAATATCTGGGGCAATTCCGGCATTGATGAGGTCAGCATGGACCTCTTTGCCCTTTTTCAGGGCTTTTAGGCTGGCACACGCCTTGAGAACACAAATGAACGTGACATTGTTGGGTGTGGCCCCTGCCCCTATCATTTGCTCATAGATCTCCAAAGCGCCCCTACCACAACAATGCTTAGCATATCCTGCTATCATGATAGTCCAAGTAAACTTATCTCGTTCAGGCATTTTGTCAAATACTAATCGTGCATCCACCACACTTCCACACTTAGCATACATATTTACTAGGGTGTTAGAAAGAAAGATGTTTGGCTTGATGCCACTTTGGATGATGTGAACATGCACCTGCTTTCCTTCTGCTAGCCCTTTCATCTTTGTGCACTCCTGCAAGAGACAGGCATAGGTCTTGGAATCAGCCGAAATGCCTTCTTGCTTCAATATTTGCAGCCCCTCTTTCAATTGTCCAGCCTTACATAGTGCCATCACATGCTCGCGAGCCAAGCTAGCTGCTTCCACCTTCTCCAGTTGACCATGTACCCAGGCAGGTTTCTTACAGCCATGAGTCTGCAATGAAGCATTGGTGCTCTGGTGCTTGAAATCCCCTCCTCCAGGATTGATCTGCACCCACACTCCATCCCCGCCTCTTTAATATATCCTTGCCTCCACAACAACACATGCATAGATCCTCCCCCCTCACAACCAGTAGCTGAGAATGACCATATTTTACGTTGCAAACAATGCACCAGACCTACAAACACGAGTTCCTATGTTTGAATTGGTGGCAAGATTTAAATAACAAGAGTGCGAGAGTGTTTGAGAGAGAATATGTTCTTGAACAAATTGGCTACAGCATACCTCCGCAGGTGTAAACGCCACTGGATACAAACCTCCCAGGGTTGGTCCTGGGGTTTCACCCAACAGGGTATAGAAAAACCAACAAAACAATCCAATGACAGGGGATTATGTCTTGATCCAAGTGCTGCTGGCGACATCATCATAGAAGGCACAATGTTCATATCAGCAGTGCTGAATTAGCCCTCCACCGTACATATGACAGATGTGGATGAGGATGGCAGTGCCAGTTGCACTTAACACTGAACTGCAAAAAGGAAAAGAACGTAGCAATTGAACATTGCAACAAACATACTACCTAAGGGCTGAGCCACAGCAGGAACATCCCCATCTCGAAGCCAGTTATGGGTGTCCGCCCATACTGTTTCTCAAACAACCAAGCTCAGTCCAATTGAATTGGATTGAGTATTGATCAATGCCTGCGGTCACTCTCATACTAGACAGCGCCGAGTTTCATTCCAGCACTGCTCCTCTAGCCCTGTAGCTTGCAAGAGATATGATACGATCCATCGGTCGCTCCACTAGCCATCTAGCTGGGAGAAAGGGAGAAAGGGTACGCTCACAGAGACACGGAGAGAGAAGGGGGACTATCATAGAAAGTTTTACATGATCTTGCTCTCCGCCGCTGCTGAAGCGTAACACACTTTCACCTTACTGTTCGATCATCCCACAACTGACTGATGTTTCAAAAATCCCAAGCTTCTCCTCGTCTATCTTTTGGCCTGTGGACAAATCGGCCGCGTTGACAACTTCTTTGTCGAATGTGACCATGCGGGAAACCTGGCCCACTCACTTGTCTCCACCTCCAAGTGCCCTCCTTGCTCATTCCCCTCCACAAACCTCGTCCTCCTCTACCAGTAACCAACTCCCCGCAATTGGCTTTTAAAGCGTTCGTAAAAAATATCAATGCAATGAGGATTGAAAGATGCAGAGGAGCGCACCAAGTGCACAGCACACACCTTCCAAGCTTGCAAGCACCGAACCCTCGGGGAGGCTTGTTTGAGAACCCCGAAATGCCTCCAGCACATATGACTGCTGCTCCTTCTCCGACTCTCTTGCCAAGCCCGCTTACCACTGCTCTTAAAAAATCCATGGCTGCTCCTTCTCCAACCAGACGCCAGACTCATACCTCCTACGCCATTGTCACACTCGCAGCAGCCCCCAGCCTGGTGTGCAAATCGAACACCTCCTGTCCTCTGCTGAAAATAACTTATTAAACAATTTACGAGAAATAAATGGATGAATTTCTAAGTTTAGTATGGATCAAAATGAGTCCCGTAGGTTAGCAAGTTGAGGCTACAGTTCAATTCGGAGCCGAATGGCCAATGAAAGGCATTTACCTCTTCACCCATGTCTTGGGTAGGAAAAATGCAATCTAACACTCGGGTGCAAGACCCCAAGTTCAAACTCGACAAGACAAGTTCCAGATGTGACTAGTCAAAACTCGTAATACGGGTCGAAATTCTTGATGTGTTCAGATGTAATTGACTGCATCTTCTCAATCTTAACTCTGTCATTTAACTCTGTTGTACCGTACACACGCTACAACGATTCAGGATCATTGACCATTGCTGTCAAATCTAGGCCAAGCTAGATAGATTTGTGGTCCTGTTGCTCCAAGAAAGGATGTTGGACATGCTCGGCCATTTCATGCACACTCAATAATCACGGCCAGTGTGTAGAAGAAGCTATGGATGTATCAGCATTGAGCCTGAACCTCGAGGCTTGGTACATTACAACGATGGACAAACAAATTGGCCGAAGCCTGATTTACTAGTAGAGTAGTGTGCAGAGCAGCTCAATCCCATACTCAAAAACTATATCCACCAAATGCGGTGCATGATATACAGGTTTTGTGATGAATCCTGCCGTATAAATGGTTACAGCTTAAGGAAATCTGAACTTGATAAGTACATAAGTACTAGTTTACGTTGTCAGAGGGGGGCTTGCGGATAAGGATAAAAGCTTCTCGAGTAAAGTCTCAAAGTAGCAGACGCTTTGCATTCTTCTCGTTCTCGATATGAACCACCACAGCCAACTCCCTCGGGCATCTTTCTCCACCAAAAGTATTTCGGCCTGCATGATGACTGGGATGGTCAGACCGCTGTGGTACAGAGCTGAGCAATAAGAACTATTTGCTCCAATGTCACCATCTTCTGCGGACCTTTCACGGACTCCCACGCTGTCTGCAAGGTAATTGGACACCATGCAAAGATTGACTTAGAGCGAAACGTCTATGCTGATTCAACCACAGTTCAAGCATAACTTGCTGACAGCTAGCATGTTTTTCCCCGCAATTCAGGCTCTCACCTGCCTCTCACGTACGCGTACACGTAAAAGCGGTTAATCTACAAGAACGATATTGCTGAGGTAATGCGTGAGCCCCGAGAACGTGACTCCCTACATGATGCAATGTAGTTTAGAACTGAAGGAAAGCACATACAAAGTGTAGATCAAGGAGGCATTGGCTGTCCAGACTCCAGGTCCACCAAGCCATCCTTCGAAAGCTTCACGCCATCAGCACTGCGGGCAGGCATGATACCAGTCACCAGCCTAGCAGCATTGGACCGACAGACGCAAACGAATTTCGACAGGATATTGTCTTGCACGCCGACGAGTATATTAGCCATCTTGTTTCTGATTGAATCATGTGGAGCTTTCTGCTCTTCAGTGCCTGCTTGGAAACCGCTCATGACATCGAAATTCACTATATCTTGGCTTTCCGGCACCAGCTCGCCATTGTTGTTCATCATGCCGCTCGTTAGCTGTGGGCCCATTACTTTCCTGCTACAGTTCTCATCCATGTTTCAGGTGGATTTGAGACACAAGGTGTCCAAAATTGAAGTAGAAGTACACCAATGAGACACCAATCAGTCAATGGCAGTAACTGTGGAAACTGCGAGTTGTTTTATGCAAGGTTTTTGCACAAAACTGCTGCAGAACCACAGAGATTGCGGACAGTCCAGCCAACGACTGGTCAAGGGGGAGAGAAGCTAAATGCCGTTGAGAGCGGGAATTCAGTTCAAATTGGTAGTCAGTCACAATGCAGGTCAAGGTCCAACACGTCTCCCAGTACCAGCTATAAGTATGCATACATTGGGAAGAAAATGCTGGCTACAGACCTAGAATATGCTAGATCAACTACCTACAACATTGTACAAAACAAAACCTACAACAACTGATACACCTGAGCAACAGCATTCAAACTTAAGAACGTCATCACGAGGCCCCTAAACATGCCGTAATCTTAGAGAGAATCCAAACCTGCAAGAGAAGAATACGAATAGATGGAACCGTCACTGCAGGCCACGAGTTCGCCACCAACTATCAGAACAACTTAGACAACCTTAGTAAGAAACGGCATTGGAACACAACTCTGCCTCAGGATATCATCATCACAGAACCTGTAAAATGTAGCAATCATAACTTCTGCTGAAACTCCAGGCCGCCATCCACGTCTTTTAACTGAGTCACATACTCTTGAGCAACAACATGGAAAGGGAACTGCGCCTCAGACTATCATCATATCACAGCTAGAAACTACACATGAGCCCCAACCTGCCACAGAAGACCAGCCCGAAACTGCAGGCCGAAATTCGCCACCAAAACTAGTCTCCGGAGGCTATCAGACAGGGCATTGTGCAATCAAACAGAACTGGAAGAGGCATAGCAATCCACAAAAGAGCGATGCAGAGGAAGACAACGACCAGAGCGAGTGCGAAGTGAGTGCGAAAAGCACGCCAGCTAGCCATCCTCCTTCAATGATTGTGCCTGCGTCTGCACAACTTCCATCCACCTGTGCGTTTATCATCCATAAGCCATGAGTGCGGAGGTTTCGCCAGCTTGCACAATTGCCTTGCCGGTGAAACATGCGTGCTGTGTGGGAATCTCAACTAGCAATTCCCGGAGGGCACGAGGGCCTGGCCCCAAGACCAAGCTAGAAACAAGAAATCCTATTGGTCAAGAGCCTCAAATCGGGCCCAAGCGGTTTACACGCCAAACTCTTAGGCCCAGCCAACAAAAGGAATGCTGACAACCAGCATGTAGCCCAGTGGTACCATGTTGGATGTGGTTGTGGGTTCAAACCGCCGTCTGGTGTGTCATGAAGGTGTCCACCTTCCTAATATAAGAGGTAAAAAATAAAAAAGAGTTGGACTAAAAATAAACAAATAAATAAAAAATGCTCCTGGGATGAAGACCCCCAACAATTCTTTCCCTTTGGCCCAAAAAACCTACCATTAAGATGTATTTTTTGAGCCTATCACAGCCATGAGATGGAAATAGGTCATAGATGGGGTTGTAGGCTGGTAGAGACTAGAGACTAGAGACTTAGAGACTCTCCATAGCCACCTCGCAGCAAGGACTCAACGCTGGTTGTGCCCCAGAACCATCAGCCCTCTCCATGATGAACACAAACATCATCGACAATCCAACAAATTGCTAGTTAATAAGTTGTTGCAATGCCAAAATGGTTGTAATCATGCGCTTGTAGGCCATGAAGAGGACCAAGGCCACAAGAATATTATGCCTTCTTGCTTCCATAGTTTAGGGATACACGATTTGATGGGAGACGACGTGAAGCATAGAAGACAGAGAATGAAAGAAGGGGGAGAGTGGCTGATATTGGTGTAGGTTGGGCCTTAGGCTTCGGCCCAATAGGTTTACACGAGTGTTGGTCTGATATCTTGCATTGGATATACCATAAGGGTCCTGCTATTTTATTTTAAGGCAGGCAGGTTTTCCAATAATGCAGCTCCTGAACTTTTCAAGTATGAATCTGGTATGTGTAGGTGGTTTAAAATAAAAAATCAATCGGGATATGAGCAATGGTATGAGCAATGTCAATAACCTGGAAATATGAACTCGGATATGGTTTAAAATTAAAATTAAAATGGTACTAGTATTCAAATTCAAATCCAATACTGAAATGGCCATTTGAATAGCCCTCATACGTCATAGAGGTTGGGTGGGGTGACACAAGGAACCTGCTCATCTCATAGGATACCAACCCCCATACAATTAAGTTATACATAAACCCTACATCCAGAATGTCTATAGTCTATATGTGCATATCTCGAACAGATTTGCAACGACGGGTGGAGCTCTGGTAGGAGCCAGGGAAAGGAGAACCCCCAGGGAAAGGAGAACCCTAAACGCACCTTTTACGGTTTGGGGGGCCGCTAGGGAACTCAAGAACCTTATGGTAGGGTAATGCGAATCATTACGGGAACAGAAAACAGTGGGTTAGGTTAGGAGATACCCAGGTTGATGCCCCACGAAACCCAGATACCAGACCAACAATGGTTTACAAGAAGACGACCAAATCATATTTTAATCAGTTCATTCAGCCCTAGTGTGGGCCCATGATTTCTTGGCCCGGGCCCTCTTGTAAACAGGCCCTAAGATACCCATGGCTTTGTAGATAATCTAGAAAGGTGACATGAAGAAGCCTAATATGTCTCAATTAAGAAGAGTATATCCAAGTAAAGCAATCAGGAATAGCCTAGATTTATGTAGAGCAAGGGGGTGAGACCTCCAAGAGTCCTTGAAAGGGGATCTGATGTTGAGGAGGTCTCTATGTTGGGAGGTTAACTACCTCAAGATGGCTTAGTCGTGTTAAGCACTTTACTATAAGAGATTTGATCGTGAGTGACAGATAGGATCAGCACAAAAAGAAAACACACAGCAAATAGCTTGCAAAACCACCATGACAAAGGAGGACGCAATGTATGCAGTATTTTCTCAATCCTTCAATAAGTTTTAAATCATTCGATTGTTGAGCTCCCTGTTATCTCTGGCAGAAATGCAGATTGCAGTTGCCAAAGTAGGGGAGTCT
Source organism: Takakia lepidozioides (assembly GCA_030704615.1). Lineage (NCBI taxonomy): Eukaryota > Viridiplantae > Streptophyta > Takakiopsida > Takakiales > Takakiaceae > Takakia > Takakia lepidozioides. The sequence goes on along the minus strand of CM060731.1, from coordinate 35,619,909 downwards.
CAACCTCACTGACCTTAAAGGACATCACAGCTCTGCCCCTAGTGCCCTGCATATGTACAGAAATAGGAGTACAATTTGCTTCATCGCCCCACATCTGACTAAAACTTCCATAACTCGCCTCTCTTCTAAACTTCAACCTGTCGTGCAACTTCCATCCTTTCCTTGTAAGACAAAGAATGTTGTCTACATGTCTCATTCACACAAACACAGACAGAACTCCTCCCATCACCACAACCCATGCTTCTGCCAGTTGAAGAAAGTGCAATCCCCCCACACCTTCCCTGCATCCCAGAAACAGGTCAATGTGAAATTGCTAACCTTTCGTTCCATCCATTCTCACCTTTATGCAGCCAAGTCTGCTTTGACTGATGAAAAAATGCAAACCTCACATTCTTTCATGGTGCGATGCTACCCTGCTAGTGTTGCTCCTGCAAATAGGGGACGTGGGCTCTACAGTGAGAGCCTTTTACCTCTCTCATCCTACAAAGAATTGGCAAGTCACCACTACAATATGGAGAATTAGAATGTCATCAAGGGTGTTTGTTCAATCTCAATGTTGAGGCCAAACTGCATGGTATTATTGCCCAAAGTTCAAAAATCACCCACCCAATTTCTCAAACTCCTACATCTCGCATGTCTTCTGCCAACTTCACAGAGGTGATTCAATGGCCTTTATAGAGTTCTCCAGGGCTTTTCTTCAGCTATGGAGACCACCATGCCATCAAGCTTAGGCTCCAGAACAATTTGACAACCAAGCCTTGCATGAGGATCAGCATTTGATTCAAATGTCCTTGCTTTCAATACATCCAACTCCTCTTCAGACCGGGGTGGCAGCTTGTCCAGCCACTCAGATGCAATGCTGACCTGCATCCCATTTAAACATAGCAAAAGGTTATCTTCAACAATTTGTGGTGTACTCCACCTAACTGGTCAGCTATGGAGGGTCAAACACAGGCGCTTTGAGCATGATGTCGAAATAACTAAGCAAACCACCTATCATATGGTGAATGCCCCACTGAGGTGGTTTACAAACAGAGCTTTTTCAGTTCATCCACCGGCTTAAGCAAAAGAGTAGTCCGGGGCCCCAAAAGGCTGCAGGATTCCACCTGGCCTGGCCTTGCGTTGTCAGGTTTCCATATGTTTGACCTCTCTGAAATTTGTTGCCACTACAGAGAAAGGGGGGGGGGGCGCATGGTTATAGATCTACTGCTGATGGAAGGCCTTGCAGAAGTGTCTCAGTCGTAGGAGACAATCAATAATGAACACAAATAAGTCGAAACATGAAAATTGACAGATCACCTGTTTCTTCAACAATGTACAGTCACAATTGAGGAGCTTTCATATCCAGTTTCACCCCTTACACAATAAACGGGAAGTCCATCTCCAGGAACGCGATCCAAGGACAGATCCACACTCATATATCCCTCATACTGACACTCCACCCCTTCTCAAATTCATGTCAATAGAACACTAACCTCACACTCAGCGCTGCAGGCATCGACATCCTCAAGACGATGACGCTCGGGGTCAAAAAGGCCTCCCTGGACCAGAGTTTTCAAGAGAGTGTTCCCTATCAAACCTTGAATGGCATGGCGTTGTCCATCTTCATCAATGGCGGTCAACTTAATTATGCGATCCGAAACTTTGGCCGTGGGCCTTGTGGCAGCGTCCGACCTCTTCACCACCATGGTACTTGCATGACGTGCCTGCGGAATCACCCGCTGCGCAAGCCTGCGGACTGCCGACATCGCCATGGCCACCCGCAACAACCCCACACCCCCTGCCAAGACCCAACGAGGCGAAGAAGACAACAAGACGAGACTAGATGAATACAGTTGGATGAATAAAACTGTTACTCTATAAATACAAATACATTTTCCTTATGATATAGCGGGGCCACTGTCCCCTGTTCACCAAAAAAAAAAAAAAAGGTATATACCTAATCGTTTCCAATTATACTATTCGGAATACGAATATTTAAAAACAAATAGTGAACACAACTATTTATTAAACAATATGAAGGTAAAAGGCGGGTTTAGGGTTTCGTCACGACGAGCGAGACGAGCTTGACAGTGAGAAGCATTGGAATTCTTGTGAGGGCAGGGGAGGATTGAGAGATCGGCATTGGAGGGGGATTGTGCGCAGAGGGGGAAATTTCTTTGGTGCTGGTAGAGAGATTTTGTGAGGACTCACAGATGGGTAGCACAGTGAGTGATGCTCGAGCTTTGGTGACTTCATTGCGGTCAGCATATGCCGCAACTCCCACTAAACTGAAGGTAAATCATCATCCTCGCCTGATTGGTGTATTCTCAAGGTTGTTTGGTCCGATCTAAATAGCAGGCGCAAGTCCGATCTGCAAGTCAGATCTGGCAGTGGATTTATCTACATTGTGGTGCCCATATAGTTATTGTGATGCCTTTGCCAAAGGTAAGTAGGTACTGGTCTCGAGATGAACACATACTCCTTTATTTTCATGCATTTACACCATCCAATGTCCAAAACTATTCTTGTTTCTGGGACTTTATATGGCCAGTGAAGACAATTTTCCTTGATGTGCAGTCTGACATGGCTTGGAATGTGGAGTTTTTGCAGATAATTGACTTGTATGTAGTGTTTTCCCTGCTTACAGCCTTGATTCAGGTCAGCTCTCTTTCATACTTGGACACTCATGGGAACACTCTCTGCACTCATTTTCTTGCAGATTTCACCCTCTTTAGATGCACCAATGAGCAAGCCTGCATTTTCTCAGCCCTATGTCTGTTGAATGCTTGGGTTGGAACAGGTGGTGTACATGGCATTGGTGGGAACGTTTCCATTCAACGCATTTCTTGCAGGCATGCTGTCATGCGTTGGGACTGCTGTTCTTGCAGGTGCAATGATCAATATTTGTTTTTTTGGGGAACCATTAATCCATTAGTAGTATTCCATGTAGATGCTCAAACTCGGAGGATACTCTCGGTGCTAGTTTGTGAATGGTTATGCATTCTCTAGTAGTTTTTCCTCCTAGGATTGACTGAAGTCTAACTGAGATAATCTGCCCAGCAGTAAGACTGGTAGTAAGCAACCGACATGTTTTGAGTACTGCAGAGGGTTTATCCCAGCTTGGACAGGCCACTCTGGCATACAGGGACTTGAGGGCTGTCTTAACTGCAATGCAGAACTGAAATTTTATGCAAGTGGAATGTTCATGCAAGCTATTTCCAAATAGTGTGAAAGAGGAGGGTGCAGGAGCTTCCATGGGAGAAATCTGTCACTTGAGCTTTTGGGACATGCTGAGTAAACTGGTTTGTGCTGTGTGTCTGTGGGAACAGTGTGTTTGCGGATGCAAGTCAACAAAGACAATAAGGAGTTCAAGGTATGGCTTCTCACTTACTGCTTTCTCAAATAAGTCGTCAGGATAAATTTTCTCTTGTCAGCAACAAAAGGACTAAAGAAAGCAATCAAGTATGTGAGAGGGCCTGACATACTACTCTTCTTTGCTGTGTGCAGGATCTACCCCTGGAGAGAGCTTTCGCCGATTTTGTCCTTTGTAATGTTGTCCTTCATTTGGTTATAATGAACTTCTTGGGATGATTTGTCTAAAGTTTTGTCATGTTTCATTATGCAAGACAGTATCAGTACAGGTCCGTTTCGCAGATTCACCCGGTTTATTACTCCCTCACATGGTGTGCATGAGCACATGCAGTTAAAATGAGTATACTCTCTGTCTCTCAGCCACACATACAAGAAGTTGTTGACTAGACTAGACGCTGGTGTTGTTTCTTGAAAATTAGTGAAGCATTTTTCTCAAATGTGCACGGCTAAGTGACTGAAATGTATATATATCAGGTTTGGATGTGCTAAAAATCCACACCACAAGATATCTGACAGTGTAAACCAAATTTCAATGTAGCTGAAGAAGATCGACATCCAATCAGCTCCAGCTTGTCTGAAGGGAGTCCTTGAATGTGGAAAGGCTACCGTCTTTTCAAAGAATCCCCAGACTATTTGATCCCGAGACTATTTGTACTGTTGACATCAGCCATAACAGCTTGTAGGACAGCTAGTCTCAGAATTTCCCAAAAGACGAAATCTCTCATACCTTTCAGCAGCCAAAGAAATAGATGAGGCTGACCAAAGAATCATGGCGTACTAAGGAACCAAATTAAGAAAACAAAGAAGATACATGAAGATTTCAGTGCCCAGTGACTTACAAAGCCATACTGCAACCCAAGTGGCTGATGAACAAATGTAGCTTGGAAGGGTCTCAGATACAATGCACGCATCTTCAGACAATCTTGTTTCACATTCCTGGAGATGAGAGGTTTGTGGGAGTGACTTAAGAGTATGAGACCGACATTCCTGTTGTGGTATTTGTCAAAGACTATCCAATCTCCCAAGCATCTTTCAAGTCCTTCAGTGATGTTATCAACATTAGTTCATTTTAGACTTTGGTTCAAAGTTCAAAGCCCATATATCTCAGCAGAGTTATGGCTTCATAGCACTCTCCTATGTAGTAGTATCTGCTGTATCGGTTGTCATCAGTTTTCCATATTATGCTAAAGAGGGGACCAACCTGCTGTGAAGCTGCATACACACAAGTCTCTTGATACAAGTAGGGTTGTAATTACCCACATGGGGATTCCTCTCCTTGAGGATGTTCGGAAACCTTGCCAATCTATATGACAGCACCATCACACTGTCAACAGAAAAAGAATACCAAAGATAGAAAGGAGCGAGAGAGTGAATCTGTGGCGTAGATGGAAATTTAGAAACATCCAGCAGCAGCTGCGTCCATCAGCTGCCTCTTGCTGTCCGAGACGGATCGGGGTTGCAGGGGTTTTAGGAGATTGTGTGCTCGCCGGAGGCAGAGATGACGGCAATGAGCGCGGAAGATGCAGTGTTGGGATACCTGCAGGGTCATGAAGAAATTGCAAACTCGGAGGATTGGGCCATCCATGCTGGCTTCGATCATGCCGCTGTGACCGACGTGATCAAGAGCCTTCATGGTTTTCAGTTTGTGGAGGCGAAGGTCTGTGTTGCTTGGCTCGGCCTTTAGTGATTTTGCTGTTTGCAATCATGTTCGGCTGTGGCCCATTCTTGTGATTCATTGCAGTCCTTAAGCGATCGGTAGGTGGTGTTGGGAAGTAGGGTTCAAGGTGTGAAATTGTCGTTAATACGTGTTGTTGTGTCTGCAGGCCATCAACAGGAAATCTGTGTTTCTCACAGAGGAGGGCACTTCTTACGCATTGAAGGGATCTCCAGAGTTCCAGGTGTACAACGCTGTTCCTTCTGAAGGCATTACAAGGGATGAACTTGAGGTATGCTCTCGTGTCCTTGTTTCCCTACGTTCTTGAAATCTGGAAGCTGGTCACAACCGTTGTTCATTTAGCACGGTTTACATTGTGTGGGGCAGTCGGGTTACTTTCAACCTGAGCACATATGAGAGTGTTGCAGGTAACTGCAACCAAGAAATCTCCGCACCCCATTAACCGGATTTGACCGACTGCACACTTAGTGAGTATGTTGACGAGAGTTCTGATAGCGTGTTCTGTATTTCCGGCACAGCATAAGGTGGATCCATCGGTGTTCAACATTGGGCTCTCGCGCTCAACAAAAAATAAGTGGGTGCAGCAAACTAAGGGTTTTGTCTCTCGAAAGGTCGGCCCTGGATACCCTGAACCAGTCTCTGCAGCTTCTTTGGACCGAAAGGCTGTCTCTTCTTTGCTGTTGTTGGGGTGTTTTACGGCTACAGATGTTTTTCTGGAAGTAGAGTAAACTTATAATCTCTCATGATGACGCAGCAGGTAAAAAACGTGGATGATCAAGTGAAGCAGCAGCTGGTTGCAATTAAAGATGGCCAGGTATTTGAATGTTCCAGCCTTGGGCTAGCAAGAGCTTCTTCCTTCCACTCCTTAAGTAAAAGATATAGCTAAAGGTGCCCTGCCATCCTTTTTCTTATATCTCCTTGTTTTGACAAAGACTCATCTTTTGATTCAAATTCATGAGTGAAGGGGCCCACTTGTGAGAGACGGAGAGAGAGACAGAGAGTTGTTTGCTTACTGTGTAGTGGGAGAATCTCCAGCACTGTTGGCTCCCTACTTAAAGAGTATTCAATGTATGTGACCTCTTTTTTTTCTCACCAACATAGGAGCTCCCGGAAGCAGAGGTCAAGGATTTGACAAAGAGAAAGCTAATCGACTCGAGGTAAATTTAAAATATTATCAGAGCTCTACCTCATTTTATTGTCTTTGTCACAGCTCTAGGTTGGTTTTTCAAGCTCAAAAAGTTCTTGATGGGTGCTTGTAGTGTGGAGGGTGCTGCAGATCTTATAGGCACTCTCTTTTTCGTCTCTTCTCCCTTTATTTCATATTATGTACCATGAGATGGACTGCTGGTTGAACTCCCACTGGGTTTGCTCGCATGGAGGGTTTATGATTTTACTTCTTGATTGCTCCAATAGTTTGAGGATGGATCTGGCAGGACATGGGTTGCTTATTCTTTGAAGAAGGGGGAAAAGTATGCCCCCAAGAGAATGAAGCCGGCTACAGATCTCACACTTGAACTTCTGCAAAGGTATCCCCTTGATGTTTGGATCAAGTGCTCCATTAAGTTGATGCCTTTACTCTGTGCTAAATGATTATGAATCCTTGTCTGCTTTTCTCCCCTCTTTTCTTCCACCTTTTGCACATCCTCCTACCGCAGTAGAGGCATCCACTCTGCATTAATTAACCATCAGCTGCAATGTTATTATTAAGCTCCTCGTTTTTTATTTCGAATCTTTCCTCAACTATCTGCACATGAACTACATCCATCCATACACATTGACTGTTGTTTTGCGGCTGGCAGCGGTGAATGGAAGGAGCGGGATTTCAAGCCTTACAATTATAAAGCTCTTGGTCTGCCCACTGAAGGTGGCCATCTCCACCCCTTACTTAAGGCAATGCCCCCCACCACCCTCTGGTACATCAGTGTGTAGTGTTTTCTAATGAGCAATTTTGTATTGTTTGAGTCTTAAGCCTTGCCCAAGTAGTCATGAGGAGCAGACGAGGCCAAGTTGTTTAATTCCATCTAGACCACAACTTTTGGCAATGTTTCTTAGTACTAGTCTTTGTAGCCATACATGTCTGAGGATGCAGACATGTTGGAACCCTGTGTGTCAAGGATTGAGTGCTGAGTTCTGATGTCATAAAGTCAATCATGGTATGAGGAGGATCCAGCATGTTGTGGCCAGGATGAACTTACAGATGCACAACATGAAACTTATGTATGCTAGTTGAACTTATCTCATTATTTGGTAATAAATATAGGGGTTTGACTTGGTACTATTGTTGAATGGTGTGACAGGTGCGGACACAGTTCCGAAACATCTTCTTAGAAATGGGGTGAGTTCATCTTAACTGCAATTTGTTTCTGGATATTTACAACTCACAAGTCACTAACTTGTTATTTGCATTGGCATTTACATTTCTCTCTATCACCGTCACTCTCTGTCTCCTCTCTATCTGCTGCTAAGATTTCATCAGTGCATTTGAACATACTTTATCTTCGTAACATGCAATTATTCATCTGCTTAGCCATGGGATAGAATGTAGGGGCACAACTTAATGCTATTATGTGTGAGTTCCAGGTTTGAAGAGATGCCAACGAACAACTTCATTGAAAGCAGGTACAATTTTATAAACTGGCGCATGGTTTCATGGAACTAGGTAGGCTGCACTGTAGAAAAGGTTCTTCTCTTTTTTGGGATATAGTAGAAGGGAAGTGTCTTGCTTGTGGAATAGAACCTGTGACCATTGGACCTTTGCTCAGTTTGGACCGATCAAATGGAAGAGACAAGGGTAGGCAATGGGATGAGAGCAGAACAGAGCCCACTACCATAGCAGAAGGTCCAGTAATGGCACATACCTTTAGTATGGATTCTGGCAGTCCATATTTCTGAGGAAGCTTAATACCATAGCATCAATTTGATGATGGCAGCAAACAGAGGTACAAACAGAGAAGGGCAGAAAGGAAGAGATTGATGCTAGGAGTCAAAATAATGTGCACGTATGCAACACATCTGTTTTCTTCTTTTGAGTTTGGGTAAAGAGCAGACTTATGTAATTGGTGATTGCAGCTTCTGGAACTTTGATGCACTCTTCCAGCCTCAACAGCATCCAGCTCGCGACTCTCATGATACCTTCTTCCTCAAAGGTTTGTTTCTTCCTCATCTCTGTGCTCTCCCCTCAAGATTGATGTCTTAATTGCCAGTCGCCATACACAGGCTCTCACATGTCCCTGACTAATCCCAAGGGATACTAATTCCCAGAGTCAATATTGGCGTCCCCTCCTACAGCATGATGCGAAACCTGGGAAACTGTTAGTGCACTCTCGCAGGGCGGATGACCTAGAGATAGATGGTGTACCGACATTGACTACACACATGCCTAGTTTGGATGGGGTTGAAAAGTGGGGGAGAGCTGGACAGGGAAGGAGAATGAGGTCCATTACTGTCACGAGAGAGCCTGTAGTATTGATCTGACCTGTTGAAATTAAGTTGATTCTGAGAGCACTTTTACTCGTAGCCTTACACATGCTTCAGGATTTAGACTGAAAGGTTTTTGCCAGTCACCAGCATGCTAAAGTAGGGATTTAGGTTCCCTTGTCCTAGCTGGGTCAACTTAGGTGAGCAGTAGGCAACCTTCTCTAGGTTGGAACTTTGGCCCCAACGTGGGAAGATCCTGAAGTATTCCTTTTGAGTCCCACTTGTTAAGTGAAGGTTGTGATGTAGTTCCTTCATATTTCAATTTGGAGATCAGGCTTTCATCTTGCAGGATATCATCGAGTGGGCACTCAGTTGATGAGCTTTCAAAGTGCCCAGATATATATACTAACTGTGTATTTGAGTGTTGCAGTTCCAGCGAACACTAAAACCTTGCCTGAGGACTACTTGGAGCGTGTGAAGAGGACACATGAATGTGGTGGTTATGGTTCCATCGGGTCCGTACATTCCTACCTTTTTAGTCGCTTATACTCCTTAGTCAGACATGGTCTTTCTACTACTCCAAATTTTACCTTGGTGCGATGGTCTTTGGCCATCCTGTATACAAATGCTCTGACGTACTCTTATACACCTTTGAATCGCAGACAGATAATCCTCCCTATGTGTTGATCAGATTAATATCATCGCAAAATTGCCACAATTGCACACAGCAACAATGGATCTGATTACAGGATGATTGATTTAGTTTCTCTGGCTAACATTGTAGTCATAATAGGCAGCATGATCCTCATTCCATCACTGCTTATGTAGCCAACTACTAAGTGTGAGTATGGCGGTGTGCACTCAGTCAAGGCAAGGAAATGGAAATAAAATTGAAGGTGAATCGTATCAAGGCTACTGCGCCAGCCTTGTGGGATGGAGTTTGTGAGTAAGACTGATGCCCAGAGTGTCTATGTCACAGGTGTTGGTAATAATATGATTTGGGGTGCAGGTATGGCTATGACTGGAAGAGAGACGAAGCAGAGAAGAATTTGCTGCGCACACACACTACTGCAGTCTCATCACGGATGCTCTACAAGCTTGCGCAGGTTATTTTTTATCTTATCTCTCCTCTCTGTTTCTATGTCCCCCCTTCACAACTCTCTGAAGGTTGTGCAAGCTAGAGTATTAGCTCAAGGGTGGGAGATTGTGCAGTTTGGGGATTTAGGGTAAATTGCATATGAGATTGTCAAAGCAAGGGGTTGATAGCAGCAAGGCACCAGCGCACATCCATTTTATTTGTCTTGCTGAGTCAAAAAGGTTCTGATTTGTTGGAGGTTCTTTCTTGTGTGGGCATTCAGGAGAAGTTTGTTCCCAAGAGATATTTCTCGATAGACCGTGTTTTCCGTAATGAGGCTGTTGACCGAACACATTTGGCTGAATTCCATCAGATTGAAGGTGTGCTTCCCTTCTCTTCAATACACTCTGTATGGGTTGACAGGGTGCTCTACTCATCTGTCAGGAGCATGTGCATGGGATTTGTTCTAAAACCGAACAACATTCTTGGCAGTTTGAAACTGTATGCTAACTGCCTTGTCGCAGAGGCTTCACCCAAATAGAATTCATGTGTGACCACAGTATGACCCAACATGAGGTATGGTTGAGTGGTAGTTTTATTATCAAATTTTCATGGATTCATCAGCATTCGATGGCTATTCATTTCTTCTGGTTAGAAGCATTGAAATGACCTCTGTCAAACAAATTACACAACAGACGTTCTGTGGCCAATGAATTTGCTTGATTGCTAGATTCAGTAGGAAACAACAAGGTAGGCTGTCGCCTCTGGGATCAGAGTCTTCTTCTGATTGCCAGTCACAGCTTGGAAACATTGCTAATAACCCCTTGTCAAAGTCCGTGCTGCTAATAGATATCCTTTGTGATCTATTGGATGTGGAGTGTTACCTACTGGCAATTTTCTGCAATGACATCCTAAAATCTAATTTCTCTAGCTCATTGCAAATTGCAGGGCTTATTTGTGACAGGGGTCTCACACTTGGGGACCTTATTGGTGTTTTAAATGACTTTTTTGCCCGCCTTGGTATGGCTCCTTCCCTCTCTCTGCTGTTGCTTTTTCTATTTCTCGCTGGCCTCCCTTGCTACTGTCAGAGTGAAAGCCACAATGTTTGTGTGAATAGAATTTTATCTGAGTCCATCTGTCACATGCTAGTGAGAAGACAGGCACATCAAAGTATTTTGGCAGAGGCCTTCAGACCCAAAGTGCTTAGCAGCTTTCCTACATTCGTTCATTGAGGAACCTTTGGGTTTATATGACGAGTGCTTTTGCTGTTAATTTTTGCTCTCATCAAATGGTTGAGCTGTAATCCCACATACACTTAAAGGGCAGTCCCTATTGGACAACCCTCTGGGAGCTGCTTGTGCTGTTCATCCCATCTTTTCTCTCAGTGCCGGGGAACTGTGTCATCACCCAACACTAAGGAGATCAAAGTCTTACAAGTCCACATCATTGTTTCTCAATTGAGCACTTGTGTACAGGGATTAAAAAGTTGCGGTTCAAGCCAGCCTATAACCCATACACGGAGCCTAGTATGGAGATCTTCAGGTAGGCTTTGACCATAACGCACTCTGGGGTATGCAAGTAATCTGATTGTAACTATTCTCAAAAGACCTAATTGAGTGAAGTGGTCAGGCAGAGATGAGGGAATTGAGCCTTTAGGCAGGTGTCATTAATGTGTCCATGGACATCAAGTTCAATCTTAGGATGCTAGAATACCAAGCAGCCAACTAAATCAGTCAATGACTATTGATGTAAGGCACACCTGGTGTAAGTTCACGTGGAGATCAGGGGCATATATAGAGAGGGACGACACCTGAATTATCCAGTTTTTAATTTGGTCATCATAGGCAGGGATGTGAAAGGTGGAGAGATTATGTTTTCATGTATACGGGCATGGCAGTAAAGGGAAGATAGCATGCTGTGATCATTGGCTGTTTTAAATGTGTGTGCTGTGATTACAGCTATCATGAAACACTCAAGAAGTGGGTGGAGGTTGGTAACTCTGGAATGTTCCGCCCGGAAATGCTGCAGCCTATGGGCCTTCCACCTGATGTTTCCGTCATTGCCTGGGGCTTATCATTGGAAAGGTGTGGCCTAAGAATGACCTATTGTGCTTGTTGGTTCATCGATAGTGTGTTTGGTTGCCATTATGGAGAGTTCTAAAACTTCAGCTGCAAAGGAGGTCCTGCAGAAGCTTTATTGCACCTTTGTGCTTTGCATCTGGATGCATGGAAAGACCCTGATTGGCCAAGTTCATCATTTGAGGGGTGTATAGAGAAATGATTTTCCCTATGTGCTTCTCAGGTTCATTTCATCACGGAGGTTAACATAGTGGGCAGTGCTCGAGTTCAACTTTTCAAAACCAATGTTTCCTTGTACTCATTGGGAGGGCATGTGATTGTTGGGATTGGCACAGACCGACAATGATATTGTATGGCATCGACAATATACGTGATCTCTTTGGACATAAGGTGAGTTCCTATGTGCTTGCCAGCCCTGATTTGAACTTTCTTGCTCATTGCATCCAAAATCCACATCCATTTTTCCCCCATGGACGGATAACAAGACCTCCCTGCAAGCTACGATGGGTCACACTTGTAGCTTGGGGGCCACAGGTGTTTGGAGGAAGGGTCAGACGGGTCTCATGCTTCATGTTTTGGCACTGTTGGTGATACTGAAATCCTGCTTGAGTTTCAAATTGCAGCCTTCAAATCTTCCCCTTGCGATATCTTACTACATGAATAGAGAGAAATAGTTTGATTTCAGGTGTGAAGGTAGTGCAAAGAGAAAAAGCCCTTTATATTTGTCCCAGCACTATTTCTCCACTAGAGAGGGTAAGCAGAGCCCAACCTACTTCCCAATAGTAACAGAAATGGACATTTACTTTCCAACAAAAAATGACAAATCTTGCCCTTTCACCTTCAATGTGTGCTTTCAGTCATTTTCTTTTTGTCCACTGTAACTCTCTACCCACATACGGTAACAGCTGTGAAGACCTTTGGTTTAATACCTAATGATCCGTGGTTGCTCCCTGTACTGATTTTTCAACAGGTGGATCTGAAGCTCATCAAGTTGAATGCCATTTGTCGGCTTGGGATATATTAGCCTCCTTGTTCGAGTGAGTGTAAATTTTTGATCCATCGGTTCATGTGAAGAGAGATCATTTTTGACATTTTTCTTTGTCTGCAAGCGAGGGTGAGGGCTCTCAAAACTATGGCAGGAAATGTTGGAAGGATTTCAGCATATTGATTCTATGCTGTTCAGCAATTATAGGATACCATTTGTTCACCGAAAGTAGGAGAGAATGGCATAGTTACCCTGCTGCGTTAACCTCGGCAATTGTTAAATGTGGACACCCTATTAATTCTCCAACTGTTGGTTCTCTACGCCGCCAGCTGTTTCTGGCAGTAGTCTATTACAAAACACTGGATTTGATTTGGAGAAGACATGACGAAGTTATGTTCCAAGTTAAGATGGATCAGATTTAAAGCCGTGATCTTCTCTGTAGTATCAAATTGAGAAGCTGTCCTATCACTCTGTCAACCAAGTACTAAGAACCCATTATGAAAGCTTAGTGTACAAATTGTTTGTTAATCCCTGATGTACAATGTGACCCAAAATGTTGCACAGTCATAAACTTCTTGATCCAGGACTGATTGAGGAGCCAGTGCACATGGGAAGCCAGATTGAGACCCCACCTACTATAAATGTTACTTGCCTGCCATGGGGCCCACTCTTCATTCAAAGTGGATCAGCCCCCTGTAAGCTACATTGAGAATTAGAGAGTTAGAAAATTTCCAAGGGGTTGGCATGGATGAATTTCACCCACATTGTAGTACAAACTTTCCTAACCCTTGGCAGTGGTTTGAGGACAACCAAGTTTGTGTTTTGTTGGCCCTGCCCTGAGGCAGAACTGTGCAAAAGGGTTGTGAAAAAGTTCTGAGCGATTTATTGTTTAACAGATTGTATAGGAGACTAAACTTTTAAAGGATGTTTGGATGGATGAAGTGTCTCACTGTCTTTTGGCCGAGTGCTCTTCCGAGCAATCCAAACTGCATATATTGAATAACATTGTATACATTGAATTCAGTGACACGAATTCACAACTTGTTTTTTTTAATAAGGAAAAGGGATGGAAACCCTGAAATTGGATTGGAGTGAGGAAAGAATCACCCAGAGGCCATGAAGGCAAGTACAAGCAATGGGGCAGACCAGTAATGGAAAAGAAGCCAAGGAACAGAACAAACCAAGCAGAGAAACCAGCAGCAAGAGTAATAAGATATGCAGGCACCAGAAATGCTAGTGAAACTAACACTTGCCTTCGAAATTAAGGTAGGCGTTGTTCGTAGGACTACTGTTCTCTCTAGTATTGGGCGGTTCTCTGTATTCGTGACCAATAACCGGCGGGTCTGATTCCGGATATATACCCACTGCCCCCAGGTTCTAAAAAACTTTAATAACCTGCAGTCCAAGGAACCAGCGGGGGCCACATGCCCCCATGTTTGGAACCAGCTAGGAATGAGACATTGTTTTAATTAACCTAACTGTGGGGTAAGATGAGACCCCCAGTTACAATTAATGATACTTGCTGCTAACCAGCGGTTACTTGTTCTAGATTTAGCCAGCATCTCCTGTTTACTCTCTTATTCTTGGTACAATGATTCTTTTTCTTTTTCTTTTAAAGGGGAAACACCCGGGAGCGACAGCTCACAAATCAGGCCCCTTAGTAGTGAGAGGAGAAAATAACCTCTTTCATTTATGCGCCATGAGGCGTAGGAATGGGGCACCACCCAACACCCGTCAAGTAGCAGGATTTGACCCCAGAATCGTCTGGGTCACACTGAGTGCACTTAACCAACTGAGCTACTAACAGTTGGTAATGATTTGGGAATCATATGAAAGCATACAAAGTGTATTGGAATAAATTTAGAAGTGCTATAGTTCACCAAAGTGCCTAAACCGTAAGGCTCTTCTAGCCGTTACCGTTACAAGGACCGGCAATTCTATCCCGGTTAGTTCATAATATATCCGAACCGGATTGGCTAACCGGCATATGAAAGTAGCCAAATAACCGGTATGTATCAGAACAGGAAGACATGAAAAGACACAATAACCGGCTCCAGTGGTTCTTCAAAATCTTCAAAATCTAAATAACCTGAACCGGAGGTTCCTAGAAGACAGTTATAAAGAACCTGAACCAGAGGTTATCAAAAAATTTACATAACCGCCCAACACTGGTTCTCTCTATGCCGCCAATTGATGTCATCCTCTCCATCCAGCAGTTTAGGAAGAGCCGCCACCCAACAAATGACCGCGGAGTGCCCGAGTTTCAGTGAGATTGGGTAGCGTGTGAGCACGCTCACAGCATGCTTGCGCAAGCGTATAGGTATATTTTGTTTTGTATATTCCCTAAAAATCTTAAGAATATGCGTTAGCGAAACCACACGACGCTCATGTGATAAACATTACAAAATTTCATGAAAACTGTGTTCATGCGGCAAAACCTACAAACTAATCCTCCAAAACTCACAGGAGCACAAACAACCACAAATATTTCTGCCATAACTCAAAAGTCAGCACACTTCAACAACGTGGCATTGAAAACCCAAGATATGAATTTACACCCAAAATTGGGTTTCGCTAGCGAGACTCAGGGTTTTCTTTTTCTTTTCTTTTTTTCTTTCGGTGGGGGGAGGGGTGGGTGGTGGCGGTTTCTCTCTTTCAACCTCTAGTTTTCAGGTGATCAAATATGTCATGTAAGGTTTTCTATAGGTTGCAATTATCTTTACAGAGCATGTGGTTCTTTTCCATATATTTAAAATTATATTTGCTGGTCTGGTATATAGGTGAAGGACTGGTATGCACCGGTATATGCACTGGTATTAGATACGAGACCAGTCTAGAGAATACTGGTCATACCAGGCTGATATCCGTTTTTTCATACCAGCCACAATACCACTACTCCCCCCATCTTCCTCATTTCCTCTGGTATGTATATTATACTAATTTATGTGTACATACATGTACTTCATTATTTATTTCTTTATGTTTATTCTATTTATTTTCACTTGATATTTGTTACACTTGTAATGGAAGATCATGGATACTAGAATTGATATCTCATACCAGCTGGTATTGTGGTCATGATACTCATACTTATACCAGTATCTGGACAAAAGTACATCCACCATTATATAGACCGATTGGTATGAAAGTTTTGTGATGGATCTATACCAGGTCCAGTATGGTATGTCCTAAACCTAATGTCAGACCAACATTGATGTAGACCCTATTAACTATTAACCCAGAAAGATCCTATGTCTGTCTATTATCTGTATTTTTCGCTTGCATACATATCACCCCCATGACCGTGGATTCTGCTCATGCGAGTTTATTTTTCTGCTCACCCTGTTTCTGCTTATGAGATCTCTACAATAGTGTCTCTTGAGTATAAGATATGAAAGGATTTTTAACTATTAGACTTACTACCCTAGTGGATGTTACTATCCTACTAACACCCCCACTTAAGTCTAATATATCTGTTAAAGATAAAGTCTACATTAACACTTCATTGCTTCTTTAACACTCGTGTAATCATCAGTTGAGTTAAAGTCTTGAACTTTCGTACACTCCTATGAGTTGTTCTTTATCTCTTCACTGTCAGAGTTGCCTCGATACCTTCCACCTCTTCTCCTTGTAGCACTTAACTGCTTTCCGGAATAGACTATGGAATTAACTCCAAGAATTATACACTTGGATGAACTGGTCCGTTAGTAGGACCAAAACTTGAGGTAATATGATCTGTAATGTCTTCTATACAAGACCTGAAATGAAAATACATTCCTATTTAGAGATACATTTTTTCAAAACAACTTGTATTTTTGTGGGACTTGTGCAAAGAAACTTCTTTTTGCAATAATTGCAAGGTCCTTTCCTCCTCTTACCATTTGGTGTATAGACGTATGAGGGTTGACTGGGAATTGATGAGCTAATTCCACTCCACTGACCTTGGTTGACATGATAACTAGGTGATCCACGTTGAGATCCAGTCATCTGCCTCTTTTGTTTTGGCTTCCCACCAGCACAGAATGCTGCGACTCCATCTGTTGCAGATAAATCACCATTCTTCCTTCTACGAATGTCGTCAGTCAATAATTTGGCTGCAACATCCTGAAGGGTTAATCCGACTTGATTACTTAAGGTCATAATCATGGGCTCGTATGAATCAGGAAGACTACTTAAGAGAGTCTTATGTTGTCTTCATAATGTGACCCCCACTGACCCTAGTTGTTCTAAGAGAAGTCTAAATTCATGAATGTGAATTTTAATGTCACTCCCTTCTCTCAAATTGTAATTGATATATTGTTTTCTAAGATAACATTTATTCATCATGTCAGTTGTTTGATAGACTTTTTGTAATACTACCCAATTCCCACTGGCTGTGAGTGCAGAGGTCGCATGACCGTGTTTTTAACACTTTCTATGATTATCAATTGTGCTATCCTATCTCTATCTTCCCAATTGACTATAGAACCTACACCAGTGCTTGGTGGATTTGTGACTGTTCCACCTAAGGAGGTATTTGTGGTAGGTTTGATTTCAGTACCTATGACTAAATCCCACAGTCTTTCCTTTTTAAAAAGATAGGATAATCTAATCTTCCAGGTTTGATAGTTAGAACCATCTAATTTTTCTACAGTTGTATCATACGAGGAGGATGTCATTATTGCACTTTTCTTAGGATTGTATCCTATAGAATTTTAAGACCCTATGTTTTCTGAATGCATACATTTTCTATGATTCAGGAAACTCATAGAATTCTAAGTTCAGTTTTTAAGCAAGTAGTCTCGTCCCATCTGATCGTTCTATGTTAGCCATCATAGTGGCTCTGTACCATGTTAGAATCTAATCATTGTATAGACTCAGTGTGTAAGCATACAATCAAGAGAGAGAGAGAGAGAGACATAATAGAATCGTTGTATTACAGTCACTGAACATACATTATATTTGTGTCTCTTGAGTATGAGATCTCTACAATAGTGTCTTTTGAGTATAAGATATGAAACGGTCTTTAACTATTAGACTTACTATCCTAGTGGATGTTAATATCCTACTAACACACGCCACACCAATTCCCAGTTTGAGTAACTAGTGCATAGGCACGCCAAAGAAAACCAAAGATCTTGGCTGCACAAGTTTTAAGCTAGACATCTTTCGAACAACATTAAGTTTGCAACTTAATCCCCATGCAAAAAAATAAAAAATAAAATAAAAATCCCTATAGCTGCTAATTGTCGGATTTTCACTGGTAAAATGATTCAATGAGCCGCATTTTTGTTTTCTTGTAAGTTTTGGAAACATAATAATTAGTGACTGCAAGGCTCGTAAAGAACTTCCAACTTTTTCTCGCAAAGGAAACCGACGAGCTTAAAACTATGATTCCACCGTCCACGGCTGTCTACGCAACAGACAGGCCGGATTACCTGCACTCGGCCCGCCACTCTCGGCTCCCGCCTTGTGGTGGGGCTCATTTCGGTAATTCCCTCCACTTGGAGGCTTACCCTACACGTTACGTCACCTACTTCGTTGTTTAGGCTAAATCTAGTGACTGAATCCTCACTCTCACATTGCTCATGTGTGAGCTTGCCAGGTTTCCTACTTGCTGATTAGTTTCTTGGCCGTCTGGCCCCATTGGGAAGATCCCTTCACCTTGTAAGCCTTAGGACACTCACAAGGTATTTTTTTCTTGTTTTCATTTGATCAACAAGGTGCTGCTCTTTGCATGGACCATTTGAATGGAACATTATTTATTTTATACAAACTTTGTTTGAACATATCTGTAATATTTACTGTATATATTTGTTTTGTGTAGGGTAATGCCCTCATTGGAGGGTATTCCCGGATTTTCGGGCCTTCCCCTCGGGCGTAAAGTAATGCCAAGTTTTTTAAAAAAAAAAACTAATGGCCAGTGCATTTTGCATTTCGGAATTCACTCAAGGGAGCTGATAGGGTACATTCTGCCAGGTGGAATGCACCCCTATGAGTTATGCTTTTTAACGGCACGATAAATACAAACAAAATGTTTTGGCGGTGCTTTACGTATCAAATAGAGCCCACTCCACCAAAAGGGTAATAGTCGCAAAGGGAAGTGGCTGTAAGTTATGTACTAGAGAACTACCGGCCTCGCCTTAGTGACTCACTAGGAGCCATAATGCGCCCTAGGGGGCTCTTTCCCTTGCGTAAACGAATTTACGGGCCTCCCCCTAGTGACTCATTGGGAGCCATATGGCGGGCCCGTTCCCTGGCGTAAAGGAATTTACCCGCCTCGCCCTAGTGTAGGAGCCATAATGCAGCCCGGGCGCTTCCCCTGGCGTAAAGAAATTTGGGGGCGGATTATGAGGCCTCTAATTGGCTGCAGGCCATAATGAGCCGCTAAAAGTCAAACAGCTAATTAGGAGAGTCAAACTGCCAATTAGGAATGCTGCCAGCAACGTGGAGCGACGATCTTCCGCTTCCTAATTTGCCTTAAAAAAGGCTTAGTAGTCGTATGGCTATTTTTTTCCCTGAATCAGGTATGATATTATTAGCGGTAATTGTCTCCATATGCAGGTGCCTCCTTATGCGTCGGATGAAAACCCATTTTGGATGAAACGTTGGATGACAAATAGCCATACCAACATATTAAGTAAGATAATATCCATTCGTCGAAGTACTCTCAAATAGTCCTCGCAGCAAACTCGCTGCTCCCGCAGCTCGCCTCCAACTCAGATTATTCTTGATAATGCTCCTCCACATTGACATTATCTAATACATAATCTGCCCCCAAAATCCTATATGCCGGCTGACAGCCAAGTTGTAGCTCAGTGGTGGTAATAGGCACGTAATTAGACATGGGGTCGTATTATAGCTGTCACCTAACGTTTCACAGGGTTTGGCCCTTCAGTTGTCAAGGGAGTTGTCACATATGCATGAAGTAATCGTCTGAATCTTCTTCTAACTCTTCCCTAATGACAGCTTCTAATCTATCATTCACCTCACGCCTCCACTCATCCATGATAGCTGAAAATATTGTGTAGAAAGAAACGAGGGATGCCGAAGACAAGAGCTGCGACACGGGGATGACGAAGGCAAGCTGTAGGTGGGGAACGTGATAAAGAGTGTTAAGAACGTCATTGGGAACTCTAGGAACATAGGGTATATGGGCGTAATGAGGGGCAAGGGTGTGGCTACGAGTAGCCCCTTCACACACCTTTCCAGAGTCTTGAACCAACCCCTCCAAAATAAGCATAGAGGGGCCATTTTCAGTGAGAAGGGTGGGGATGCTCTTAGCAGGAAGGGCTACTGCATTCCGGCAGGAAAGTGGACACCTTTGTGACACCAATTGGTGGATTGAACCCATAACCACTTCGGAGGTGGTATGCATTAGATAATGGCCACCGGGTGGACCCGGCGAGCAGCGTGGCCGCGAGCAAGGTCAAAGGTCAATCGGTGGCCATTATCAAATGTAATTAGAATGGGTGAGTATTACTGGGGCTACAAACCCCGGATGTCACTATCAGAGCTGCGATAGCCAGTAAAACATGCCAAGTGGTCCATGTTGTTAAATGAAGAGTCTTCTGCCTTTGAGGAGCCAGAACCCTTTGAGTTAAATGAAGCATCTTCTGCCTTTAAGGAGCGCTCCTTATCCATGACTGGTACATGGTGTTAACCACTAGTTTATGACTTAGACAAAACAAGCTCTCAACTCTACAGCCCATTTCCCAATACATGCAACAGAGGTTGTCCGACGGTATGCCTTCTGAAACAATTACAGAGTAATCGTTTGAAAGATAGTTAACCCCCCGGTAGGCGTATGAATCAACATCTCGACAGGTTGCTTAATCTTATTAATTAAGTCCAACCCGCAGTCTCATCAACTAAAAGATCTTAGTCGGAAAGGCTGGAGCCTCTTTGTTCATACAATCATACAATATTCAAGACAACAAGATCTATTTTGAGATGATACGCATTCTCACCATCTCACGTTCACTCTACACAGACATACTTGGAATAGCATGGCTTTCCTTCAGAGTTCATCACATCATAGCATAAGTATACATCGACTTACTCTGAGTCCACTGGATACACACTGATCACTGATACCTTCTAAGTTGCGTGCAACCCTTTTATACTATGCTCGAAAGAGCCATTACAGCCTGCAGTCGTTAATGACCGTTGCCTAACTGCCTACTCAACCTAAAGGGTTTGCCAAAAAATGGCTCGTGGTAGAGGTCGTGATTTTTGGTCGTGTGCCATAGTGGTACACGGTCCACGGTCCTTTACTACTTCCTCTATTAGTAAAGCCTATGCTACCGTGGCCGTGTGATATCATGGTTCACGGCCCACTGCTGCTACACTACCCTCTACTCTCCTGCCGGCTGCCACTATGCTGCCCACTATGGCAGTCACTAGTCCACACAATGATAAAGAAGAAGAATACAAGCACGAGCTCACAAATCTGAAGCATAAACTCATGCATATATAACCTCATCACTCAAATACAAGTCAAGCCAAGTGCACCCCACGCCATGGGGAATCCACACTACGGCGCCATAGCTAGGCGCGGTGAGGCTCAACTTGATAAAGATGAGCCTCCCGCGCTTGCCGTGAAGATAACCACTCCAAGGCCTAAATCTGCCTTGACCCCTGGATTGACACTTGGGCCAATCCCAAATGTCAATATGTAAAAGCTAGCTATTTCCTAGCTAGTTTCACACTAGTGGTAAAATAACTTGACAGCTGTCGTGCGCATACATATCATACACAACTACATCGCTGTCCAAAACCACACAACACATGTGCACACCACACACTAGTATACCACTAGTCCACCACTAGTCCAGTCACTAGTCCAACCACTAGGCTACAACTAGTCAGTCACTAGGCTGCCACTATGCTGCCCACTATGGCAGTCACTAGTCCACACAATCGCCCCCCTAGCTGGTGCTTAGGTCCCTCTAAGTCCAGGTAGCCACAAGATGTGATAGTGACCATAGCCTCACTAAGTCCTTCACCACTATCCCTACTACACTCAAAACTCGATAGATCAAGAGGCCGGGTGCAAGAGTTGCCCCATCGTTAGTCGCCGTCTTGCAACCTGTGAACTTGAGCTTGGGATCTCATGTATTGACTCATATGAGCTTGGCCTCCCATGTCTTGGTTTTGGCCTACAAAGAGTGGAAGACTACAAGGAAGATAGACTAAAGCAATTCCTGTCACAACATGATCTCATCCCACTACCCTATCTCCACACTCTTTTACTTAAGCAATAGACAAGACCTTTCAAAGATCTCTCAAATAACTCTCTAAGAGCCCTCAAGATGTCCCTCAAACAATCTCACTAAGGCTCGCAAAGCTTGCACAATGGTACTTCAAACAGTACACCAAGGCCCCAAGAGCTTGCCAAATCTCGGCACTCAAGGACCCCAAATAGTCCTTCAACAAGCCGCCAAAGACTCCTCAAGCTCGCCACGGTGAATCAGCCGCCTACTATAGTCGACCTCGGAGCTGCAGCAACAGGCATTACCCTCCTCAACCATTCGTCCCACCCAGGCGTCGAAGTGAAGGATTCAATTTCTACGATGGCGAATTGTCTCAGCACGATTATCACACTATTGATGGCAATGGCAACGAGGATTACCACCCATGTGAAGGCTATGGCATCCAAAATTCCAATTCAATCCTCGAATTGTACCTCACCAATCTCCGTTACGACAACCTGTTTTTGATGATGATGAAACACAGGGTCTTTCAATAGTAATGACAACTTCCGTGAGTATGTCTAATTTGTAGTAATCCAATCATGTTCTCATATCATCGTGCTTTGGGGCTTTGGCTGATTAACAACTTGATGTGACAACCATTATGTGTAATAAATGTAAAAGATTTGTTGTACTTCTGTTATGTTACTTGGGACTGGCTCATTGTGATTACCATATTGTGAGTGACAATTGTACCATGTGTGAATCTGGTCTTCAAGTGCAATGGCTGTGTATGTTAGTGAGGGGTTGACTGTCACTACCATGTACCAGTCATGGATAATTTCAAGAGGGCTCATTGTGAATACTATATGTAATATGGGGTTCATTGCCAGTCACTTGTAGCATGGATGGATAATTTGTGTATCAGTGGCTTTCAAGATCCCTTATTGTTCAAAATGGCCGCCAAACGTACCACACCTTTGCCCCGCTACCGTATACGCAGCTGAGGGCGGGCACTAAATCCGCCTCTCTTTCACTGAATCCATGCACGATATTCAGTCCCTAAACTCGTCCCTGAACCGAGTCAGCCTGACCATGGACATGTCATAGCATCTCTCTCAACCTCTTGCTTCCCTTCCAGCTTCAACAGTACCGCTTCCAAAGCCAAGGAAGGGCAAGAACTTCACCACTGACGAGGAGAGGCAACTATGCCATAGTTTTTTGGCAATTTCTCAGGATCCGGTGACTGGAAATGGTCAAAAAGTTGCAAACTTTTGGGATCGTGTGACTTCCCACTTCAACGCAAAGAGACCCGATGGGTGTGCAGACAGACCAGCGAGGAGTCTCGAGAGCAAGTGGGGCGTCATCAAACATGATGTGTCGAAGTGGGTGGGTGTATTCGGGGCCATAGTTGCACTGAAGGAGAGCAGAGTGAGCGAAGAAGACAACATCAAAAAGGCAATGCAGTTGTACAAAGACAAACATTCCAAAAAACAAAATTTCCTCTTCCGCCATTGCTGGTTGATTCTTCGCCAAGTGCCTCAGTGGGCGGACATGCGCAGTGAGGATGTGAGGCGGACGCCTCCCATGAAGTGGCCACGCGCTCCACGTGAGGGGGAGGACGAAGGATGAAGAAATTATCCGTGTTGATGACGACTCCGACCGTGATAACAAAAACACCACTAATATGCAAAAGCCTCCGAGATTTCCAACACAACCCCAAGGATGTCGATCTGCCAAAGAAAAACACAAAGAGAAGGCTTTGAGAGATCAATTAGAGCTCAAATTGCCGCAACAGCTGATTTGGCTGCAGCCACACGACAAAAAGCGGAAGTTCTTAGCGCGCAAGCGCACTTTCTTTTTTTCAGATGTCGGGCATTAGGGGTACTGTAGAGGTTGAAGAGTATCTTGCACTGCGCAGGGCAGAAGAACTAAATTGTGGAAGCGCCTAGCAGCACAACAGGCATCCACTCCTCTTGTTGCCCCCCAAGATGTGCCAGGCCAAGCTCTCAATTGTCATATGTGAGTGAGGGGTTAAATTATGCTATGCTAGACCTGCTCATTGTCATTACCATATGTACCATATGTGAAGCTGGCCTTCAAGTGCAATTACTGTGTATGTGAGTGAGGGGTTGACTGTCATTACCATGTGATAACGGCTAAGTATGACACAGCTATGAAGGCCAGTCAGCGAGAGTCACGATGGGACATACCGGGTAGTGATTGGTTTACACTACCTGGTCACGGGAAAAAGCTAAGTGCGCGGCACTTAGCAAAAGGCGGAGGGTACACTACCACGGGATGTATATGAGAAATACGGGTGTAGGGGTCCATACAAACGTTCAGTGGGGACGCTCCAAAGAGACACCATAGTTTACGCTTCCTTGGGAGCCCCCATGCTTATTACTTACTACTGTAGAGGCCGCTCTATTTCGACGGACCCCTGTCGGAATCATTAAATACATGCAGGTCGCCATGTCGGTAGGCTTAATGACAATATTAATTATTTCGCTCAGCTTCATCCAATTTTTCAAGAATTCAGCACCTATGGGTACTTTTTTTCATTAAATTAGGTGGGCCATGTCAAGATTCACTTACAGTTGACATTCTCTCTGACAAGTCATAATTATGGTTAGCCATAACTCTCTTGCCAAGCCACAGTCATGGCTAGTGGTAAGTATTTTTAATAAGTCTCAAACTTTATTATTATTATTATTTTATTTTCCAAACTTGACGTTTAAGAGTTACCATATTGCTACCTTTTGTTTTCAAAGTTCATCTTTTAAAGTTCAGATTATTCCCATATTTCGTCTACTCACAGGGCAGAATTTTAAAATATTTGTTCTCTCTTAAAGTGAATTAATTAAAGACGAAATAGAGCGACCTCTACAATACAATATGCCGGCTGCTGCTGCCGGAGTTTTGTTTGCATCAAATACCAGCATACAGTATAGTGAAGAGATGTATGTATGAATGTATAAATGTATGAAAGAGCAACACGACATAAAGTTAGGGCGACGAATGTGAGACGAAGAGCTCACGTCGGATGCAGACAGCAAACATGGCACGGACGTGCTCGCATTGTGGAGTGGATCTCGC
Source organism: Takakia lepidozioides (assembly GCA_030704615.1). Classification (NCBI taxonomy): domain Eukaryota; kingdom Viridiplantae; phylum Streptophyta; class Takakiopsida; order Takakiales; family Takakiaceae; genus Takakia; species Takakia lepidozioides. The sequence continues at coordinate 35,595,053 of CM060731.1, read as the reverse complement.
TCTTGCCACAGTCCTCGCCTTAGAGTTTTCTGGATCGAAAAGGTAGGTGGGACAGTGGATTCGGTTGTCTATCCTTTCGCGCAGGAGGCACCGGTACCCCAAGGCGATGAGGAGGAAGAGGTGGGGGAAAACAAGTGTGAATTGTGAGGCTTAGGGCGTCCATTGCTGCTGGCTGGATCACACGTGAATCCTTAACATGATGGGTTGGTCGGGTCTCTTTCGGGTGGTCGGAATCGCTGGTCTGCTGATGTTACAACTATTCCAAGCGTTTGCATCAGATGCTGGTAACTATGGCTGCCATTTTCTCTCTCTATCGCTGATTTTCAACCATGGTCCCGTGCCATTTTCCTTCGAAATTGCTTTCTTCCTCCCCTGTCCCTGGAGGGCGTGTTAATTTACGAGACGAAGTGGATCCTGAGGAGCCTCGGGATAATTTCTTTGACTGTCAGTATTCAGTAGACTGGGGATGTATCGACTGTGAAGAAATGGAGCCTGAATATTGAGATTAGTGACACCCGGTGGTTGGGTTGGTTCTTCACGCAGTGAGGTGGATTCACTATCTTTCAATACAATGCTGACGATTTCGGACTAGAGGCGCACTTGGTTTCTGATTTGTGCTCATGAATCAAGCATGCTCCTTACTGGGGAACTTAAAGTAGTACCAAATGAGGTCATGATTTGGGCGTATCCACTCCTGGGGTATTTAATTTTGGCCATATTTTGGTATTCTTCCTACCGTCCGCAGGTGTCCCTCGTCCCTGCCCTCTTTCTCTCTCCCCATATGTACACACACACTAATATATTGTCTACGGTGTGAGTTTCATGAACATTTGAACTCCCAGTAACAGCTGTGTGCAAGCACTATTGCCACTTTACATTTCTTGTGGTTGAACTCCACGATCCGGAATGTGATGGGAAGGATCTGCAGGGATGGTCAATATGCACATATTTCTGCTCTTATTTCCATTCACAACTGTGTCCAACGTAACTGTTTTTTCTTCAGGTGAAAAACTATCTACAATGCATCCTGACAGGAAGCAACCATTTTAAACCTGATCTCAATTGACTGCACTGTTGACCTATGTTGCATGAAAACGTGGGAGATATGGAGAGGAAGAGGGTTTCTTTAGTCCACCGGGATTTCTTGTATCGAAGTCTAGTGCTTGCCTGTTATTGAAAAGAAGACATGTGGGGGTGTTGGCAGCTTCTCATCTACAAGCAGGTGATGGATCATTGTCGCGAGGAGAATTCACAGTTGCTTTGCGCCATTATAGTGCTTTCATAGGTACGCTCAAAGTATTCTGTGCCTGCATCTAGCTTAGAGCACTATGCATGGTCCCAACAGTATTCACACTGTATTAGGGTTTTCCCTTGCATGAAAGTTGCTGATGTTTGAGTGACCTAGTGACCTCAAGTTCTTGGCCATCAGACTGGACTTAGGTGCACAGCATGGGGTGGAGACAACATCTGACCCAACAGGGAGTGGGCTGCACAAGCTTGTGCTGGGGTTTAGAAATCAGTAGAAAATAAGTGAAGAACACATCAATTACCTCAAGCACATCATCCAGGGCCAAGTATTGACTACTGTTTCTGTCAAGACCCATGTGTTGGAAAGCCTCAATGAAAAGATCCGGGTATAGCAACACTTTGTGGTTGATATGTCAAAAGTTGATGGTGGGTGTAGCCAACAATGCACACAAAAAGCAAGGTATGCAATGGATGCACAGCAGTGAAGATCGGTGGAGAATTGCTGAAGGAGCGGAAAGATTTTACAGGCATGACATATTTCATTCATTTTTGTCGGCATGGGTTGGCAGAACTGGATCCCACAGCCCCCCTAGGCTTCTCTAAACGGTCTGCAGTCTACCTGCAGCAGCGGAAGTACCTGGAGGCCCTACTGGACCTTGATAGGGCAGTGGAGGTGGACCGAACATTTTTGCAAGGTTACCTGCATCGGGCTCGTCTTTTACGCCAGATAGGAAGGTATGGCAGCCCTCTTCTCCATCTTAGTCTTACCCCAGTAGTAGTTCGTAAGCCAATGAATGAAGAGTTTTCTTCACACCTGTGTGTGTTGAAGACACTAGTGGAACTCCTATATTTGTAGGCTTGCCTCTGGGGAAGTCAGTATTCTGATTGAGGGAGATTCAGTCCACTTAGGTGATAAGCTTCTAGGTCCAGAATTACGAGCCACACCATTGTGAAGAAATTGTGATACAAAAGTTTTACAATGCTGCAGATTTGAGGAGGCAGAGAGGGACTTCAGGAAGATTTTGGAGTTGAAGCCGGGGCATTCAAGTGCTGAAAAAGAGCTGGCCCAGACAGCAGAAACTGGAGCTGCTTTATCGCAAGCCAAGGCGTTTTATGATGCTAATGAGTTTTCAAGTACCAGAGTTGCGCTGGACAAAGTCCTGCTTACATCTCCAGAGTGTTCACAGGTTACTTCAGCTAATAGCCCTGTAGTGTTTCTGGTGGTTGGTGTTAAAATAAATGAAGTTGTCTAGCAGTTTTATTTATGACTCGCAACATCATAAGAAAGATTCTCAAGGTCTAAATATTGCAATGCTGCAAGGTGGCATATACATGGCTGGCCTAATCCAGGAGCTTGCGGAAGAGACGTAGATGTACTGACGGGGCTCAAAAAATATTTTCCATGAGCAAATATGGTCTGGATCTAAGCCTTTGCAGCCAGGTTTTCATCCCCGCAAGGGGCCATGGGGAATTGTGGAATCTTTGCTGGATATCTAAAAACAGTGGAAGTCTCAGTGGCAGTTTGTACAAACTAATCTGGGTAGTACATTGAAGTGGGAGGAAAATGTAAGTGTGTACACATGTAGGAGACCAACAACAGGCAATGGATGTGAAGGGCATAACACGGAAGGGACACATGCAGGCACGGTTGTTGAGAGCCAGGCTGATGCTGAAGAGCAAGGATTACAGCGGTGTGGTTACTGAGGTGGGGCGCGTGTTGAAGGTTGATGAAAGTGACCTCGAGGCTTTGCTTCTGCGGGGAAAAGCATATTTCTACCTTGCAGACCATGATGTTGCCCTCAGGTATCTTTCTCTTTCTGCAGAGTTTTCTTTACTTTTGGAACAGTTGGCTCCTGATGTAAGAGTAATTATTTCAGGCAGTATTTTTCTTGGGCAAATGAGTTCCACTGGCTAGGGGTGGCATACTCTTTTCTCTTTCCGCGAGGGCTTCTCTACATTGACAGCTGGAGTAGGTGTGATGTATAAAAATGTTTTCTGCAGGTCTACAGTCTACACATGTACAGTGCTCCGCTTTTAGGCTGTGAAGGTTGTATCATTGTATCAGATTTTCACATTTGTACAAAGCTCTTCAAGTGTTGCTTACTGGTGGGGTGTGATTGTGGACAAGTGTCTCTGTTCTCGGTACCCCCTATAAGCATCAAGAGTTCATATTTGCACTGCAGGCACTTTCAGACAGGGCTGCGATTGGACCCCGAGCATGGAGAACTGAAGAAAGAGTATTTCAAACTCAAGGCGCTTCTCAGAAAAACCAAGAGTGTATGTGTCCTATATCTATATTTACTGTCAGCTCATGCACCACTGAGACCCATGATGTTACATTCTACTTCATGTTGATGATACACAGTGTGGACAAGGCTGAACCGTTCACAAGGTCTACACATCTGGAACGTAAAAGTAGGGCATTTGATGGGTTTCCTGTGCAATCAAGTAACATTGTTTTGCCCTCCTGTGTTGTCACAATTTCCTCAATATCCCTTACTCAACATGTGATGGAAAGTCATACTACTGGCGTCAGCCCCTGACAAAGGTAGTTTCTGTCCCCTTGTGTTCTGCTCAAACTGGGCGCGGGGTTATTGGCCACAAAGCGATGGCAAACGTCTTATGAGTGTTCAACATGTGATACTGCAGGCCGACGAAGCACTGGAGAAGAGTAAGTTACGGACGGCGGTTGAGGAATATACAGCAGCGCTGGAGATAGCGCCTGATCATGCTGTCCACAATGTGAGGTTGTATCTCGGCCTTTGCAAGGCCTTGGTGAGACTGGGGCGCGGCAAGGATGCCTTGGCACGCTGCTCCGAGGTCTTGGAGCTGGACAGCGAGTCACTTGAGGCTCTTGTCCAGGTGCCTGTTTCAGCTTCTTTTGCTTCCTTTAACGTGGAAGAGGAGGATGGGGTGGGTGGGGAGAGGTGAGGAGGAAAGGCAGGGATAGAGAGACAGAAAGAGAAGAGGGGAGGGGGTGAGTTGGGAGGGCCCATACTTCATCTGAACAAAATCAGCTGTTTGAGTGAAAGAAGTGTAAACTTGTCCATTCATTCTTTAGTCTGCTATGCGAGGGAAGGATTGGAAGATATGGAAAAAATGAAAACGGGCACTCTTCGGAGCCTCTTTTACCACAGTACAGTTAATCTCTGATAAAATCTTTGGTGCTAATACAGAGAGGTGAGGCAAAGCTGTTGGTAGAGGACTGGGATGGGGCTGTTTCTGACTTCAAGTCCGCTGTCCAAAAATCCCCGCAGGTCAGTTGGTTGGTGTTTCTCCCCCATGCTTGATCATATTGGTTGGTGTATCCATTATACTGATACAATCTAGGAGGAAATCAACCACCATCTCTTTGGTACTTGTCTTAGTTGTGAATCTCGTGACTACCAAATGAAACACATCAGATTGGAAACATGACTAGCAAGCTGGAGGCTTTATTCATATTACAATCAGTATACTAGTTGTAACTTGGTGCTTATTTCAACTTTGCATCTCTTTAACTTGTGTTCCTTCATGAAACGAAGGGAACTCAGTCTTTTAAACAAATTACATATGTATCTTTCGTGCTCCCAAGGACTATGAGCTTTGTCCGGTCGGGCAAGGGACTGCCCATGGAAGTTAGATAGATGAAACGAAAGGTTGAGATTATGTATTTAGTGTTTTGATCAACTTGCGTGAAGAAAATGCATCCAATTGTAAGCCCAACCCTCTCACGTTGATAATGGTTGTTTGTAATATTCTGTGGGGTTGCTGGTAGGAAGGAGGTATCAGAGAGAGGCTCCAGAAAGCAGAGCGTGCTCTCAAAGTGAGCAAACGTAAAGATTGGTATAGTGTGCTGGGTGTTCCACAAACAGCATCAGTAGCAGAAATCAAGCGTGCGTATAAGAAACTTGCGCTTCAATGGCATCCTGACAAGAATGTGGAGAACACGGAGGAGGCCGAAAATAGGTTTCGGGAAGTTGCTGAGGCTTATGAGGTCTCTCCCTCTCAAAGTTTCTTTCTTACTCTCTGTCTCTGTCTCTTGTTCTGCCCAAACTGGGCACAGGGTCTACAACGTCTTATGAGTACATTCTATATCTGCACCTCCCATATCGTAGTAAGCCCCACTACCCTGACAAAGGTAGTGTCTGTTCCCTTTCGTTTCACCCAAACAGGGCACAGGGTCTATGGTCACAAGGCTACGGTAAAAAATGTCTTCTGAGTACATTCTGTCTCCGTCTCTCTTCTTTGGGAGGAGAAGGAAAGGTAGCAGATGAATTGAAAACCTGGACCATACCGCTGCAGGTCAACAAAACCAATGAGATGGGGAGCCAGATGAGTAGGTACAGAGAGTCGCTCTTATTGTATTGTAGACAGGGAAAAGTGGTCATACTATGACAAAGAAAATGGAGCCAAACAGACATGTCTGAAGATACAGAAGCCATGCACTCAATCTAAATGGGTCAACAAAGAGATCAGAAACAAAAGGCACAAAATGGGCAAGTAGTGCTAAGAGCAGTGTCAAGACAAAGTTATTGAGAGCCAAAAAGGCTGCAACCAATGGGAAATTGGAAGCAAAGAAAAGGCTGGACCTATAAGAAGCTAGGAAACCAAGTTGAATATCCTAATATCTACCAGCAGAGCCACTCAAGGTTTAAAAGACGTCCAAATTTTCACATCCAGGTAGTTCTGTGGGAATGACCAATGGTTTGAAAAGCCCACTTCTGGATGGATCTAAACCTCTGTATGCTTTGGTCTCAATCTTCTACCTGTGGAAATGGTCATATTCCATCTGTTTGTGTGTGAGAATGAGGAAGGAAAATGCAATTTGTAACACCTTGTGGATGTTTGCGCTCATCAGTAATGATTGCAATCCTTGCAACAGGTACTCGGTGACGAAGAGAAGAGAGGTAGATATGACAGCGGTGAGGACCTGGACGAGCCCCAAAGGGGTGGCCCTGGTTTTAACCCCTTTGGTGGGGGAGGTCAGACATTTACCTTCCAGTTTCAAGGAGGTGGGGGAGGTTTCCCTGGAGGGGGATTCAACTTTGGGTAAAGAGTTGAAGATCATAGGAGAAAAAAGTGTTTACCCCTTAAAGATACGCTTGTTCCATTTTTTCAACCCTCAAGAAGGTTGCATGTCTTGCTGTTGAAATGCCTGTGTGTGTACCATTTGCATCACACACAGGGAACTTAGGACATTTAGGACTGTTCAGGGGTTACCTTCAGTGCAGTTGCAGGGAATGAAGTACTTGACAATGCACAGATGCCTTCAACCTGAAAACACATGATGGATATGATTTTCTGGACAGTGGACAGTGTAAAACAGTTATGATGCTTGCTTATGTGAGGAGTGCAGTGATGCTGAAAAACAAGGATGCAGTGGGAGCCATTCCTTGGGGACGTGATTGTTAGCATCCTTAGTGCAGTGCTTCTTGGAAGGGCTTGTTACCAGTGCTTAGAGCATTGGGAAATGTCACATGTGCTACTTTCTGCTTTGAAGGCTTCACACTGTCGTCTCAACAATGGGCTTCCCGTACTGCATCACTACAGTAGGGAAATGGGTTTATTTTCGCATTCAATGGAATAACAATAACATCATACACAGGAAGCTCTGCTTTCTGATTGCTCTCCTTAGAACACAGCTTTCGAGTACTGAGATCCTCCCGATAATCCATTACAACCTTGCAAATATATCTTGTGATATAATTACAGGTCAGCTTCTGGTACTACAGAACCTGCAGATCACCTGAGAGAGAGGGCTACCACTCCTCGGTGTAATATACAGTTCCTGAGAATATATATTGCCGGCTGGTACTTAACTGCCATTTGGAACGGTTTTTGGTGAAGTTCTCATAAATACCACTGATGCCCATTTGTGTTCCAGAAGCTTGTCATGGTATGCTTTTGTAGATTTGGGTCCTGCACGTAAGATGCCTCAAAAGGTTTTATTAGTACCATTCTCCAGCACAAACGAGAAGCACATTTAGAAGCACAATTGTGCAATGTAGACCCTGTGTGTCTGCAGTTTCAAAGCTGGGTTACATGAGTGGACCGTCATTACTGCTGTCTTGCAAGCAAGCTATATAAGCACAACACCTTCATAAAACAGTGGGATTCTAAAGTGTAAGAGCGAAGGGAGAGCTTGCCTGTACCAGCTTGAGCCTTGGAGCAAAGAGCGACATTTTTAGGGTTTCAAAGGAAATGAAAGGTAGCTGGAGTCTGGAAGGGCCTGTCTATTTTGTAATTTTATTCTTAAGAAAATAAATGTTTTCTCTTCTCATGTGCCTAATTCTACAAAATTATAGCATGAAGATGCCTAATTTGAGAAATTGTTTTCAAAACATGCCTAATTTTCTGATTGATTGATTTTATTATTAGGCGCAAAAATGCCTAAACAGTTGTCCAGGGACGGTATCCCTACTGTAAAGTCGCCCACAAGACAAACCAATGGGGCCATTTAATGAGCCCCAATATCCACAAGATAGACATTATCCCATATCTGCAGTCCAAGCACAGGATTGGGCGCTGCAAATCTTCAGCAGACGCCCTGTGAGCTGCTGCACCCACACTTGGACCACTGTCTGCCCCGGTTTTTCCTACTAAGTTATACCAAGTGTCGTCTTCTACATTTGTAGCCTACTTACTTCCATCTTCACTCTCGACCTCTCGGGTCTTATCAAAGTCAGTACCCATCTGTCTGCGTTGTAGTTTTGTGGACCATGGCTACTACATCTTTCCTTGGGTCAGCCATTGCTACCCCGGCTGCTTTGTCACTGAGGGAATTGAAGTCTGGAGCTTCGTCTTCCCAAGCTTCAGTGTTCTCAGCTCCCAAGACTTTGGTGGTGAGGGCTAATGCCGACCAGGAGACTAAGGGGCGGAGGGATTTGCTGAAATTGGCTGCAGTTGTGGCTGCCGGTAGTGTGTTCTCTGTTGCTGGAAGCGCCAATGCTGGCCTCGTCGAGGACTTGCTGGCCCAGAGCGCTGCCAACAAGGTATGGGCAGATGAGTTTCTAATGCGTTTTTCGTCTGATTAGTTCCGCATGCTTCGTTCTATTCTTTGGGAGGGTCCAGATTTAGTTCTGCTATTTGCGCTTCTTTCTTCCTCTCTATATGCAGCGAAGTGCGATGGGTGGACCCACAATTCATAAGGTCGTCTTGTGGTCGAGACTCGAGACGATCCTGCACCTGACTTTGCGCTTGGAGTGCATGAAAGATGTGGGGATAATAAGGAAGGATGATTGGACCTGAATGAAGACAGATACAGGGCCATTCAGCCTATCCTGTCCGATCTGGGAGGGTGCGATTCATGGAAAGGGTGCAAACATGATCTGTGTCCAAACATGGAACGACAGGCCTTGCTGATTGTTTCAGTAGGTAGCGAAAGGTTTCACACTTTAGCTTCGGCATGAAAATGGGAGGGAGAAAATACTGCCACCCGTCATGTTGAGTACATTATTGGATTTGTGAGGCTGTGACAATTTCAATCCACATGTCTCTTAAACTGGCCACATGAAGTGAAGGTCGTCGCTGTAGCTTTTGGATCAGACGTCCGAATGATGGTGCTTATCAGTGTCCATGTCGTGTCAGCTGCGGTTATGCCTGTGGTATTCTATGAGCGAGCCTGAACTGTTTGTTCCTCTCTTTGTTGGACTCTAGGAACTGAATGACAAGAAGAGGTTGGCTACCAGTGGTGCTAACACTGCCCGGGCTTACACTGTGGCCTTTGGCACCTGCAAATTCCCTGAGAACTTCACTGGCTGCGAGGACCTTGCCAAGAAAACGGTAGGTCTCTTCTCTCACTAATGCAGTCACTGCACAGAATCTGTTCTGTTTGTCGAATTTCTGTCCCTTCAGCTTTCGCTGTTGATTACTGTCTTTAGACCTTTTTTTTTGGAACTAAGTACATCGGGTGATTGTGTTTCCTGGATCCTTGAATGTTTCTTGAATCAGTGGCAAAGACGGGATGTTTTGTTTTGTAATGGATGTGAATCTACGTTGCAAGCAAAATGCTAACAGAAAGCCCGGTTTTAAACCTCAAGTCTTTCGCTGATACGATATTAGACCTCCATCTGCAGGAGGTGAAGTTTTTATCTGAGGATCTCAACATCGAATGCGAAGGAAAGGACAAAGGGAAGTGTGGATCAAATGTATTCTGGAAGTGGTCAAAGAAGTGAGGGCTGCAGAGAAGTGAGGGCTGCAGAGAGCCCTTGGAATGTGCGTGGGCTTGTCTTAAGTGCTGTCCCTTTCCCGATTTTGTCTGCATTGAGCTCAATCTTGTTCGGTTGACCCAAGAGTAGCTCTGTACGTGTATTGTGAGGGCCAAAAGAGTTCCTAAGCATTGTAGTTTGTGTATCATGTGGACTGAGCTGCAATCAATGTGCATAGAACTGGGGTAAGGATTATCCCTCAGCTTTGAATCATTCTTGGTATGTCTTGTCAATAGATCGCTTGCTTCTACAGCTGCTTTCATCCTCACATTTGCTTTTTGAATTGGACGTTTGAAGGTTGTGTTTAACTTCACCTCAAGTTCCATGTATACAAGTTCCTTTTCTATTCTCATTATTTGAAATGACACAATGGAACATTTCATCGACATATACCAAGCATTAGCTGTGCAGGTGCCCTGCAAGAAATTTTTGCTGCAGGTAGAGCAACATCAGTGATGTCAGTGTGAGTATGTAGATGAAACTAATTTTCAAAATCTACACTATCAAGCGCATAGGAGATTGTAATCAAGTAGTGATTCAAGATAATGTGCTACCAAAGACCCATTGATTGTCCAGGCTGTGTCTATTGAAAGGCACTGAGGTGCTCCACCACTAAAGGTTCTTTACCCCATCAATGTGCACCTGTCACAAGCGTTGTATTAGAGCGAAAGAAATTTTCATTTTGGTTCCACAGTGAAAAAAACTGGTCATTGATTCAGCATACTTCCTGGCACACCTATCCACATCACCAAGAGCGAGTGTGACTGCCACATTGCCACCAAGTTTATATCAAAGATTGTTGGGAAAAAAGTTGTTTTGCCGATCCAATCACTTACAACACTTCCAAGATGGGGATTTATTCTCTTCCCTTGACAGTATTGTCGACTCTGCATGGGTCCCCTGAATTCTACAATGTATGCGTGTATGCACCTGGTTGTTGACCTCGATGCAGCTGCGCCCTGGCTCTTTTCTGACACCTCTCTCCTCCATTATTTTTCTCACAATTGCTTGTTCCTCCCACCTACCAGCTGCACGTTGTGCTAGCACCACATTACCACAAATTCTGCAAGCACCAAGTCCCCCCACACCACCAAGTCCCCCCACACCGAAGCACTTGGTTTGATTAGCATTTGTTAATGGAGTCCTCAGCCTCATCTAATCATCCTGCGGACCAATAAGTCCACCATGCAGCCAAAATGCTCTACTGTAGCAATTCGGCCATGATCTTGACTCATACAATCAAAGTAGTCATGGCCTTCTTCACTAATCCTGCATAACTACATTAAAAGAGGAGATATAAATGTGATACCATCCAGCTTCAAGCCTTCCTACTGCATTTGTTCAAATAGTTGGAGGGCTTCCTCACACCATCCATGCTAACCATATCCTATAGCATTCCATGAGACCAAATCTCGTTGAGCCACATTGTTGAATACTTGGTGTATCCTCCAAACTTCTGCATTTTGCATACATGTCCGCAAGGGCAGTTTCCAGAACGATCTCTAACGGAATTTCATTTTCAATGATGCCAACATGGACCAATTTGTAATCTTTCTGTGGCTCCTAACATGGATTGAGAACACAATGAAAGTGACCTGTCAGACACCACCTCTTCCTCTTGCATTTTTCCATACATATGGAGAGCTTCCTGTGCATACTCATGTGCATTCTCTACACATTTGGCATACATGTCAACAAGGGCAGTATCCAGAATGATATCTTCCAGCTTTGATAATGTCAGCATGGACTTCTTTGCCTTTTTCCACCGCTCTTAGGCTAGCACACACATTCAGAACACAAACAAATGTGACCCTGTTGGGCAACACCCCTTCCCATTGCATTTGCTCATAGAACTGGAAAGCATCCCTACCAAACCCATGTTGGCCATATTCTGCAATCATCACGTTGAAAGGAATCACATTTCGCTTATGCTTATAGATCTCACATTCTTCTTTACCACACTGATGTCTGGCATATCCTCATTGTCATACTCCAGGTAACCATATCTCATTCACACATTTTGTCAAACACTTCGTGTGCATCCACCACACTCCCACAATTGGCATACATGTTGCCGAGGGTGCTCTGTAGACAGACATTTGGCTTGGATCCATTTCAGATAATGTGGGCATGCACGTGCTTTCCAGCTGTAAGGGGGCAGTCTTTGCACAAACCTGTGAAGTGTTATGCAGGGAATGTGGCACTTATCATTGGACCGTGGGTGTTTCTAACAGCCACACAAAACTTCACCCTCGCCAGTGACCAGATAAGGATAAGACACAACATTCTAGTGAACATTATTCCTCTTTCTATCTGCCTCTATTACCTGCAAAGCAACAGCATAATTGCTGAGGAGTTGCCATGGCAAACCACAAACACAGGCAAGCGACTCAATTTGTTACCCATTTCACCTTCACAAAGTATTCTGGCCCCAGTCCAGACTGAGTGCGCAAATCCCCCCCATGTGTGTGGCCATATACAGCTCTGACTCCCAGACCTCCAAAGGGCTCCTGGAGATCACAAAACAGGTCAGTGTCCAGAAGGGTACAAATCATCTGTGGCCAACTGCTAGAAGATTGTCAATACGGAAGTGACAAGTACATAGGAGCAGACCACTCTCAAGGACCATATGGAAATTTATTCTTATGGCCCATGAAGAGACCAACTAATCACTTCAATTTTCAGGCAGTTAACCTAGCACAAAAACAAAGAATCTACATAACTGTCCATTTCCCATGAATCTCAGCCTTATAGAAACTTCCACTACAGCTCACAAGATTTTTCAACATCATAGCTGTCATGTTTATGCAGATTTGGTTGATACAGACTTAATGATGGTTACCAAGTAGCTGTCCACTCATCTTATGGACTCTACAATGAGCAGCCTCAACCCTACAAACAAGGGCTCCTGCAACTAACAAGTTGGGTGGGGAACATGCCAAAAACACTTGACCCTCTACCTTTCAGTGGACTACGTATAACATTTACTCAACTTCATGGTGCACAAGTGAACTGATAATGATATGACATAATGGACAGTGCAGTTTTCTTGAAAAGCAAAAGGATTTAAAAGGCGCATGCCTGAGCATAAGTGTTGAGGGCAGCTCTGCGAAATTCGAAATGCGACATGCAGGGTTTGAGAGCCGGCGCTGCGTTGATCTCCGAATGCCTCCATCGCTGATCGACAGGCCAAGCCATTGCCATGGCCTGCAGACTGCCTCCTGCAAACAATGTGGTGCCTGCCTACACGCACACTTGTGGCTACTTAGTTTTGCAGGAAATAGCCATATATTCTGTTCATCCACTTCAATTTGGATAGAATCATCCTCTTCTGCACATTCATCCACGTATATCATCCATATCTGGCGACATCCATAATTTATTTTTTATTTGGAGAAGTTTGGCCCATAAGAGTCCCAGATTGCTCACCAAGACCTACACGTGGCACGTAATAACATTCCCATCCTCCTCTCGAGGCACCTCACGGATTAACGTAAGGTTCTTCCTCAAATCTGAACCCTTCACTAATGTAATCTCAACCGTCCAAGCATAATGGAATTTTGGCTATTTCGGTAAACCGGATAAGGAGGCTGGAGGAGCGAGGTTATTAGTTATTACCCTATTAGTTATTAGTGACTAGATTCGTCCAAGTTTATGAGTAGAATGGCAGCCACTCTGTCGCTGATGCCTTTGCGATCACCTATCTCCCATGCCTGTCATCTAGATACTAGTTTTCTTGTAGCTTGGTGGAGGTATGTGGACAATCATCATGGCAGGGGTGTGGGGTGTGATGCCAGGTGCTGAATTCATGCTAACTTATCCATCATACCAGCCACAACAATGGGCCCCTACACAATTCTCATGAACATAATCTAAAGAAGCTGAGGTTGCTGAGTTTCAGATACATGTGCAGTTTCTCTTTCTTTCTGTAAGTGTTTGCACATGAAAGAAGGATTGTTCTAAGTTAGAGTCTCTTTAGAAGGCAACCAGATATAATATATGCTGCCGGGGAAAGCCAGTCAGAGGAGCAGGGGATTCTTATGGAGCTAAGTTTGCAACTGGCTTTGGAATGTGATGGCTGGGTGGGTCAGATCTCGTCAAACTGGTGTAGGTTGATAGACGAGCTTCGATCTACCATTGGATGTAAACATGACCACCTCTACTACGATGTGTGGAGCGGCACCACAATCACGGATTACGATTGGTGACAAACCGTTTCATAATTTACTCCTTTTCGATGATGTATCTTGAAGCTTCGCATTCAAAGCTTGCAGCAAACACGGTTGTGTATGAACCAAGCATTTCTCTCCGCGGAGAGATTGTTGGGAGGAATTTATACTTCAGACGACAGCGGAATCAAGTTGACAACCAAGACATCAAGTAATAGAATTGTATCTGATGATACGATATTCAGCCCTGCTACGATTATTAGCGACGTAGAGAGAACGTAGAGCAATGCTATTCTTTCTGCGGAGCTTTCGCACAGGGTGTTTTTGGTGGAATGAAGGTCCGATGAGATCTAAAGCAGGGCTGCGGACTGTCGAGGTTGACGGCCAGAAGTGGGGAAAGACAAGCATGTCAATCCGTCACATTTCAAGATCTAATCAACATGTCTTCGCCGGTACTGACGTATTTTGCCACTTTTTGCTGCCATTGAAGGTCTCTGAAGTAGTTCCGAAAATAGTGTACAAGTTGCCTGCTGCGACTCGTTCTTTTTGTGCAGTCGAATTTGGTGGATTAAAACAAGCAATGAAGAAAACATATTGTACTACTTCAAGATTACTTCCAACACACTGAAGCTTCTTGAAAGCTAGGGTGCGCAATGTTCCCTCATTTTCTACTTGTGCATAATTTGCACATGTTGTTCTTCTGTTGGGTGCTTGTAAAAAGACTATGTTCGCAATGAGTGAGTGGTGCTATCGTACTAGGCTCTCCAATTTCATTCATGTCATTTCTTGGCCACTTCCACCAGGCCAAGCAATTATGTTGTCAAAGTCACAAAGAAGAAGAAGAAGTCTTGCTCAACTTTGTCAACTTGTTTCTCGGTCTTGGTCTTCAACTCAAAAACATGCTCCTTTTTTGCTTTCTTGGGATGTAAGTTAGCTCTAACACAGTAACACTCTTTCCATTGCTTGAAAGAATTGCGAAAAGATGCAACATGTATAAGTCAATCGAAGGTACTCCGAACCTAATAATTAGTACTTTTAAACATCTCAATCTGAAGAAACCTACGGCTCGCCTTAACGCTAGCTAGCCTCAATAGTCGTCCGCCAATCTTCCTCGAGCGAGGTTGTAGATAGTAGAGCAGATTTATGATCGGATGTGGATGAGATGAGAAGACTTCTCTCTTGTGTGCAGACAGACTTGGTGGACTTTGCTGGTAGGCTTATTAGGTCACCCTCCTAGTAAAATTTGTACTAGACTCTAGCTCTTTCATTAAGATGATAAGAAGATATTCATTTTTTACATTTAGAAGAAATCTAGGCCAATGTGAGGACAGGAGGAGGTACTTTTATTTATTTATTTATTTTTTAAGGGAAATACCCAGGCGACCGCTCACAAATCACTGCAGGCCCCTTAATAATTGTGGTGAGAGGAGAAAATAACCTCTTTCATAGTAACCTCGCCATGAGGCGCCGAGCGCAAGGCTCTAGGGACACCGCCCAAGGGAAGGGGGAGAAGATTATACCAGTGTTGGCCGGGTATGTCATTTAGACATTCATACCCGGCAATTATCTGCCGGTTATGCATACGTGCACAACCGGAAAGTGCAGCCCGCAGGGACCCGGCTATGGAAGGGAACGGGCAAAGGCCATCGAGGCGTATGTCTCGCCTCCATTCCCTTTGTTGCAATCTCTATATTATTTGCAAAGCAAACCATTCCCATTTGATTTGTTAACATAAGTATATATGTATGTGTGATGCAGTGATGGGATTGTGCGGACCATCAGTCTACCCCAAAGTCCTCTTTCATCGTTTTATCTACCTTTGTATGCCGAGTCCCAAGCTTTGCATTCAATACATCAGCAACGTGATGTAGGTCTTTCCAATGATCTGTTGTTTGACCGAAGAGCAGCTACTGCTGGACAATCCGTGGATAGGTTGCGTAGAGTTGAGGCTTTCATGGATGTGTATGCCTCTGAATCACAGGCTTATGACATGGATGATGAAATATCAGCTGATGATGTTATGTAGGTAATTAGAAATTACATATACAATACATTGTCCTCATTGTCAGTCCGAATTTTTGGTTATTTTTTTATGATACATGTCTTTCTCTCTAGTGTAAGGTAAAACAAATGGGGCAAATGACTCACTGTTGAAATCAGATTTCATGTATGACGTAGAGGCGGTTCTAGATAATGGAGGTGCAGGGTCCAAGAGAAATGCTTTCAACTGATTTGATTTCGCCGCCATGCAAGAATGCATGTCTGCTCTATCATGCCGCCATTGACATCTTTTCAATCAATTCTCTCATCCCTCCGTTAAGGTTTCTGATCTGTGTTTTGTCTCTTTATTATTACTATTATTTTCTGGTCCTCTTGAAATCTATATATATATATATGGCCTCAAGCTTTATAATAAGGACATGAATGTCGGAGAGATACAAGAGGAAAAAATAACCTCTGAATATATCATAGCTGAAAATCAAATTTTCCTCTCACAGGGCCTAATTTGTGAGCAAGGTGTTTCTCTTTTTTAAGAAAATAAAAAAATAAAACCATTATTGATGACTGTAATATAGGACCCGGTAGTCTTCCACTTGGATAACCGGCATATTGATAACCTTCCACTTGGATAACCGGCATATTGATAACCGAGACACTTTTTTGGGGGGACCTTTCTATTGATAACCTATAACCGACTTAATTTTGGAACCAACATATTATATGCCTCCATACCACTTTAAATGAATATGCCTTACCAGACCCTTTAATATGCCCAAAATGTGATACCCGGCCAACACTGGATTATACCACACCCGACAAGGTTGCAGGATTTGAACCCAGAATCACCTGGGTGGCACTCAGTGCCCTATCCAACTGAGCTACCAGCTGGTGGTAGAAGATATTAGGTTGAGTTTTTTTTATTTAAAGGGTAAAGGGCAGTGGCCCTGAAACTTTCTTATAATAATTATTTGTGGGGAAAAAAATTAAAACCCCCTTGAATCGCCATTCGGGCACACATACCGTAATCAGTGAAGGTGGAACTGTCCTCCTATAAGGAGTGTATCAATGCGAGAACAACTAGCATCAACCTAGATGGATGCTAAGCAACTCCACAGTGGATCTGTGAAATATTGATAGCCTGATTGGCCATCCATCCATTCCTGGATGAAAACCTTCCTCTCAGTTAGAAAAGAGAATGGTCAAGATACAGAAAAAAAAGAAAAAAAAAAGGGGGGGTTGAGGCACTTGGGTGTGAAGGTAAAGAGTGAGAAATGCCTGCCAGGGTTGTAGATTTTGCACCCATATTTTCTGCCAGCCATCTAATTTCTGAGTAGCCTTGACCAACAAGAGCCACCATGCAATTGTTCCCAAGCTTCATTTTTCTTCCTGGTCATGGTTGACTGTTGTATGGCACCCTTTGGGATTTAACTCTTCTTTTTCCCTTCAATAATTTAATTATTAACAATATATTTATTTGGCTACAAAAATGTGACATTTTGGCTAAAATATATTAGGGTTTAGCCAGAACTTGTCGACGTGGCCTTCTGTCTTGCTGAGAAAGAAAAACTTGGCACTGGGTGGCATCCTAATGATCAAGGTTCGTATCTTTGCATGGTTGACAATGAATAAGGTGTCCATGCATGAGGACTTGATGGTGGCTATTTAATATGGCAAGTAATAGAAGAGGCCTGGGAGTTTAATGACCAGCCCGGTCAGCATACGTGGCCCGCCGCCCGCGCCCCCCTAGTCTGGCGCCTCAGATCCGCGCGGTCACCGCGACGACGCCATGTCGTGGTAGGCCCCATGCAGTCTAGAGTCCCTTTTTTTGTATAACTAACATTAAATTCAGAGTTCTGATAATGTAGAAGCACGCAGCCCAGTGGGGCGATCGCTCCTACCTGAAAGCGGAGGTTCCAGAGTCGACCTTCAACAGTTCTGCTACTGAGGCTTTTTGCACTGCTACTTCAAAAAAATTCTAAGTCCTGAGTCGATGCCCATCTTCACGCATAGTCATACATGTATGGAAATACATGAGAAATACATGGTCATGCAAGTGGGGTCTCAGGTTCGGGTACCAATTAGTGTATGATGTCATATAATAGTTTTTGTTTGATTTTGCAACTTCAAAAAAGTTCCAAGTTTAAATGTTCATCTTGCATAGTCGTACATGAGAGATAAATGGTCATGCATGGAAATACATCAGTTGTCTTCAGACAGAAGTCTTGCATGGACACACATCACATCGTATGTCTGTATGTATGTATGACAATGCAACTGATTTCTTATGTGTGATTGTGCATGAAAATAATACCAGATGTCACGTATTCCATGTATGACACATGCAATTTTATTTTTCAAGTAATAAGAATAGAAGAATTCTATTAGTAGAGATATTAAGATTCATACTCATCATCTCATTCATTGTTATATGAACCAACGACCTCATGACTTGTATGCATAGAAATAGAGTTTTAATAATGCATGAAAATACATGACAAGTTTGATGCATTGTCATACATATGCCACAAGAAATATGCATGAATGAGACATGACATCATGTATGTATGACTACGCTAATAGATATGACAATGCATTCAAATCATGTATGACTTTGCAACGATTGAAAATAAAAAGAATGATATTAGTATAGATATGAAGATTCATAGTCACCATCTCATCCATTGTAAATTGAACCCGTGAGTTCACGATTTTTATGCATAGAGATAAAGTATTGATACTGCATGGAAATACATGGT
The DNA here is from genome assembly GCA_030704615.1 of Takakia lepidozioides. Taxonomy (NCBI): domain Eukaryota; kingdom Viridiplantae; phylum Streptophyta; class Takakiopsida; order Takakiales; family Takakiaceae; genus Takakia; species Takakia lepidozioides. The sequence continues at coordinate 35,576,690 of CM060731.1, read as the reverse complement.
TTGAAGTATGATATACTTGTCATACATAATTATAATATATACCATTCAAGACTTGTGCATGAAGACAGCTCATGTATTCATGCCTGACCATACATTTTCTCCTTTATGACTATTTTCAAAGATTTTCATCCAAGTATAGTCACCATGTAACTACTTTCGCAGGGACTTACAATTTTTTTGAAGTAGCAAAATTACAAAGATTGGGAGCTTATCGGGAACATGCATGTCCATATATTTCTCATGTATTTGCATAATACATGAGATTTGACAGTATGTCAACCTGAGACCGGGCCCACAACCCTATATTTCTCATGTATTTCCATACATGTGTGACTATGCGTGACGATGGGCATCGACTCAGGACTTAGAATTTTTTTGAAGTAGCAGCGCAAAAAGCCTCAGTTGCAGAACTGTTGAAGTGCGACCCTGAAACCATAGCTTCAGGAAGGAACGATCGCACCACTGGGCTGCGTGCTTCTACATTATCAGTAATCTGAATTTAATGTTAGTTATACAAAAAAAGAGACTCTAGACTGCGTGGGGCCTACCACGACATGGGCGTCGTAACGGTGACCGCGCGGATCTGAGGCGCCAGACTTAGGGGGGCGCGGCTGCGGGTGGGCGGCGGGCCACGTACGATTAACGGGCCCAGGCGCATTAAACTCCCGGCCCTCTTCTATTACTTGCCATTCAATATGGTATATGGGGCCCTATGTGTCTCAAAAGACATGTGGGTTTTCTTGTTAATCTCATTCATTTTGCCATTAGTGTGGCAGTCCATTGCGACTCGACCAGTGTTGGACTGGTATATCCAACCTGGGTATCAATATTGATATCAATCAGCCCTTTTTCTTTTCAATTTCTGCCTAGGCGTGGAGGCGGCGAAATGTTTTGCGGTTAAGTGCAGCGGTGGCGACATGTACAATGTCCACCTGGATCCTACCTGGCTACAGGTATGCAAAGTATTGTGCAATATGGCGATCGGACGGTGTAATATGGCAATATATGGCTGCAATATGGCTACTGGCTGGAGATCGCGCGGTGGAGATAGGTGTAGGTGGCAAAATCTCTCTAACTCTTGGTGCGATGGGGCGACGGCCCTTGGATTTAGGGCGCCATGCTCCCCAGTTCCCAGGCGAAAAAGGTGGGTTCCCATGGTGCTTTCTGGCAAGTTGGCCAGGGCCCTGCCCAGTTTTGGCGATATTTTTTATTTTTGCCCCCGTTTGTTTTTTGAATAGGGGTGTCGCGGGCCCACCTTTTTTTTTTTGTAGCTTTTTGGCAATTTTTAGTCTAAGAAAAAAGTGGGCCCGGGTTAGTAAGTATGATCTCACCTACCTGATATCAACCCGGGTAGGTAAGATCATATTACCAACCGATGCACGGAAATAATGCAGCTAGATGACAGTGTGTCTGAAGTCTCGACACTTTTGAAGTCTTACACGTGTTGATTTGAAGGGTTTCACACTTTTCAACTACACTCTGTCAAGATTTCAAGTGTTGACATACGTGTTGTAGATTTCAGGTGTCGGTTTGACTAGGTAGATAAGTATTGTGGACCACGGACTTTGGGGGGACCTTAATAAGACTATAAATGTGGCCATGCGGCGGCCAGTCTCTTCAGTAACATCATCTCAGCTCTCGAGTCTACAGTGGTACCAACCGATTTCCCTTGAAGGTGATCCATTGTTGTAGCCTATAGCCAACACTGATTGAATACGACTGCGAACATGTTCATGTTAACTCAGGCCAAAGGCCTGCTCCTCCTTGTCATGGTTGTGGCTTATACTTCTGGAGCCACAGCAACTTACAACACGTACGTGAGCAATGGGAGCTCACGAGCAATCACAGCGACTACCTCCTACAATTGCTGTGGCACATCAGGCTTCGTCAATCGCGTCATCGCTGCTGGAACTTCTCGTAAGTTTGTTTCTCAGATGTTGCTTCTAATTATTGCCAACGATGTGAATGGCCGTGCTGTTCCCTGTGGTCAATTTGAATGCAAACCTTAACATTGTGTTGCCTACTGTGCATGCAGAGGGTGACCAGTATGACGATCTAGTAAGTAGTGTTCATATCGAGATCTGGGTGGAAGGTGCTGGGACACATAACCATGTCGATGTGGATTCCGATCGAAGCATTGTAGGCTACGACAATGCAGACAAATCTGGCGTTGATATCTACATGGCTAAGTATGGAACCTTATATACAACAGAAGGGGGTGTGTTGATCACCATTTATTTGAATTAGCACCATCCTTGTATACAGTTTATGGCAACCTTCTGTGCCAGAGGGACTCAAACCTGCTTTCTTATATTCTATAATTTGTGCGTGTTCATGGTTGAGGGGGCTACTTGCTCAATGAATAAATCAAGTTAGCTTTCCTTTCTGCCTTTACATGGTCACCTTAGGACGATGATACCAATATAATTAGTATAGTTTGTGTTAGGCTGATCTATCAGAGGACACGGATATTACATACTGTACTGGTATGTCAAATTTGCAGAGATTGGCTGCAAACTAATGTATGATCTTCATATAGTCCTATCTACAGTTTTATCATGATTTGCAGTGATGTGTAACTCCTGAATATCTAAGTTCATTTTTGTCCAAAACATCTCTATTTTGTTGTTCCTAGTTTGGGATTTTTCGATGAAAATCTCAATCCTCCTAGGCATAATCCAACCATATGATGAGTGTAGTTTGCAGTTTTCTACATGCAAACAAATTTTTAGCCATGCAAGTATATTCAGGAGATGGGAGTTACCGACCAGAATGTGGTAGGTGGTGAAGTGGATAAGTACCTAGTTAGAAAATCTTTTAGAGGCCTATTTTTTTTATCGAATCTCTAGCCTTATGAACTCCACTTCACATGTTTCCTCTCTGGATAGAACCCTATAATCATTGGTCGGTAAGTATCACGTGCCAGCAAAAAGGTGGGGCCCGCAAGAAGGAGAGGGTCGCCCGCACCATGGCCAGGTCCACGCCCTTGGGTCTGCAACAGAGGGAAAAAACAATTTTTTGGCCATTGCTTTTGGGCTCATCAGCGCACTTCCTTGCACACCTATCCACATCACCAAGAGCATGTGTGACTGCCACATTGCCACCAAGTTTATATCAAAGATTGGTGGGAGAAGAGTTGTTTTGCCGATTTCAATCGCGTGGATCACTTCCAAGATGGGGATTTGTTCTTGTTCCCTTAGTATTGTCGACTCTGCATGGGTCCCCTGAATTTGCATATGCACTTTGTCTTCTACAATGTATGCACCTGGTTGTAGACCTCGATGCAGCTGCGCCCTGGCTCTTTTCTGACACCTCTCTCCTCCATCATTTTTCTCACAATTGCTTTTTCCTCCCACCAACCAGCTTCACGTTGTGCTAGCACCACATTACCATGAATTCTGCAGGCACCAAGTGTGGCCCCCACACGGAAGCACTTGGTTCGATTGGCATTGAGAACACAATGAAAGTGACCTGTCAGACACCACTCCTTCCTCTTGCATTTTTCCATACACATATGGAAAGCTTCCCGTGAGTATTCTCTACACATTTGGCATACATGTCAACAAGGGCAGTATCCAGAATGATATCTTCCAGCTTTGATAATGTCAGCATGGACTTCTTTGCTCTTTTCCACCACTCTTAGGCCATCATACACATCCCGAACACAAACAAATGCGACCCTGTTGGGCAACACCCCTTCCCATTGCGTTTGTCAGAGATTTGGTAAGCATCCCTACCAAACCCCTGTTCGGCATATTCTGCAATCATCACGTTGAAAGGAATCACATTTCACTTATGCTTATAGATCTCAAATTCTTCTTTACCACACTCATGTCTGGCATATCCTACCATTGTCATACTCCAGGTAACTATATCTCGTTCACACATTTTTTCAAACACTTCGTGTGCATCCACCACACTCCCACAATTGGCATACACGTTGACGAGGGTGTTCTGTAGACAGACATTTGGCTTGAATCCATTTCAGATAATGTAGGCATGCACGTGCTTTCCAGCTGCAAGGTCTTTTATATTTTGTGCATTCCTGCAAACGATGGACATATCTGGAGCAATTCTAGCTTTGATGATGTTAGAATGGACCTCTTTACCCTTTTCCAGGGCTTCAAGGTTGGCACATGCATTGAGATTGCAACCTTATCGGGTATCACCCCTTCTTGTACCTTTGCTCATAGATCTTGAAAGCCTCTGAACCACAGTGATTCTGAGTATATCCTCCGATCATCACATTCCATGAGACCACATTTCGTTGAGACAACACTCCTTGTGCATCCTTTCATGCTCCCACAGTTGGCATACTGGCAGCAAGGGCAGTCTCCAATGATATCTGGTGCCAGCCCAGCTTTGATGATTTGTGCTGTCAATCATGAAGTCGGACCATCTGATTCAGCTTCATCTTGTGCAACATTGACAAGCTGTCACCACTCCCCACCAGCTTCATAGCTCCCACAGTAGTTGTACAACACATAACAAAAGTGGCAGAGAAAAACTCACATGCCTGCCGAAAGGCACTTCGGTGGGGGGCAATAACTGGGCGTTCCAGGCTCATAGCCCTGGTAAGCACAGGTGGGAAATGATTGCTCATCTCGAAAGCAGGCATAAACAACAGCAATAATATATCCGACATCCAGAGGAGGCCAGTCAAGGCCCACATATCAAGGCACTGTCCAATTTGCCAGCCCCACATGTTGTGCCATTGCCTGCAGTCAAGGTAAAGCTTACTTCTGTCAGACTTCAGTTGAGCAAATAGCCGGGAGAAGGAACATGGCAGTCTTTAAGCAAACCTCTGAAGTGTTATGCAGGGAGTGTGGCACTTCTGGACCGTGGTGTTTCTAATAGCCACACAAAACTTCACGCTCGCCAGTGACCAGATAAGGATAAGACAATATTCTAGTGCACATTATTCCTCTTTCTATCTCCCTCCCCAATTACCTGCAAAGCAACAGCCTAATTGCTGGAGAGTTGCCATGGCCAACCACAAACACAAGGGGCAACTCAATTTGTCACCCATTTCACCTTCCCTCACTGCCATCGCATCCGCAAATGCACGCATCATAACCGCATGCTCTCTCAACAAGCTGCGATAGAAGAGTGGGCTTCCCACCACAGCAATTACAAAGTATTCTGGCCCCAGTCCAGACTGAGTGCGCAAATCCCCCCGTGTGTGTGGCCATATACAGCTCTGACCCCCAGACCTCCAAAGGGCTCCTGGAGATCACAAAACAGTTCAGTGTCCAGAAGGGTACAAATCATCTGTGGCCAAAGATTGTCAATACGAAAGTGACAAGTACACAGGAGCAGACCACTCTCAAGGACCATATGGAAATTTATTCTCATGGCCATGAAGAGACCAACTAATCACTTCATTTTCAGGCTTGCTTTTGAACACCTAATAACCTCAACTGTGAGGGCTTCTCAGTGTCCTGACAATTATGTCCAGTGGAATAAGTGATGTCACAGGTATGAAGTCACGAAATACAAGGCTAAAATCAAAGATCACCGGTAGGGCATAATTTGGGATAACCACATTGTTTGCAACGTCTTGATTTATCAATCATAGATGAGTTTCTACTGATTTGTACACTTCAAGCCGGCCACCCAATGCATCATCAAGAACCACCCAAACACTTGAAATGGCCCTAAAAGGTTCCTAAGCAAGACTGTGATACACAAACCATTACATATTAAGCAGTGTGGATGTGATCAAACAACTTTGTCTGGACAGTAAGGCAGTAACACAACACAGACACAGTTGGATGGGGCTGTAATGGACCACTACTGGATAACCACCAAGTCTGTATCAACCAAATCTGCATAAACATGACAGCTATGATGTTGAAAAATCTTGTGAGCTGTAGTGGAAGTTTCTATAAGGCTGAGATTCATGGGAAATGGACAGTTATGTAGATTATTTGTTTTTGTGCTAGGTTAACTGAGATCATACTACTACGGCAAAATGGAAAGTGTGTTTGCAATGTCATGACCAATTCTACACCCCCAAGCAGCCATTAGACCGAGAGCTTACGTCCTACCTACTCAGGCTATGCTAGACCACAATTGCATTGTGATAAACCACCCTCAAACCCTTGTGGGTTCGACGAGTATATCGTCCATTCCTGCTGCACCTGGTATGCCTCTATCAAGACTTAAGGTTCAGTAGCTCGATTGTCTTCATCTGTCAGGGAGTGCTATGGATATCTACGCTTAGTTTATTGTATGAAAGTCACATAACGATTGGGTCTGGGGGGGTTCTATCCCAGAGGCACCTTGTTATGGAAAATGAATGCGAGTGCATGACTACTTATCTTATGGACTCTACAATGAGCAGCCTCAACCCTAGAAACAAGGGCTGAGCCTGCAACTAACAAATTGGGTTGGGAACATGCCAAAACACTTGCACCCTCTACCTTTCAGTGGACTATGTATAACAAGTTATTCAATTTCGTGGTGCACAAATGAACTAATGATATGACACAATGGACAGTACAATTTTCTTCAAAGCAAAAAGACTTAAAAGACGCATGCCTGAGCATAAGTGTTGATGGAAGCTCTGCGAAATGCAGCAACATGAAGAGTTTGAGAGCTCGTTGGAGCTACTTAGACCAATTTTTGGTGCACTATACATAATACCGTTAATTCCTCATTAGGTCCCATGTACTTGTAAACTGGTGAGAGATTGGAGATATCTTAGATTAGATTAGAGATAAATGTTAGCAATCTCTGCTCTAAGTTTATTTCAAGGACAGCTGATCAGATTTTAAGGAGCTCGGGGCTGTGGACAATTTGAATAGGGAGTCAGAATAATCAGTGGATCTGGTATGCTTAGCCTGACTAGTTCTTACGTTCCTCTTGTCTAATTCTCCTCCCTATCTTTCTGCCCTGTCTATTCGTCGACTGAAAATTCAGATCTCACTCCCCTGCCAATGGTTCCATCATGACCAGACTTGAATCTAAACTAAGTCCTTGGCAATTAGGCGAGATCACACATCACAGGCCACTGCAGTCATCACTTTGTGCCACTGGCTCTTATTCCAACATGGCCAAATACCAACAATTACTTTATGTAGAGATCCTTCAAGTCCCAATGATTCCTGGCTCAACTGGAACTATCACCCAATCCTAGAATTGCACATGGTACTGGGATACACCCACCTCCCAACTGCCACACCATGCATCAGCTTCTGTATCATCTCTCTTCCCTACTCGTAGACACTGTTCACCATGGCCGTCCTGTCTGCCACACTCTGTATAGCCAACATCTACGAGTTCTCTTATCTAGGGAAAAGACCATAAGAAGAGAATTCCTAGTCTCCTCCCTGTACACTTCTCTATCATCTTCATATATAGCTCTTGGTCTTGATCAACGGGAGCTTGCCACCACCTGCTGTTCCACGTGACATCCCCATCACTTACCCCAGACAGCCGTCAACGATTGCTAAACCGTTCAACATCCTGCCAAGCCTGTCGTAGGTTCAATCTCACAAGGACGTTATATCATCTCCCCTCCTATAAGGGAGTATTGTCCTCAATACTGAACTGGGGAAAGTTCTTACGAAGATCATCTTCTTTCTCCTATGTAGATTCTTCTACAGGGTAATTCTTCCACTTGATCAAGAATTCGTTCCAAGAACGAGATCTCAAGGTTTTCACCAAAGATGAGTGCTACCGTTATAGACACAACTAATCTCTTTATAAAAGAGATATATAGACTGCATGGATTGCCAAGAGAAATTGTGTTGATAGGGATTCGAAGTTTACAAGTGGATTTTGGACTGCTTTGTTCAAAGCTTTGGATACCAGATTGTGTTTTAGCAGTGCTTACCATCCAGAATCTGATGCTCAGACAGAGAGGACAAATATAACCTTAGAAGACATACTCCGAATGTTGTGGGGCAAAGGCAAAGCTCTTGGGAGCAATATTTGTATTTTTGTGAGTTTGCCTATAATAAGAACATGCATACAGCTATTGGGGTAAGCCCATTCAAAGCTGTCTATGGGCAAGATTGCTTGACACCAGCATCTTGGCATGTTTCAAATACTAAGGTTGAAAGTGTTAATCAGATGATAGCAACGATGCAGCAAGAGATGGACTTGATGAAGGATAGCATGAGGAGAGCTCAGGAAAGAGCAAAGGCCTATACTGATCAGAAAAGGTCTTTTAGGGAATTTGAGATTGGAGATCAAGTATTTTTGAAAGTGATCCCTAAGAAGAGCTAGTTGAGCGTGGGAAAATGCTATAAGCTTTCCCCAAGGTACTATGGACCTTTCAAGATTATCAAGAAGATTGGCAAAGTAGTCTACCAGCTGGAACTGCCTGTTAGGTGGAAGATACATGACGTATTTCACGTGAGCCTCTTTAGGAAATATGTTTCAGATTCCAGCCATGTTCTCCCAGAATTGCCAAAGGTCACAACTGAAGGAGAAGTTGTGGCAGAACCAGAAGAGATTCTTAAGGTTTTGGTCAAATTTATCTTTGTTAATGACTTCAATACGTACTGCATTTCATTCATCTTACGTATATGAATAGAATGGGTTGATTATCCTAACTCAACACAACCAGAAGTGTATTTGTTATGTTGACTTGGCATATGCATTGTCCAGAAAGAAATGGGCAAATGCCATCTCAGTTATAAGAAGCACTGTGATAGAAGAGATAAGAGGTCAATATGCCAAAGATGCATATTTTGCTGGCCCTTTTGAAAGCCTATCTCGTGGGGTTAAGACTCCTGAGGAAATTGGCAAGTACCTTGCTTATTTGTTGAAGGATGGGTTGATGTACTACAATGGGCGTCTATGCATCCCTCAGGCTGCAGACTTTAGACTAAAGATTATGTATGACTGTCATAACATACCCATTGCAGGCCATCCTGGCTTTCATAAAACATATCTCGCAGTCAGGAAACAATTTTTCTGGCCTGGTATGAAGAAAAACATACGAGATTATGTTGAAAGGTGTTACCCTTGTCAAGTAACCAAGACAGAGTAGATCAAGACTCCTGGACTTTTGCAACCTCTAAATATGCCTAGGGCAAAGTGGGAATCTATAAGTATGGATTTCATTGTCTCATTGCCTAAGACAAGAAATGGACATGATGCCATCTTTGTGGTGGTTGATCGCTTGTCAAAGCAGACGCATTTCATACCCTTCACATAACGCAATTCAAAGAAGATCTGTTGAAGGAACTCCACCCAACGACACTAGCTGCGACTGAGGTTGGGTTGCGTGGCCAGATACTTCAAGCTTTCATGATCTGTCTCAATCTTAAACTCCCTTCCCAGTAGATAATGCCGCCAAACCTTCAAGGCATGTACGATGGCTAATAATTCTTTTTCATGCACTGGGTAGTTCAGCTCTGCTGGGCTCAGTTTTCTAGACTCATAAGCTATTACCTGTTTGTGTTGCATTAACACAACTCATATGGCCAGGTCACTTGCATCTATGCAAAGTACTAGACCACCTGTCTTATAATCCATCAACGTCAAGACAGGAGCATGTGTCAACATAACTTTAAGCTTTTCAAAGCTTTCATTACAATCCTCGGTCCAGGTAATCGCTCATAAGCCTTTCAGTAGGCCAGTGAGAGGGGCTGCTATCTTGGAAAATGCCTTTATAAATCTTCTATAAAAGCTTGCAAGTCCCAAGAACGCTCTCACATCAGTTCTATCTTTCGGGATTGACCATTCTGCCACTGTCTTTACCTTCTTGGGATCAACTAAGATGCCATTCTTTGACACTATGTGACCCAAGTATTCTATTTGGGAAACAAAAAACTCATATTTGCTCTTCTTAGCATAGAGTTTATTTTCTCTTAAGATCTCTAGAACACTTTTCAAGTGTTCCACGTGTTCTTCCTTAGATCTTGAATAAATCAAGATGTCATCCATGAAGACTAACACGTATCTTCCCAGATATTTCCTAAACAAAGTATTCATCAAGCACATGAAAGTGGCTGGTGCATTTGTGAGCCCAAAAGACATCACTGTATATTCATAATGGCCAAATCTGGTTTTGAAGGCTGTCTTAAACGTGTCCGAGTCTTTGACACAGATCTGATGGTATCCACTTCGTAGGTCTATCTTTGAAAATACTTGCGCACCATGCAAGTAATCAAATAAGTTATCTATCCTAGGGAGTGGAAACTTATTCTATACAGTTAGCTGCTTATTCAGCCATATGTAGTCCGCACACGGCCTTAAAGTTCCATCTTTCTTCTTTTTGAACAACATTGGTGCTCCCCAAGGAGACTTGCTAGGCTTAATATAACCTTTCTCTAGCAAATCAGCCAGCTGTCTCTCCAATTCTTCATTCTCCACAAAGAATGCCTATAAGGAATCCTAGAGACAGGAACTGCTTCAGGAACCAACTCAATGGCATGATCTACATCCCTTTCAGGAGGTAGTCCAGGCAGATCATTGGGAAACATATCTGAAAATTCAGATAGGACCTCATCTGCTCTGTTGAGGTTGTTCAACTCCACTTCAATGCCTTCGTCATCATTCTCATGAATGCTTACGAAGTACAGCTGATCGGCTGTCTTCAGTATGCATCTCTTCATTTGAAGGGCTGACAACAAGGGAACATTGGGTAAGGCTCTTGTACCTGTAAGCTTGACTCGCTTACCACCAGGCAACACCCCCTCCACTGAGCAATCTCAGCATGTCACTTGAGTGTCCTCAGAAGCTTTGTCTAGGTAAACTCAGATTGACCTTATCAATGTAGCTCATCCAAGGGCTTGTATGAGTCCACGGAGTGTTGTGAGAACAAAGAAAGTGATTTAGTTCTGAATGCTGAAATTTGCGAAACCAAGGCAGAATAGTCTATAAGCAGAACTTCCAGAACTGGAGAAACACACTGGAACAGGATATAACATGAGCCAATTTGACTTTAATTGTCCATAACCAAGTTGCTTTCATTCAGCTAAGTCTTTGATATGGGTTGCGGTGTTCAGAGTCCAAGGGAGCTTGCAAGGGGGCTAGCTCTGGGCATACAGAGTCTATGTAGTAACATTATCTTCGCCTTCAGCAATGCAGCCGCACGCATGAGTCGGGCACTGCATCCCCAAGATGATGTCGTACCTCACACCATCCCAGACCCCAAAATCCGCCAAAGTGGCGAACCCCTGCATTGTGACAAGGACATCCAAGCTCCTACTGTTGCTAGATCATGTATTTCCATTAGGCAACAGAATGGTGTTGGCGCCAACCTCTATTAACTGCAGCTTGCCACTGTTTGCAAAATTTTGAGAGAATAAGTTATGGCTACTTCCTAGGTCAATCAAAACAGTCGTGGTCTCTCTTCCCACCTGACCATTCAATCGTATGACTGTGGAATTATAGTCTATCTCCTCACCCATCACAGCCGCTGAGATCCTCAGTTGTTTATCTTTGTTCGTCCCAGGTGTATCCACATCCATCTTATCCTCAACCTCTTGCACAATCAAAGCTGCAGCTGCACGTTGTATGCGTTTGGAACATTCAAACGCCGATGGCATTTTTCATGACAGATGAAACACTGACCCAACGGTCGGTGTTCTTCTTGTTCCTTCTCTGATAGACGTTTGGTTGCTGGAGCTCCAAATTTCTGATTACCCCGAGGCTCAGTCCTTGTTGTCTTCTTATTGAACCTTTTCCAGTTCTTTCTTTTCTGACCTCCACCAAAAGGGAATGACTTCGGCTTGAATAGTCTATATGCATCAGCCTCTATCTTCGGCTCATATGTCTGAACCAAAAATCTGATTGCTTTGTCTAGCCCAGTCAAGAAGAAATCCACACTGTCAGACTCCTTCAAGGAATAAAAGTATGAAGCGTGTTCGTCAAACTTCACCTTGTAGTCTGCCACACTCATTCTTCCTTGACTAAGTTCCATCAAGCCCATCTTCATTTTGTGCGCATAATCCTCTGGCAGAAACTGTTCTTTGAAGACCCGCTTGAACTTAGCTCATGTGGTAATTGGATCCACTCTCCCTTCCAGACCCGGAGCTTCTCTTTCTTTCTAATCCACCATTCTTTATATTTGTCTCTCATTTGTAATGAGGTTGTGCGGATCTTATCTGCATTTCACTGAAGAACTCTTCCAGAGTCTCCAGAAAAGACAGCACCTCAGTGCAAGGCATATTTGGGCGACCATGGAATTCAGGAAGATGCGTCATCGTCCTAATTTCCTTGTCAATCGTTCTTCTCTTAGAATCCATTGCCATCATGGAGCGGCTATCCTGTGAGGATGCACCAGAGGTAGAACCACCTCTAGCCTTTTTTTTTTGTCCTAGTTCTTGCATGCAGATCATTATGGGGAGCACTTACTGGTTGGTCTACCGCTTGCTGGTCGGGTGGCACCGCCGGTGGAGTTGGATTTGCTGTAGGTCTCTTGCCAATAGCGGCTATGCCCTCCTTCATTCCACTAGCTACCGCCTCGCGAATGACCTGAGCTAGATCTCCCGCCTTCATGGTGATAAGTTCTTCTGGCACAGCAATTTCTTGTGTTTTCTCAACTGCAGCTTGTGTATGGCTTGTCTCTCCTTCCATCGACTCTGGCTCCAGATGTGCTACACCTACCTTTAGAGATTGTATTCCACTGAAGCAACGAGCTTCCAGAGCCGAATGTCAATTGGCTCATAAACCACAAATCCCAAAAGGTCGAAATCTGCTCTGATACCAAGATCTTACGTTCCTCTTGTCTAATTCTCCTCCCTGTCTTTCTGCCCTGCCTTTTCGTCGACTGAAAATTCAGATCTCACTCCCCTACCAATGGTTCCATCAAGACCAGACAAGTCCTTGGCAATTAGGCGAGATCACACATCACAGGCCACTACAGTCATCACTTTGTGCCACTGGCTCTTATTCCAACATGGCCAAATACCAACAATTACTTTATGTACAGATCCTTCAAGTCCCAATGATTCCTGACTCAACTGGAACTATCACCCAATCCTAGAATTGCACATGGTACTGGGATACACCCAGTCCTCCCAACCGCCACACCATGCATCAGCTTCTGTATCATCTCTCTTCCCTACTCGTAGACACTGTTCACCATGGCCATCATGTGTGCCACACTTTGTACAGCCAACGTCTATGAGTTCTCTTATCTAGGGAAAAGACCATAAGAAGAGAATTCCTAGTCTCCTCCCTGTACACTTCTCTATCATCTTCATATGTAGCTCTTGGTCTTGATCAACGGGAGCTTGCCAACACCTACTGTTCCACATGACATCCCCATCACCTCTCCCAGACAGCCGTCGACGATTGTTGGAGGATTGCTGAACCGTTCAACATCATGCCAAGCCTGTCGCAGGTTCAATCTCACAAGGACGTTATACTAGTAAATGCCACAGTTAATTCAATAACACGCTGAAAAGTATCTGCATTTGAGTACAGGTTCCTTCCAATCGCCAGCAATCGGAAAGTGTGGAGAGACCAAAAAGTTATAGACTCTAAACTTGAAGAGATTGTGGATGCACGTCTGGCGGCGATCAAAGTACCTAATCAACAGAAGTCGCCACACGACTCAAGTATATACGGTGACGACTTGTTGGGGATAATGCTGGAGGCGATGCAGGCAGGCAGTGCCACGATGACCAAAACCCAGCTCCTGCATGAATGCAAAACCATTTTTGTTGCGGGAAACTTAACCACATCAATCCTCATGACTTGGACACTAACGATGCTGTCGGTGCATCCTGAGTGGCAGCATCGGGCGCGTTCAGAAGTGGTGTGAACAGAGTGTCTTTCCAACTTATTCAAAGCTTCTCGCTGAATGTTCAAATCACATATATTTCAAACTTACTCACAACTCTAAGAGATCTTGAGGATTCTGACCAATTGTGCATTTCTAATTATGATAACTGCTGTGATGGCGTCCAGGTGACCATGATACTGAACGAGACACTGCTGCTTTACCCCTCGATCCCTGATATTGAAAGAGACTCCATTAAAGCGCACAAGCTGGGAGATATGTCTATCATTCCCGGTACCACCATAGTGATTCCTATAGTTCTCATTCACCAGAGCCAGGAGTTTTGGGGAAAAGACGCCACCAGTTTCAGACCGGATCGTTGGGAGTCCATTGGGCACACAGACGCCTTCCTACCATTTGGTGGCGGTAGCCGCATCTGCTTGGGAAGGAACTTTGCAATGATGGAGGCCAAGGCTCTTCTCTGCCTTCTGCTGCAGAGTCATTTCCTGCACATGGAGTTCAACTTCTTGTCACGAAGCTTGAGCTTGATCTTACGTCATGAACATGATGAGTTAGTATACAGCCTTTGATCCTCTGAACTGTTACGACTTCACATGCAACGGAGCCATGAGATTATACTATCATAGACATTCTAGTCAGTAAATATTGCAGGCTATTGGTTATGTGGTACAAGTTGCCACCGATTTCATGGGATACAATCGATGCTGATCAGTTTAAGCTGGTCGAGCTATTGAACAAAGTTGTCCGGCATTTTTGAGCTAAATGTTTCTTGTACATAGTGTAAATTCTTTTCCTGAAAGAAATAAAGTCGATGTCCATAATTGCCAGAGTGAGTACCGTCCCATCGACATGATCACAAGCGAAAACTTAACAATACACACATGACGACATTGCATAAGGAGGGCTGCATTTAGGTGAGTCGCTGGTGGTAGCCATGTGAATGCGTGCTGCAAGCCACCAAAAAAGTTTACAAAGTATTAATAGGGATCCAAGCTCAAAGCAAGCTGTGACATTAGAAGTGGCTGTTGTTCTTGCAGCAACACCCCACCAGCACTGCATGTGCTGGACACTCAATTGGGGCCGGTCACTGCGTTTTGTCATATTCATCAGCATGCAAAAGGCCCCTCGACATATATTGCATAACAGTTAGACAGATGCCGAAGTCCCTTCTTGCATGACCCATGAAGTCGATTTCTAGCTAATGTTTTGTCTGATCTTGTTAAGGTAATTAGCAGCAGAGGGTTTATAAATGTCAAGGTCTTGCGGAGACGCTGGGTGGATGTGAGAGTTATTTTGCGGTCAGCGTGAACAATCCATGCAATGAAGGACAAGAAATTTCTACACTAATTCAGTTTCGTCAATGTGAACATGCAGGCGTACCTAGATGTTGATGCCGGAGCCCCAATCAACAAAACAGGATTTGTTTGACAGTTTTGCGGCTCACCCAGTGCACAAGGCCATTGAAGTGTGTGCAGAGTTGCGACCCACAATTTGACATTGCTGTCACTGCTATTGCCGATTTTGAGATTTCCGAAATGGGCGGCAGTGACAACGCTTTTGCTGTGGACTGCCTTTCCAGCTGTATTTTTTCAGTTCTCTTGTTGATCAAATACTTAGCATCAGATTTTACCATGGGAGATAAGAGTTCAGCAGACCTGCTCTGAGAAAGAAATTCAGTGTGGATGAGAAAGCAACCTTGCATTGATCAGACTCAAGGTGGAAGTTTTACTACATAGATATTTTTGAAGATCCTCCAAAGTATTCATGTGTGGGGCTTTGCCTCTGCTTCCAGTCTTAAGGTGGGTTTCTGGAAAACACTTTCTTGCAATGGGCTGATATGGCTGACTAACTGACTTGGAAAATGGCTAGTTGCTTAAGGTCGCCCATAGAGGCTGTTCAGTGATCCGAACCGCCAGTGCCATTCACTGGTTTTTTCATATACCCTGATTCTTGATGGCAGGTCGCAGAACAGTCAATCATACTCGGCTAGAAATTTCCTTACCTAACTTGACGTCTCCACCACCAAACAAACTCTCCTATTTATCTTGAAGACCCACCCTCTCTCAGTTTCTTGTGTTTGTCACACCCTGAAATTCTTGAAGTCCAACCCTAGGAACATCTGAGTGATCCTGAAGCCATCCTGTTGGGATAACCAACTCCCTTGCACCTTCATCAACAGTCAAACACTAGACATGCATTCACCAAACTTCTTAGCATACATGTCAACAAGGGTGCTTAGTAGAAGCTGTTCGACTTGAATCCAGTTTGGTTGATGTGAGCGTGCACCTGCTCTCCCTCTACTAGACCTTTTATCTTGTTACACTCCTTCAAGAGACACACATAACTATTGTGGTCTGCCAAAATGCATCCCTGCTTCAAAATGTGCAGCGCCTCACTCCATTGTCATGCCTCACATAGTTTCCAAGATCCTCATGAGTGCCTGGAGCGTTCTTATTCACAGCCTCTCTTGATACTCTTAGACAGTGACCATATTGGGGACGCTTGGTTCAACCACTATGCCTGATTCATTGCTGCACTCATGCATGACTCAGAATTCCTAGTTAGAAACTTAGGCCCTCAAACTCTCCGAGCATATCTCAAAACTCCCACATGTTCAAAGAAAGATCTCTTTACGAGGACAGGTTCCTTGCTACATATCAGAAGGATTTTTTCTTTTGCTCGAGTAACCATCACACCATTGCAGCAGTGAACCAACTTGGACACCAGCCAGACTAGAGGGGCCTTAAACCCCTAGGCCTTAACCCTAAGCCCGAAACCCTAGAGAATTGCCCTAACGGATGAACGGTGTGACAGATACCATTCATCTGTTCTGAGTTAGGGTAAAGGCCGGGGCTCCCTTCAACCTGCTCCTCTTTGTTTGGGGGCGTGCGAGAAGCTTGGCAGCCACAGCCATGTCGAAGCGCGGTAAGATCTGCTTCCTCGCTTGGCCAGTGATTTCTTCTTAGGTCCAGGGGATGTGAGGTGGGCTGAGGATAATCTGATGAGTCGTTGTGGGATGATGGGCAGGGAGGGGAGGTTCTTCCGGGAACAAGTTTCGCATGTCACTCGCTCTTCCTGTGGGAGCTGTCGTCAACTGTGCTGACAACACTGGTGCCAAGAATCTCTATGTCATATCCGTGAAGGGAGTGAAGGGGCGCCTCAACCGGCTGCCCGCTGCCGCAGTGGGGGACATGGTCATGGCCACGGTGAAGAAGGGAAAGCCAGATCTGCGGAAGAAGGTTATGCCGGCTGTAATTGTTCGGCAGCGGAAACCATGGAGGCGCAAAGATGGTGTGTTCATGTATTTTGAAGGTATGTTCTAGTGTGTCCATTTAGGATGTACTTTTTGCCATGAGGAAGGCTGGGTCAAGGAGGGAGGACATAACTCTGGTGGCTATGTCCTTGAAGGACAGACCAAGTATTTCGACCTGTTGTCTTTCTTCTAGGGTGGGATTGAATTGTCAGGCAGGGTTTCAGGATAGAGGTGGAACAGAAACTGATATTATGATTGTTGTGTGGGTCTCCTGTAAGCAAGGTACTCCCTTTACTAGGGTTTTAAGCATATACAGGCGACACACACACAGAGCTTTTGATCTCTTGGTTCTTAATGTACTCAAGTGATTGGTGGGTATGGTGGGGACAGACAATGCTGGTGTGATTGTGAATCCGAAGGGAGAAATGAAGGGTGAGTGACATAACATCAATGTACTTGGCCAGTATATCGGTGTTGCCTTAGACTCTCAGGACTACACTAAGTTCGAATTTTGAACTCATTCTCCCTACTCAGTAGACTGTCTCCTTCAATTTTTCATTAGCTTACACTTTTGTTTCTATGAGGATGGAGGAGTCTGGACTGTACTGTAAGAGGTGTATCTTTGAAGAGGCCATGCATCATACAGGTACTTACATTGGGATTGGATTGGTCCTCAGGTTCTGCTATTACTGGGCCTATCGGAAAGGAGTGTGCGGACTTGTGGCCAAGAATTGCAAGTGCTGCCAATGCTATCGTTTGATTACCTTCAAAGTGGCTGGTTCTATGGACTCTGACCTCATTAACAGCTTTTTCATGGGATTTTGCAGCAAAGTTATATGCACAGTTCGGAGGTTGAATACTATCTTAGTTGGGGACATGATTAGAAAAATTGTGATGTTTGCATGTCATAGATTCCTGGACAACTGTATGGTGGGTCATCCTTTAACCCCAAATTTATCGGATCCAAATCCAAATCTCAAAACCCAAATCTCAGTCAAAGTCTATGAATGGTCTTTCTGTCATAATTGATACATAGGATATACTTCACTAAGGTTGTGCACCATATACAAATTACATGCTGGGTGATCTAGTACCTGCACTGTATGAGCATGGTGCAATATCAAGGTCTCTTGTAGTCTTCATGGGGTATGACAATCTTTCTGTGAGGACCCCCTTAGACCAAGCAACATTTTGTCATGACAAGTATGGTGGCAAGGGAAAGGGAGGAGGGTTTAGGTAGGCTTATGTGTTTGACACTTCATGTTGACTACACTTTAGATGATTTCCGCATTTGAGTCTCAACCTGGTGACATGACAGCCAAGTCTGCCGAGTGAAGATGTAAATTTGATTGCATTAATCCACCCAATAACTTTCTCTCATTCTAGTTGCAGATATGCAAGGATACCAGAGGGTTTTTACAACATCTGCTGTGGTGGTCTTCAAAACTGTGTGCCTAAGTGTCAAAGCTGCTACAAGGTGTGCTCAAAGTTTGCCCTGCAAATTTACAGAACTGGACATGCTTGCCCATTTCTCCACACACGAGCACGTCTTTGAAATGATCCTATAGGGCTACCTCATTGCACCCACGCGAGTGAGACTCAAGCCTGCTATCTAAGCTCTCTGTAACAATATTATAGATCTTCTTGCCCTCCCTTGAAACGAGTGTCTCTGGCTTGATTGGATAGTCTCACAGGTTGAACATGTACTGGAAGAGGCTAAACCATGGAGCAAGGTAGGTACCGAGCTTATTAATAATTTGCTCTGGTGCTACGGTTGTGAGAATGTTGGACAGTCCAGTCTACTGGCTGTGATTCTAGAAGCTGAAAGATGGTGATTCACGTTTCTCCTTGTTGTTAATGGAATATAAAGCCACCCTGGTGCCTAGCAAGCGAGTCGGGAGTCGGACTTCAACTTACCGTGGATTGGAGTTCCTGAGGTTTCTAACTTAGAACGTGGCTGGTCTTGGTATTCCCCACAACATGACATGATCTTTAGCTCTCCAAAGGTCAGACGCTCATCACACATACAAATATGGACAGAAAATACATCCTTAGCTAGGAGTATGTGAGCCATTTTGAAGCTTAACAGGGTGATGGAGAGATGCGCGTGTTTTCCCAGCCGTCAGACTTGTTTGATAAAGGATGCTAATGAAGTCTCCAGAAAAGAGAAACAATCCAATCTACTTACGGACTTCTTGGTCCGAACGCGATGTTGACAAAACTGCGAACTTAGCTAGAAATGTTTTTGTCAGACAATCGCACGTTTGTCTCCGACATTTGAAATACGGAAGGTGGCTTCGCATTGACAGTCTCAGATTTTCCAAGATAAGTTGCCTTTGCGATGCAGTTTAAGAGACTGGAAGAACGCATGGACATCAAACCAAGATAAAGTATCTCAAACACACATGAGTATCTTGAATAACCGAGGGGGTACACAGATAAGCGAGGGGGTAGGGGAGGTACGAGATGGGAGGTAATTTGAAAGGGTGTAAGTAATGCGATGACTGCGTGGTTGCGCGAGAAGACCGAACTTCTGCATCATGCATGATTGAAAATTGTCCCCGACAGATTCCTTCCATATTCGTGTCTAGCCTGATGGCGGACCACAAACACACAAGGAGGCTGAAAGAGCTGCTGGCTCCGGCCTCTCTTCTATCTGTGTTGCAATACGGACTAGCCTGGCTTGCTTCCTCTTTCGACGCTTTCTTTGCTACATGCACCTGAAGAAACATTCATCTAAACATCCATCTAACGAGGAACCTTCAACGTGAACCACATTCCGAAGTCTTCGTTTCTCAGCAACTGTAGTATGGCTTGCTGGTTCTGAAGAGGGGGATCTCATGGTGGATTTGTTAACCCTCAGGCAGCTCATAGCAGCAAAAACTTTGTTGCATAAACGATAATGATGAAGAAAGGGCGGTTTTGATAGTTCATCTGTGCACCGCATGGCCAGGCACAACAGCCACGCAATTGACAAGGAAAGATTAGAGCAAAGCATGATGGATCGCCTGCAAGAAAGAAGGAATTAAGGCATGAATGAATTGACACGAGCCGAGGCATCGTGGCCATGCCAGCCTCCAGCCTTGCAAAGGCGATAAAATAAAACGCTGTGCAGGAAGCACGAGGTAATATGATTCTAGGATGGAGGATTGTCTGCAAGGATTTGAAGGGAAGGAGGAATGAATGAGATCGCAAGAAGCCAAGTAATGCGGCCGTGCCGGACTCCAGGTCGATATAGAGAAAGGAAAAAGGAATGCAGGATGCATGAGGACAAGTTTCCTACGGCTCACATGAACAATGTCCCCAAGGATTTGAAGGAATGACTGAATTGGCCAGAGCGTGGCCATGCCCGGCTCCAGTCGCGTAAAAGCGTTGAAGGAAAAGGAAAAAGGAATGCAGTATGCTTAGGACTCGCACGAATGCTTGTATGCATGCATTTCAAGGAATGAATGAAGAAAGAATAAGGTGCATGCATGCATGAAGGAGGGTATGCAAGATTTTCAAAGAAGAATCGAGGGAATGAAGGAAGAAAAATCTTCAAAGTTTATATGGTCCTGCACATACGTGCTCTAATATCATGGTGGACACCGAGCTCCTTGTCTCCCAACGTCTTCCGCTGTGCCGTGCGCTGCCCAAAATAGAGCTCCACGCGCATCTTAACGGCTGCGTTCGCACTTCTACTCTCCTGTCTGTCTCTTTAACCCCCTCAATCTCTCTCAATTGTTTTGCTAGATTTTAGTCTATCCACTGAGTAGATTTCTTGGTGTTGGGGTGTCAACGACTTGACGTTTTGTAGGGAGTCACAAAAACCGAATTGTAGACATGAAAACAAGGAGCAACTTTGAACATTTGGTGGATCTGTAGTAGTGACTAAGCTTTCTTTTTTTGTTTTTCCCTTTACATATTTCCCGCCTCTGAGTCTGTGCTTGTGTGCCATACATCCTTTTTGCACAATATATTCTTGCAAAGTACCCAACCTTCTTCTTATCAAGATGAGAGAGACAGTCTTCATACCAGAAAGAATTCAAAGGTATAGTGCTTAGCAAGAATACGGATCAAATTATTTTCAAGTGATCGAAAATTGAAACAATCTTAGAAACAACACAGATTGGATAATCAGTATTCAGTGGTTTCTCATTAGCATATACCATGCATTCTGCAGTTCCTGTTTCTAAGGGATTTCATTTAGATATGCCTGAAGTCACAAGTGGAAGAGAAAGCAAGAAGGAAAGGAGCTCTATAATGTCGAATACAGGGAAGGTCAGAACAATCCATTTGGATTGGCAAAAGCTCATTTGAAGGCCAAATTCTAAATTACTCTGACCTAAATTAGAGTTGATCAACAACTTCCAAACTAATTTCAGGATAGTTCAAAACTTTAAGGGTAAAACTTAGTAGAGAATGAGGGTAAGATGGGATGCAGGGAGCTTGCTGGTGATCATGCCAAGAAACGGATGTGTGAGTTGGAGTGCATAATAAAAAAAGGTCTTTTCCTCTGACCTACTTGGATACACGTTGCATCTCCAAGTCTTCTTTCCTCATAGTGCTAAGCTTCCGAATATTTCTGCAGGGCTGTGAGTCTCTGCAAAGCCCTATTCTTATGTCTTGGGGATGATTGACAGAAAGGCGGTCGCTTTCAGAGACCTTCAGGCTGTTCGACCTAATTCGTAAAATTACCACTGACCATATTGCTATCACACGTATCACGCGAGAGGTAAGCTTCAACTTCCTCACTACTCTTGATTTGTGGTATGCTGAAACATTTTGCTTTGCTTAACAACCTGACATGGAATTCAGGTCATTGAAGATTTTGCTGCTGAGAACATCATTTATGTTGAGCTCCGCACAACACCCAAGGTAACACAAACTAGTCCACTCACCACTAACAGCTGCTGTTATGTCTCCGGTCTCTTCTCAATACTCTGGACAGAGGAATTGAGGTCCACGTGAGTGTCTTTCACAAGGGCAACCATAGAGTATACCATCACTTAGCTAACAGACAAGGGGTAATATATTTTTCTTTTCCAGATCTTCATCAAGTTCTGTAGGTGTATTATGCTCTTACTCATGTTCCATACAAGATAACACGTTATGCTCAAGGAACAATCAAGGGGGAGTGTTGGCTGGGGAAGGAGGTTTCATGAGGACTGGCTTGGTTATTGGCACAGAACAAACCAGCAGTGGAAATGACCAAACGGTCATACATGGAAGCAGTTATGGCAGGCCTTGACATGGCTATTACATCACCAAACTCGATATATGTCCGTCTCCTCCTTAGTATTGACCGTCGTGAGGGTGTGGAAGCAGCCATGGACACTGTGAGAAACACCTGCTCTGGACTCCTGTAACTTTAAGAGCAATCCCTTTGGCTTCATAAAATTGGATCATCTGTGGGTTTACTTATATTGGTATTGATGTCCTCTGCAAGGTACGGTTGGCATGTGAGATGCGGGAGGAAGGGCGTCAGGTTGTTGGTGTGGATTTGTCAGGCAACCCCTCTATAGGAGAATGGTAGGAATAAATCCTTTCTAGGTAAGTGAGACATAATTTACTTTTTGCCCAATACTGGGGTCCTTCCAAAAGGAGCATAGCAATTTCTTGTCCTTGACCTCAAACAGAATTCATTAGTGGTCTGAGATTGGGAGCACTCTTTAACTCCGCCTTTGTTGTTTATACTTTAAATCACCGGCCAGGGACCTGTCTAATTTATGAAACTGTTCCTTGCAGGCAAACTTTTCTACCTGCTCTGACTTTTGCACGACAGCAAGGGCTTTTACTGGCCCTTCATTGTGGAGAGGTGTGGCATTTGAAGTCTTGGTCTGTTGACTGATGTGGTCTTTTGGTCTCAGGTTTTGAGAGAACTAGTGGAGCAAGGCCGGCAAGCCTGGTTTCTGTATACCTGCTCAGATAGCCAACGGCAGAAAGCGTGGAGGCTGAGCTGGTTGCATTGCATTGTAGATGACATAAATTCTTGGGATGGACTGGTACTTAGGTGCGCAATCCGGAAGAAGTACGATCTATCCTAGACTTTCGCCCGGAGCGACTCGGTCATGTCTGCTGTCTTGACAACACTGAATGGCACATGCTGCTGGCCTCTGGTATCCCGGTATTGAATATCATACCTAAGCTGGTGTGTTGATTTGTGCCATTCTGGCTAGTCAAGGGAGTGACATGCTAATTTTCAGTTAGAAGATGTACAGAATAAGTGTGCTTGCTGTAGCCTTGTGGTCACAGCCCCTTCAGAGATGTAGCAAAGATCGGGGGGAGGACGCAGGGAGACACGTAGAATGGATATCACCATGATCAAAGGCTTTCATCAAAAGTGTATTTAAAGTTCAGATAAAGTGCAGGTCTTCCTTTTCAGATGGGCGCCTAAATGGCTTCACCAAAACATCCATTTGTTTTTAACACTGTTCCAGGAATTTGACGCAAGGAGGACCATGCATCTTGTGTTTGCACATCTAGTGTAAGCAAAAAGCAGACATTTGCCATGGTGAATTTGTAAATACTTTTGAGAGGTAAAGATAATGTACTTGCAAGACTTCGTTTGCCATAGTGGCCAAAGGCCCTTTTGAGGTGGCTCAAGAAGTATGGAATGGTGAATGGTGCAGGTGGAGGTCTGCATTAGCTCAAACGTGGCGACTTTGAGTGTGCCCTCGATTTCGGAGCATCATTTTGGTTGCACCCCTTGCACTCTACCATTGTTGATCTGAATTTCTTTCCAAGCTCAGATATGCTCAAACACTTACATTTGTGGTCCAATTTCTAGTCCAATGTCTCTGGTGGTGGCAGAGCCTTCGGGGTTAATGAATTGAAACACTGGTTGAGAACAGGATGAGAGATCACTTGCAGTGTGAGTTTTGCAGCAATGTTGGATTCTGGAATTCTGGCTGGTCCAGAGCATGTCCCTTTTGCATCATTGCAGACGCACTCCCACTTTGATGCTTGTGAGGTGTCTCAGAAATGGACTGCAAATATTGATTGGATGATACAACTAAACCTTTAGTTGACAAGTGATGTGGTGGGACAGTGGCGCTTTATAAGGCCAAGCATCCCACTGTAATCTGCACTGATGATCCTGGCATCTTCTCGACTAGCCTTTCTCGAGAATATGCTCTGGCTGCTGCTTGTGTTGGTAAGGATTCTTTCCCAGCAGAATGTGAGGCACGACTTCCTGATTGAGACTTAAAATGACAGACTCTGTAATTGAACTTCATCTGAGGTTGCAAAGAACTAATAATTTATAGCATAGAAGAGCCACAATCCAACATGCAACAACCACCTAGTGGCTACCATCTTTGCCAACTGTCGGCTTTCATTGCCACGCTTCAACACCCAAGTCTAACTTCTGACTACATTTGGATGCTTCATGGGCATTCTGATGGTCGGTCAATACATGCTTGGCTAGACCTGACACTTGAGGAGCTAATGAAGCTGGCGAGGGAAGCAATCAAGCATAGCTTTGCTGAGCCGGAATTGAAGGAGACCCTGGAGCAACTCTTTGATTCAGCTGAGCTCGCACTACAACTACCACTGGCAGTAGACTCTTCAGGTGTGGGGGAAGCCTAAGGGCATAGATTGCAACAATTTGATGATGTAGTGGTGCTCAATTTTAAAGCACAACGACCAGTATTAGGTGGCAGCATTGCCAGCATTAATTGAACTAAGTTACTTGGTCCCTAGAACCAGGTAGGCATTTGCACTAGTAGCCACTTCTGCTGACAGTACATCAAAGGGGGTTGAGGAAGTGTTGGCAAGTTTATATCAGAGAACACATGGTGGCACCACATATACAGAACACTCGAGCCATTCTTTCTATTCCATTACATACATTCCAGAGTTTCCGGAAGTAAGAGCTGTGGAAGTTGTGCGCAGAGGCTAATGTTTTCCCCCTGAAGACAAGAAAATATTCGTGTAAACCTCAACACTCATGACAGACAGACTAGAGCAAGTTCCCAGGGCAAAACATCGGAGAGCCTGTGCAAAGATTAGCCTTCAGGGAGACTGATTCTGGACATGCAAGACAGAATAGAGAGTTCTAAAAACCAACTGCATTGTGGGAGCAGTTACAGCATCACTCTCTGCAATGGAGTTTGTGGATCCCTATGACCTTAGTAGAAAGTCCCTACATTCATCATTTCTGACTATAGCACATGACTGTCTCCAACCTTCTTCTAAACCCTATCAGAATCATCTGGATCTCGACGCCGATGGAATGCAAAAGATCGATCCCATTTTCATCAACCTTCTTTGCATCAAAGTTAAACTTGGTATCACAAATCCAAATCAAGCAAACCAATGCTTAATACTGGGTAAAGGCAGCAAGCAGCTTGCTAAATATTTAGAGTACACCTTTTGTACATAAACATTTAAAGAGATGAATTGCTGAGAGGGCAACTCACAGAAAGAATGTCAATCACATTTGTACAGTACACAGACCATTCCTACTGCAGTGAAAGCTCAGTCCCAATATTGCAAGGGAGACCACTGAGTTAAGGCTCTGGAAGGACCGAGGACTATTGACTTACATCAATAACCTGCCAGGTTTACAATGAAAGCTGTGTCACAAAGATTGTTCCGAGGTTGGTCAAGGTTGTAATTGTATACCCCAGTCAGCATGTGGTCAAAAGCAACTTCACCAACTCAGGTTGCAGCCCTCTCAAAGGTTCCATCCTTTGTCCAGGAAGCTAACAATTGCAACAAGCGCTTGTTCAATATACTCATTGGCTGCATTCAAGAAAATCTCCCAGCACCAAAGATCGACAGCAAGGACAGCTGAGAGGAGCAAGAGAGAGAGTGTTTGGTATCTGTTAAGCGGCCACCCAGAGATCTCTGCCAGTGAATGCAAAAAAGCGGACAGGTTCCCAGCTGGATTGAATTTGCGTGCCTTTATCAACCATGCTGTTCGCCAGTGGATTCCCGTGGGCTCCAGACCAAATTGCTGACGAAGCCGACGGTCCATATCAGGTAAGTGCCCACTGCCATAGAAAATGGCCACCTTGTGGCACCCCTCCCTCAGAGCTTCCTGTAGCTCATCCATTGCCACACGGTTTCGCTCCCCTATTATCACTGAGTTCTCCACCAATGATGATGCACCTACTGTCAGACTGTCAACAAAGATGCCCCTTAGTTAACGGAGAGAAAAAAATAGTGATGGTAGCCAAGAGGTCCAGTTAGATGTCCACTGAAAGAACAAGGGAGAATAAACTTAGCACTGTGAACTTCAGGGAGCTGTACTCAATCCCCTTGGATCCATAGAGAGACATATGGGACTGAAGCAACATTCTGCCAACCATTGCACATCTGTAATAATCATCTGGATAAAAATCCTTTCTCTATCTCTCTCTTTGGCACACCTGGACATTGGGCTAAACTTCAACTTAGTGAGTAGATTGCCTACCTCTGAACAGTAAGTTGGGAAAAGGGAATCCATATGTCCAATATCTGGGCTTGAAGGTGAGGATAGTGACCACTTTCTGATGCTGCAAATGGTACTCTTCTGAGCAAGCACTGCTCTTTGAAAGCATTAAAAAGGACTGGCAATGCACCCTCATTTCACTCATGATCCACCATCCAAGCACTAGAGGAGGCGCACAGGTCTTACTCTGTAGTTATTTGCTTGGCCAGAAAGACTTTGAAAGCTCCTGCTAGATCCAGATCCAATAGCGCCTTCATCTCAGGCGATTTCTTGAGGGGTGAATGAGATGGTGCACACACACCCTCAATCACAAACAGGCCCAGTAAAGGCATGGGCATCACCCGGGAGATCCAGAACAGCTTTGCCCGCCATGGATCCAGGCCAGTGGGTGCCAGGGTGGCCCTTGTGATAGCTTTGCTTGAAAATGCAGTTAAATCTCTTGCAAACGAGAAGAAAGATTCCCCACGCTCACGCTGCCATACAAACCACAATGAAGAAATTCACTTACCCAAGTGCAAAATAAGTTGGCGTGAAACCCGTAACAGACTGCATTCAACCATGTTGACACCATTTGCATCCAAAATCAATGTTTGTAGATATGTCAGGGACAAGGATGCACAGACAAAGAGGAATCTGGATCCATTAAAAAAAAGGCAAGCAAGACTCTATATTGACAATTTTGCAAAATGAGAAGAATATCTTGTGGGTAACAAGTGGCATACCTGTAAATCCTGAAAGGTGTCAAAATCAAGATCTGCGTGATACCAATTGTCTCGTCTATAGTCAAGGCACTCTAACTGAAACTCTAACGTGAGGAGCTGTGCCATCACCCTCTGTATCATGCCTATGATGCTGAACCCATGGCTGCCGCGGCGCCCAGGGAGACGTCGAGGGGGCCTCCATCGCATCTTGCCCAGCCTATTAGTCTGCATTTTGTTCTTGTCAGCCACCATCTCATACAACACCCGATCATATGTGCCGAGTTCCTTCTGAAGAGAGGAGAAATACCTGCACATGTCAGACGTGAGTGTTGTTTCACGACTTGTTGATGTGTGCAATTTCCTGAAACATTGATACTTCCATTACTCCAAAGGTGAAACCACAATCTCCCAGAAGCCTCCCAAACAAATTAAAAAGTCTGGGCGACTTACTCTCTGTCGGCGATGTGTACTGCTGCTACGAGATCAACCTGCAACAAATATAAGACCGGTAGTGGTAGTGTTAGCGATCACCAAAGTTTACCAAGCACTTGGAAGAACTCAATAGCTGGACACATGTCGGTTCATTGAGTGGATCACCTGGATATGTCTAATCTATCTACCAAGATGAAAGCAAACTCAGATTCCTTTCATTTCAATTGCAGAAGTAGAACAGTTCATATTCCATTTGATAAGTAAGTTTGAAGCTTTTTTTTTTGGGGGGAGGGGGGGGAGGGGGGGATGACGAAGGGAAAAATACACACTTGTGTGTCTGTGATAACTTATTAGCCTCCAAAAGGTGGCAATTCAGAAATAATCCTATAGTGGTTATATCTCCCAAATCAATTTGAACGCCTAAGGATGCTGAATGCTTCCATACATCAACTAATCACAGCTTGGCCGTGAGCTAAATCCTCCACTTTCTTTGACTGTTATAGACCCCGGTACTAACTACTGGAGGCTGAATATCGCCACTACCATGTAGTGTGTTGCTCTTAACCTACAGGACCAGCCTTCAAGATAGCTACGACCTCCAACCATACACCTAGAAAGTCATTGCATGAACGAGCCACGACAGAGGCCAATAGTAGGACCTCAATCACGATCGTTTGACTTGCGTATAGATCAGCTATGCCGGGAAAACTTCACTCACTGAGGGATGAGATTAAAAAGCCGCGAAAGGGCAGTGATACAGAGTTCTTGCACCTGCTGCGCTTGGAAGATGGACCACGGCAAGGGCTTGCGATAGCTGATGATGGCTGTCTGTAGCTCGACCCCCTCGTCACCATTGTCCCGAAAGCGCGTAAAATCGGCAATTGAATCCAGTTGACCCACCCTCTCTAGGGCTTCCGAGGCTGTTCCAGGCTCGCCCAGTGAAGCCCGCGACCACAAACCCGCCACACATTCACACTTCCTTTTCTTACTTGCAAGTGAAACCCTAGATCTAACCGGCTGGATGTGGCAACCCCAAAAGCCACGATTCTTTTCCAATTCCGCACAAGAGCTTTCTCCAGAATTCATGACACGCCGCACCGCCATGCCACTCTGCCCATGGCCTCCCCCCGAGGAGATGCAACAAAGATATGGCAGGCCGGCTCTCTTTGACAATTTGAAAGGTTTGAAAGGTGCCGTGTTGCAAGCCAACCTGGAACACGAACGACTCTTGTAGCGGGTTGAGCAGCAACTCCCCATTTCACCTTTGAACCTCAGCCACGCCGTGGCACCCGACATGGCCGCCATACCTTCCAACTCTCCCTACTGTATCCTCTTAAACCCCAAGCTTGCTTCGTGTGTGTGTGTGCTCTCACACACACACGAAGCTGTGGAGGCCAAGGAAACAAGATAGGCCTCCCGTGCAACCATGGCGGGAAACCTCACTTTCCGGAACGGACGAATGGAGAATCAGGATCAGGCATCTGTTTGAATAGTCTCATGCGCACCCGACGCATGAATTCGGGAACGGAAGAATAGAGAATCAGGATCAGGAATCTGTTTGAATATATTCTCATTCGCACACGACGCATGAATTGGGTGACGCAGGCACATCGCGGGAGTTGGGCCCGCTGTTCCGGGGAGCCGGAGTTTCAGTGGGTCGGGCGGGCTTCCGAATTGGGAAGCGGATGAATGTGCCGACTGATTCATCGGGTGGGGGGATGGAAAGAACGGTCTGCCAACTGCCGGAGCTTTTGACGGGCTGCTCAATAATGGGGCTGAGTTACTAGCGAGCACATAGCGAGGCCCAGGGAGGGACTCGCTTCTCCAATGCGGGCCTGTTCTCCGAGTGTTTTCGCATTCTGTGGACAGGGATGATGGTGCAGAGATAAAGGTGAACTATAGTAAAGGCATTCTACAAATTGTTGCTGGTTTTTCGTCCGGTCTCCTGAAGCAGTGAGGCTTCTTTTTTTTTATCACATCTTGGAGTGCTGTTTCTATTCTTATTTTTAAACTTGATATTGTGGTACTCGGCACGGTGGATCTTGTTCCTCCGCAACAGATCATCCAATTGACGATTGTGAGATTCTTAGTTAAAAGAATCCGGACGCAACTTTGCCTGCTTGATGATGGAGGAGGTGTGATTCGTGGGGTCGTTGTTGGGAAAAGAAGCATTGTAGACTCAGCATCTGGTGTTTGAGAGGGCCACTTGGTGGATGCTTTTAGTTGTGGACCAGGATTTAGAAGGTGGATTTTGCGCTGAAAGAAAGACACCCTCAAGCTCGTCGAGTTCGGATCTCTGAGGTGATCAGTGCTGCTACCTTCTGTCTTTGGATCTGGCCACATTTTGCTGGTTTCTTTGAACAAATACCGTTACTCTTCCTTTCTATGTCAGTTGTAATGTTGAGACCGGAAAGCCCTCTATTTTCTTAGCTGAGGCTTCAGTCTTACTGCATTAGTGCATCGTCACAGGCACGGATCGCCATTTTAATCTCTCTGAGAGCCTGAGACGTTATGTCTTGCCACCTACCGTTTCCCTAGCTCAGACGGAGAGAGAGTTTCTGTATTCCATTGTAGGCTTGCCAGCATTGCACCTCAACTATTAGCAACCATTTCTTGGCCGTCTTCTGCTTGTAAATCCTTAAGAGAATTCTTGAGGATGAGCATGTTGGAGTGGTCTATGTAGCTTAGCAAATGGACGGTAGGCTATCTTATTCTGATATAAAGTCCTCACCTTCTTGAATGATACACCCGGGACAAAGTAAAGAGGGTGCCAACAATGGTCCCAGCAGCTGTCCCATTTTTCTGTTATTTTACAAAAAAACCCAAGTAGCACACACAGCCCGAGCTCTGCTGTGGTTAGCAACAGTTTTTTTTCGGCTTGATGGGAAGTTACTGTTACCAGAGGCGCACATTATTTATGTGTAAGATCTAGCATTAGCTGTTGGATTATTGACATCCAAGAGTACTTCAGCACTCAAAGTGAAAATTGTGTCCTCCCAAACTTCGATATTCTGAGAGAAGTCACATTCTGAGACATCTCACCAGAACAAGACTAGAACATGGAACATTGAACATTGCATCCCTTCTGCTGCTTGTCATTCTGCTCTGGCTGCTGGACCTTCAGGGCGTCCTCAGTGACTTCACAACAACAATGATAATAGTACAATAGCTTCTTGGGTATAGACTAAGATTTGTTTTGAATTTAAAACAGTCAACGGATGAGAAGAGGATTCCTTTCCTTGGAGGGAGAAATGAAGCCTACCCAAATCAGCTTAAATAATAGCCTCTTCCTTCCCTTACAGGTACTACCCCCTTTGGGAGTTGGGCTCTATCATTTAAACCTAACCACAGCATCTTTCCTTGAATATCTTGTTGGGCACCTTTTCAGAAATTTCCAATCATTCTTGGAGCTTCTTAAATCTCATTATTGAACCTTTAACCGTCAGAGATTCTCATCGATGGGCAGTGTCTTGTAATCAGGGGCCCAATTCTAACGAGGGCTTTGTGGGATTGCTGTGGAGTCTTCCATGCAGTATTCCGATATGTTGGGAGGTCTCTTTCTTTATGATTTAGGTCAGCTAACTTGGCATGAACTCTCAAAAATCACTTGCTGGAGATTTTTCATATTACTGAGATGCAACTTCTAAGTCTTCCAAGTGAAGATCTTCATATGATTGATGCTTAAGAGTGTCCTCCCACGGCACAATATTTGTTCCTTATTACAGAAATGGTGCGATTTGACTTTCCTTTCTTCACCCACATTTTTGGGATGCAAGTTATTTGGGTGCACTAGAATGGTTAGCAGGAGTTTTCAAACCTAAGAGCCTCATTCCTTATCTTCTTAAGGTTAAAGCAGCCACCTGTACATTTATGCTGCAAAGTCTATTGTCTTTACCCACTGTCTTTTAGGTACATTCTTTGCTGCTTCATATCCAAAGCAAGTAATTTATGTATGTTCCAGGTGTAGGAGAGGCATCCAGCCATGAGGAGGGTGATCCTTGGCTGTAGGTGATCAATTGGTGTAGTCAACTGGAAAGATCTTCCCTTGTAAAGCTCTGTAAGCTCACACTAACCTTCAAGCAATGCCTCAATTTCCACACATATGCCTGCAGTTTGTAGCTTTAAGTTGGATCTGTAACGGAATCATGAGATCTGGCTGGTGGTAGGTGTTTGCTAGGTAGGGTCCTCAGATGTATGCCGTGCCAGGAGCCCCTCAGCAATACTTAATTTCTAAGTAGTTAACTTGTTGGATCATCCACTTGGGTCCCCCCAGCTAGCCAAAATGTCTCACAACATCTGTTTCAACATTTCCAGATCATATTTATTGAGCATGGAGTCCCAATTATCGGCCACCATCTTTCTCCTTGTCCTTCTCTTGGGTGCATGCCTCTGTTGTGGGGAAACCAACCCCCGAAGATATGGACCATTTGAAGTGGAAGGTACAAAGGGAGTTGGCACATTCAAGGTGGTGGTAAAGCAGGGGGTACAGGATGGGAAGGATGTCATCACTTTGTTTTCAAAGTCTATCGAGCAGCCGCATGATGGTCATTGGCGATCTCTTTTAGAAGTGACAGAGAGTGAGGACAAGGATGACCTTGATACTACTCTTGAGGAAACCACAATCACTGAGACTGAGGAGGAGAATAAAAAGACAGAACAGGTCAAGGAGAAGATGCTAGAAGCCAAAGCACAGGATGGTGACAAGAAAGGGGACACTGCCAAAGGTGACGGGACAAAAGCAGTGAAAATGGAGGAAGATGCAGTCAGGAAAGAAAAGTCCGAATTTAACCAGAAAGGCAAGTCCGGAGTGAAGAAAGATGAGGTGAGACCTCTCACAAAGTTGAAATTGGACAACATGGGGAAGACTGAAGAGGAAGATGAGGATTCTGAAGTTGATGCAGAACGCAAGACGGAAGATGAATTCTCCATATCTGACCACACTCACAAAAATGGGGCAAAGAAGGAGAGGTCCAAGTTTGACAGCAAAAGCAAGATATTGGAGTCTGAAGAGAAGATTGAGGAGTCCAAAGCTGAAGGTGAAAGCAGGACGGAAGATGAGGATTCCACATTCAATGAAAAACACAAGACACGGCTGAGGAGATATGGGTCCAAAACTGGCAACAAAACTGAGACTGAAAAGAAGAAAACGGAATTCAAAGCGACCGACATAATCAATATGGCAGAGAAGAAGAAAAGTGAAATAATTTCTGAGGATGAAACTGAACAGAAAAGAGAGGAGTCGGAAGATGATGGCGAAAACAGGGCAGAACAGGAGTCGTCAATATTGGACAAAAAAAGCAACATAGAGTCCAAGAGAGACAGGTCCACATCTGACATCGAAAGCAAGAGGGAAACGAAGAAAGAAGCATCCAGACCCGCCAACAAAATCAAAGTGGAAGGCCTGTCTGACGACAAAGCCAAGACTGAAGAGAAAAAGGAGTCTGAAACTGATGGCAACAGCAAGACTGAAGAGAATAATGAGTCTGAAGCAGATGGTGAAAGCCAGACCGAAGCAGGAGAGTCCCTGTTAGATGATGAACGAAAGATGGAGCCTAAGAAAAAAGGGTCCAAATTTGGCAACAAAAGTATCATGGTCACAAAGACAGAGACCACTGCCAAAATCAAGATGGAAGAGAACAAAGAGGATTTGACATCTGAGGATGGAGGCAAGCCTGGGAAGAGTGAAGAGTCCGAAGATGAGGGTGAAAACAAGATAGAAGGAGGGTCTGAATCAATCAAAATGCCCAAGCCGAAGTCGAAGCAAGAGGGGTCCAAACTCAGCATCAGAAAAAAGGCAGAAAATATGACACGGGAACATGAAGCCATCGATAAGATCACGAAAGAGGGGAATGAGAAACTGGACGAAGGCAAGCTTGAGAAGAATATGGAATCCAAATCTGATGGCAAAAGCAGAACACCAGCAAAGAAAATACGACCCATAGATGCAAACAAAAGCAAGAGGACGAGGAAAGAAGACACCAAATTTATGGACAAAAAAATGGAAGAGGACAAAGACAACTTGGAATCCGATGACAATGGCATATTGAGAACCAAGAAAGTGGAGACCACATCAGACGAAGCAAGCAAGGCAGAACGGAAGCAAGAGGAGGTAAAGCCTGACAATAAAAGCATGATGCCAGTGAAGAAAGTTGGTGCAAAATTTGTTGAGGAAGGAAAAGAAAAGGAGGCCGCAGATGAGGTCAACTCTGCTGAGGAGGGGAGATCAGAGGACAAACCAGAAAGCATGGAGGGAAAAATGGTTGAGAGGGAGGAGAATATGAATGGAAAAAAGGCAACACGTGAAAGTGGTGCAATAGGCAATTCAGGGATCATGGATAACACAAAGACCTTTGAAGAAGCACAGCAGCCACCGTTAACAAAAGAGAAGGATGGTAAAAGCATCGAAGGAGAAGACCTCGATGCAACAGCAGACTTGGACTTGGATGATGAGGGTTATGGTGATTTTACCTCCATGGTCACAAGCCTACCATCAAAGTTTCAAGAAACGGCTGGGCATGTAGCAGGCCACGTTATGCCTCAAGTTAGAGCTCTCTCTGGCCAATCAAAGATGGCCATTGATCAGATGAATCAAAAGATAACTGACAGTTTCTTGCCCTTAATCGGGAAGCCTTATGCACCAATTGTTGCATCTGTGGTATCCTATGGCCTTCTGTTGCTCCCTCTAGCACTGGTGGTGTTCTTGTGTGAGCGGATGCGCGCAATCCTGCCACTGCAGAAAGTGCTTCTGTTTGTGAACATCTACCTGGCTGCATATTTCGGGATTCTCCTACTCTCATCGTTCGCATTGGGGGCTGAACCGATGGCGTTCTTCTTCAAGTATTCACAATCAAATTACGTTGTTTTGCAGCTGCTCCAAGCACTAGGCTACATGGTATACCTGGTGCTGCAGATTGCTGATGTCATTATTGCTTGCTCAGCAGGATCTATATTTGCCAAGGTGTCAGCATCCTTGCAATTGGCAGTGGCAGTACTGGTCAGCCTTCACTATTATGTGACAGTGTTCCATAGAGCCATGGCTGGGAAGGCTCCGCACACCAGCGGAATATTCTATGGATACTACAGCCTTGCATTCCTGGTCCTATGTTTGTTAGGAAGGATACAGCGCGGCAAGAAAGAGTATGTTCCAGTCGGGGATCTGACCACAGACAAGAAGAACTGAAGCGGCTACTCTCAAATTTTCTCCACAATAAGTGAGGCTGTCCCACACAAACAAGGTCGCAACCTGGTTGGCAGATGTACTGGAACAGCCTGTTCAACAATTGATCTTTGTCCATTCTTAGGCATGGTCGGTAGATCCACCAAATTCTTCTAGTGTATTTTAAGTCCGATCTGCTCAATTAGATTCAGTATGTGTTTCCTGGTTCGACTGACCGGGTAGCTTGGCACATCTCAGGGCCTCTGTACGAGGCATGTGAATCCCTGCAGGTCTCCAAGACGGTGTGCAAGGCACATGCACACCGTGCTATAGATTTATGAATGAATATCAAATTCATTGAGTTGCTCTGCTATGTTCAAAAATTTGGGTGGAGTGAGAGGGCTTCCATCTCTGCACAGTGCACTACTTATCCTTGCAAAGTGGTAAAGTGCAGGATGAATTGAGGTGCGTACAGGAAATTTGTGCCACACCCAACCCTTGGGAAGATGATAAAGACACCAATCCATGAGCAATTTGTTTCACAGTTGCAGTTGCCAAAATCTTTGAAGTGACCATACTTGTCCACTTCATGCAATGTGAAAATTTACTAACAGCCGTTGCTGGCCCTTTCTCACTCCAACACATGGTACATTTGCTGCACAGGCTTGCTGCCGGCCTGTTTGCGGCTGCTTGTCCAGCGGCAAAGAAACCTGCCCCAGGGCAGTGTTCATCTAGACAGAACCACACTCAACCAAACTGACTCTTGAGCACTTGCTAAGACCATTCAGAAATTAAGATAGATGAAACCATGGACAAGTGAGACATTCACATCAGAGGGACATGTGTCCATCTTCTGAGTGATTGCATTGGGTGAGACAAGACAAACTTTTTTGAAGTTCAATCAGCCCATCTATCTATTGGTGTGTACTGAATGGGATTCTCTCCTCCCCAGCCTCCACTGCATTTCTCCATCTCCGGTACCGGACCCCAAGTTTGTCATAAGCAACAGGCAGGTTCCACACGTTGGCACCCCGCTGCATCCGATTCTGCTGCCCCTCAACAAGCCTCAAATCTTCACCCAAAACCTGTGCACAGATTCATAACCCCATTTTGTAAGACCTCCTACACGCCCTCAGACCCTCTGGTCATCTTGATACATCCTCTCGCAGTGCCCAAGTCCATAGTGATGCTAGTGCACTGGCTCTTGTATAAAAGAATTTTTAATTTGACTGTATCATGGACTACAGTTACTATTGATAACGAGAAGTAAGATAGTCCCAATTTCCATGCCTACAACCAACATTTCTCTGAAACTGTCACACTGTCAATAGTCTGGCATGATTAAAATTTTACCACAATCCTCGCCCGCTCTTCTTGGAATTTGGCTGATAGCAAGTGAAAGTTCCTAGCTGGATTCCCTGTGACACTTCAAGCAGGCTGACTATTGCTCTTCAAATCCAAAATATGGTTCAAATAACGTAGCCCGCATTACAGAACCCACCAATTCCATAATAGGTTGAACAACAAACCAGAAGTAGAGAAAGGTCCTGACCTTGTTGGCAAGATGTTGCCACAAATATTTGATGAATGGGACGTGTTTGAGAAAAGGGGCAAAATCCAGAGCCATGCGATATAACAACCGTGTTTTCCCTGGAGATGATGGCATGCACACGTGCAGCTGATGCAGGTGTGAAGCACACAGCTCTACAGAGGAGCCATCCAGTTTACCAGGCTTCTCCAACCCTATAGTGGAAAGGACCATGCATGGGGGTAGAAACTCCATGGCTATGGGATAAGGATCCCAAGTGCCTTGCAATGCTGCAAATGGAGTCCTGAATTTCACCATGCTGCGCACACATACGGGTGATAACACTTCATGAGCAAAATTAATTTATGAGTTTCAATGACAACCTGGGTCCACCATGTCATTCGCCATGACTGGACCAACATACAGTAGGAGTCTACCATTGGCCGCAATGCCTGCATAACCTATATTGAGCAACAAAGCTTAAGTACCTGGACATACATTCCAGATTGATGAAGTATAAAGAACTCTTCTTTCATGGAGAGACGCATAAAGAACTCCATACACTTTGACATGGTGACCATATTATGCCTGCATGTTTTTTGTCCGCTGCAGTGAGATGTCACAAGCTACAGGCTCAGATAATTATCCCACGAAGGAAGATGAATCAACCAACCTAGGAACTTTCCAGCCCTTGGCAAAGGTGGTGGTATGTGTGAATGGCGCATGTGCCAAATCCAGCAGGTTCTCCACCAATAAGCCATGCTCAACGGGTAGTTCTAAGATAATCTGAACAGACGTACAAGAAAAATCAGTACTGGAACCACAAAAGTAGCCTTATACATCTGGTCACACTGCTAGCCATATTCTGGTATTTTGCTCTGTTTAATGTCCGAGCAAAGAAGCTATAAATGCCCTATCAACTTGCATATGGAATCAAGAGAATGTACTCATTACATGTTGTTTGCCCTAGCCTTGTGGCCACAGACCCCATATGGAATCAAGAGACATAAATTGAGCATTATCCCACCTGGGCATGGATGGTATAGCCATCAGGAGGCATTAAAGAGGGTAGGGTAGTCGCTGGCACTGCACTGCCAGGCCATATCCACACCATTCCATCCTGCTCAATGCAGGGCAGTGATTGTAGACTTGCGCTTACTTGCCTTGTTGACGGCATCTTCTCACACCTCCCGTTGGTTCCATACTCCCACCCTGCCCACCCAAATAAACATCAAAGTGGAGCTTCATCGTTCAAGTTTCTCAATCTCACCTAGCGCCTTTCTTGATGTTGGTAAGAAGCATATCTAACCAATAGCTCAATCCACCACTGAAGGTAGGCCTTGTCTGTTATTGCTGCTTAACAAGCTCATAATCTTGAATTGAGAGATTTGTCACTGGCCAACCAATAATGATATACGTAAGCTTCGAAGAGAAGTAGGCTGGCTAGTTGATTCAGACAATCGTCATATCACATCTATGCTGCCTCATGGCACTATCTGCTCCAGACTGTAACAGAACATGAGCTCAGATACAGGGTTAATATTCACCGTGGTATGGACACTGAATTCGACCATCCTGGACTTTTCCAAGGGACAGGGGACAAGCCCTGTGTGCACACTGATCTCGCACACAACCTGGCCGACCATCTTTCCCGCGAAAAATGACCCATGCCTCCTCAAAAGTATCAATGGGCACCTGCCAAATGAGCCAGTTCAAATAAGAAGAGGACAGGTCTCCTAGCTCCCATGATCGAAGACTTGAAAATGACACAAAATTTGGTCATTGCCTTGACCTGCAATTAAACTTTAAACATTCTTGGTAACATACTTTGGAATTGAAAAGGCGAGGTGAGCTGCCACCCTGCCTACATCACAGATATGATTGAGAGAAGCACATTTCTAATGAATATTCCACCCACCCATTCACGAAAGGAGATTAAAAGTTGCCTATGTTTCTGGAAGGATTGCTCATGACCTGATTTTTTATGATATCATAAACGACCTCATAAAATGACCAAGGTATTTCATAACAAACCGCAACATAGAACAGACTGTTTTCACTTTGTTTGAAGAAGTCCTAGAACATGCATTTTCTTCAAGGTGTAGAAAGACTGTCGACCCTAGCACAGATTTCATGGGTGCACGCACCATGGTGTTGGCATCGATGTCATCAGAAAAAGCGACTGGGTACCAAAAATTTTTAAGCATTGCAGGGTAAGATCCCACAGGACCAGAGACGTCAAGCAATTTTCCCCCGGATCGGCCAGCTGCTGATTCAGGGGCTTGTAGATCCTCAACTGTACCAGTGACAATTTCATGCATAGCTGACATTTTACTTGGTGCCACTATCACCCTCTCTGGAACCTTGTGGCGAAGGAGATTGTCATGAACTATAGTTTCCATTTCAGCCAACTTCTGCAAGGTATGCTCCACTCTAGCCTCAGAGAGATGAACCTGACACACATACACTCGGTCATAACATCATGACTATATCATAGCTAATCAGAAATTTGAAAGGTTTTTAAGCTGGGACTATTGTGTTACCACCAACAAGGTAAAAGGGGGAAATTCCACCAGAACATGGCAGGCCCCTATCTATTGCAAGTGTCAATCACCTGTTAAAGTAATCTCTACAGACTCCAACAAGTCTCAGCAACAACATGAGGATACAGTTGTCAGATGCCCACAATGACAAAAATCCTACTGAGCTTGTCCTAAAGGTTGTCTCACCTTTCTGCCAGCCAAGCCAATCAACTGGGAAGTACCAGTGCGAAATGCAGTGGCAATAGCTTAGGTGCAATCTCACATTGGGAAGCTCTTTTGTGAGGCAGAACAATGACCAGAATGCCCAGGAGCTTACATATGCAATTTTTGTATTGATATGGACCACCCACACACAGGGATTGCCTGCATCAAAATGAGACAGTCACGGTCCAAGAAATACCTGGGCATGAGCTTTGGATAGTTCTGACTGCAACTCAGCTAATTGAGACCGCATGGTGTCCACTGATTTTTGATCTCGAGCCAAGGGATTCAGCACTTCGACCACCTGACCCCACGGTCGTTTGAATCACCAAACCGCAATTCTCAAAACAGGACTACCGTAAGAGGGCGAGAGAGGGGGTGGGAAGAAGAAGAAGATATGCGCACAAGTGAGATTCATGTACATGCATGCAACTGAAGAAAGTCACAGAGCCTGACACGATACTATACCGCTGTCAATCTAGGATTAAAAAATCCAACCTTCTCGTGTGCGGCCACAATCGCAAAAACATCATGTCGTGCCTTCCAATCCAAGTACAAAACATCCTGGCGGAGTAACTCCCATGCCATGTTTACATCATACTTCCCCCTCCTTGCAACCCTGAACCCCCTGGGATCTTCCACATCAAAAATACGATCTCTGCTTTCCCTCTTTGATGTAGGTTCAGTGCCTGAGATGCCAACACACTGCACCATTCGGCCATGACCCTGTGTTTTCAGTTTCCCTTTTCTCCACCTTTCATTGCTCTGTTTTCTGGTGATCACATGTTCCCTGATACCCGATATCAGCTCGGGTAGTGATGACGGTGCTCTATTAACTGAAGTAAAACCTACTCCTGCGCTTGACAGAGACGTGGATACTAAATCATCATGACTTCCCTGGGAAAACGATGCCTTGCAATTAGGTGACCTTTCGAAACTACTGAAATTGACAACTTTGCAGAACGAGTTGTCCGTTGAAGCATTAGCAGTCCGTCCAACATAGCCTCCCAGGTCAAACCACGTAACATTGCAAGTACACATCGCGTCACTGGGAGAGCGACAGGAGAGTCATCCAACCAGATTATCTATGAACTCACTGTATCCGCTGCTGGCACCCCTGTTGCATCCCATATTCAAGGCGGCAAAGAGGCAGAAGAGTGACCGTAGCCTCCAGGGCAGCTTAGAACGAGAAGAATCACAAATGAGAAGATACTGCCATGCCCTTCGATCTCAAGGACGGAAAAATCCGGACACGTAAGGCCTATCCCCTTCCTGTCATATACATTATGCCATCCTCATCATCTACCTGCCCCCTCTCTAACACACGCAGCTCCTTCCTTGCTGTTCGATGCTCCCATGAACAAATCAGGCTCAAAACCGATCAATCTGTGCACAGCAAAACAAACTACCGAAATCTCATCAACAAGATTACATGGCCCGACTGTGCAGGCATCCAGGAAGAGAAAATTCACACGGCAATGTCTGCAATTGTTGCAAAGACTATCAACGCAATAGCGCAGTGGCCAATCCTGGCAGAGAGCGAGAGCGAGCGTGGCACGCGCGCTCCCCGTAGCCACAAGTGCGTGGGGCAGGCTTCCCCCCACGCGCACCCCCGGGAGCTCTCGAGGAACCCTGGGAACAACCCGGGTGGGGGCCAGCAGTGGATGTCGCGTGTTCCCACACAATCCGGTAGGATGGGTTTGTGGCTCGCGCACCAGTGCTGAAACGCCACCTGTACCAAAGCGGGTAGGGTACCTCACCACGCAACAGATCTCAGACGTTCAGGTAGTAAGATCTGAAGGCCCTTCTCTTATCCAATGCGAGACTCTTTCTGAAAATGGGCCAATGATGCGTGACATCAAGGACACAATATCTTGGAATTACTATGTATGCTTGAAATGTATACACCACACATGTGGTGCAACCATTGGTGTGTGCGCTTGCTTCTCTGTCTTCTTTTGTGGGCAGATTGTGGGTTTCGCTTGTACATGTCGGACAACTCAATATATATATGTCTAGGGTATGTTGGCCTATGACTGTCACTCACCCAACGATGATGAAAATCCAATGGTGAATATTTTCGTTGTTTTTGTACCTAGAATTTGTAACTAACAGTCAGTAGCTCAGTTGGTAAGTGCACTGGGTCCCACCAGATGATTCTGGGGTCAAATCCTGCTACTTGACGGGTGTGGTACGCTCTTCTCCCTCTTCCTTGCGCACGTGTGGCATCGCAAAGCCTTCACAGCGAGGTTACTGTGAAAGAGGTTATTTTCTCCTCCTACTATGAAGGGGCCTGATTTGTGACTCGCTGTCGCTCCCAGGTGTTTCCCTTTTCACATATATATTTATATATTTATATTTATATTGGCACTAACTAATTGCTTTCATCAAGTTTACACAAAAGTTGGTAGCTCCGCGAATTGCGGGGTGAGGAGCTCCCAGGACTTAGAATTTTTTCCAAGCCTGGGCGTGAGCTTCCTCGTGTGGCCCAGTGTGAGCTGCAAGCTCATCTACTTCCTCTCATCAACCCTCCTGCTCCACTAATGAGCATGATTAGTTTCCTCTGTGCTGTGCGGCGAGGCCTCAATGGCAGCCGCCCTTTTTTCCCCCTCTTCTAAAAGACTCCATCGCTTGGATGAGTCATCTCTCTCTATCGTCCAAAATTGGTTCTTTCTCCACTTCATAAGGCTATCATCC
This sequence comes from Takakia lepidozioides, assembly GCA_030704615.1. Taxonomy (NCBI): domain Eukaryota; kingdom Viridiplantae; phylum Streptophyta; class Takakiopsida; order Takakiales; family Takakiaceae; genus Takakia; species Takakia lepidozioides. The sequence continues at coordinate 35,535,050 of CM060731.1, read as the reverse complement.
TTCTAGAGCCCTGTGTTGCCTTCCTCTAATGAATTCGGAGCTGGGATGCTTTCCTTAATGGCTCGCCCGGAATTCATTGTTATCCAGCTATTGCCCCCCCTCACTGGCAAGGCTGGTTGCAGTGCGTTGCGCTTCTCTCGAGGTTGGGTATCTGGCGGAGTTGTTCCCAGTTCCTCGGTGTTAATGTTGGTCTTCTAAGTCGGCTCGCGGTCCTTCCTGCCTTGGATGTTCGGGTGACTCCTGTCAGAATTGGGAGGGAGGATATGTTTACAAGAGATTAGCGGCTGAGCTTCTCCTTCCGTGAGAGTGGAACTCGCTGTAAACTCTCTAGCAGGTCTTCTTCTACTTCGCCCCCTGTCCATCCTCCTTTCTCTCTCTCTCGGGTGTTCTCTCTCATTATGTCCTCCAGAGAGATGTCTAATCGCAGGAAGAGTGGCAGCTCTGCTAAAGGTAGAGGTTCTTGGTCTGGGCACGGTAGGGGCTCTCAATCAACAGCTTCCTTGTTGGGTAAAGGGCCGGAGCCAGTAGCGAGCTCTGCGATAATCCCATGGGCAGGAGCTTCGAATAATGCAGGGAGGACCAGCTGGTTCTAAGCCTCAACATGGACTTTGTTAAATCACAGTCGCATAAGCTGGCACAGCACGGTCTCTTGGCTCACTTTCCTAACAGTGTCCATGATAGGAAGTGGATCCGCAAGTGGATAATTGTGAATTTGGGCGCAAGGGGTGGCCTCACCCACCACTTTCGCCATTCGATGGGGAGGGGCTTTTACACTGTGTTGTTTTGCTCTAAATCTGATGTTGACAAGGCCCTAGCTCTGGATCTCTCAACATCAAAGGCAGCGTTAAAAGCTATGGAGGCCCCTTTGTGGAATCTGGCGACCACTTGTTTGGCCCTCCGCTCATTTTCCATGGGTCAGTGGTCCCCTGAGAACACGGCCATCGGAGCTCAGGCAGCGATCAACATTACTCCAATCATTTACAAACATAGGGATGGTACCCCCTGTGTTATACCTCTCGGGAGGAGACGGAGGAATGTGCGGCTCTTGGGTCTCTAGAAAGGTGGCTGAATCTTTTGAGGCTATGCAAGAGGTCGATACGGTGAGCACTGCTAGTGGTTAAAGATCTGTTTTACACAAATTGTCCTCAGTTTAGGCTCACCAAGGATTCGGTAGCTTATTTCGGTGCCTTTGTGGAAAACTCATCGTCCTTTGAGTTCTCGACGGTCCAGGTTTTGATGGTCATGTGTGTTGATGATGTGTTGCGCCAGAATGTTGAGGTTCTTCATAGCTCCTGGATTTCTAAGCAAACCCTTCTGAACCCTCACCATCTTGATGTGGGAGTCATTAAGAGTTCTACTCTCCTGAAGGCAGGGTTTGCTCTTGTGGATGCAATTTCGAGCTCAACAGGGCCTGTCCGCCCGGCTCAGCCACAGTCACCATTGTCAGTGGGTGGAGAAGGTCTTATGACTATTGCTAATGTTACCGGGTCAGCCTCGCTGGACCCCAGCCCGGATCGCCAGTCTCCGGTTGATGCTCGGATGGCCCCCTTGGTGCCATCGGTGAGCAAGTCTTTCTCTGCCACGCCCCTCTTCATATGTTGTGCTGACCCTCTCTCACGTAATCGTAGGTTGGTGCTGCTTAGAGATCATGATTTCCTGCGAGTGCTCCCAGTATGGTTTTTTTAAGCTGGCAGTCCTCCAGAATGTCTGCATTTTTTGCTCCCTGTGGTTGCTGCTTTCTTGGGTTTTTCCAGCTCGCTTTCGGCCTGCTTTCTCTTCAATAGAAAGAAAGGCAAAGTAGCTCCTTTGGGTTTGGATTCTCGGCATAAGAGAGCTGCTTGTTCTGTCGGTCTGGCGGTCTTTGAGCTCTCGACTTCTCCGTCTCCTCCTTCGGGGTGCTCTTCGCTTCCTCATGCTGATAACCGCACTCAATTCTTTTTCTCCTCCTATGGGCCATCAATTTGAGATGTCATCTCGGGCCCTCACTGGCCCCAATCATGACCTTTGTCGTCAAGTCATGGAATATCCGTGGCATCGGCTCAGAGGCTTCGGCCCCCAAGTTTGGGAGAATGGGGCTTATACTGGATATATGCAGACTGATATCCACATCCATAGTAGTTAATTATCTACTCATGGCAATGTGGTACAATCATCTATATATCATACCAAGGTCTAAAGAGAATCTGTCCCTTGTTTGATTATCCATGTTTTCAGTTCGAATGACATGCAACTGCTATTCTTTGGAAAAAGAATTCCACATGGCCGTATATATGTCCTCTTTTATTCAAGTGGATGATATGTATTTTATGGGGAGGAAGTAGGTTTTCCAACCCCTTTTGACAATTTTGTCCAGGGATTTGGAACTACTTTTGCAGTGGGAGAAACCTTATGAAGGGGTCTGGTATGCACTCCCTTACGGGGTGAGTGCATACCACACTCACTCCATAAGGGACTGCCATACCAGGGGCTGGTTGGTGGGTGCCCCCTCTCTCCCTCTGTCTCCCTCCTCGGAATTGGCCGGTTGTATCAGTGTGTTTTTCATGTTTTTCCATCTATACTGGATGGATTCTAAACAGTGTTTTCACCTGCCCTATAAAGATTTTTCTATCCATACCGGATGAATTACCTGGGTGGACACTAAAATACCTCTAAAATGGGTCTATGGTTTTTTCATTGCTCTTTTATTGACTTTCATCTATACCAGATGAGTCACCAGAGAATGAGGAATTACCTCTGTAAAGGTTGACACTGGCATCCTATAATTTTTCCATCTATACCAGATGAAAAATACCAGGATATTAATTCATTTTATTCCTCTTTTACGGCTTTTTTTCCGTAATGGATGAGACTTTCCCTAGGGGATGATGAATTACCTGTTAGGATGAGAAACCGTTGCCTTGGATGATATGTACTATTTTTTCATCCTACTGACGGACCTTCTCCAATTAGATGAACTTATAAACTTTTTCATCTGAACCGGATGAAAAATGCAGCTTATGATGGCCCTGGACCTCTGTTTAATTACCCTTAATTATGGCTAATTAAGGAGTGAAACCCTAACCCCTACCCTATAACCTACTATTTAAACCTAGCTAACGGATGACATCTGTCGGGTTTTGAAATAAGGGGTGTTGATTACTCATCCTGCCCTAGGGGTCTCTCCGCGTCAGTAGCACTCCTCGTGCTTCTGAGTTCGCGGGTTGGAGTTTATGGCGTCTGAGCTCTGCTGCTACCCTGTCTGTTGCTTCATGCCCATGCCGGACGAGCTCCTGGGGATGCGCAATGGCGGCGTCTTGTCTCTTCTCACAGGCGGGAGACGTGATGGCATCGTCTCTTTCCCTCCTCTGGCTTTTATGTTTCGCAGCGGCGCTTGTGTGGGGAAGTATATCTCTCCCTCTCCCTTCTGAAACCTAGTAAGGATGCTTATGCTTCACTTCTCCTTAGCTGTGCTGGAGGTGGCTTGCTGGTGGCGATGGCGCACACTTCCCCAATCGCTCAAGGTGCTTTTGGTGATTAGGGTTCCTTTTCCTTTATGTCTTTCTCTCTTGCTTTTGAGGTTCTTAGTTGACATCGATGACAAGTGCAGGGGTCTGTGATTCACCTGGGGTTCCACAATCCTCACTAACCTGTTGGTTTTTGTGGGGGCTTGTGATGGGACCAGGTGAGGATCCCTACTTGCTTTGAATTCTCTTGAGCTTGCAGATAAGGATGTGAGCAAAAGGAACATACTCTATATGGCGTCATGACTTGGCTGCTGCCTGCAGCCCCGATTTCGGCCCGTTTGCTCCCAGTTTGACATGTTGATGCTTACTTTTGACTTATGTTTTGCTGCCGTTGCTGGAGCATTTCGGCCTGGCAGCCCTGTCTCTTGAAGCACAACATCTGAATCTTACCCTGTCTTGAATCTTTGACAGCTGTGTCTGTGGATTTTTAGACTAGGTACAGTTTTGGCCTTAAAAGAGGATTGATGGTTTAAGGGTAAAGGCATCAGTGGCTGTTAGGTTCTAAGGAAGAGGAGGCCTGGTTTGTTTAAAGATGGCAGCCTGATAAGGCAATGACAGGCCTCTTTCAGGCCTGGATTTGATGTGGAATGGAGCATAGTAAGATTCTATTTGCAAAACATGGCATTAGCCTCTTGGGAAACAGTGATGGGGTAAGCTCTAATGGACTTTGGCCAGTGATTAGTTACCTTATTTTGCCATCTGAACAGCTACATGCATTGTATGATTTATTTTGGCCAAGTGGGCTTGATCTTGGGTACTCAAATTGTATGTGTGTCCATATCTGGATGTTGTGACAGGGCAGGCATTTCTTCCATTCCAAAATGCCTTACATGATGCATATCTTGGGGCAACTGTACATGGTGTAGAATGAAGTCGCACTCAATCTTGTCATGCCCAAAGTGGTTGGTTGCATGTTTGGAGTCTGATTAACTGCAGGCTGGCCCAGCAAGATTCCTGTGTACACAGGTCTTGAATCTGTACAATGACAGGTTGTTTTCACCTACCCATAAGGCCTTGCATGATGCACGCCTTGGGGTACTTACAATTGGCCAAATGTGAAGCTGCAATATGGTTTGTCATGCCCAAGAAGTTTACTTGGTTGCATGCCCGAAGTGTAATTAATTGCAGGCTGGTCCTTCCAGTTGCCTGTGTGTACATTCCCTGAATTTGCTGTAGGGCAGGCTGTTCTTACCTACCTTGCATAATGCTTGTCTTGGATCACTTCAAGGTACTTGTGTATACATATCTTGGATCTGAAATGTGGCAAGAAGTTCTTATATGCCCATGATATCTTGCATGATGCATATCTTATGGATAACTATGGATGATATAATCTGAGGCTGCAATCTGACTTATATTGTGCAAGAGGGTCACTTGGGTACATGACAGGAATCTGATTATGAATATACCCCGCCCTCCCACCCTGTTTTATCATGACTTAATGGGTGTCGTCACTTGGTGTGCTATGACAAGACTGGAAGTGTTAGATGGTGCCCTGTCATGGGCTGTTTATGTCTTTAATTGACAATGACCCTAGTTGGTCTTGTCCATGTCTTGACATGACATGAATATCTTTCCCTCTCTCTCTCTTTTTAACTTTTTCTGCAGAGGGGTCAACTCTGAGGTTAAGAAAACCATGTTTTGTCGCATTATTAGACCTGCCTTGGAGTACAGATCTGCAATATGGGTTGATAAATCTGACTTAGAGGCTGTAGTGTCCAAAGCCATGTCTGTTGCCATGAGATTGTCTGATGAAAATGAAGTTAGGCAGAAAACTTCCCTGAACTTGTTTTCAGTCAGTGACATGGGGGAGGACATCTTGGATGACCTCAAGGGTCTACCCACTCTCGGCACTAGACTGAAATTTCAACTCAAGGCAGGAAGCCTACCTTTGAACAGCAAACAGAAGCAGAGAAGAAAGGGGGAGTGCAATTGCCCGTTGTGTGGGCAATCTGAAGACAATACTCATTTTATGATACACTGTCCGGGGTTCTCTCACCAAAGAGACGCTCTCTTCAAATCTATCAAAGGAATTGTGCATGTACCTCTGTTTACCAACTTTGAAAGTCTCAAGGCTGAGCCAAAAGCCCAGGCCCTCTTAAGGCCTAATTATTGGGCAAATCACACACAACAGATTGATGTTTGTGTGAAGGGATTTCTAGAGGATATCTGGAAAACCCGGATTAATTCTATATGTGAAGATAAGTCTTACTACCAACGTCAGCCCCTGACAGAGGCAAGTTTTGTCCCTTTTGTTTCCGCTCAAACTGGGCCTGGGGTCAATGGCCACAAGGCTACGGCAAACAACGTCTTATGAGTACAATCTTTTTAACTTTTTCTGCACCCTCTCTCCCCTGTGGTTTGTTTATTTTTGTGAGCAGAAAAAAAAAGAGGGACAGAGAGAGAGAGAGAGAGAGAGAGAGAGAGGGACAGAGGGACAGAGAGGGAGAGAGAGAGGGAGAGATCAGGAAACAAAAAAAATAAAAAAATGGGGGGGGGGGGTGGGGGGGGGGGTGGGGGGGGGGGGGGGGGGGGGGGGGTGGGGGGGCGGGGGGGGGTTGACTGAGCCCGTGGTGCTCAGCAGTTGCTGGTGATGCTTAGTCACCCCCCCCCACCCCACATTTTTCTTTTCTCTTTGTTGCCCCCTCTCGAGACCCGAACACTTGCTGCTCTCAGCCCCCGACATGCTTGGTTTTTTTTGTTTTTGATCTGGAATGTAGAGGTTGTTTCCTAATGATGCCAACTTGTGGACCATTTGCATGACAGGTGCCCGCTTATGGGGAAAGAGAAGAAGTCCCCTGCCCCAAAGAAAGGGGCGGACAATGCGTTTGCTCTGGGCACGTGTGACGCGCCATGGCGTCTCACGGTTAACCAGCCCCGTCGACAGCTGCAGCGGAGGGCTTGTCTGCCACCGAGGGCAGTACCCCCCTCTTGTCCACATCTTGGATGCGCCAGGGGCCGGTTCAGTCAGCTCTCCTTTGGGAGGTTGTTGCTGAGCCGGATTGTCGCGGCCCTTTGCCTTGAGGGCAGGGGGTCGGGACGCAGGAGGGGCTGCCCCTGTGGTGGGTAGTGGCAGCGATAGGTACGGGGGGCTGAAGCACCCTTGAGTGCCCAAGGCACTCAAGGAGGTGGAGGCGCTCACTAGATGGAGCCCCGCACACCGGGTTTGGTGGGGGTGGCTCCACAGGGGTGGTGGTAGCTTAGTGGGACTTAGTGGGGGTGGCATAGGACTCACCATGGGCGGAGACCTTGTGGTGGGAATCGTGGGAGTCTTGGGACTCATCACGGTCCAATGGGGCCGTGGTGGGTGTGTCGCGGCCCTTTGCCTTGAGGGCAGGGGGTCGGGACGCAAGAGGGGCTGCCCTTGTGGTGGGGGTAGTGGCAGCGATAGGTACGGGGGCTGAAGCACCCTTGAGTGCCCAAGGCACTCAAGGAGGCGGACGCGCTCACTAGGTGGAGCCCCGCACACCGGGTTGCGGTGGGGGTGGCTCCACAAGGGGTGGTGGTAGCTTAGTGGGACTTAGTGGGACTTAGTGGGGGTGGCATAGGACTCACCATGGGCGGAGACCTTGTGGTGGGAGTCATGGGAGTCTTGGGACTCATCACGGTCCAATGGGGCCATGGTGGGAGGGCCAAGACTCACCGTGACTCATCACCGGGAATCGAGGGTCTTCGTGGTGGTTCACCATAAAATGACATGGTTGTTTGTGAAAACCCCGCGGACAGTCACAGAAGTATATATAGGGAGTAGTAACCCCGAGAACGGTGCAAGCCTGTTGGTGACCAAAAACTAGTGAGTAAGCGAGCGAGCCGGTAAACGACCAAGGAGTGGGGAGCTATTCCGGACTGCCATCTACCAAAGGGAATTTCCACTAGGCCCAGATTGGTGGAGGGTCTGGTGGAAGAGTAAAGGGGGACCGTTATGTCTCGGTGAGTAGCCGAAGTTCCAAGTTGGCCCAGCGGCCAGGTTGGGAGTTAGGCGAGCGCATCAAAGCGAGTAACTATGACTTGAAGGGGAACTTACCGAAGTGAGGTACGCGACACTTGGTATCAGAGCTTAGAGTTCAGTACGCGGTCGTCCTTGGGTTTGGCCTCATCATGGGGTCGGGCAAGCCAAAGCGAAAGCGGAACGGCCCGAAAGATGATTTTCCTGGTGAGCCCGATGGGGGCGACGTGTCACCGAAGCGGCCATTTGACGAAGCGATGCATGCTTTTGAAAGTGAGGCCGCTCAAGAACGGGAGAAATCTGAGGAGTCGGAGCCCGAGGAATCCCTGAGAGCTCCGACAGACCAACATATGTCTCCCATGCTAGCAGCCTTTTGGGAAGGGTTGTTGGCGTAGTTTGGCGGGATGTTGAAAGACATGTTGAAGGCGGCTAATGCCACTTCCACTAAGGCAAAATTTAAGGTGAAGCCTAAGGAACCCGACACCTTCGAGGGCGTCCGAAATCGAAGGCACTCAAAACCTGGCTCTTGGAGCTAGAGCAGTACTTCCGGCGGCCAAGTTGAGTGACGAGGATTGGGTGGAAGTGGCTCCCACCTATTTAATGGGCTATGCTCAACAATGGTGGCAGAAACGCCTTCACGACCGAGGTCCAAACCCGGACACCTTGAACTGGAGTGGGTTTAAGGAACTGATGAAGAGACAGTTTGTGCCTCTCAACGCGTCCTGACTTGCCCGGGACAAGATGAAGAATGTGAAGCAAACAGATGACATTCGGGGATATGTTCAGGCTTTCAATATGCTGTTGCTGGAAGTTGCGGACAGGGCAGAACTAGAAATGGTCTTCAACTTTGTGGCGGGACTGGCCCCATGGGCCAAGCGGAAGTTGGAGGAGAAGCCACCTAAGACTTTGAACGAGGCAATTGAGAGGGCTGAATGCTTCTCGGATGTCCCTAAGGGCGAAGTACAAGGCCGTACGGAGCTGAACCACAAGAAGACCCGGCGGGATGGTGACTCATTTCGACCGGAAAAGAAGTGGGATAGGCCACGCGGCAACAATGGCACGTGGAAATCGAAGGGAGGGCCTTCACACGCCAAGACGACACTCGGTGCTCCGAAAGGAAAATCAGGTGCGACGCCTTATGGCAGACAAAATGTGACCTTCGATGGAGTGTGCTTTAATTGCGAGCCCGGGCACATGGCTAAGAAGTGCGCAAAGCCCCGACAATTGAACATGACTCGGGCGACCACAGAGCTGTCGGGAGAGTCCATCAGCCGCTTGGTGGAAGCGGTGGTCGCCAAGATTTGCAAGGTAGGCAACTACTCTTGTGAGTTGTATCAGGAAACTGGCGCCCTACGTAAAGGAAGTCAGTTATTGTTCGTGGATGGGATAATTTCCGGAACTAATGTGTCGTTGTTGGTGGACATAGGAGCGTCACATTCCTTCATGACACCGACAACAACACGAAAGCTGGGGCTCCCGACAAGTGACGTTGGGGCCTCTATTGAGGTGCGTTCCGCCAAAAGAGAACCACAATTGGCGACGATGTTGGCGTTTGATGTTCCTCTTCAACTAGGGAGTTGGGAGGGACGTGAGAACTTCACCATTTGCGAGATCGATGGAGTGGATCTCATTTTGGGGATAACCTTTTTGAGCAAATCCGGAGCGGTCATAGATGGCCGCAAGAGAGTAGTCACGCTGCCATGTGGGAATGGTGGCGAAGTTTTACGAGTGTCGGAAATGCCCAAAACCGTAGGAGGACGAATAAACCTTCTGTCAGCAAGGGAATGGGCCGTGGAAGAGCCACACGAGCCCCAGTTTTGCTTTTACGTAAGACAAGTGAAAGGAGAAGGCAATGGGGAGCCGAGCCCAGATTGGATCAAGGGGATCTTGGAGAAATAACAGGATGTGATGCCGGAGGATTTACCAAGCGGCTTGCCACCGCGAAGAGGAGTTGACCACAAGATTGAGGTGATACCGGGATCGGAACCGCCTACCAAGGCGCCCTACCGGTTGAGCCACAGAGAGTTGGTTGAGCTGAAGACTCGGCTCAAGGATCTAATGTCAAAGGGGTACATCCGGACGAGTAAATCACCTTACGGAGCCCCGGTGCTATTCGCAGACAAGAAGGATGGGACGCTGCGGAGGTGTGTCGATTACAGGGCCCTGAATAAGGTGACTATCAAGAACCGGTACCCTTGCCAAGGATCGACGACCTCTTCGATCGGTTGGCAGGAGCGAAGTATTTCAGCCGGATCGATTTGCGCTCCGGGTATCATCAGATCCGAGTGGCAGAAGAAGATGAGGAGAAGACCGCGTGCATGACAAAATATGGTTCCTATGAGTTCTTGGTGATGCCTTTTGGGCTCACCAATGCCCCCGCGACCTTTAGCACGCTAATGAACAGCCTTTTCCAGGAGTGGTTGGATGACTTTGTGATCGTATACATCGATGACATACTTGTATACTCGAAAACAAAGGAAGAGCACCTGGAGCACCTCAAAAGGATGTTCCTGAAATTGCGAGAATGGAAGTTGTATGCCAAAGCTTCAAAGTGCGAATTCAGGGTCACAAAAGTGGAGTTCCTGAGGCATGTGATTACACAGGATGGGATCAAAATGGATGACAAGAAGGTAAGAGCGATCTTGGACTGGGAGCCTCCGACTTCGGTCCCGGGAGTGCGATCCTTCCTAGGACTCGCCTCCTATTACCAGAAGTATGTGAGAAATTTCGCCAAGATCGCGGGGCCGCTGTCAGACCTTCTGTGTAAATCCAAAGTCCGGGTATGGAACACCTTTTGTGCCCAAACTTTTGCCGAGTTGAAGCAGTGGATGGTAGAAGCTCCAGTCCTCAAAATCCCGGAGTTCGACCGTCCATTTGAGATTCATACGGATGCGTCGGACTTCACAATAGGGGGTGTACTCATGCAGGATGGACGTCCAGTGGCTTACGAAAGTAAGAAACTGAATGAAGTGGAGCGACGGTGGCCTACGCATGAGAAGAAAATGAAGACGGTGGTGCATTGCCTTGAGCTTTGGCGCCACTATGTTGGTTCCAACCCGGTGAAGGTGTTCACGGACAATGTCACGGTGAAGTATTTTGCCACGCAGCCTAAGTTGTCCCCAAAACAACTTAGGTGGCAAGATACTTTGGCGGTGTTCGACGTGGATATCCAGTACAAACCGGGACAGGACAATGTGGTGGCCGATGCTTTAAGTAGAAAGCAGCAGCTCATGTTAGTGTACAGGGGCGAGACGACGCTCCAAATGAAGATCCGGAAGGCATACCGGAAGGATGAGATGGCGAAGTCCGTGATGCGGGACTTGAGGATGGGGGTTAAATCGCAATTCCACTTGCAAAATGGACTACTCCGGTATAAGCAAAAGCGTCTCTACGTGCTGAAGGGAGGGATCAGAGATAGTCTCTTGAGAGAATGCCATGATGGCCCGCTTGCGGGCCACGGCGGAGCCAAGCGCACCGCGGCACTCTTGAAGAAAGAGTATTTCTGGCCCAAACAGAGGGAGGAGGCCGAGGAGTATGTCAAGACATGCACCACATGCCAACAAAACCGGAGCGAGTACAAAAAGCAAGCGGGGCTGTTACAACCCTTGCCGATTCCAGAGGGGTCTTGGGAAAGTGTCTCGATGGATTTCATGACTGCTATGCCGATGTCAAAAGGATTCGATGCGATCATGGTGGTGGTGGATAGGTTCAGTAAAATGGGTCATTTCATGCCCACCAAGGAGACAGCAACGGGGCAGGAGACGGGGCGACTTTACTTTGCCCACGTCTTCAAGCATCATGGACTCCCGAAGGATATTGTCTCGGACCGCGATCCAAAGTTTACGAGTAAATTTTGGAGGGCACTTTGGAAGAAGATAGATGGCCAAACAGAAAGGGTGAATTCCGTGGTAAAGCAGATCTTGTGGAATTACGTGTCGGCAGACCAATCGGACTGGGGGAGCACTTGGATGCGGCAAAGTTATGTTATAATAACATAAAACACTCCGCAACGGGAGTTTCCCCTTTCGTATTGGTCTATGGAAAAGCACCTCTGGTGCCGACAAGTTGGGCCGCCCAAGACATTGAGGAACCGGCAGCAGCAGCGGTGCTGGAAGAACGCGAGCGTTTGTTGAAGCTCGCAAAGTACAACATTGCCAAAGCTAGGAAACGGTATGAACGACAGGCGAATCGGAAGCGGAGGGAAGTTAAGTTTAAGGTAGGCACGGAGGTCTGGTTGAACATCAAAGAATTTCCGACTACCTCCGGAAGTGAGTCCGAAGTTGTGGCGTCCCACATCAAGGAGTTTGTTTCCGTACCATGGCGTCCCATGGCAAAGAACCAAACCCCACACTTGACTCTACTCTCCACTAGCTAGTTCGGCCGACTTCCTCCAAGTCCCGGCCAAGGGTGGAGCCTCTCAAGCTCCTCCCAGTGCACTCTTCTTGGCCTACTTCAAGGCCCAAGAAACGATCCTCCGAGGATCGAATCGCCTTACTGCAACAACATTGCTTGCGACCGCTCATAATGCCGCTTTTGGCATCACCTTCAGCAGGGTTCACCTTGAACCCTTTTTTACTAGGAAGATAACCTTGGACTAACCATGCGCCCCAATCACTACAATTGGGTCCGCCTTGGAATGTTGGCTTGAGGTACGGGAACACGCCGAAGCCGCACTACAACTTCATCCCGAGGCTACACGATTATAGTACGTGAACGGAAGCACGTAGCTTCCGCGTTAGCCCGCACTACAAGGCAACCCCATCGGTAACGCAGTTATAGTACGCGCACGCGCTAGGTGCGCACTAGCACGTGAACTCCCAAGGAAGGCGCAAGTTTCTTTGCCCCTTGGATGGGAGTCACCCGATTTCGGCACTACGCAAACACATGATTAATCCAATTTACCTCTCCCACTTTTGTAAGCTAGCATGCATTCTACACACTAGCCAACCATACCATGCATCACCATTCCAAACAAAATAGGACGTACAACATTTGGAAACCATTTCATTTATAAAAAAATTGTACAATACAAGTTTTTGCAATTTCCTTAGTTAGCTAAGCCGGGCTAAGCATGCATTTCCTTCCCCACGATCCAAGGTTGATGTCCCCATCAACGTTTCTTCTGCTTTTGAGGTCGCCCTTCGAAAGCTGCAACCGCCTCGGATGCGTTTCCCATTTCTGAGGCACGCACCCAAGATGCCTCCACATGATGATAGCCCTTCCATTTCACGAGATACTCCATTTCTCGATTCTTGAACCTCCTCGACTTAAGCACTGCCTCCACCTCGTACTCAGGTTCATTTTCATGATCCGACAGCACAGGTGGCGGACGCAACACTTGATGCCGATTCGGATGCGCTTCATCTTTGAAGTAAGGCTTCAAAAGGGAGACGTGGAATACCGAATGCACCTTGCTGTTTGCCGGGAGCTCCAATTCATACACATCCTCATTCATAACTTTCCGGATGCGAAAGGGTCCAGCATACGGAGGTGTTCGTTTCTACAAAATGGACAAGTCGATGAGGACATCGACTCCCTGTTGGTAGGGGTGTGTGTCACGGCCCTTTGCCTTGAGGGCAGGGGGTCGGGACGCAAGAGGGACTGCCCCTGTGGTGGGGGCAGTAGCAGCGATAGGTACGGGGGGCTGAAGCACCCTTGAGTGCCCAAGGCACTCAAGGAGGCGGAGGCGCTCACTAGGTGGAGCCCCGCACACCGGGTTGCGGTGGGGGTGGCTCCACAAGGGGTGGTGGTAGCTTAGTGGGACTTAGTGGGGGTGGCATAGGACTCACCATGGGGCGGAGACCTTGTGGTGGGAGTCATGGGGAGTCTTGGGACTCATCACGGTCCAATGGGGCCGTGGTGGGTGGGCCAAGACCAACCGCGACTCATCACCGGGAATCGAGGGTCTTCGTGGTGGTTTGTCATAAAATGACATGGTTGTTTGTGAAACCCCCGCGGACAGTCACAAAAGTATATATAGGGAGTAGTAACCCCGAGAACAGTGCAAGCCCGTTGGTGACCAAAAACTAGTGAGTAAGTGAGCAAGCCGGAAAGCGACCGAGGAGTGGGGAGCTATTCCTTACTGCCATCTACCAAAGGGAATTTCCACTAGGCCCAAATTGGTGGAGGGTCTGGTGGAAGAGTAAAGGGGGACCGTTATGTCCCAGTGAGCAGCTGAAGCTCCAAGTTGGCACAACGACCAGGTTGGGAGTTAGGCACGCGCATCAAAGCGAGTAACTATGACTTGAAGGGGAACTTACCGAAGTGAGGTGCGCGACACGGATGCTCAGTTGAGCACACCCCCGGCCACCAAGAAGGGTGAAATGTACCTTGGCAAGCACATGACCCGTTCGGGGGCCTGGTATGGGCAACTTTTGGATCTCACTCCCATAACGACCCATTCCTACGCAGCATTTGAAGGCTGCACTTGCCAAGGCCCAATGTCAGGTTCAAGGGCCTTTGAAAGCCTCCATTGCTAGCCCAATGTTGTTGATGAGGGAGGAGGAGACGAGGAGGGCCAATGAAGTGGCCAAGATAGCGAAGCGCCTCGCAGAAGTCAAGCCGGGTGAGGGTTTCTACCCTGATACACATTTTGGGGGGTGGGGGGGGGGGGGGGGGGGGGGGGGAGGAGGTGGTATAGGCCAGTTTGGAGCGGCCTAGCTGATCAGCAACGCCGCCCCCTAAGCCTGAGCGGTCAGCAAAGAAGGGCCTGGACTGCGGGGCGCCGCCGCCGGCTATGCTCCACATTTGGAATCTACTTCCAATGGCGCTCCCATAGGGGATAGCGTGGGCACATCCGGCAACGGGGACTCCTGCAACATCAGGTGACACCGGGGGCGAGTCAGACAAGCTTGCAAAGGTACAACTGTCGCACCTTGTTCTATGTTTTATCTTTTCCTTTGCATGCATCATTTTCTTTGTTGTTTGTTTCTTTTTTTGAATTTGGAGGGATTATTTGTCTTCAGGAGGCAGCAACATGGCTGGCCTCTTTGGTGCAGTCTGGTGGGGTTGCCAATGAGGGAGAGCACGTGGTGTTCATGAAGGACCCGAACACCAAAGGTAAGAAGAAGAGGCCTCGACCTCCCGAGATCCCTTTTACCATCAATGAAGGGGCTGCCGAGGAGAGAGAGAGAAGGGATCGAGGGAGAAGGAGAGAGAGGGAGTAGCGGGGAAGGGGAAGGAAATGGTCGTGGAGAAGAAGAAGAAGAAGAAGAAGTCCCATGGAGAGGAAGGGGTGAGTGTGCATGCGGAGGAGGGCAGTGGGGTAAGAAAGGAGCAAGGGAAGGAGGCTACAAAGAAGAGAGAGGGTGGGAAGAAGAACATGGCCTTGGCAATACAAGACATGGAGTTGGCAAAGATCGTGGTGCCACTGGTGGAGGTGAATCGCCATGGTGACCCCTGCGGTGCATTTTGGGAGGCTATGAAGAAGCCATCCTTCGAACTCGCAATGAGGTGGTTCCCTTTGCATATCGAGTGGGCTGATCAGCACTTTGGCGCAAAGCGGGCGTATGCCCGTGAGTTAGACTACCAGTTTCCGGGCAATTGGAGTGACACAAGGGTGATGGAGATGGTGGGGTGAAACTTGAAGGACAGGAGGTACCATGCCAGACAGATCATTTGGAGGGCAATGGAAAGGGGGCCATACCCAAACCACCTTATGGAATTACACAGGTTGGCAAATCTTGAATCATTTCATCTTCCATCGCATGTGCATTAATGATGTGGATTCGATGCAACGTATGTGTGTAATTCACCAATTGTTTGGGGGGGGGGGGGGGGGGCGCAGGTATCGTGGGATGCACTCATTGCAGGAGAGAATGATGCTGCAAACAAGGCCAAATTTGACTGGGCACATGAAGCAACAACAGTCCGCCTTGACAAGCATGAATCCACACACAAATGGGGCGTCGGCGGATCCAAGGGTTTTATCTTGCGATTTGTAAGTCGTATTTCCCTATGGATTTTGTTATGTCTTCTATCTGGCTCCATCATCGCGAAGAATTGACTTTAATTTGTGGCATGTGTAGCAACGCGTGTTTGAAAAGAAGCCATCTCCGGTAGAGTACAACTCCGTCAAGGAGCATGGTTGGCAATCCCTCATGAAGAACATGGCCAACATGGAGGGGATGAGTGCACTACAGGGCACTAGTATGGATGAGGTTGGGGGTCATGGCCACGGATTGGATAAGAGCTTTGTGGGGAACGCCGCCTCATTTAGGTTGTCGCACACCTCAGTTCGGTAAACTCCCCTTCAAGTCATAGTTACTCGCTTTGATGCGCGCGCCTGACTCCCAACCTGGCCGCCGGGCCAACTTGGAGTTTCGGCTGCTCACCGGGACATAACGGTCCCCTTCCGCTTCCCTCTAAACCCTCCACCTATTTGGGACTAGGAGAATTCCCTTTGGTAGATGGCAGTCCGGAACAGCTCCCCACTCTTTGGTCGCTTTCCGGCTCGCTCGCTTACTCACTAGTTTTTGGTCACCAACGGGCTTGCACCGTTCTCGGGGTTACTACTCCCTATATATACTTCTGTAGCTGTCCGCGGGGGTTTCATAACCAGCCATGCCATTTTATGGCGAACCACCACGAAAACCCTCGACTCCTGGTGGTGAGTCGCGGTGAGTCTTGGCCCACTCACCGCGGCCCCAATGGACCGTGATGAGTCCCAAGACTCCCCACGACTCCCACCTCGAGGTCCCACCCCATGGTGAGTCCTATGCCACCCCCACTAAGTCCCACTAAGCTACCACCACCCCTTGTGGAGCCACCTCCACCGCAACCCGGTGTGCGGGGCTCCACCTAGTGAGCGCCTCCGCCTCCTTGAGTGCCTTGGGCACTCAAGGGTGCTTCAGCCCCCCATACCTATCGCTGCCGCTGCCCCCACCACAGGGGCAGCCCCTCATGTGTCCCGACCCCCTGCCCTCAAGGCAAAGGGCCGCGACACACACCCCTACCAACAGGGAGTCGATGTCCTCATCGACTTGTCCATTTTGTAGAAACGAACATCCAAGTTGTGGCGTCCCACATCAAGGAGTTTGTTTCCGTACCATGGCGTCCCATGGCAAAGAACCAAACCCCACACTTGACTCCACTCTCCACTAGCTAGTTCGGCCGACTTCCTCCAAGTCCCGGCCAAGGGTGGAGCCTCTCCAGCTCCTCCCAGTGCACTCTTCTTGGCCTACTTCAAGGCCAAGGAACGATCCTCCCCGAGGATCGAATCGCCTTACTGCAACAACATTGCTTGCGATCGCTCATGATGCCGCTTTTGGCATCACCTTGAGCAAGGGTTCACCTGGAACCCTCTTTGACTAGGAAGATAACCTTGAACCAACCGTGCGCCCCAATCACTACAATTGGGTCCGCCTTGGAATGCTGGCCTGAGGTACGGGAACACGCCGAAGCCGCACTACGACTTCGTCCCGAGGCTACACGATTATAGTACGTGAACGGAAGCACGTAGCTTCCGCGTTAGCCCGCACTACAAGGCAACCCCCTCGGTAGCGCAGTTATAGTACGCGCACGCGCCAGGTGCGCACTAGCATGAACTCCCAAATAAGGCGCAAGTTTCCTTGCCCCTTGGATGGGAGTCACCCGATTTCGGCACTGCGCAAACACACGATTAACCCAATTTACCTCTCCCACTTTTGTAAGCTAGCATGCATTCTACACACAGCCAACCACACCATGCATCACCATTCCAAACACAATAGGACGCACAATATTTGGAACCCATTTCCTTTATCACAAATTTTTGTACAATACAAGTTTTTGCAATCGGATTCCTGAGCTAGCTAAACGGGCTAAGCATGCATTTCCTCCCCACGCTCCAAGGTTGATGTCCCCATCAACGCTTCTTCCGCTTTTGAGGTCGCCCTTCGAACGCTGCAACTGCCTCGGATGCGTTTCCCATTTCTGAGGCACGCACCCAAGATGCCTCCACAAGATGATAGCCCTTCCATTTGACGAGATACTCCGTTTCTCGGTTCTTGAACCTCCTCGACTTAAGTATTGCCTCCACCTCGTACTCGGGTTCATTTTCATGATCCAACAGCATAGGTGGCGGACGCAACACTTGCTGCCGATTCGGACGTGCTTCATCTTTGAAGTAAGGCTTCAAAAGGGAGACATGGAATACTGGGTGCACCTTGCTGTTTGGGCAGCTCCAATTCATACACATCCTCATTCATAACCCTCCGAATGCGAAAGGGACCCGCATACGGAGGTACGAACTTCGGACTCACTTCCGGAGGTAGTCGAAAATTCTTGATGTTCAACCAGACCTCTGTGCCTGCCTCAAACTTCACTTCCCTCCGCTTCCGATTCGCCTGCCTTTCATACCGTTTCCTAGCTTTGGCAATGTTGTACTTTGCGAGCTTCAACAAACGCTCGCGTTCTTCCAGTACCGCCGCTACTGCCGGTTCCTCAACGTCCTGGGCGGCCCCAACTTGTCGGCACCAGAGGTGCTTTTCCATAGACCAAACACAAAGGGGAAACTCCCGTCGCGGAGTGTTCTGTGTTATTATAACAGAACTCTGCCGCGTCTAAGTGTTCCATCCAGTCTGATTGGTCTGCCGACACGTAATTCCGCAAGAATTGCTTCACTACGGAATTCACTCTTTCCGTTTGGCCGTCCGTCGTAGGTCGGAAGGCGGTGCTCATCTTCAGCCTCGTCCCCATCTTCTTCCAAAGTGCTCTCCAGAATTTACTCGTAAACTTTGGGTCGCGGTCCGAGACAATATCCTTCGGGACTCCATGATGCTTTAAGACGTGGGCGAAGTAAAGTCGCCCTGTCTCCTGCGCGTTGCCGTCTCCTTGGTGGGGATGAAATGGGCCATTTTACTGAACCTATCTACCCACCATGATTGCATCGAATCCTTTTGACAGCGGCATAGCAGTCATGAAATCCATCGAGACGCTTTCCCAAGTCCCCTCTGGAATCGGCAAGGGTTGTAACAGCCCCGCTTGCTTTTTGTACTCGCTCCGGTTTTGTTGGCATGTGGTGCATGTCTTTACATACTCCTCTGCCTCCTCCCTCAGTTTGGGCCAGAAATACTCTTTCTTCAAGAGTGCCGCAGTGCGCTTGGCTCCACCGTGGCCCGCAAGCGGGCTATCATGGCATTCTCTCAAGAGACTATCCCTGATCCCTCCCTTTGGCACATAGAGACGTTTTGCTTATACCGGAGCAGTCCGTTTTGCAAGTGGAACTGCGATTTAACCCCCATTCTCAAGTCCTGCATCACCACTTGCCAGCTCATCCTTCCGGCAAGCCTTCCGGATCTTCCTTTGGAGCGCCTCTCGCCCTTGTACACCAACAAGAGCTGCTGCTTTCTACTTAAAGCATCGGCCACCACATTGTCCGTCCCGGTTTGTACTGGATATCCACGTCGAACACTGCCAAAGTATCTTGCCACCTAAGTTGTTTTGGGGACAACTTGGGCTGCGTGGCAAAATACTTCACCGTGACATTGTCCGTGAACACCTTCACTGGGTTGGAACCAACATAGTGGCGCCAGAGTTCAAGGCAATGTACCACCGCCTTCATCTTTTCGTGCGTCGGCCACCGTCGCTCCACTTCATTCAGTTTCTTACTTTCGTAAGCCACTGGACGTCCATCTTGCATAAGTACACCCCAATGCGAAGTCCGATGCATCTGTATGAATCTCAAACGGACGATCGAACTCCGGGATTTCAAGACTGGAGCTTCCGTCATCCGCTGCTTCAATTCAGCAAAAGCTTGGCCACAAAATGTGTTCCATACCCAGACTTTGGATTTACACAGAAGGTCCGACAGCGGCCCCGCGATCTTGGCGAAATTTCTCACATACTTCCGGTAATAGGAGGCGAGTCCTAGGAAGGATCGCACTCCCGGGACCGAAGTCGGAGGCTCCCAGTCCAAGATCGCCCTCACCTTTCTGTCATCCATTTTGATCCCATCCTGTGTAATCACATGCCCCAAGAACTCCACTTTTGTGACCCCGAATTCGCACTTTGAAGCTTTGGCATACAGCTTCCCTTCTCGCAATTTTTGGAACACCCTTTTGAGGTGCTCCAGGTGCTCCTCCTTTGTTTTCGAGTACACCAAGATGTCGTCGATGTACACGATCACAAAGTCATCCAACCACTCCTGGAAAAGGCTGTTCATCAGCGTGCTAAATGTCGCTGGTGCATTGGTGAGCCCAAAAGGCATCACAAGAACTCATATGAACCATACCTTGTCCTGCACGCGGTCTTCTCCTCATCTCCTTCCGCCACCCGAATTTGGTGATAGCCGGAGCGCAAGTCGATCCGGCTGAAATACTTCGCTCCCTGCCAACCGATCGAGGTCGTCGATCCTTGGCAAAGGGTACCGGTTTTTGATAGTCACCTTATTCAGACCCTGTAATCGACACACATCCGCAGCGTCCCATCCTTCTTGTCTGCAAATAGCACCGGGGCTCCGTAAGGTGACTCGGCCGGATGTACCCCTTTGACTAGATCTTTGAGGAGTCTTCAGCTCGACCAACTCTCTTTGGCTTCCGATCCCGGTATCACCCTCTTTTGTGGTCAACTCCCTCTTGGCAAGCTTGGTAACTCCTCTTCGCGGTGGCAGCCCGCTTGGTAAATCCTCCGGCATCACATCCTGGTATTTCTCCAAAATCCCCTTGATCCAATCTGGGCTCGGCTCCCCATCGCCTTCTCCTTTCACTTCTCTATGTAAAGCAAAAACTGGGACTCGTGTGTCTCCTCCACGGCCCACTCCTTTGCTGATAGAAGGTTTATTCGCCCTCCCACGGATTTGGGCGTTTCCGACACTCGTAAAACCTCGCCACCATTCCCACATGGCAGCGTGACTACTCTCTTGCGGCCATCTATGACCGCTCCGGATTTGCTCAAAAAGGTCATTCCCAAAATGAGATCCACTCCATCGATCTCGCAGATAGTGAAGTTCTCACGTCCCTCCCAACTCCCCAGTTGAAGAGGAACATCAAACGCCAACCTTGTCGCCAACTGAGGTTCTCCTTTGGCAGAGCGCACCTCAATAGAGGCCCCCACGTCACTTGTCGGGAGTCCCAACTTTCGCGCCGCCGCCGACGTCATGAAGGAGTGCGACGCTCCTGTGTCCACCAACAACGACACATTAGTTCCGGATATTATCCCATCCACGAACAATAACTGACTCCCTTTTCGTAAGGCGCCAGTTTCCTGATACAACTCACAAGAAAATTTGCCTACCTTGCAAGTCCTGGCGACCACCGCTTCCACCAAGCGACTGATGGTATCTTCCGACAGCTCCGTGGTCGCCCGAGTCATGTTCAATTGCCGGGGCTTCGTGCACTTCTTGGCCATGTGCCCGGGCTCCCCGCAATTGAAACACACTCCATCAAAGGTCGCCTTCTGTCCGCCATAAGCCTCCACCCGCTTTTCCTTTCGAAGCACCGGGTGCCGCCTTGACGTGTGAAGGCCTCCCTTCGATTTCCACGTGCCATTTTCGCCGCGTGGCCTATCCCACTTCTTTTCCGGTCGGAAGGAGTCACCTTCCCGCCGGGTCTTCTTGTGGTTCAGCTCCGTACGGCCTTGTCTCTCACCCCTAGGGACATCCGAAACATTCAGCTCTCTCAATTGCCTCGTTCAAAGTCTTGGGTGGCTTCTCCTCCAACTTCCGCCTGCCCATGGGGCCAGTCCCGCCACAAAGTTGAAGACCATTTCTGGTTCTGCCATGTCCGCGACTTCGAGCAACAGCACATTGAAAGCCTGGACATACCCCCGAATGTCATCTGTTTGCTTCAAATTCCTCATCTTGTCCCGGGCAAGCCAGGATGCGTTGAGGGGCACAAACTGTCTCTTCATCAATTCCTTGAACCCACTCCAGTTCAAGGTTTCCGGGCTTGGGCCTCGGTCGTGAAGGCGTTTCTGCCACCATTGTTGAGCATAGCCCCTCAAATAGGTGGGAGCCACTTCCATCCTCCCTCGTCACTCAACTTGGCCGCCCGGAAGTACTGCTCTAGCTCCAGGAGCCAGGTGTTGAGTGCCTTCCGGTTTCGAACGCCCTCGAAGGTGCCGGGTTCCTTAGGCTTCACCTTAAACTTTGCCTTAGTGGAAGTGGCATTAGCCGCCTTCAACACGTCTTTCAACGTCCCGCCAAACTGCGCCAACAACCCTTCCCAAAAGGCTGCCGGCATGGGAGGCATCTCTTGGTTTGTCGGAGCTCTCAAAGATTCCTCGGGCTCCGACTCCTCGGATTCCTCCCGCTCCTGAGCGGCCTCGTTTTCGGAAACATTAATCGCTTCCTCAAACGGCCGCCTCGGTGACACGTCGCCCCCATCGGGCTCACCGGGATCATCATCTTTTGGGCCGTTCCGCTTTCGCTTCGGCTTGCCCGACCCCATGATGAGGCCAATCCCAAGGACGATCGCGTACTGAACTCTAAGCTCTGATACCAAGTGTCGCACACCTCAGTTCGGTAAACTCCCCTTCAAGTCATAGTTACTCGCTTTGATGCGCGCGCCTGACTCCCAACCTGGCCGCCGGGCCAACTTGGAGTTTCGGCTGCTCACCGGGACATAACGGTCCCCTTCCGCTTCCCTCTAAACCCTCCACCTATTTGGGACTAGGAGAATTCCCTTTGGTAGATGGCAGTCCGGAACAGCTCCCCACTCTTTGGTCGCTTTCCGGCTCGCTCGCTTACTCACTAGTTTTTGGTCACCAACGGGCTTGCACCGTTCTCGGGGTTACTACTCCCTATATATACTTCTGTAGCTGTCCGCGGGGGTTTCATAACCAGCCATGCCATTTTATGGCGAACCACCACGAAAACCCTCGACTCCGGTGGTGAGTCGCGGTGAGTCTTGGCCCACTCACCGCGGCCCCAATGGACCGTGATGAGTCCCAAGACTCCCCACGACTCCCACCTCGAGGTCTCCACCCCATGGTGAGTCCTATGCCACCCCCCTAAGTCCCACTAAGCTACCACCACCCTTGTGGAGCCACCTCCACCGCAACCCGGTGTGCGGGGCTCCACCTAGTGAGCGCCTCCGCCTCCTTGAGTGCCTTGGGCACTCAAGGGTGCTTCAGCCCCCCATACCTATCGCTGCCGCCCCCCACCACAGGGGCAGCCCCTCATGTGTCCCGACGACCCCTGCCCTCAAGGCAAAGGGCCGCGACATAGGTTTTTGGCAAAGGGCGCGGAGTCATCAATCAGCCTCATTAGATAGCTCTGATTCCTCCACTGAGGATAGGATGAGGATGAGATGACTAGTCCTAGTCCATGTAGGTCTCAGGGTCAGCCTACGAAACCCTTGTGAGCTTTTTCAGCTCATTTCCTGTAAATATATTTCCATCTTTCTATCTTCCATCTTATTCATGTGTCGGCACCGTCCTCACCCCGATTCATGCTTGCTCAATTGTGTACCTGCTAATCAGAGAATGGAAGTTGTAAGGGTCTCCCCATCCCCAAAAACAAACCCAGGCAAAAAACAAAAACCACCCCCAATTCACCCCCAAAATCAACCCCCCCAAACCCCCCCCCCCCACCCAACACGAGGCTGCCCTCGCGACTGCAGGACATCGCCATTGGCAACGTGCTTTTTGGGTGGGGGTCGCAAGCCACGACGGTCAAGCGTCATTTGCGGGCGGCAATGCCCGACACCCCCCCCCCTGCGACGTGTTTTTTGGTCCGGGGGTCGCAAGTCCGCGACGCCCTGGCGTCGCCGGAGCCCGCCACCACTGCCTGCGGCCACGTCTTTTATTTTTTTGATTAAATATTTAAAAAAAACGATGCCAGATCGTCGCAAAAACCCACGCCCAGGCGTGGCGGAGCCCGACTCCTCTTCCTGCTGTTTTTTTTTTTGCCACGCCCAATAGTTGCTTGCAGCGACGCACTGGCGTCGCTTGGCATACCACCCCCGGCTTACACCACGTGTTTTTGGGTTTAGGATGGGATTCCCCCGGGTAGGTTAGAAAAAAAAAGGGATGCGACGCCGCGCTGTCGCCCCTAACCAACACCGTCGGTTGGAGGGGCCGCGATAGCGAGCCGTCGCTCGAAGGGGCCCCTGCCATCGGGTGCGAACGCCCGAAAAGCGACGTCCGGCAGTCGCGGGAGTTTGGGGCGGGGGCTCGCGACCCCCATACGTCGCATTTTTGCGACGTCATTTTGGCGACGCCCATGCGACTGCCGGACGTCGCAAATTCGGCGCCTGCCGCGTGCCTAAAATGCGCGCGTTTTCCCGACGTTGCGGCGTGGCTCGGGCGTCGCAAATCCTGTAGTGGACATTGATGGCAGTGAGAAGAAGGCAGGAAAACAGTTCAGTGTTCCTAGCATGCAGAGACGCCATGTAGAAGTTAGGCTCAGACTTTTATCATGGCTGGATTTTGTTGACAGTGTTCCAGCACTTACTCTCTGGGATTCTATTCTATTTTGTGGAGCTTGAATCCCAAATGGTACTTCTTTCACTACACTAGTGGTATGTGTTCCTCTAGTCATGTTCCTAATCACTTGCACATCACTGTAATAGTGGTATAATTTAAAACTATGGGAGTAGCCAGATGCACACAATTGCCTCCATTACCACTCCTGTAGTGGTATAAGTAATCACCTATATATTACTGTATTAGTGGTATGAATTTCTCCAGTGATTCCTAATCACTTACACACACCACCTGTTAGTAATCATTCCAATCCATAGTTCTCACTCAAAGAGACACCATGGATGACTCAAACAACTTACATACCACTTTGTGGGTAATCATCCCAATGACCTGCTGAGAGACGTCATCCACTCACATAACCACGTTGTGAGTGATATTGTATATTCTTAGTTTTCATAGCATGACTCTGTGAGTCATTTCGTGATCACTCAACAAGTGGTTTCGGAAGTCATTGAATTTTTCACTCCATCCATTTCGTAGCACCGACACAGGAAACGTGTCCTCTGAGTGTCGCTACGTGTCGACATAATCTCCAATATCATCCACGGACCCCGGCTTACACGTGTCCACTGGACAACGGAAGGTGGTTACTTTACCTATGACACGTCATAAGTGTTGGTTTACCTCAGTGACACGTCATTGACACGTCACAAGCGTTAATTTACCACTGTGACACGTCAGCGTCCAGACGTAAGTGGTTCGAACCACTGTCCTTAACCACTGGTGCCACGTAATGTCTTTTACCACTCACTTGTCCTAATCCACTGGTATCTTCATCACTCTGGGGCCAGGTGGTTTAGTGTCTTTTACCAATCAAAATGAGTGGTTACAAGTGGTTTAGTCCGCCGTTTTCCTTCTACTATGAATAGTTGAAAACTCTTCTTTTGCATAAAGTGGCAATGTGTTGGTTCTTGTTACCATAAATGAAAGCAACATCTTGAAGCTAAGAGGTGTATTATGCATGTGAATGGCCAAGAAGAGTGCATGTAGGAGCGTAAACAAAAGCCAAAGGGGAGCAATGCTTTGATGCTTGCCAATGGGGTAGAATGTCTTGTTCGAATTCCTATGAGCAAGAGAGCTTGGTTTGTAGCAAATGCATTGCTAGGTGAGTTGGAACCAAGCTTGGTTGTAGCTTGAGGTGAAGAAGATCAAGGTAGTTTGCATTGGTACCCCATAGAAGTCATGGATACTTGAGGAATAAAAGCATGAAGCTCAAGGAAGCCCAAACCCTAGCTTGAACTGTACAAACCCTAGCATGAGATGCACGTGAAACCCTAGACTCATGGAAACCGTCACTATAGTGTGGAAATGGTCACCGTAGTATGGGAACGGACACTATAGGCTTGGTATATAGTGACATGTAAGGACAATATAGGATGTTTTGGAGGATTTTCAAGGGCCTTTGGATGATTTGTTTGGGGGATCTTTGGGGTCTTTTGAGGAGCTTTTGGAAGACACTTTGAGGAGCTTTTGTAAGCCACTTTGAAGAGCTCTTGAAGAGGTGTTTGGATGACTGTTTGAAGGACTATTTGCGGTCATTGAAGGCCAAGTTTTGGCAAGTCTTTGGACCCTTTGGAGGGCTATGTGGAGGACCATTTGGGGTCCTTGAAGGCCAATATTTGACAAGTTTTTGGAGCCTTTGGAAGGCTGTTTGGAGGGCTGTTGGGGTCCTTGGAGGCCGATATTTGGCGAGCTTGAGGAGTCTTTGCGACTTGTTGAAGGATTATTGGGGGATCCTTGAGGGCCAGATTTGGCAGCTCTTGGGCCTTGGTGTACTGTTTGGAGTACCATTGTGCAAGCTTTGGGAGCCTTAGTGAGATTGTTTTTGAGGGACATCTTGAGGGCTCTTAAGAGTGTTATTAAGAGACCTTGAAAGGTCTTGTCTATTGTTTAAGTAAAAAAGTGTGGAGATAGGGTAGTGGGATGAGAGCATGTTGTGGTAGGAATTGCTTTAGTCTCTCTTCCTTGTAGTCTTCCACCATTTCTGTAGGCCAAAACCTTTCCGTAGGTGGAGGCAAGAGTCAGTCCAGTTTTTGGGCTGGGTTTCTTAACAGGAGCGACATTGTGGAGTATTTTTGATGTGGGGGGGGGTACCGTTTGATTTTCTTGTGTTTGGATCCCCTCCACACCTGCATGCTTGACTGTGTGCCATGTCAGTTTTGTGTGGGCGTTTGTTTTCATAGGAGGTTGGTCCGGATTTAATCACCGGCCAATCCTAGAGCGTGCTGTCGGTGGTGAAGCTGGGGTGATGACCAGTCAGACCATCATTGTTTCTCTTAGAGTGTTTGCGGTGGATGTAGGTGCAGGTACAGGTCTACGTTGGAAATCTAGTATTTCTGCTTGAACCACCAGCCGCAACAGGTTCTCTGCCCAGTTACCTTGTGGAAGGGGGATTAGAGACAGGTTTACACCCGTGTGGTTTTGGAGTTTTTCATCACGGAGGTGCCACGAGTTGCCGAGGGAAGTGCGGGTACAAACACCAGCGATATTAGTGGGTACACGAGACGAGGTGTGCGGTTCAGGCGACCTTCACCTTCAGTGTCTTCTCAGGAAAGTTCAGACTCGGAGTTAGAAGGATTCTCGCCGAGGGTGTAAGCCATTTCCGTGCCATTATTGTGGGACACGATGGAGGAGATGTATGGAGCTACCAAGGGGCCACGTAAGTACTCTGGAGCTATGGGCACCATCGAGCTTGATGACTTCATACAGAAGTTCGATAGTTTGTGTTATTTGAAACAAATGCACAATCCACAATTGTTTACGTCTTTTGTGGCGGGAAATGGGCTGTTTCAGCCCATAGACGATTACCATGAGTTTAGATTGATACGAGGAGGTGATATAAGATGGAGATTGAGGAATGGCGGGAGTATTGGTCACCTGACTATATCTCCATCACCAGAGCACAAGAGCAGTCGACGACACCAAGAGCAGCGAGGACGAACATAACACAGCAGCATACAACAACACAAATCCCCAACTACAAGCACTAGTAGTGGGACAAGTGGTACAGGAGCTAGGATATCCACTTAAGCCCCTTCTGCAGGAGCGACGCTACGGCGTGAGCGGTGAGCACATGCTCATGCGGGGCTGACGTGGCCTGAGCCCACGCTCGAGCCACGTCAGTGTGAGCTGATGCCAGCACGAGCGAAGGCCATGTCAGCAAATACCACAAGACGGGCGTTCGAAGAAATAGTACTTATTCCCGCTGGACCTATAACCGTGGGAATAGGCATGTACAGTTTGATGAAATTAGACCCTATTATAAAAGAAGAGCACATGGCTTCAATGAATAGATATGAATGTCAATTGTTGACCAAAGCTGCATATTGCAAACAAGACAACACCATTTTGAGTGACAATTGCCAAACCTGAACTCCACAAACATATCCCCTGAAAGTGGTGTGCGGCACCGCACACCACTTTCAATGGCATCTCAAGGAAAAAAACAAAAAAAAAAAAACAAAACGCCGAAAAAACCACCAAAAAGAAAGAGAAACACCTGAAAAAGGGGTTTGCGGCACCGGACACCTCTTTCAGTGGCCCACACAGTAAGAAAAAACAACCCTAAAAACCCCTAAACCCTTAAAAAATCCCAAAAAAAAAAAAAAAAAAAAAAACACCCTGGAAAGGGGTGTACTGCACCGTACACCTCTTTCAGTGGCACCTCATAGTAAAAACAAAACCCTAAAAATACTTTAAGAACCCATAAAATCCTAAAAAAACCCTAAAAACCCTAAAACAATCCCTAAAAAAGAAAAAGAAAATCCTGAAAAGGGGTGTGCGGCACTGCACACCTCTTTCAGTGGCACCGCACACTAAAAACAACCCTAAACCCTAAACCTTAAAAAACCCTAAGAAAAATCCCAAAAAAAAAACAAAAACCTATGAAAAGGGGTGTGCGGCACCGCACACCTCTTTAAGTGGCACCGCACACTCAAAACAAGACCCTAAAAAAACCCTAAAGACCCTAAAAAAACCCAACAAAAACAATCCCTGAAAAGGGGTGTGCGGCACCGCACACCTCTTTCAGGGCACTGCACACTAAAAGAAAACCCTAAGAAAAACCTAATGAACCCCTAAAAAAACCCCTAAAAAAAACTCCCCTGAGTGTGCGACATCGCACACCACTTTTAGTAGCATCTGCGGGGAAAATAAAACCCTAAGAACCGCCTATGAATACCCTAAAAACCCGAAAAACCCGAAAAAACAAGAAAAACAATTTGTGGTATCTACAGGGAAAAAAATCCTAAAAAACCTAAGGAAACCCCAAAGAACCCTATCCATCCACTATACTACTTTCCCCTTAATTACTAATCTTTATTGTGCCCACTGTCAATATTGCAACAATGGATTGGATCCTTGACAACTGTGCTCTTCATATCCTTGTCACTAGCATGCCTATAGGGACATCCTACCAACGGATATGGGTGCCATCCGCGGAAATGCGTACAGTATCTTTTTGCAAAATCCTAAGGCAGCACCACTTACATGAGCATAGGCTCACCGCTCACGATCTAGCATCCATCCCTGCTTCAGCACCATCGCCCGTGCCCGCCTTTAATTTAATTGTGGAGTTCTTCGAGGAGTTGAGAAGAAACTACCAGGGGATAAGGACAGAGAAGTTGCGGAGCTTGCAAGAGTTCCAACGAAGGCCTACTGAGAGTTTGAGGGAGGCTTACACTCGCATGAGGCGTTTGATAAACGTAACCTAAGGGGTTACATAAGCTCAGGCAGTCCAGTTCTGGTATGGGATCATGGACAATGAACTGAGGAGAAAGGTGTGGGATACAACTCTCCTACAAGTGGCCCCACCCACCTCAGCAAATGTGTTTTTGTTGGCAGAGCGGATAAAACTCAATATGGTGGAGGAACGGGTGGTTATGGTGGGGTTTGGCAAAGAGACACAACGAAGTGGAGTTCCAAGCCAACAACAGCCATTACCCTAACGTGCTCAAAGCAACAAGGAGGCTTAGACGAAGCCCAGTGAATGACAAAGGGGATCTCAGATGCAGAGGTATCTTCCTTCATTCTCAGGCCAACAACAGTCGGGTGTAACTTGTTGGGATTGTGGATGACCTCATGTTAAGAAGGATTGCCCGGAGAGAGGCAAAAGGCCGACAGAGGCACAACCTACACAATTACAATGTGGGTATTGTGGCAAGTATGGGCATGAGGAGGCCCATTGTTATGACTTGCATCCTGAGCTACGGCAGGCCAGTTCCAAGGGAACAATGGTGCCCGAGGACGAGACAATGTAGTCTAGAGAGATAGAGGAGGCAGAGGTCGTGGTGGAGGTCGTAACCAAAACCAATGAACACATGGTCAAGGTCAAGGTCATGACCAAGACATGGTGGAGAGACTTGCCCAGCTAAAGCAACGTCTTGCTGCCATGGCCACTACTCATGTTGCGCCAGCTCCAAGGCCTGAGGTTCAAGCCCCACCTGCACAACCTTCTATGCCTAGGGAAGACCAGATTGGTATGGGCTAGTTCATGTGTGGAGCCGCACTTGCAGGGCCATTGCATGTACTGGACTCTGCTGCTGCTGTCACTCGAGCAGCAACACGAGCTCTTGGAGGGAAATAGCCATGCAGATGATATGCCACCACCTGATGAGGACAAACAATTGGCATACAATGCTGAGTTGCTTCCTCATATGCCTGTGCATAGCTCACTGTGGGGTACAGTTGGGGATTTGCAGCGAGTGGCAAGCCAGTGTGTGCAGCAAGCATGGCAGGAGGCATTTCCATCGGTGGGTGAGGGAAGTTTGGTGATCACATCACCTGGACCTCCTCAGTTAGCTCCATTGGACACAGTGCCTATTATCTGACAATAACCTGACTCAGGCATTTGTTTGCTAGACTTGTTTAGAGGCATGAGCAGTAGGCTTGCAAGAGTGTTGCAAGCAAGAATAAAAGTATGCAAGTATTTATATATGGAGAAGGATGAGATTGCTCGGCGTGTTTCCATGCGTCATGTTGCCTTACTCATACGTCAGTATCCTGAGTTGTTGCATCTTTCAGCAATTCAAGGAAGACATTGCCAACAGACATTACCTTGCTGGGGGCGGATAATTTGGACCGGCATGGTGCCATTGACTTGGTGATAGCTGGATGGTCTTGCCAAGGACATTCTCCCGCAGGTCATGGTAATGGTTTACATGATGCACGATCGCATCTGTTTTGGGAGATGTTGCGAGTATTGCGTGACTTGCAGGTAAGACAAATGAAACCTCCAGCTTACATCTTGGAGAATGTTCCTCTTATAGGGGATTCTCGGGCCAGGGTTATGGCTAGTGTGCATCGGGTGCGGTCTTGGATTGGACCAGCTGTATTACTAGATGCAGCCGCAGTGGGTTCACGGGCACATAGGCCTAGGTTGTGGTGGACCAATCTTGCACCACCAAAGTTGCTCAAGAGAGCCTATGATTCCATTCAACGGCCACCCAACCTCACGGTTGAGGGCATTTTGGACCAAAGGAGGCAACCACAGAGAGTGTAACATGATGACCATCCACCTTTGGCAGTGATCAATCAAGTGGGGCAACCACGTGCGGCCTTGCCTACACTCATGAATTTTCCCTCGTCTCATGTTTTTCGAGACAATGGTCCAGGGTTGATTTGGGACAATGCGCTATAACAATTGGTGGAGCCAATTGCGGAGGAGCGAGAGCGGGCAATGGGGTTTGCTGCGGGCACTACAGCTGTGTCAGCTTGGTCAGAGGCATCACGCTGACAGGTGTTGGGTCAAGCAATGGATCTAAATTGCTTGACATGGGTTATTGGCTTGTGCATGGCTGAGCAAAGGAGATTGCAAGCATTGGTGGCTACTTCTGCACTTCCATTGGATATTGCACCATCTCTGCCAACCGGGATAGTGGAGGCAATGAGTGGGCACGATCACAGGATCGTGGGGTGAAACACCCATGGCAGATGTGGGATGAGATGCACAAAGAGAGAGTCATTGGATCTCTCAAGCAGTAGTATGAGGAGTGGGGAGAGCCATACACTGAGGACCAGTTGGAGGCCAAGATGACTAAGGTTTTTGAAGAGATTGAGAATGTTTCTTGCATAGAGGATGTTCTCAAGGTGGCTATGGCAGAGCAAGTGGAGGCTACGCCACAGTCAGGTTGGGCAGATAAGGCCCAAGAGGTTGCTATCTAGCAACCAAAGGACGCGTCTCCTACCTCCAAGCCTTGTGTACCCAAAGTTGCAGTCACAGAGGACAATTGGGAACCGGATGTTGAACTTACAGTCACTGGATGAGAGAGACGGAGGATCTGGCGATGTCTAAGGGCTTATAGAAATTGCTTTGCCTTGGGTTTGAAGGATTTGGGGAGCTTGAAGGGCCAGGAGATTCGTATTGATTTGGCAAATGACACGCCAATTTTTCGAAGGCCCTACAGGTATATTGACATGGAGAGGTCTTTGATCTAGTCACGGACTATGAAGTTGTTCGAAGCTGGATTGGTGGAGTTGTCAGGCGGGGAGTATGCCTCGGCAATGGTGATGCCATCTAAGAAGGATATCTGTGGCAATTGGACAAAAAGAAGGATGTGTGGGGACTATCGTCTTGTGAATCGTCAGATTAAGTCCGATAGATATGTCATGCCAACTCCAGAGGAGATCTTTGATGCCATTGGGTATGCAAAGGTGTTTAGCACATTGGACCTGCGATCTGGTTACCACCAATTGCCAATCAAAGAGGCTGACAAGCAACAGACGACATTCTGGGGGATTGACCAGCATGAGAAGGATTGTTTGTACCAATGGCGCTTCCTACCATTTGGGTTGAAGAACGTTCCTGCATAGTTTCAGAGGGTCATGGATAGGATTTTTGCAGGGCTAGACTTCGTCCGGTGCTACATTGATGATATTATCATCTTTAGTGCCATGGTTGAGGAGCATAAGAGAAACTTTTAGGTGGTGTTTGAGCGTTTGAGGGCGCATGGATTGAAACTGCACCATGAAAAGTGCAAGTTCTTCCACGATCAGATTGAGTATCTGGGCCACATGACATATCCTGGAGGATTGGGTGTTCAACAGACAAAGGTGGAGGCCATTGCACACATTTCACGTCCCATAGATATAAGCAAAGTTCGTGCTTTCATGGGGTTGACAAACTATTATCGACGGTTTGTCAAGGGATTTAGTAGCATTTCAAAGGCTCTTCCCAAGTTGACCAAGGTGGGTCAGGACTGGTAGTGGGAAGATGAGCAGGAGGAAGCCTTTGAAGAACTCAAGGCTCGATTGACTTCTGTACCTATTCTGAGGCGGCCTATTCGGGGGCGGCCTTTCTAGCTACATACGGATTGGAGTATGTTGGGGATTGGAGCAGTGCTCACACAGGTGGATGATGAGGGAAGAGAGTTCGTAGTGGCATATACTAGCTGCTCAAATAATGATGTTGAGGCAAAGTATAGCTCATATGAAGGAGAGTGTCTAGCGGCAGTATAGGCAGCGACTCATTTAGATGCTACTTCTATGTCAATCTCTTCACCCTTGTCACGGATCACCAACCATTGAAGTGGTTGATGGAGTCGGACAAGCTTACATGGAAGCTTGCACGGTGGGCACTTCTGCTTCAAGAGTATGACTTCCAGGTGGTACATCGAGCCGGTATAGTCAATCGGGATGCGGATGGATTGAGTCGCAATCCATGCACTAGTGAGCTTGATGATACAAGAGCTCGTTGGTATGGTGAGACGGATGAGAAGATAGTGCCAGGATGGCATGCATCTGTCTTTTTGTGCATTCTAGCAATGGGAGCTCAAGCTGGTCCATCTCATGTGATTGGTCATGTAGCTAGTGTGCATGACGATCTAGAGATTAATGAAGAGCTTGGGTGGTGCTAAGGATGTGCATGAAGATGCAGCAGCGTTGGCCTACCTTCGTACCAGAGAGATGACAGTCAGTGTGACTGCTAAGGAGAGAGATTGGATCTTGCAACGAGCCAAGAGGTTCAAGTAGGAGGGGACTCACCTACTCCGAATATGGGATGATGGACGAGTGAGAATTGTGCCTCATCCAACAAAAAGAGCGCGACTGGTACGCCATGCCCATGAGGAGTTGGGACATTTTGGGGTGCGACACACTCATACTTTGCTGCAAGGGCAGTACTGGTGGCGGGGCCTATGCTGGTGATGGTGGAACACTTCTCCAAATGGATTGAACTGGTGGCATTGCCTGACAAGGCAAGTGAGGGGGTTGCGTATGCATTCTTAAATCGAGTTCTTAGCCGATTTGATGCTCCAGCCAAGGTACTCACGGACCAGGGGAGAGAGTTCTTGGGGGAGTTTCAGGCTTTGTGTGAGCAAGCCTTAATGGACCACTGCACTACTTCTCGGGATCATTTCGATGCCGATGGCTTGGCGGAGAGAGTTGTTCAGACAGTCAAAAGGGGTTTGCGCAAGTACGGTTTGCAGAAAGGACACCTGGGAGATTGGGTCCTTCAACTGCCTTGGTTGGCTATGGGCTATAGGTTAAGCAAACAAGCTTCATTTGCCTTATTCTTACTTTACTTTCTTCTTTCAGGCCGAAAGCCAGATTTGGCTGCATCTATTTGCAGGGAGGCTGCAGTAGTCCTTGACCTTGATGATCCGGATGTGTGGACACAAGCGTGTGACCAGCGGGCAGAGTTATTCAAGAGAGTCATGCCTATGGCTTTTGAGAACCTTGCTATTGCCCAACATCGAGACACATTGAGGTATGCCACCATACGTGGAGGCGGATATCGATCGGGTGTTCGGAGATTCAACCCTAGGGACTATGTATATCTGCAACAGACAACACCTACGACCTTGGATATCACAGCAGGGCATGTGATTCTACGGGTACGAAAGGTGTTGCCTTCAGGAGTGTTGATTCTGGAGGGTCGAGATGACATGGTATGGAAGGACCATGTGCGTAATTGTGCGCCATGTCACCTTCTATGTGGATGGGAGGATAGACCCAACCTTGCAGTGGTACCTGCAGGGTTGTGTTGCATGCTGGTGGTGCAGCCACCATGCTAGTGTGTGATAAATGCTCAAGGGGGTGACACATGAGATGCTTAACACTGCCACTTGAGGAGGTTCCTAACGGAGAATGGTTGTGTCCACGATGCATTGGACAGAGATAATGGACATGACAATGGTGAGGTTGACAAGTGATCTAAAGTCTAGCTGGTGGGAGCTCAACGCCATGGATACTTGATTGAAGATCATGGATTGCAAGTAGGCGACTAACGACGGGGCTCTCTTTGCACCCTGCCTCTTGATCCATAGACTTTAGAGAATTGAGACATGTGTGATTGAAGACCCAGCGATGATCGTACTGGGATGTCAGCTATCCGGTGTTAGAGGGACATAATCACCAGCTAGGGGGGCGATTGTGGCATAGCTTTCTAAGATTGTATGTTTATGATGTGTGATGGACAACGATGTATGTTGTGGCACGATGCTTATGTGCACGACAGCTGTCATGGTTCTAGTCATGGTTAACTAGAATTACCTACTTCTAGTTAACTATGATATTTTAGATATTTATATTTATATTTTGTGTGTTGGGACTTCATTTGGTCTCATATGCCATGTGTCAAACCTCACTTGGGACATGGGGATGGGTTTTTTCTTTGTGAGGGTTGAGGAGGGCTCATCTTCTTGTAGTTGAGCCTCCATCACCTCCATAGCTCTAGGTATTGAGAGAGAGTGTGGTGAGGGCTTTGTAGGTTGGATTCCCTTAGCAAAGGTGCTCTTGGCTTGACTTTAGTTTATGTAATTGAGTGGTTCATAAGTGGCGTGTTTCCATTCCTTTATCATTGTAGCATAGTTTTCTAGGATTGTATGCTTAGGATGTGTGATGGACAGCAAGTATGTTGAGGCACGATGCTTAGGTACACGACAAAGATATGGGGCTCAATCAGAATCAGATGCGGGAGCCATACAACATTGAAGAGGAGTAACTTAGGGGTGACGGCCAGCAAAACACCAAATATTTTACGATTAGCTTTTAGCCATTAGAGAGCTCGAGCTTCAAAAACGAAGCAAACATCTAATCGACAACAGATGCATGCCAAACAAGAGATGACGTTGGTTTGTAGGAAACTGATATGAATATTGGTACCTTGAATGTAATACCAGACTTGTTTGGTATTACGCATATCTTCCAAAGATTTGTACGGACATATCCTGGTATTGACATGGGTATTGCCCAACCGCAGACCAGGCTGGTCTGGTATCAAATACCAGTATTGATATTAGTATTGATACCGGGCCTCAAACCATATACTAGTCCAACATTGCTATAAACTTCGATACTACCATTAACAATTTTGTAAACTATCTGAAAAAACGCATTGATAATTTCCCACATACATGTCCAACAACAATAATAAGAGATTTTAATCTCTTCAAGGTAGTGTGTTGCATCATTTGGGCAGCAGATGAGGTTGCTATTGGGATAGTTAGATGTGGTTCGATTGCCATGAAAGGGGGCGTGCACATCAAGGAGTGATTTGTTGGCCTTGCCTTCCTAAGGTAGAGGAGTACGCAAAGGGTTTTGATGCTTAGCACCGATACTCAGGATGAGGTTCCAAATTAGTTTAGGATAGGTGTAGCAGGAGTATTTCATCCATATACGCAAATGAAATCTCTTGATGAATAATTTTATGCATGCGTGAGAGGTTGTGCTGAGTAGGGCAAGGTTGCATGTTTGAATGCATTTGTTTTTAGTGCTGCAATGAACGATTTTGTATACCAATCGGATTTGTTTTTTTTTTGTTTGTTTTGTTTGTTTTTTGGGAGAAAGGGGAGGAAGCCCTTGAGAGCTTTCTTAAAATTATTGAAGGAAAAAAAATTAAAACCCTTAAGTACATGCCTGAAGGTTGCCATGAGGCTTGTCACATGGGGCGTGTAGTTATTCCCCAAGAGCTGTATCTAGGAAACAATGATTTTGGGTTAGACAATGAACTTAAACCATATCAGGGGTGACATAATAGTATGAATCCCCCTGTTCTCCAAAAAAAAAAAAAAAAGTATGAACGGCGATGCTATTTTCTATTTACAATAGTCGAAATGCGAAAATGATCGATGCAGTGGTCTGACCGTCTGTGTTCATCCATCCAGTTTCCAGTTTCATCTAAGTAAAGAGAGGAAATTCATCCCCATCCAACGGGCGGTGGGCCACATTCCGCAGGATCTCGTTGTTTGATTGGTTGCCGCTTAGGTGGTTTAGTGCCTGGAATGTACGAGGGAGCGTCGTAGGTCGACAGTCGACGGCGCCCGAGTTTGAACTTTGAACGCGTGCGCATCGCTCGCCGCCTGTCGTCGTGTTGACTTCTTGCCTGGCACGCGGCGCTTGCCGCGTGGCTTCTGGCGGCAATAAATCACATAGTGCCATAATAGTAAACCCAAAATTCAGCAAATGGAGTGCTAGCAGGGCTGAGTCGCTGACCTCATTTTGACATTCCTCCTACGTGAGCATCATTATTGTATGCTGGCCTGAATTTTTGTCAATCCGTCGTCCGACAGCTTGCTACCTATCCCAAATTATTTTTCCGTCGCCTCCACGAACTTATTGAACCCCCAAATCATGCATGAAATTGCTCCCGATCTCTTGTATGAAGTGGAAGGAACACATCCCGCAAGAGAACAACTGGCCAGGAACAAAAAATACAAAAACGAAAAACAAAAACATATTTCTCAAAAATATATACTGTACTGAGGGGGCCACCGACGGCCCTACCATCCGACACTGTTTACTAAATATATATAAATATATGTATGTATGTGCAGGGAGTGTGGTAAGTAAGTTGGAGAAGGAAAAGAGAGTAAGTTAAGTAAAAAGAGAAGAGGGGGACAGCGATGAAGGTCCGGCATGGCGGAGAGGAGAGGAGAGGGAGGGGGGGAGGGAGGCCGTCTTTGATCGCGCAGGCAGGCCGCGTTAATGCGCCATCAATGCTCGCTGTTTGTTGTGTCAGATGTGATCCCGGTGGCATGTAGGTGAGGGAGAAATGGCCGCAGGGTAAAAGTTGTTGCGAGGTGATGGACGAGCAGGTTGAGACAAGGTGAGCCATTCTCATCATTCCATTAAGTATTCTGTTTTTTTGTTCGGATTTCCTAATTGGAGTGTGAGGAGTATCGGAGGAATGTCTGGGGACAACGGAAGTGAGTGAGGCAGAGGGGAAAAGCAGATTGTCCCAGAGCTGGTTTTGCAATTTCACCAATCTTCCTCGCTCGCTGCTGAACATGGCTCGTATAAAGGAGAGAGCGAGTAGATAAATCATGACTGTCGTCGGTAAGAGCTTCTGTTTCATTCCGGGTGATGGTGTAGGAGTTTTTTGCGGGAAATATGTACACCTTTGGCCTGTGCCAGCCAGAGCGCGATTGAGAGAGTTATGGCGGACCTGAAAGATTAGCGTTTTATTACTTACATGGTTGTGTATGTTTGTCGTAATTCTTGTAAGAGATACGACTGAGTTCACCTAGTTTTGAATTACCATGAGTCTGCAGGTATGAATTTTGTCAGGTTTAGCCAAATGTTATGGTACATCAAAGGGGAGGATAGGATTACTCAGCTTTGCTTGGAACTGCTTATAGACTTGTTGTGCACCTGTTGTGAAGGTGCCACACTTCTGATGGCAGAAATTTTGTGATAGTTGGTCTGGTGGAGTGATTGTACTAGTTTTTCTCGTGAAGCCAGGTTCTGTTCAGTATGCCTCGATGTAAGCAAAAGGTGGCAGCTCTAGGAACATCCCAGGTTGGATAGTTGCTATCAAGGATGGTCGATCTTACTTTTTTTGTGGACATGTGTTGCTTTCTGCATGAGATTCAAGTGGTGTCTGACATGGCGCGCACTGATGGCTTGTATAGCATGTAGGGGCTCTCTAAGAGGCCACTGCTGTATGGAAGCTTGCTGCTTTAATAGATGTCAAACAGGTCCTAGACCTCCTAAGCACATGATTTAGCTACTGTGGGCTTCAGCTAGAAGAGAAGCACCAGGTGGAAGTAACCTGACGTTCATGAAATTACCATATTGACGGGTTTTTCAGGCAATTGATATGCTGAGTGGTGTTTGTAGGATGCAGCAGCCGACAGAAGTGTCGCTGGCACAAATCCTCCTTGAGAACTTGTCAGAGGTCGCCAGGGCAACATCTGATGTGGTAGTGGAACAGGAAAACTTTGGGCAGTTAGCAGAATTTTTGAAGCGGATAAGGCCCATTGCCATCGAGTTGGACAAAGGGGAGATCAAATCACCTGTAGTTGAGGATGCGGTGGAGTCCTTGATCCAACATGTACAAAGCGTGCAGCAGCTCATCGCCTTGTGCACTAGCAAGAGCCGCATTTATCTTCTCACCCATTGTCGGTCGGTTGCAAAGCAGATAGAAAATGTGACACATGTTATGGGCCGAAATTTGAGCCTCATTCGCCTCTCACCGGTGCAGGGCAAAGAGGACACAATGACATTGATTAACTCCTTGGCTCAGGACATGCAACAGGTGCACTACCAGGTGAAGGAGACTGAGGAACGCATCTGCCAGACACTAGAAAAAGACAGTGATAGCGTTCGCAGGGATGTTGCAGTGCAAACAGGCTTATTGATGGATATTGCACGTGAAGTTGGGGTAGAGGATGCATCCCGGAATCCTGGTGCTCTGAAAACAGAGATAGAACTTCTGAGGATTGATGTGCATGACACACAGGAGCCTTATGACCTGCATATGATGGATGTTATAGGCAATATTTTTGACAATTGGGTGCAGTCAAGTGAGCAGCCAAGCCCATCAGATGATATTCATACTCCAAAAAGGGATCACCATCAGCTGGAGCCTCTGTATGAAGCCTTTGTGTGTCCCCTGACCAAACAAGTGATGCAGGACCCTGTGACTTTAGAGAATGCACAAACTTATGAGCGATCTGCAATTGAGCGCTGGTTCCAGGAGTGTCGTGACAATGGCCGAGCTCCAGTGTGTCCAATGACTGGTCAGAAGGTTAGTACCACTTTGAAGCCCAGCATTGCCCTTCGCAACACGATTGAGGAGTGGACTACTCGCAATGAACAGGCTCACATTGACATTGCACGGACCCTCATTTCAGCAGGCAACTCAGTACGGGATGTACTGTATGGTCTTAAAGACTTGCAAACAGTCAGCCGCAAAAACTTCAATAAGTACAAAATACGGAATGCAGGTCTGATACCTCTTATTGTGAACTGCTTGAAGAATGAGGAGGAGGAAATACGGTCGCGTGCCTTTGTCACTCTTCGCATTCTTGCTGAAGATGATGACGAAAGCAAGGTACTGTTTTCTTCCTTTCTCACCGTCCATCTCTAACCATCGCTGAGCCAAAAGCCCAGGCCCTTTTGGGGTCTAGTTATTGGGCAAACCACATACAGCAGATTGATGTTTGTGTGAAGGATCTCTAGAGGATATCTGGAAAACTTGGATCAATTGTCTGTTTCAAGGTAAGTCAGACTACCGGCATCAGCCCCTGACAAAGGTAGTTTCTGCCCTTTTGTGTTCCGCTCAAACTAGGCGTGGGGTCAATGGCCACAAGGCTACGGCAAACAACATCCTATGAGTACATTCTAACCATGTCGTCTCTGGAGGTTCAACTCCACAAATTTAATCTCAATGGTTCCTCCAAACTCAGTCATTTTGGTCTGCCCCAAGAGCTGTGTTTCGTCTGCAGTTCAACATGGGTCAAACTCTCTCATGTGCCAAAGATGTGCCACTGGGGGCCTAGTTTTCCTCCAGAAATCCTCCTAATAACAGTTCCCAAGATCATGACAGGAAAATGGTGGTGATGGAGAAATCAGCAGATGTCTACACAAATGAATATTTAAAACACCTCCCAATATTTTTTGGGCCTCACTAGATGTGCCTCTCTGAGTGCTCTTCGGATGGTGCCCAACTGAGTGCTGAGATCTACTATCAGAATTTGCGAGTGAGCTGTATGGGCAAAAGCACCGAGCGGTGATGGCTAAACCCCAGGTTGGGGCCCCATAATCAACCACATAGCCTTCGACAGGGAAAGGATTTGAACCATGCAGCTACCAGGTTGGATTGGATGAATTGGACAGGTGTAGTAGAATGCAAATATGACAGTAGACAGATTGCTAGCAAGGGATTGGGATGAGTACGGAAGAACTGCTGGTGATGATCATGAGTAAATCTGTCTTCCACATCAATCAAATACATGCATATGTCACATGACACCTCTGCTTTTAAAATCGTGTTGCAGGAGGCAATGGGGGAGACGGACGTGATTCGTTCTGCAGTCAAGTGCTTGTCAAGGGGGTTCTCACATGAGCAAGAGGAGGCGGTGTTGTTGCTGTATGAGTTGTCAAAGTCATATCAGCTGTGTGAGAAGATTGGGGCCACCAGTGGTGCCATTCTTATCCTGGTGGGGATGACCAGTGGCCAGTTGGAGAATGGGATGGCGGCCGTGAAGGCTGACCAAATCCTGGCCAATCTGGAGCGCATTGACTATACTATTCGACAAATGGCAGAAAATGGACGAATTCATCCACTACTCAAACGGCTGGTAGAAGGTAAGACTGTTGTTTCAGGACCACCATGTTCACTGTTAGGTCGCAAAGACAATCGTGACAGTGATAATGTACAAACCGAAATGTCATGTCTTTGCTGAGATGTTACTGAATTCCACCAAACCTCAAGTCTGGTGGATTCCATATTTGCGACTTGAAGAGCTGGCAATATGTCAACTGCACTTGTTCTTTGTCTGCTTTTTAAGGCAGTGCTCCAATGAATTCTCTGCAAACTAGTAGAAGTGTTTGATGAGGTAGTTCCAACCTGGTTCAGGTCCAGAGGAGGTGCGCGTAGAAATGGCAGAAGATCTTGCTGAGGTTCCATTGACAGTGGAAGGCAAGGCCCGAGCCGCAGAGACTGTGGCAAGTGTGTTAGTGGAGATGCTGGGGAGCAACAGTCCTCCAGAACGGGCAGCAGCATTGAAGGCACTGAAGGCACTTTCGACGCTTGAGAGCAATGGAAAGCTGCTAGTTGAAACTGGTGTACTCCCTCCATTGATGCGGGATCTCTTTGTGGTTGGTGCAAACAAAGTCTCAGTCAAGCTGAAGGAGGTGTCTGCGACAGTGCTTGCCAATGTGGTCAACTCAGACGCGCATTGGGAGAGCAGTCCAATTGATATTGATGGCAACACCCTGACATCTGAGGTTATTGTGCACAACTTTCTGCACTTGATCAGTAACAGTGGTCCTGGGATTGAGGCAAAGCTTTTGCAGGTCAGTCTCTCAATCTGGGGGAGTGTATAGCTACATTGCATATTTTTTTCATATTTGTGAGGGTAAAGGTTCAAAGTTCAAAGCCTTGGATCATTTTGGATTTTTGTCATGATATACCTTGGAAATACTTGAAGATGCTCAAATATCTGCTCAGATACAGCACGTAATTTGCATACTATGGTGCAGGTGTTGGTAGGCTTGGCCTCAAGGCCAGAAGTGGTCAGTGGAGTAGTCTCGCATATCAAGAGTGCAGGGGCAACTGTGAGCCTCATCCAGTTCCTAGAAGCCCCCCAGTTGGACTTGCGGGTAATGTCAGTGAGGCTATTATACCTCCTCTCAATGCACATGGCACAGGAGCTCGCTGATGGCCTGCGGGTGACAACTCGCCAGCTGGGCACCCTTGTGAAGTTGCTGAGTGCAACTGGGGTAATGGAGGAACAGGCAGCTGCAGCTGGCCTGCTGGCCAATCTGCCTGTGCTAGACACCTACCTTACACGTGCCTTGCTAGAAGAGGGCGCTTTGCCTATTACTGTTACTAGACTTGATGAAGTTCGAAGGGGTGTTGTGCGCATTGGTGCTGGTCGTTACATGGCCCCTTTTCAGAATGGGTTGGTGGGCATCCTGTTGCGGTTCACCTTTTTGTTGGATGACCCCGCTGTTCTTTCACTTGCAAGGGAGCACAACATGGCAGTTCTGTTTACTTCATTGCTACAAACGACGGGTTTGGAGGAAGTACAGGAATCTGCTGCACAGGCATTGGAGAATCTTTCGACAATGTCAAAGGAGTTATCTGAAATCCCAGACATTCCCCCTTCAAAAAAATCTTTTCTGAGTTGCTTCCCATGTATTAAGAAGCGCCCAACCCGGCCGGCAGGGATGTGTTCTGTGCATGGGGGCATGTGCTCGGCCAGAGGCACCTTTTGCCTGCTATCAGTGCAGGCCATAGGGCCCCTGGTTGCCTGCCTTGACCACAGGAATACCAGCCTTGTTGAAGCTGCAATGGGGGCTCTCTCAACCCTCGTCATGGACACAGTTGAAGTGGAGCGTGGTGTGCAGGTTTGATCTCAGTCTTCAAACCCATTTGGAGTACCAGGGCTGAGTTTTTCATACCAGGGATGTCATGCAAGCAGTGTGAGATTTCTGGCTGTGTGAATGTGATGCT
Source organism: Takakia lepidozioides (assembly GCA_030704615.1). NCBI lineage: Eukaryota > Viridiplantae > Streptophyta > Takakiopsida > Takakiales > Takakiaceae > Takakia > Takakia lepidozioides. The sequence goes on along the minus strand of CM060731.1, from coordinate 35,492,797 downwards.
TCCATCATATGCCTTGTTGCTATGAAAATGAGAAATGTGACTTTGACCGGTGCGTGGTGTTGCTTAAAAGCACCTGTGCAACTAGATTGCATAAAATTGTTAGAACCAAAAGAAATTGCTGTTACGAAATTGTACATAAAGTTCAGAAGCTATGCTCTTGATGTGAGCTCCTTAAAATGCTACTTTGTGTAGTGAAAAGTGTACTTGAAACCTGAAATTGGGCTGCATGTCTGCAGGTGCTATATGCTTCAGATGCGATACAGCCAATACTGGTGATCTTGCAAGAGAAACGCACAGAGGTGTTGAGACAGCGGGCATTGTGGATGGTGGAGCGGATTCTACGCACTGAGGACCTTGCTTGTTTCATCTCAGATGACCCCAACGTTTATACTGCTCTGGTTGATTCATTCCGGTATGGCAACAATTCTGCTAAGCAGCTTGCTGAGAAGGCTCTGAAGCACTTGAACAGGATTCCAAACTTTTCTGGAGTATATCCAAAGGTATAGAAATAGCTTTGTACGATTCAAACTGGCCTTGCCCACAGGCCTAGCACAGGCTCTAGCTCGAGCTCGGTAGAGGCCCTGGTCAGGAGCTTGCAGCATGTTCAACTGCATGGAGGTCTTTCCTCAAGGCACACAACGCTGTTGTCCAAATGAAGCTGCTGTTCCTGAATGTATTGAGGTTACTCGAAACTGTAGTATAATTGAGGTGTCCTACTTGGAGATAGCTAGCCTTTCTTTTTTTCACCGGTGGGTCTGTTGTTTTAAAATAAGTTTGCAGTTCTAGTTGAGCTCATTGTATAACAGTTTGGTAGTCACATTATAGACATTTGAAGGTAGCAAGCGTAGCAATTGTTTGGTGGAATGTAGTGGACCTTTGCTTGCACTGAGCCAGATGCAAATTGTAGGCATTGTAGACAATGAAAAGATGGAATTTGTCCTGTTCATGCAAATTTAAACTTGACATCTTCAAGGGCCAGCAAGTTCAGCTTTGATTGGACTAGGTGTAGTGCTTAATATCTTTTAGTACAATTTGCCAGATTTGGCTTCTCGAATGTGTTTGAGTGGTCTTCCTAACAAGCAGTTTCATGTTGCTGCTCCATCCTGTCATCCTAGTCTTCAGTGTTGCTAACTACGTATGCTTTCACATTATTAGTCAAAAGCGTCTTTGTGCAGGGATTGCTGCTGTTCTGTGGGTGGCGGCAGCAGGTCTTTTACGGGTTGCAACTTTGAGGTAGTGTATCTGAGTGCCACAAAGTCTTGAAGGGTGGGTGAGGATTTTAGTAAGTCTTGCGTCTTTGTGGCTATGAAGCACACTATGCTTTGAGAATCCGTAAGGCCATAATCCAGCACGAGTGTGTTAAGTCCACTACTTGAGCGGGCAGTCAGTGGACTATACCTATTCTGCTCCCTCCTTCGCTCTCCCCCCCTTTTCCAAAATGCCCACCGAAGGACTTTGAGCTTCCCATGGAACGTTATAAGGGGTGTCCGCATGGGAAAATGAGGTGTCTATATCAACCACTCTGAAAGACCTACTAGTGTGTATCGGTGCTTATTACTCACGTGTCTCAATCCACGTCTGCATTTGTCCCCCTTCCTTTTTCACAGTGCCGTCCCCTATTTTCCAGAAATGACTCAGCAGCAGAAAGAAAGGGCGAGAAGTGCTGTCCTGTGGAGCTCGAGCCTCGAAGAAACGATTCAGGAGGAGAGGAGACACGACGCCAAGCATCTCTACAGCATCGCGCACACATGGCTGCCCTGTCGAGCACGCATGCCGTCCCTCCGCTCCTCCATCGCCACGCCCGCTGCATCACGCGAGGTAAGCTGTTCAGGGTTATGTTTAGGTTTGAGATCGCTCCTTCGTTTTCGGGTAACACGACGACAACCATTCATTCATTCTCACACACATTCATTTGCCACTGCACCTACTACTACGTTGAATTTGCCATCCGTCATCCATCCATTTTGGCTGGTCGCTCCCATGTAAAGAGAACATGTTCTCACGCTGCAAAATCTGAGTTTTAATGGTGCCCTCTAAGTCAAACTGGGTGAGTCTGGACTACTAAGTACATACGATTATGAAGCATTGACAAAATCTGACAGCCTTCTAGTTTCGTTCAGAGGATGAGAGATGGATGTTAAGTACATCTGTTGGATTCTATCTCGTATCTATCCTTTTCCATGTCAGGAAATAGACTACATAAAAGATTGGCAGGTCCGCCAACTGGATGAATGGGTTACCGAATATGGATGAATAATGATGTTGGGCTCCCGGGGAGTCACATCAGGGGGTAAAAAGGATGAAATGAGGGTAAAGAACTTTTGGAAACATGATGGAGACCATTCTGCAGGCAGAATGGAGTGTGGTGTCCAGTTCAAGGGAAAAGTGTACAATGTACAATGCCAGGTAAGCCACTTGGAATTGGCAGAATGAGCAACACGTGCGGTTAATGTAGCATGGAGTGGGCCAATATGGCGGGGGTCCGAGGCTGCTCGTCCGTTCCATGCCGTGCTTGCCTGCTGCAGACCAGCCACTCTCCAGGCAGAATGGTGGTAGTGTCCAGCTCAGGGAAAAGATGTAGGTGTACTATGCCAGGTAAGCCCTCTGGATATTTGGAAATGGCAGAATCAGCCACATCTGCCATCAACGTACCATGGAATGGGGCAATCATGTATGGGGTTCCGAGGCTGCTCGCCTGTTCCCTGGCATAATGGATTGCTCTTGCCCAGGCCATTCTGCAGGCAGAATGGGTCCAGAGTGGACTGTAGTGTCCAGCTGGAAAAAAATTAGGTGTAACTATGCCAGGCAAGCTCTTCTGATATTTTGATTGGCAAGTACCGTACTTACCTAGCTTATTAGGCACTTCCGTGCCTGATAATTAATAAAAATGGAAAATTATTAGGCAGATTCGTTTTTATTATTTAGGCACCTCATGGAAGATAATAGGAATAATGTAAGAACTTAATGTACACATGCAAGCTCTGACAGGATGGTACGCCGGTTTCCGGCATGTCAAATCTTCCCCACCCTCTCTTGAGGGTGACATGGAACTGAAGGAGTGTCAACTCCAGTCGGGGTTACACTGGGTTACACAACGAGGTGTGTAACTCCACTTGGGGTTACATCAGGTTACACGACGAGGTGTGTAACTCCACTTGGGGTTACATCGGGTTACACGACGAGGTGTGTAACTCCACTCGAGGTTACACAGAATGGAGTGTAACTCCAGTCGGTGTAACCCACACTTGGTCTGAGTCCAAATGTGGCTAAGTATAAAATGGACCAACCAGAGTTACATGAGAAATTGAGGTTACAGAGGGTTACACCAAGTGGAGGGTTACATCGACCGGGGTTACACCGAGTGGAGGGTTACATCAATCGGGGTTACACCGAGTGGAGGGTTACATCAACCGGGGTTACTAGAGCGTTATTTGATATGTGTTAACTCTTTGTTAGCACACCTCCATAGTTGCTAGATCTTATGTCGAGCCTTAATATAGTTCGTTTGAGAAAACATTCATCAACTCTTATCAAGGATCTATTGTTCTTATCGAAAGGCACCACGTCCATAACAAAATAACATAATGAACACTTGTTTTTTACCTCCCTCAAGATCTATTGTTGAGGTAATTGTAGGCATTTTTAAATTGTAGGCATTTTTTCCACATATTTGGACATTTTGGTATTTTTCACAGTTGTCGAGCAATTAGGCACTTCTCAGGAGCATTTTCCAAGTTTTAGGCACATTTTTCAAAAACATTCTAAATTTAATTAGGCACTTGATTTTGAATTAATTATTGCCTAATAAGCTAGGTAAGTACGGTATGGGCATTATCCACACCTCCATTGTTAGCGGTAATCTTGAATGATCAATATACGAGGCGAGATGTTTGTTTTGTTTTTGTAGCGTCGTTGAGATCCCCCAAACCGTGGCCTGAGAGCACGGGTGCTTGGTGTTGGTGGAAAGCCCTAGATGAGGAGGGGTGCACCGGCTTGGTCTCATGATTTTTGGACAAGCGGTGAGGGAAATGTGGAATTCCAAGTACTTTTGGTCGCTGGAAATTCACAAAAAATAGCAAAAATGGAAAAGTGGGCATTCCCGGACAATGGTTGGAGCCTCGACAAGAGAGATATCAAGGAAAGGTCTCTAGTTCAAATCTGGTCGTAGGCTCTGTGGAAAAAAAATGATTGGATATGGTTCAAATCTCACTTGGACTTAGATGACACTGGACACTTGGGCCAACAGCACAGGCTACTCTAGCAGTTTGTGCATATAGCAACCCATTTAGCAATTGTATAAAATGGAGGCAAGGGAGTGACTAGGGTGGCATACATTCCCCCCATATATATAGTATGCCACCTTCTGAAAGTTGGGAACATGAATTCAACCTATGGGCCATAGTCCGCAATCCAATATATTCTCCGGCGTGTAGTGGTTCATTCTTTATTGCCGCGCCTGTGATCTAAAAAGTAGTGCAACTCAAACTTATATTATTTATTCATTTCTGCATAGGCGTGGACGTGGCTACAAAATGCTTGGGATAAGTGCAGAGATGGGTCACCATGTATTTGTCAAGGAAAGAGTGCGCTGAGATACGTTTAGCTGCAATTTTCGGCATGGTATGGATAATAGCTACAAAAATCCTAACATGACTACACTATAACATGGAGCACTACAGTAGAACCCAACAACACAATATGCAAGTAAACATATCACTGTGAGTCTCCACCTTCTTTAAGTAATTAGCATGCAGCCTATAGCTCGTATCCACCTGTAGAATCCACACCATGCAATATAAAGGAAGGGGAGGGGAGAAGATCGTGAAGGTATGGGGCGCCGGCCATTGGATTTAGGGCGCAAGGGTTCCATACGAAAAAGGCTGGTTCGCATGGTGCTTTTTGGCACCACCCGGCTGGGAACCGACAGTTTTTGGTTTTTTCCTTTTTTCTCGGGACCTTGTTTTTACAAGGGTGTTGCAGCCCTGTTTTTTTTTTTTGTGCTTTTAGGCTATTGCCTAAAAAGGTAGGGCTGGTTAGTACTTGGAAAGAGGTTATTATTTTATATCTTTATTATGATATAATATATATATATATATATATATATAAAATTCAATTGAAGCTTGAATGAAGGACTACCTATAGTCATTTGTAGAATAGTAAATTATAATGCTTTAAGCATAAGTTTGCCTTTACATGGATTGCCAGCCGTATTTTGAGGTAGTTCTCTAATGAAAATGAAATAAAGTGCACGTAATTTGCTTTCTAATTTTATTAACTGTATAAATAACAAAAAAATAAAAAAATTCAATGTACTACCAATCCAATAAATATTCATAATTCATTTTATTTTATGCTAAGGATGGAGCCGTTGCGCAACTCAATATATATATATGAGACACCCTCCCCAAGGAAGGGTAAATTATGGTGTCTCTTGACCTCGAAGGGGTAGTGTCTTCCACAAAGAGGTGGACACTGGACACGTTTGTGGAGGTTGGGTATCATCACATGCTCAAGCGAGCAAACTAGAATATTCTATAGATTCTCAAATATTGTGCTACGCGAAATTATTTTTTTATTTTAGTTTTAGTTTTAGTTCTTTTTCCCGATATTCTCTTTTGAGATTATTTTGCAAACGAAACTGTACGATTTGTGCTTGCGTGAGCACAAATTTTGAATAAGTTTCGCTGGTGAAATATGGCGCAAAATATTGCTATTTATAATTTTATAATATTAAACTTAGTGTTTCACTATTCAATATTTATGTTTTACATAGGATTTTAGTTTAAATATACTGATAGACCATGTAACTTACCCTATTAATGTAGCAATATTCTATGTCCGCGTATGTCTTCTATTTCGGTTTGTAAACATGTCTCATCTGTAACTGTGGATGGTGTTCATGCTTGTTTTTTTCCTTGCTCAGGCTTTTTCTGCTCATGCTGTGCTCACTGGGTACCAACCCCCACGATTGTGACACCAATTGGAGGATTGATCCCACAACCACTTCCAAGGTGGCATGTGCCCATTACCACTAGGTTAGAACTTGGTTGTTTATGCGTTGCTCTACACTACTAGTGACGACTTCTAGGAATAATGTTGAAATGTTACAAAAAGTTCAACGATTCGGAAGGCAGTAAGTGATGTGTTTTCAACAAGAGTTCTTTTCTCTTCTTTTCGTCTGATGGAGTTCATATCTATTTATATTCTTGAAGGTGTCCTCCTAGCGGAAGGCAGTAACCCCTCGAGAGGTGAAGAGACACCATAATTTATGCTTCCTTCGGGAGGTGTCAAACATAAATGTATTCATATTCCACATTTTAAATAAAAACACAAAGATCTTACTATACTTCACATGAATTCACCTAGTGGCGGCTTGATTTTGCTTGTAATTTCTGCATGTGACTCATGCAAGAGAACATCTCAGATCATTTTGGATATCCAATGAGTTTGTTGGATTGTTCACTAAAGCTCCGGCCACACCTCGAGTTAGGAAAATGTTAAGACCAGAGTTAATAACAAGTTACCTGCATGTACAAAACCCTAATTTAGTTGTCCTTTAACATTGAGTTATCATTCATGTAAACTCCTTCCCGTACACACTTGAGCGTTGATGGTACGTGGCTCTCCCTGGTGGCCCTACCATCATGTCTACTCATTCACACCTGGTGTGATGGCGGCGGGATGGCAACTCAGTGTTACGTCGTCTCTCCCATTCCCATCTGGTCCTCTACCTCGCTCTACCAGCGTTGTTTCTTTGTTTGTTTTTGCTTTCTGGATGCTCTCATTTCGCTAGGTGTTCTTGCATAGAAATGGATACGCTTGCTCTCCACGTGCTATTCTCTCCAACATTTTTGCTGTTCTTGATCCATATAGTCTTCAAGATTGTAGAAGCAGGAAATTTTCAAGATACAGAGCCTCAATTTCATGTGGTCACCTTTGAAATACAGCTGATGATGAACGCCGTGATTTTACATCACTTCAGGGTAGCATGTAATATATATTGGTTCCATTGGCGCTGAACTGGGATATTGGGTCAAACCGCGATCGACTACTTGGTTTACGCATTTTCTTCTTGATACTTACGACGATGAAAGATGGATTCACCATTTCAGGATGACCAAGCGCATCCTTTTTTATATTGCAGCGCAACCGTGTCTTCTTGTAGAAAAACAAAATACCAAGTATCGATTAGTTGTTCCTGTTGAAATACGAGTGGCATGTACGATCTACAAATTAGCCCAGGGAGCGAATTACTTGATGTGCAGTGAATTATTTGCTATCGGACGTTCTACTGTGGCCTTAGTGATTCGTGAAATCGTTAGAGCGATCAATATAAAATTCAGATATCTCATATCATGGGCAACTGGAGACAAGATGCAAACTGTGATGAGGGAATTTTGAAATTGGTGTGGCCTACCTAGCGTTCATGGCGCCATAGATGGCTGCCAAATCTATATTCTGAAACCCTCAGGACCTTTTTCCAAGGATTACTATTACCACAAAAGTGGTGGTATAGTGTAGTCATGCAAGCTGTGGTGGACAACAATAAACAATTTCTTGACCTGTTTGTTGGGCTCCCTGGTTCGGTTAATGATGCTCGTGTACTACGAAAATCTGGATTGTACAGGAAAGCCATGTATGGCGAGTTGTTTCATCCAGACCGAGGATGTCAAGAAGCTATGCCCCCTTATCTATTAGGTGATAAGGGGTATCCATTGCTCATGTGAATTATGGTCCCTCACAAGGAGGGGCAACATACTGTTCTTGAGTCATTTTCAACCGAAAACATAAGCGTGGGCGATCAGTAGTTGAGCATTTTAGGATCTTGAAACGTATCTTTCGGGAGTTATTGGAAAAACAAAGCTCCATATTACGCTAGTTCCTGATATGGTGACCTGTTGCGCATTACTACATAATTTGATAATTGCTCGCAAGGAAATTGATATGGAGCATATCATGGCATTGATGGCTGAAGATGAAGGAGTTGAGTAAGAACAAAGAGCATATCAACACGGACCTCCTCAACCTCAACATGCTGGACCTAATAGACCTGCTAGAGATCCAATATACATGCTTGTTGAAGGTCAGGAAGTAAGTGAAGAATGTCACGGACATAGCCCAGAAGAACTTACCAGGCGTAAATACCAGAAGTTACCAAGTTATCATGTTACTGAAAGTTATCATGATATATCATAAGTTATCATTAGTTACTAAGTTATCGAGAGTTTACCAATTTATCGAGAGTAACTTGGAAAACTACTCAGGAAGCGTCTTTTGGAGGAAACTTCTCCATCAAGAAACATTTGTTTAACTAAACTTCTCTAGCGAGAAACCTTTGTTTAACCTTGGAAACTTCTCCATCAAGAAACCTCAGTTGAGGAAGCTTCTTAGTGAACTTCCTAGTAGCCAGTATATAAAGGAGGCGAGATTGGACACTATTCAGTCTCGCCAACATAAATTCAAGCTACTCTTGTTCCTAGTCCTAGTACTCCAGTCCAGCTTCCAATACTCTAGTCCAGTTTCCAGTATTTGGTACCCCAGTCTAGTTTGCAGCATTCCAGTATTCGAGCCGAGTTCCAGTATCTTGTACTCTTGTCCATTGTTAAAAAGATCATCTTGATTCATGTTTACCCATTATGCATTCGGCCACGTTGACCTTGACTTCTTGTCTAGTCTTGTATCTCTAGTATGATATCTTGTTTGTGTTCAGTCATATTCACGTCCTTGAAAGTTTGATAAGACTAAAGTTTGTTCCTTAGTTTGTTAAGATGGAAAGCACATTTGCGGAAATGGTCGCCACATTGCAGAGTCTTCAGCTCCTAGATGTAAGAACTTCGTACCTTTACCACCCAATTACAAGCTAATCAATCTCAAGATCTTGGCAACGCTCTCCACAAATTGCAACAACAAATTTCAGAGTTAAAAGAGTCGAACAATGGATCTTCAACCATACGAGTCCCTGCTGCAATAGCTCATACTGCAACGATTCATCTTCAACAAAGATCAGCATGCCCGAGAAATTTGATGGGACGAGATCAAGATTTCGCGGTTTTGTTCAACAAGTACAACTGTTCCTACGACTACATTTACAATGCTACCCCGATGAAGGTATTCAAGTGGGATTCGTGGGCACCCTTCTATCAGACACTGCTCTATCTTAGTTTGCACCGTTATTAGAAAAAAATCCACATTTACTGTACAATTTTGAAGCGTTCATGTCCGAGTTCATTGCAACGTTTAGAGAGAATGATAGTGAAAAAGTTGCAGAGACAAAGATGCGAAATCTTCGACAAAGAGCACGTCATGCTTCCGTTTATGCTGCCGAATTTGCGTGCGACCTCAACTGGAATGAGAAGAGCTTCATTAGTCAGTTTCGATGTGGGCTAAAAGATGATGTAAAAGATTTATTACTGACAATGCCAAACGTGAGCACACTGAGTGAATTCATCACCAAAGTCATTGCATGCGATAATCGTTTGTTCAAGAGAAGCGATCTGGATGGTCGACGATGCATCATGCCGTTGCTACTACGGTACCAAACACAACGATCCATCAGACATCCGGTAGTGATCATATGCAGATTGATGTTATCCGATTCAAGCCATTGACGCCATAAGAAAAACAAAGACGACGTTCGAATGGATTATGCCTCTATTGTAGAGAAGAAGATCACATAACATTGAACTGCCCCAACAAGAGAAGATTCAAAGCTCAGGGCGCAACTCAAGTGTTCGATACGAGGAGGTCGGAAAACAAAGATGTCCAGTCACAGTAAGGACCATGCGGCTGAACACCACAAATTTTTCACCAAATAATGTCTTTTTCTACCTCCAGACCCTTTACATTGCTTCACATTCTCAGTAAAAATCATAGTGCAAAAATTGAGATATATCTGTAGAATCACTTTTGGACTTAGAGGCTTCAGCATGTTTTATTGACAAAAAATTTGCAAAGCAACACAATTTAACGTTCGTAAAGAAGTAACTCTCAGCCCCCGTTGAAGTCATCGATGGACCGTTAGCATCAGGAGATGTTGACCATGAAACTCGACCACTTGAAGTGAAGCTTAAAGATCAAACATCACATATTATTTTCAACGTCATCCAGTCTCCAACGAATCCTGTGATCCTTGGACTTTCCTCGTTCGTACTTCACAATCCTGATATCGATTGGCGATCGCGAAAAATTTCTGCAAGACAAAAATGTAGAAATATCAAAGGTGTTCAACCCCTATTCCTTGGAGCTAGAGCTTTCATGAGAGCTACCAAAAAAGATGCGGCATTTGCACTTTATGCGACTCCGATCAAGACCACAACAGACAAATGTACTTCAACATTACCCGATCAATATCAAGATTTCAAGGATATCTTCGAGAAGAAAAATGTAGACATATTGCCAGAACATCGACCTTATGACTTATCCTAAATGGAGTTGGCTGCATTACGTGAATACATTGATGATAATTTGTCGAAGCACTTCATCCAACATTCAAAATCACCTGCGGGCACCTATCTTGTTTGTGAAAAAGAATGACGGATCATTACGCATGTGTGTAGATTATCGCGGTCTCAACAAAGTCACATTTAAGAATCGTTATCCGTTGCCGCTGATTTCTGGGCTTCTCGACCAGCTGGGACGAGCAAAGATTTTCACCAAAATTGATTTGAAATGAGCTCATAACGTTGTACGGATGAAAAAATGAGACGAATAGAAAATAACTTTTCAAACAAGGTATGGACATTTTGAATACAGTGTTATGCCTTTTGGTCTTACAAATGCTCCAATAATTTTTCAGCATATGATGAATGAAATCTTTCGAGAATTTTGTCATCTATTTGGAGGAGCTTACATTCCACCTAGCAGAAGCTCCAAAACAATACAAGGAGTATACAGATTAACATCGACAACTTCAACCCCAGTTCACGGTCGAAGATCGTGTAAGGTTTCTTCGACGGGACATACAAACCTCGCGACCATCAAGGAAGTTGGATTATCAACATCTGGGACCATTCAAAATTATTCGTCAAATAAATCCGGTCAGTTTTCGGCTTGAACTCCCATGAAGTATGCGCATCCATCCAGTCTTTCATGTTTCATTATTAGAATTGTATCATCACTCAAGTATCCCCGGGCGTTTCTGTACCACCTACACCGATTGAAGTCAATCAGAAAATTGAGTATGAAGTTGATGTAGTCTAAACTCTGGCATCAAGTATAAATGTCTTGAGTATTTCGTACATTAAAAAGACTACGACATCAGTGAACGAACGTGGGAACCTTGATCCAACCTCGCCAATGTATTCGACAAAGTCCAAGAGTTTCATCTACGATATCCAGCTAAGCCTCGAGCCATACGTCAATAAAACGTCACTACGATAATGTCAGCCAAGTTAGCTTTAAGATGAAGACTTTACATTCAGTGTACTTGATACACGCCAAGGACGGATGAACATCACCCATCAGTATATATAACTACACTTCCAGCACTCTTGTATCTTGTATTCGCCGGATTTTGGATTTTCTCCAACTCTAAGCAAGTCCAAAGATTTTACCGCTCATCGAGGAACTCGGCACTAGATAAGAGGATGATGTTACGGACATAGCCACATGAACTTACCATGAGTAAATACCAGAAGTTATCAAGTTATCATGTTATGAAAGTTACCATGATCTATCATGATTTATCATTAGTTACCGTAAGTTACCAAGTTACCGGAAGTTTACCAAATTATCGAGAGTAACTTGGGAAACTACTTATGAAGCGTTCTTTGGATGAAACTTCTCCATCAAGATACCTCATTTGGTTAAGGAAACTTCTCCATCAAGAAACCTTTGTTTAATGAAATTTCTCCAGCAAGAAACCTTTGTTTAACCTTGGAAACTTCTCCATCAAGAAACCTCCATTGGGGAAGCTTCTTAGGGAACTTCCTAGTAGCAAATATATATAAGAGGCAAGTGTCGCGCACCTCACTTCGGTAAACTCCCCTTCAAGTCATAGTTACTCGCTTTGATACGCGCGCCTGACTCCCAACCTGGCCGCCGGGCCAACTCGGAGCTTCGGCTGCTCACCGGGACATAACGGTCCCTCTTCGCTCTCCCGAAAGACCCTCCACCTATTTGGGTCTAGGGGAATTCCCTTTGGTAGATGGCAGTCCGCAACAGCTCCCCACTCTTTGGTCGCTTTCCGGCTCGCTCGCTTACTCACTAGTTTTTGGTCACCAACGGGCTTCCACCGTTCTCGGGGTTACTACTCCCCTTATATATACTTCTGTAGCTGTCCGCGGGGGTTTCACAACCAGCCATGCCATTTTATGGTGAACCACCACGAATACCCTCGACTCCCGGTGGTGAGTCGCGGTGAGTCTTGGCCCACTCACCACGGCCCCATTGGGCCGTGATGAGTCCCAAGACTCCCCACGACTCCCACCACGAGGTCTCCACCCCATGGTGAGTCCTATGCCACCCCCACTAAAACCCACTAAGCTACCACCACCCCTTGTGGAGCCACCCCCACCGCAACCCGGTGTGCGGGGCTCCACCTAGTGAGCGCCTCCGCTTCCCTGAGTGCCTTGGGCACTCAAGGGTGCTTCAGCCCCCCATACCTACCGCTGCCGCTGCCCCCACCACAGGGGCAGCCCCTCATGTGTCCCGACACCCTGCCCTCAAGGCAAAGGGCCGCGACACACACCCCTACCAACAGGGAGTCGATGTCCTCATCGACTTGTCCATTTTATAGAAACGAACATCCAAGTTGTGGCGTCCCACATCAAGGAGTTTGTTTCCGTACCATGGCGTCCCATGGCAAAGAACCAAACCCCACACTTGACTCTACTTTCCACTAGCTAATTCGGCCGACTTTCTCCAAGTCCCGGCCAAGGGTGGAGCCTCTCCAGCTCCTCCCAGTGCACTCTTCTTGGCCTACTTCAAGGCCAAGGGACGATCCTCCCCGAGGATCGAATCGCCTTACTGCAACAACATTGCTTGCGATCGCTCATGATGCCGCTTTTGGCATCACCTTGAGCAAGGGTTCACCTGGAACCCTCTTTGACTAAGAAGATAACCTTGAACCAACCGTGCGCCCCAATCACTACAATTGGGTCCGCCTTGGAATGCTGGCCTGAGGTACGGGAACACGCCGAAGCCGCACTACGACTTCGTCCCGAGGCTACACAATTATAGTACGTGAACAGAAGCACGTAGCTTCCGCGTTAGCCCGCACTACAAGGCAACCCCCTCGGTAGCGCAGTTATAGTACGCGCACGCGCCAGGTGCGCACTAGCACGTGAACTCCCAAAGAAGGCGCAAGTTTCCTTGCCCCTTGGATGGGAGTCACCCGATTTCGGCACTGCGCAAACACACGATTAACCCAATTTACCTCTCCCACTTTTATAAGCTAGCATGCATTCTACACACTAGCCAACCACACCATGCATCACCATTCCAAACACAATAGGACGCACAATATTTGGAACCCATTTCCTTTATAACAAATTTTTGTACAATACAAGTTTTTACAATCGGATTCCTGAGCTAGCTAAACCGGGCTAAGCATGCATTTCCTCCCCCACGCTCTAAGGTTGATGTCCCCATCAACGTTTCTTCCGCTTTTGAGGTCGCCCTTCGAACGCTGCAACTGCCTCGGATGCGTTTCCCATTTCTGAGGCACGCACCCAAAATGCCTCCACATGATGATAGCCCTTCCATTTCACGAGATACTCCGTTTCTCGGTTCTTGAACCTCCTCGACTTAAGTATTGCCTCCACCTCGTACTCAGGTTCATTTTCATGATCCAATAGCATAGGTGGCGGACGCAACACTTGATGCCGATTTGGACGCGCTTCATCTTTGAAGTAAGGCGTCAAAAGGGAGACATGGAATACTGGGTGCACCTTGCTGTTTGCCGGCGGCTCCAATTCATACACATCCTCATTCATAACCTTCCGAATGCGAAAGGGTCCCGCATATGGAGGTACGAACTTCGGACTCACTTCCGGAGGTAGTCGGAAATTCTTGATGTTCAACCAGACCTCCGTGCCTGCCTCAAACTTCACTTCCCTCCGCTTCCGATTCGCCTGCCTTTCATACCGTTTCCTAGCTTTGGCAATGTTGTACTTTGCGAGCTTCAACAAACGCTCGCGTTCTTCTAGTACCTCCGCTACTGCCAGTTCCTCAACGTCCTGGGCGGCCCAACTTGTCGGCACCAGAGGTGCTTTTCCATAGACCAATACGAAAGGGGAAACTCCCGTTACGGAGTGTTTTGTGTTATTATAACAGAACTCTGCCGCGTCTAAGTGTTCCATCCACTCTGATTGGTCTGCCGACACGTAATTCCGCAAGAATTGCTTCACTACGGAATTCACTCTTTCCGTTTGGCTGTCCGTCGTAGGTCGGAAGGCGGTGCTCATCTTCAGCCTCGTCCCCATCTTCTTCCAAAGTGTCCTCCAAAATTTACTGGTAAACTTTGGATCGCGGTCCGAGACAATATCCTTCGGGATTCCATGATGCTTTAAGAAAGTAAAGTCGCCCTGTCTCCTGCGCCGTTGCCGTCTCCTTAGTGGGGATGAAATGGCCCATTTTACTGAACCTATCCACCACCACCATGATTGCATCGAATCCTTTTGACAGCGGCATAGCAGTCATGAAATCCATCGAGACGCTTTCCCAAGTCCCCTCTGGAATCGGCAAGGGTTGTAACAGCCCCGCTTGCTTTTTGTACTCGCTCCGGTTTTGTTGGCATGTGGTGCATGTCTTGACATACTCCTCTACCTCCTCCCTCAGTTTGGGCCAGAAATACTCTTTCTTCAAGAGTGCCGCAGTGCACTTGGCTCCGCCGTGGCCCGCAAGCGGGCTATCATGGCATTCTCTCAAGAGACTATCCCTGATCCCTCTCTTCGGCACGTAAAGACGCTTTTGCTTATACCGGAGCAGTCCATTTTGCAAGTGGAACTGCGATTTAACCCCCATCCTCAAGTCATGTATCACGGACTTCGCAAGCTCATCCTTCCGGCAAGCCTTCCAGATCTTCCTTTGGAGCGCCATCTCGCCCCTGTGCACCAACATGAGCTGCTGCTTTCTACTTAAAGCATCGGCCACCACATTGTCCCGTCCCGGTTTGTACTGGATATCCACGTCGAACACTGCCAAAGTATCTTGCCACCTAAGTTGTTTTGGGGACAACTTGGGCTGCGTGGCAAAATACTTCACCGTGACATTGTCCGTGAACACCTTCACTGGGTTGGAACCAACATAGTGGCGCCAGAGCTCAAGGCAATGCACCACCGCCTTCATCTCTTTTTCGTGCGTCGGCCACCGTCGCTCCACTTCATTCAGTTTCTTACTTTCGTAAGCCACTGGACGTCCATCTTGCATAAGTACACCCCCAATCGCGAAGTTTGATGCATCTGTATGAATCTCGAACGGACGATCGAACTCCGGGATTTTCAAGACTGGAGCTTCCGCCATCCGCTGCTTCAAAAGCTTGGCCACAAAATGTGTTCCATACCCAGACTTTGGATTTATACAGAAGGTCCGACAGCGGCCCCGCGATCTTGGCGAAATTTCTCACATACTTCCGGTAATAGGAGGCGAGTCCTAGGAAGGATCGCACTCCCGGGACCGAAGTCGGAGGCTCCCAGTCCAAGATCGCCCTCACCTTTCTGTCATCCATTTTGATCCCATCCTGTGTAATCACATGCCCCAGGAACTCCACTTTTGTGACCCCGAATTCGCACTTTGAAGCTTTGGCATACAGCTTCCCTTCTCGCAATTTTGGAATACCCTTTTGAGGTGCTCCAGGTGCTCCTCCTTTCTTTTCGAGTACACCAAGATGTTGTCGATGTACACGATCACAAAGTCATCCAACCACTCCTGAAAAAGGCTGTTCATTAGCGTGCTAAAGGTCGCGGGTGCATTGGTGAGCCCAAAAGACATCACCAAAAACTCATATGAACCATACTTTGTCCTGCACGCGGTCTTCTCCTCATCTCCTTCCGCCACCCGAATTTGATGATAGCCGGAGCGCAAGTCGATCCGGCTGAAATACTTCGCTCCTGCCAACCGATCGAAGAGGTCGTCGATCCTTGGCAAAGGGTACCGGTTTTTGATAGTCACCTTATTCAGAGCCCTGTAATCGACACATCCGCAGCGTCCCATCCTTCTTGTCTGCGAATAGCACCGGGGCTCCGTAAGGTGACTTACTCGGCCGGATGTACCCCTTTGACATTAGATCTTGAGCTGAGTCTTCAGCTCGACCAACTCTCTGTGGCTCAACTGGTAGGGCGCCTTGGCAGGCGGTTCCGATCCCGGTATCACCTCAATCTTGTGGTCAACTCCTCTTCGCGGTGGCAAGCCACTTGGTAAATCCTCCGGCATCACATCCTGGTATTTCTCCAAATCCCCTTGATCCAATCTGGGCTCGGCTCCCCATCGCCTTCTCCCTTCACTTCTCTAATGTAAAGCAAAAACTGGGGCTCGTGTGCCTCCTCCACGGCCCACTCCCTTGCTAACAGAAGGTTTATTCGCCCTCCCACGGATTTGGGCGTTTCCGACACTCGTAAGACCTCGCCACCATTCCAACATGGCAGCGTGACTACCCTCTTGCGGCCATCTATGACCGCTCCGATTTGCTCAAAAAGGTCATCCCAAAATGAGATCCACTCCATCGATCTCGCAGATGGTGAAGTTCTCACGTCCTTCCCAACTCCCCAGTTGAAGAGGGACATCGAACGCCAACCTTGTCGCCAATTGCGGTTCTCCTTTGGCAGAACGCACCTCAATGGGGCCCCCCGTCACTTGTCGGGAGTCCCAGCTTTTTGTGCCGCTGCCGGTGTCATGAAGGAGTGCGACGCTCCTGTGTCCACCAACAACGACACGTTAGTTCCGGATATCATCCCATCTACGAACAATAACTGACTCATTTTACGTAAGGCGCCCGTTTCCTGATACAACTCACAAGAAAATTTGCCTACCTTGCAAGTCCTCGCGACCACCGCTTCCACTAAGCGACTGATGGTATCTTCCGACAGCTCCGTGGTCGCCCGAGTCATGTTTAATTGTCGGGGTTTCGTGCACTTCTTGGCCATGTGCCCGGGCTCCCCGCAATTGAAACACACTCCATCAAAGGTCGTCTTCTGTCCGCCATAGGCCGCTCCACCCGCTTTCCTTCGAAGCGCCGGGTGCCGCCTTGACTTGTGAAGGTCCTCCTTTTGATTTCCACGTGCCATTGTCGCCGCGTGGCCTATCCCACTTCTTTTCCGGTCGGAAGGAGTCACCTTCCCACCGAATCTTCTTGTGGTTCAGCTCCGTACGGCCTTGTCTTTCACCCCTAGGGACATCTGAGAAACATTCAGCCCTCTCAATAGTCTCGTTCAAAGTCTTGGGTGGCTTCTCCTCCAACTTCCGCCTGGCCCATGGGGCCAGTCCCGCCACAAAGTTGAAGACCATTTCTGGTTTTGCCATGTCCGCGACTTCGAGCAACAACACATTGAAAGCCTGGACATATCCCCGAATGTCATCTGTTTGCTTCAAATTCCTCATCTTGTCCCGGGCGAGCCAGGACGCGTTGAGGGGCACAAACTGTCTCTTCATCAATTCCTTGAACCCACTCCAGTTCAAGGTTTCCGGGCTGGACCTCGGTCGTGAAGGCGTTTTCTGCCACCATTGTTGAGCAAAGCCCCTCAAATAGGTGGGAGCCACTTCCACCCGATCCTCGTCACTCAATTTGGCCGCCCGGAAGTACTGCTCTAGCTCCAGGAGCCAGGTGTTGAGTGCCTTCCGATTTTGGACGCCCTCGAAGGTGCGGGTTCCTTAGGCTTCACCTTAAACTTCGCCTTAGTGGAAGTGGCATTAGCCGCCTTCAACACGTCTTTCAATGTCCGCCCAAACTGCGCCAGCAACCCTTCCCAAAAGGCTACCGGCATGGGAGGCATCTGTTGGTTGTCGGAGCTCTCAAGGATTCCTCGGGCTCCGATCTCTCAGATTCCTCCCGCTCTTGCGTGGCCTCATTTCAGAAGCATGCATCGCTTCCTCAAACGGCCGCCTCGGTGACACGTCGCCCCATCGGGCTCACCGGGGTCATCATTTTGGGCCGTTCCGCTTTCGCTTGGCTTGCCCGACCCATGATGAGGCCAATCCCAAGACGATCGCGTACTGAACTCTAGGCTGATACCAAATGTCGCGCACCTCACTTCGGTAAGCTCCCCTTCAAGTCATAGTGTTATCGCTTTGATGTGCGCGCCTGACTCCCAACCTGGCCGCCGGGCAACGGAGCTTCGGCTGCTCACCGGGACATAACGGTCCCTTTCGCTCTCCCGAAAGACCCTCCACCTATTTGGGCCTAGTGGAATTCCCTTTGGTAGATGGCGTCCGGAACAGCTCCCCACTCTTTGGTCGCTTTCCGGCTCGCTCGCTTACTCACTAGTTTTTGGACACCAACGGGCTTCCACCGTTCTCGGGGTTACTACTCCCCTTTATAATACTTCTGTAGCTGTCGCGGGGGTTTCACAACCAGCCATGTCATTTTATGGTGAACCACCACGAAGACCCTCGACTCCCGGTGGTGAGTCGCGGTGAGTCTTGGCCCACTCACCACGGCCCATGGGGCGTGATGAGTCCCAAGACTCCCAACGACTCCCACCACGAGGTCTCCACCCCATGGTGAGTCCTATGCCACCCCACTAAGTCCCACTAAGCTACCACCACCCCTTGTGGAGCCACCCCCACCGCAACCCGGTGTGCGGGGCTCCACCTAGTGAGCGACTTCGCTTCCCTGAGTGCCTTGGGCACTCAAGGGTGCTTCAGCCCCCCATACCAACCGCTGCCGCTGCCCCCACCACAGGGGCAGCCCCTCATGTGTCCCGACCCCCTGCCCTCAAGGCAAAGGGCCGCGACAGCAAGACTGAACACTATTCAGTCTCGCCAACACAAGTTCAAGCTACTCTTGTTCCAGTCCCAGTACTCCGGTCGAGCTTCCAATATTCTAATCCAGTTTCCAGTATCTGATACCCCAGTCTAGTTTGCAGCATTCCAGTATTCGAGTCGAGTTCCAGTATCTTGTACTCTTGTTCATTATTATAAAGATCATCTTGATTCATGTTTACCCACCATGCATTCGGTCACGCGCGACCTTGACTTCTTGTTTAGTCTTGTACCTCTAGTATGATATATTGTGTTCAGTCATATTACCGTCTTTGACAGAGAAAATATCTTTCTTGCAAGACAGCCGAATATGTTGTTAAAATTTACATCAAATGTCATGTAGTTCAAATGTTTTTGGGAACATACCGCTCATGGAAAATTGCAAGTACATATCACTGATATTGTATTCAAAAGAATTCGGATTTATCAGCAGATGTCAGAGATTTTCTGCATTGTTGTTGTCATCGGGAGAAGGTGCACGACTATTCACATTGTTATTGTCGTTCTGACGAGGTGCATTGTAGTTGGATGTTGATGTAGTTGCATTGCTCGCATATTGCCCAAATGTCATTATCATTATCTGGGTAAGACCAAATATTGCCTCTACCATGCTGCGCTGCGTCTGATTAGTTTTTTCGTCACGCTGCTTGTAGTATTCAAGTTGTTTATTGATCACAGCCTCTTGAGACTCTCGGATTTTGTCCAGAGATTCAGGAATCATTTTGTTACCCTTCTCCGTAACTTCCACCATGTTTAGTGTGAGCTGATAATGATTTTTTTTTTACCTCAATGCTGCCCACATAGTTGTCGATTGGGTGCCTTCGACATGAATTGAACTGAATTGTCTGAATTGTCAGTGAACACTAGCTGCCTCATGGCATCTGCCATTGCATCTTGAAACCCAGTACCGAGCTCAATTGGGCATCTTGAGTACACCCATAGACAGGGGGAGTGACATGAACAGAGAAAAAGGGAGTGTTCTTAGACTCATTTTTCCTAACTTGATGTTGAATTGGTGGACCCTTCCGTATCGGTGTTGCTCGTGGCATGTAATTGACTGTCTGTTCACCATGATTTGGAGGTAGCACTTCTTGTTGCACATAATCTGATGTATCCGAATCTAGTACATGGATACCAGGTGGGACGTAGACATTGTTCTCTTCTACAAAAGCCAATACCAGCCGGGTCTGTTATTCAATACCCTGGTTGATACCGGGCCAGACCCTACCGCAGGTTCATAGCAGATTAGGCACCCCAGTGCCTAATAATTATTAAATTTGGAATATTCTTTTTAGGCACTTAATTTTTTTTAAATGTAAATTAGATATTTTTCATGTTAGGCACATTTTATCACTTGGAACTTCTCCTTCCATCCCCAAAGGTCTCACATACCCTCTCTCTTCTTCCCCAAGACAAACCCTAAGAAAAAGTCTTTTCTAATGGAGATGGCATCCGAGCCTTTGTTTAGAGCCACAACTCCTCAAGTGGAAGTGGAAAGCATTCTTAGTTGCTTAGAGGTACCAGATTTCTATCTTGATGTTGAGGTGGTGGAGAGCATGAGTCGCTCCCTTGGAAATTTGCACATTGAAGATTGAGATGTACCTAACTTGAATGGGGATGAAGACTTCAATGATGAGCATATGCAGGATGTTCGAGACTCATTGGAACGTCCTTTGGAGGTTGTATGGACCTAGGGAGTTGGCCTATACTTTTTGAACATTTATGAAGGCATTCGTTTTTTGTTTTCAATAGAAATTATATAGAATAGGATGTTTTTAAACAATTTTACTGAATTAGGCACTTTCATATATATTTTTCCAACCTTTTAGGCATAAATCTTGAAAAATCACATATTTGCTTAGGCACTTTTTTTTTATTTCATTTGTGCCTAATCTGCTATGAACCTATGGTATATACCAGTCCAACACTGGTATAGGCCCTTTTTAGTTTTATTTATAATAAGGCGAGGAAAAAATAACTTCGGATACAAACCATGAGGATGAAACAGGGGACATTGCCCCGGAACCATAATCTAGGGAGCTGCAAGAGCTAAGGATGAGAAGGTCCTGCAACTAGAAAGCTGACAGAGAGCCGATTGAGGATCTAGCGCCTTGAGGAAAAAGACATATGGGCTTTAGAGTTGCCCTTTCTAAGAGAGCGTATGTGATGCCAATTAACATCAGAATGCAGGCTCCAACGATTGTTGATCACTAGCGGAGCTTCCAACATGACGGGAGGCAGTCGTTCAAGACAATCGTTGATTCGGAATGTCTTGTGCATAGATAGCCGCCTTTTTCCCAGGTGTTATCAAAGTGAGAGAGTAGTTGTTGTTTCCTTCCTTGCGCACATCTAGCAAGAGCCGAACAAAGCACACGCCAAGCCTTACGTGCTTCAGACATTAAGTCTGAGTGAACCCTATGCATCAATAGCTTAATACAAGGACGAACAACCAAAAACCGTCTCATTTTCCAGATGTTCCATAACGTAAAGCCCCCTAAGAGCACACCAAAGAGGACAAAAGTTCCAGGGAACACATCATGAAGATTGAGGAATAGGACCGATAAACCAACAAGAAGGTCAGAGCGACAGGGAGAGTAAAAAAAACGTATCGGGGTCCAGACATAAAAAGCCATCGGACACAACACTAAGCAATGTTCTCTTGACTCAGAGAGGCCCGAGTTACACACAACACAGGAAGGTGGTGATCCTGCGATAAAGTCAAAAACTGGGAGAATACGATTGACCACTTTCCATAGGAATCCACTCATCTTTGATGCCCTGTCTTTGCGCCAGACGTCTCTCCAGATGGCTTTCCAGTAGCGAGGTAGGGCAAGTGCAAGGTCATTTTTTTTTTTTGGTTCATATTTTCTGCCTCACTTAAGCTCCGGCCACACCTAGAGTTAACTCAATGTTAAAAGGAAGTTATAAAAAATATTTTCGCTCTGGATCCACACCTGCCGGTGGTAGCTAACATTAGATTGGGGCGGAGACAAGTTGATGTTAGGAAAATGGTAATTAACACTCAATGTTAAGTATTTATTTCATATACATTGAAATGACAATTTTAAGCTATCACCACAGAAACATGCCAAATAACATGGTGTTATGTAGCATTCCCTACGTTGCCCCCCCTTTTGGCATTCCCCTATGTTCTCCTAAGTTCCCCCGTGATCACCCAGACCTCCTTCGTCACGCCCCGCATCACCTTCGCTCTATTCGCACTACTCTGTCAATGCTCTACACGGTACAGTTGCAGACTCTAGACAATGATGGACCAGACAGGCAGAAATGGCGAAGGCCATGATAACCAAAATGAAGAGCAAGCTCCTCCGAACAGTATGTACAATCTTCGCCCATTGAATTTAATATTCGGTGAAATTCTTTTGGGGGTGATTGCAACATACAATGTCCATTTTTTGACGTAACTCCGTCATTTTTCCTGTACATAGTTTTTTGGTTTTTGTCTACAATCGTAGATTTCTATGAAATTTGTGGAAAATGACTCACAACATTGCACTTATCTCCATGTGTCGACCTTCCCAGACTTGCCACCAACCGTATCTCTAGAAGTGATGGACTTGCCACCAAAAAACCGGTACTCTAGTAGTATCTACCTTCCAAGACGTGC
The DNA here is from genome assembly GCA_030704615.1 of Takakia lepidozioides. Lineage (NCBI taxonomy): Eukaryota > Viridiplantae > Streptophyta > Takakiopsida > Takakiales > Takakiaceae > Takakia > Takakia lepidozioides. The sequence continues at coordinate 35,470,254 of CM060731.1, read as the reverse complement.
CACCAAAAACCGGTATCTCTAGAAGTGATGGACTTTATGAAAGGCCATAAGCTTTTGTTACAGTCTATAAAAAACTTGTTATGGACTCATTATTTGCTAGATTTTGTAACATTTATGGAATTTAATTGAAAAAATGAACTTTGCCCTCTCTTGCTCTTACGATAATAGATCTGGTGTGAGAGTGTTTAAACATTTTTACTCATTAAACTAAATTTAATGTACTTCATCAACCTATCAATAACACCCATTTTCATGAAGTCCTTTACAATATGAAAACCAAAATACCCCATGAACTGTCTTCATTAAATACAACCATTTATCATAGATGAAGGATGGGGCAAGGTCAAATTTTCAAAAACATGTACTTTTGTGATTATGGTCAAGTTTGGATTACGTCACCGACGGCACATGGCGGCATATATCCTCCATAACATCTTTTTTTTTTTCCCATTTGAAATGACAATGTCCCAACAATAGACGTTCAACATGATATGGTGCAAGTGAATCCATTTTTTGGCTAATTTTCACAATTTATTTTTATTTTATCTTATGGACTTTTCATGTAGGCCACATCTTCAACTTTTTGGTCAACTCTTCGCTACAACCACCCTTGGATTTCAATTCTTGAATCTGTCACAACACATTAAATGATTAGAATATATGAACAGGAAGAGGCCATGCATCAAGAGGGAGAGGTCAAGGGTCCAAAGGAGGTGGAGAGTAGGAAATGGGAAGAGAAAAATGTCTGATGAAAATGCGCAACAAAATTCTGAAACCTCTGAAGGCAGACAAAGAAAAGCCAAAATCAGACAGCCCAATTGGGAATATGCAGAGATCATATCATTGATCAATGCGAAAAGAAATGAGTATTTTGCAATTCTGGACATGGTGGACCCCCGCGACCAGTTTGAAACTGCAATAGTCAAGTGACAGTGTTATGAAATATAGAAATTCCCCACACTCCCACAATGGGCCGGCGTGTAAAGACAAGTTGGGATCAAATTATGGAGACTTCAAAAGAATTCATGACTGCAGGGGACCGGCCACAATGAGGTATACTGGGACTTGAGTCCGGCTGAGAAACCGTACTTCAATCTACCCAGAATTACAGTTGCAAGCATGTATGAAATGATAGATGCGTTTATGGGGATCAGATCCATTTTCCAGCTGCCACATACTCGTAATCTCCTGGGTTAATAACCAACCCAGCTGATATTGGAAATTCCAATACATGGTTGATAACCGGACCGGCTGGTATTGCCAAGGCAATACCCGGGTGGCATACCCGTATTATGGGCCAAAACAAGGACTATACCATGGTATGAATAGGAAATTGGCTGGGTGCACAATAGGTCAGGGTAAGAGGTTGCACATGTCAGGGAGGGCATGTCCGCCACTATGTTTCATTTCTTACCACATGTAGGGCGGGCCCGTCCCTATTCTTTATTTATTTTTAGCAAACATAGGGTGTCTTATGTGGTTGCAATAAGTGTTGGGCGGGTATTATTTTTTCTAATACCAGCCGGGTCCGGGTATTGAAAATAAATTAATTTGCAATACCAGCCGGTTCCATAGTATTGAAAGATTCCCTTAATTTTAATACACGCCGGTTCTCAATAGTAGTATGATTTTCGATTTGCGGACGGGTATCAGTAGGATGGGTATTCCAATATAATACCAGCCGGTTATCACCCGGGTATATATAATAAAAATTACCATTAAATCATTAATATGTATTGAATTTAGAAAGGTTCAGTTGATTTCATAAAGAAATTAATTATTATGTTGCAAAATTCAGTCTTTGCATTACATTATAACAGCGTTGCAAATTTTAGTATCCAAATTGAAGCAAGCTGAGTTAAAAGAAGACTGATTGCAACCCTCATCGTCAAATAAATCAGCATATGCAATGAGGTCCTCATATTCATCAATCAATTTGTCTTCCGACAAAAAGAAATCCTTGATCCCGCTCGAAACCACCTTGCAATCCGTCCGCACATCATCCGGCCAATTCTTTAAAATAGGGGCGGGCCCGCCTACATGTGGTAAGAAATGAAGCGTATTGGCGAGCCCGGGTGGACATGCCCTCCCTGACATGTCCACCCTCTTACCTAAGCACCCAGCCAATTTCCTATTCATACCATGGTATAGTCCTTGTTTTTGCCCATAATATAGGTATGCACTCGGGTATTGCCTTGGCAATACCACCCGGTCCGTTTATCAACCATAGTATTGGAATTTCCAATACCAGCCGGGTCGGTTATTCAATACCCCAGTTGATTGGTTGATACCCGGCTAGACCCTATATACCAGTCCAACAGTGGTTGCAATCAGTCTTCTTTTAACTAAGCTTGCTTCAATTAGGATACTAAAATCTGCAACGTTGTTATTATGTATTGCAAAGACTGAATTTTGCAACTTAATAATTAATTTCTTTGTGAAATCAACTAAAATTTTCTAAATTATTTAGTGGTTAATAATAATAATAATAATAATAATAATAATAATAATAATAATAATAATAATAAAATTATACCCGGGTTAATAACCGGCTGGTATTAGATTGGAATACCCATCCTATTGATACCCGTCCGCAAATCGAAAATCATGCTACTATTGAGATCCGGCGGGTATTAAAATGAAGGGAATCTTTCAATACTTTGGAACTAGCTGGTATTGCAATTTTATTTATTTATTTTTCTTTTGAGAAGGGGTAAGTAGCCCTTAAGTTAACCCTTAAGTTCCCAAGCCCTTTTTTGACTTTTTACCAATTTTGGGTACCCAGCTGCAGTAAATTGCCCCCAGAAACCTATCGAAAATCACAGATTCCAACCTTACAGCAATGGGCCCAGCTCATTTATGCATGACATACCAAAAAAGGAGCCAAGTCCACCGTGGAAATTGTGAGATTATAGTGTTTGCCCGGACCTCAAATATCAGGTCCCAAATAAAAAGTGAGAAAGAAATTGGTTTGACCAAATCAAAACCTAGTTTTATCCAATTTTGCTTGTCCCAAGACCCACCATTTTCAAATCAGTAGTGGAGTGGCTATGACCCCACTAAATTGTAGGTCCAACTGATTTTTTCACCTATGGTTGCTATGCATGCAATTACATGGGGGTTGAAATCTCAAAATTGACAAGAGAAAATGTGCCTCCAAATGAAGTATTTTTTTTTCTACAAATTTTTTAAAAGCCAATGGTACCTGTGTTTTTTCCAAAATTGCTAATTTTATGCCAAAAATGGCCTTTGGAGTGCAATCTGTTTTGGGCTTGTTTACCTGCCACGTCAGCGGTCAACAAGCCCTTTTCAGGCCCCAAAACATAAATGAGAGATCTAAGATATTTTTTGTAGGTTGAAGTTTAAAAAATAAAAAAATAAAAAAAATAAAAAATAAAATTTAGTTTTTTGCATCATACTCGAGACAAATCCCTTGTCATCAAAGCTTCAGGAGTGGGCCCCATCAGATTAGATCTGCAAAGATTAGGTCGAACTGCAAATTCAAAGTGACCCGATTCAGGTCGCTTGGGAACTTAAGGGTTAACACTTTATTAAAAATTTCTTTTCAATACTTGGACCCAGCTGGTATTAGAAAAAGTAATACCCGCCCAAATACCCCCTTTTTCTGGAAAAAAAAAAGAAAAAGCCAGAGATAACTTATTAGCTGATAATTTTGTGAATCTTTAACCCTTAAACGACGAGCCGACCCGAATCGGGTCGGCCCGATTTTTCATCCATCCGTAGCATGCACGGATGAAGTCCGGTGAACGAGCGGCTTGAACGAAAAATGTAGCGCGGAATGAGCTGCACACGCAGGTCTTTATGGCGCCCCCAATAGATAAAAACTCCGCCGTCAGAAATTTTTTGAAGTTTGGAAATTGTAAAATTTTGGGTGGAGGGGGGGGCACGGCAGTTGACCGTCGACTGGCAGGTGGCAGCGGCCATGCGGGTGGGATTTTGCAGCGGGGGCAATGCAGGGGTTGGAGTCGGGGGCTTGTGAGGCCCTCCCCAAAACGCCGAGGAACAGGGGACGGCTCGAATGAGGTGGCCCTGGCAAATAATGGGAAACCTCGGCGTGGCCCGGAAAACGTCGCCAGATTCAGGCGAAATTCCGGCCACCAATTGCCTGACCTGGAGGAGGCCGGAAATTTCACAAAATCCCACATCCCAAATGCAATTTAGGGAATTTTTGGGAAATTCTTGGGCAGGCTTGTGTAGTTCTTGGCCTATGAGGGACTGACCGTTGGAATTCCCAAATGAAGGAGAATTTGGGGGTCCCAATTGGGCCTATACCATTTTCTTTGCAAATTCTCTTTTTGGACCCCCATTCCAGTCACATACAAAGCACCCCCCCTTTCATTTTGGCAGATTGGGGTGAAATTTGGTGTGAGGGTTTGGGATTGTGCACTTTACAGGAATATAGCACTTTTTCTCCCAGGAAAATTTGGGATCATGGATAATTTGCTTGGTCAAACATGAACTTTTGCTTTTTTGTTTCCATTTTCAAAAAAATGCACCGTCTTCAAATGTTATAATCTCTCAAACTACAAGGTGGAATCTCCCTAAATTTGGGGGGCTTGTGCATCTTCTAGGTAGAAAGCAGTTTGTACGGTTCATCCACGTGGATGAACGTTGGTGGGCAGGTAGCCGCTGACGTGTGAGGGTGGGTCCCGGAATTGTCCAAAAACCCAAAAACACCTCTCCTCCTTTAGGGTTAAACTGGCCTGTCATTGCTGGCCGGGCACCTTTATCACACCAAGAGAGCATTCACTACATGAAGTACACCTCTTGATGGACTGAAATTCACTACTCCTGCAAAAATGTGAATCGAGTCTCATCTTGCAAACACACTCCTACAAACAAGTGAAACATTTGGGCTTTACATTGCAGTTGATCCCTTGAGCTTTATTGATGGCGACCTTATCTTTGAAATACCCTACAAGGAAGAGCAACAAAATGATAGGTGCGGATTGATTGGCAGGGATAGGAAGCACGATAGTCACCCCTGGTGCATAACAAAATCCACGTCCAAGGTGTCAATGCCACAATATATGCTCCAATATGTCGTTTGTGCAGGAGCTTTCGAATGCGAGAACGATTTGTGCCCACATCTCTTCCTAAGTCTCGGAACTCTAGCAATTTTGTGGGGAAGTGGAAGGATCCGTGCAGAGTTGGTGTCACTATCCCGAAGAACACATTCACATGTGCACACTGCAAATTACCTCCCACATGTACAGGTGCTTGTCATGCAAAGATGTGGTACATTGTACCCATGAAGGGCGTTGTATCCTCTACAACGGGAGTGCATTGTGGGCATCATTCGCAGAGAGAGAAGACTCTGGCCGAAGCAGGCGTAACTAAGAGCCACTTCGCCTTGCAGTTACTGCCTCCTTTGGGGGTTGGGCCCTCTCCTTATTACTTTAGGGCTTAGCCACTTGCTACTCTTTAAGGGGAGAAAATATACCTGACGTGGACAGCTTACGGATGGCGGCAAGTGTTCATCCGTAGCCGGACAGTTACATCCGAAAGAATCATTCATCCTCGAAGATATGCAGAGCGCGCAGGCCACGCGGCGCCGTACATCCGGGTTGGCGCCACCCCACATTATGGGAGAACGCGGGCTCCCTTTTGACGTTCGGTCGGCGCTCCTGCCTCCTGCGTACGGTCGCGTACTACCCGGCGGCTGGCCACCGTACCAAGTGGTACAAACCAAAACAAGTAGCTTGTGCCTCTCACACGAGCGGATGCACATTCATCCGCTCTTCTCATCCATCTCCAGATTCTCTCTAATACTTTTAAAAAAACGAAAAAGGACAAAACCAGTTGACTCGATCCCCATGCCCGTCATTATCATCCCTTTTCTCGCTTCTATCTTCCCCTTCCGATGTTTAAAAATTTACTACTTACTGGCTACCGGTACCACACCGGTACTAACGCTTGTCATCTATGGAACGTGGATGAATTATGATGTGGTTTGTCATTCATCTCCGTCTCGGTACAATGATGATGAGGTTATCCGGCAGAGGGGTACCATCGGCAGACTATGATTGGTGTAATACGTGCCGGAGTGGACGAGGCTAAAATATTCCGATGATTATCCATCCCTCTGCTAGTGAGGAGTGGATGGGGAAGGGGGTTATTCATCCGCAAGCCGGCGCGCACGGTTCCGGAGCCGTGAATAGCCGGACGGCGAGCAGAGTAAAGCCAAAAGGGAGGCAGGGCAGGCACACGCCGGCCGTACGGCCTGCGCCTCTCTGCCTTTGGTTGCTGCGTTCTGTGCTTGTGTGTCGTGCTGCACGCGAGCGTACGATTGTAGCGCGCATGCTGCCGTCGTCGTCCATGCGCTGCTCGGCTGCCTGCCGCGCTGGGGTTACTGTCGCTGTCGCTAGGGTGCGGGAGGAGAGCTGGTGGGACAGACGAAGAGTCCGTAGTTAACGACATAGACTTTGTTTTAAGTTTTTATTCATCGGAAAGCAGCATCAGTGGGGATGGAGCTCCGCGGGGGAGTGTTAGGGGATCTGTGGTGGAGCGTAACCCCAACCCTGCATTTTGGCAGGGGAAGTTTGTGAATTTGTGGTGTGGAAGTGGAGGGGGGAAGGAGGGGTATCGGTATCTCATGATGGACGTGCCTCCCAACGAGGCTTCGGTGCTGCGATGGCGAGCTGCGGATTTGCTGGCCGGAGGGGTGTCGAACAACTCTGGAGAGTCGAAGTTTATGGTGGATGATTCCGTGTTGTCGGAGCTTATGGATCTGGACCCGTTGTGCGATCAGATGTGCGAGCCGTGGATGGGGAATCAAGCAGATTTAGGGCCGAGTTACATGAACTTCTCGCCTGTGTTTTCTCCCAATTTCGGGGGAGTATCACTTTCATCGCCGATTTCGCAATCTCCCCCCGCGCAAGCTGTGTTTCCGCAGGCGGCTATGACGTCGGAGCGGTTTCAAACAGAATCTTCAGATCTTCTTCAAGTTTTGGAATCTCAGTCTCCTCCACCGTCGAGGCTGTCAGAGTTGCTGGACCATGCACATCTGGGAGGTGGTTTTTGCGGAGCTCTTCCGTCCCGGGGATACAGTCCCGGGGCTGCATCTTTGAACCCTATTTCTGGACGGGGCATTTCAAATGTTTCGCAAATGCTGCTTTCTCACCAGCTTCTAGGGGTGCCGTCTCCGGGCATTTTGGATGTAGGGGTGATAGGGAGTGTCGGGAACTGTGGCGACCTTGGAAGCTTGCCTGGCGGCCGATTCGCCTATACAGTTGGTTCGGGTGCGATACAATATGCAGGCACTGGTCTGTCGGGAGGCGTTGAGAAGGTAAAGTTGCAACAGAACACTGTGTCAGACGTGGCTGCTCCTTTGTGCAGGAATGGTGGGGAAGAGGAAGTGGTAAAATTTCCTAGTGCAGACCTGGGAAGTAAGACGAAGCGCGGTCTGAAGAGAAGCGGAGCACCATCACTACGAGATAGAGTGACGCAGGCCTTGCGGTTCATAGGGCGCTTGCGGGGGAATGTCCTTGTTCAAGTTTGGATGCCAATAGCTCAAGGCGACAAGATTCTCCTGACCACGCGAGAGCAGCCTTATGTGTTGGAGCAGGAAAATGATCGGCTCTGTTCTTACCGCATTGTTTCTGAAAAATATGATTTTCCAGCTGAGAAGGACTCGGGAGCATTCCCTGGCCTTCCTGGCCGAGTGTTTTTGCATCAGGTTCCTGAATGGTCGCCTAATGTGCAGTTCTATAGCAGCCAGGAGTTTCTACGGGTGAAGGATGCCCAAAGGTGTGATGTGCGCGGCACTCTTGCAGTTCCCGTCTTCGATCCTGTCACCAGGAGTTGTCTCGCTGTTATCGAACTGGTCATGAGGGCCGAAAAGGTTCAGTACGCCCCCGAAATAGACATCATATGTCGAGCTCTGCAGGTGTCTTTCATATCTGCCCCGGCCCCCCCCCCTCCCCCTTGTTTTATGAACATATTGTCGCAGCAGAGTGGACAGATGGGCAACCAGACTAGAGAAACGGGGATAAATACCGTGTCACCTTTTGGGAGGTGTGCTAGGGTAACAGATGAACTTCATTTGAAAAGTCTTTTGATGCCCGCACTCAAGTGGATTGGGCCCCTCGTCCATGTTGGCAATGCTCAAACCCTTGATTGCCATGTTTGCCAAGGAACCAGTAAACGATGCTGCAGTCCCCTGCATCCAAATAACTACGAACCCCATTTTCATGTGGATGTTGTCAAGATTAGTGCCAGGAGTCTTAGAACTGAAGGCTGGCTGGCGGTTGTTTGCAGGCTGTGAATTTAGCATCTTCGGATGGATTGGAATCTCCGGTAGTGCAGGTACATGCAACGATTTATGTCCAAAAATTCATGGTCAATTTTAGTAAACTCTGCTGGTAGTTTGAAGTTGAAGTTAAGTTGCTTCAGCAGCTTGTGTGGTGGCGGTCGTTGCTAAAGACAAAGTGGCTGGAAGGAGTATAGGAGATGTATTTGGGTTGTAGATGAGCCAGTCTTAGCAGTGAATCCCCAGCTAAGAATGGGTTACCAGTTGCTTACTGGTGTAGAGGTTGCATCAGGTGTGCACTCAGGGCCGACAAGCCGCGTTGGCGGAGATTACAGAGGTGTTGACAGCTGCGTGCGAGACCCATAAGCTGCCACTGGCTCAGACCTGGGTACCTGGCGGTCATCTTGGAACCAATGTCCTAACGAGCAGTGGGAGTAAGAAGGTTCTGTTTGAGGATGGAGGCAACAGCAGTAGCAGCTGTTTGCGCCTACACACAGGAGATGGTCCTTGCTACGTGAGTGATACTCGCATGTGGGGTTTCCGCCACGCCTGTTTGGAGCACACTCTGGAGATGGGACAGGGTGTTCCAGGCAAGGCCTTTGAGTCAAACCAGCCCTATTTTGAAAGTGATGTGAAGAATTATAGCAAGATTGAATATCCTCTTGGGCATTTTGCCCAGCTTTTTGGCTTGTCTGCGGCTGTCGCCATCCGCCTGAGAAGCATTCACTCTGGCAGAGATGACTTCGTCCTGGAGTTTTTCCTTCCCCCAACTTGCATAGACAGCCAAGAACAGCAATTGATGTTGAACTCCCTCTCAATCACAATGCAGCGTGTCTGTAGAAGCTTGCGCACAATAACTGATAAGGAGTTTGAGGAAGAAAGGGTAACTGTGGCCCTTGAAGAAAGTGTGGAAGGTGACAAAAAGTCGGTCAAACTTGTGGAAGATAAGAAGGTTGAAGCTCCCGCAGGACGTGGTTTTGATCCGACCACCCCAATTGTGAACCATGAGGTAAAATCTCACTCATCACCAGGTCAGCAAGAAGAGCAGCAGCAACAATTGCAGCCACCACCTCCACCCTCAGATCAGAGGCCCCAGTCACATCAGCAGTTGCATCAGCAGCTTCAAGAGACACAAGAAGAAAAATCTGGTCAATTTCCAGAGCCTCCTCCATCTTACCAGCCTGAGCAAACTGCAATGCATCTAGGAGTTGAAGTGGGAGAGTTAGGATCCACAAATGTAGCGCAGGATGCTGCTGCAAATTACAGGCGAAGGCTTGACAGGAGGCGAGGGACGACTGAGAAGACAATTGGCCTGAATGTCCTTCAGCAGTACTTTGCTGGGAGCCTGAAGGATGCAGCGAAGAGCATTGGCGGTTGGTCTTCTTTCATATCCTATTAAAGACAAACACTGAACCGTAAGGGCCAAATCAAAGCTAGGTCTTCTTTCACCGGGATGGGGAAGACTTTGCAGCAGCTGTCTTGTTTACCTGTTTCACAAAGCAGTCAGCTCCATCCTGCTGTTGTTTCCTTGACATGATACAGATGACTAGCAGCAGTTTCAAAGCTTCAAATCTGTAGTGATACAATATGGAGCAGGAAATTGGTTGGAGCAGACTTCCTTGCTCACTCCGATATCTAAGTCAGGACCACACCTCATCAGAAAGGGGTGGTGGCTTGTTCAGTTTTCACTGATATATACCCAATTTTCCTGTTGTTGGGAGCAACCGTTTCCCACCAAAACTCCTTAAGAAGTCTGCAGCATGTCCAGGACTGTGCAGTTTTTGTTCCTTTGTGGAAGTTGCTGGTGCGGTTGGATGAGAGGAAGATGGAAAGGGCTAGTTCAGTTGATATTTATACTATCTTTCAATTTTTTGCACATCTAGCAGCTGTCTATTGGGTTGATTCTGGACTGGAAGCAGTAGCAAACACTTGAAGTAGTTGAAACCTGAGTATCCTCCATTGGTTGTGTAAAGCTGGGTTCCTGCTGTACAAGTCAGAAATGGGTGCTGTTGATGGAAACGGCCCCAAGTGTTGCTGCGACCTTTATCATCTGTTTGCCATGTGTAAACATCAAGATTGGTGCATCCTAGCTTAAAATTTGGTGGTGTACATGGGCTTGAAATTGCTGAGCCATCCTCAACAGTTTGACAGAAATGTTGATAGCTTGATAACTTGTTGACCGTGTCGTTTCTTTTCGGGATTACTGAAGTGCTTTTACATCTTGTTTACTTTGCAGTGTGCCCAACAACACTGAAGAGAATCTGCCGACAACATGGCATCTCACGGTGGCCTTCCCGGAAAATCAACAAAGTGAGCCGCTCTCTGAAAAAGCTGCAGGGAGTAATTGACTCAGTGCAAGGTGCAGATGGGGCCCTATGCATCAATGCTCTCACAGGTGATCTTGCTTCAGCAGCAGTTGCAGCTGCTGTTGTGACAGGAGGGCAAATGGGAAAGGATGTTTCATCTTCGCAAGGGAATTGGTCAGTTTCATGGGCTACTCCATCTCCCAGTAACAGTGATAGCAAGGAACAGCTTGTGACCAGCAAAGGGGGTGCAGACCTGTTACCCACCATAAAGGATGAGGATGGTAAGTCTGTTCCTTTGTCACCTCAGCAGCTGTTTTTCCCACCTCCTGCATCAAAGCCTGACTTGGAAAGACCTGCCTCAGGTGAACAAAGTGGTGGTCCTGCCAATAAAGGCAGTCGATTTGTATTAAGTAACGGTGCTCAGAGGTTTTCAGGTTCAGAAGTACAAAGGATGAACGATAGAAATTCGGGCCAAGGCTCCGTCGTGGGACATGGTTCCATGGATTCATGTAGCGGGATTGTTGCAAGTCCTTTCTCGCCAGCTAATGATGTAGCAGTCACTGGTGTAAGGGCAGCAGATCCAGAATGGGCTGCTGGTGCTGGTAGCCACTCGGCAGCTCAGAGCTTGCAAGCTGCCAATGGGAGCCCTGAAAGAAGCCAATCCGGCTCAGCATTTGGCAGGTCATCTAGAGAATGTAGAGAATTGTCAGGAGGCAGCTCAATGTCGGATTTTACCAAATCAAGGGCGGGTGGTAAGGAATCTCGAGTGCATGGGGATCATCTTGCCCTTGCAGCATTGAAGGGCGACTTCCGGTGTGGCAGAATTGAAGTTCCCGTGTCATCTGCCAATTACAAAACTTTTGATGAGGAGAGGGAGGTTACTGGTGGGACGAGTGAGTCTGACCTGAATTCACTGCAGTTTGGTTCCTCGCCTGCACAGGGTGGCAGTGAATGTAGCTCCCCATCATCTGGTGCTGGAGGCACTTCTCAAAAGAGGTCTTGGCAAAGCCATGACGAGGTCTCAGCCGTCACAGTAAAGGCCACAATTGGGGATGACACTGTGCGTTTCAAGCTGCCAACAGGTGCAGGTTATTTCGATCTAAGAGATGAGGTAGGGCGCAGACTGAAAGTTGGAGGGCGGGCTTTTGATCTCAAATACCTCGATGATGATGCAGAATGGATGGTACTTAGTTGTGACGCTGACTTGCAAGAGTGTATTGAGGTGATGCAAACTACTGGGGGCCATACCATCAAACTGATGGTTCGTTGCAGTGGCTCTATAAGCTGAAATAGTGCAGAAATAGATCATAAGACCAGCAAAACAGTTGTGTAGTGGTCATGCCTGATCCCAACCGTTTTGGCTGGTGCTTAGGGTTGAACTTGGAAGAGAGTTTGAGGCCCTGTTACATGAGTCTCTAGGAGGCCTTGGTTACGCTTTGCATGCTTTCAGGAGGGGGTTTTTAGGGGGCTGGGGTGGTAGGTCTGCCATGATTGGCTGCTAGGGCCTTCTCAAGCTCTTCCCTTGTATTTATAAAGAAGGCCTCCCAGCGGTGACTTTTTGTTTAACCGGAGAATGTGTCACGATTGAATTGGAGGGGCCAATGATTTTTCATTCGGGCAAGCAATATGTGACTGTTCGTTGGTATGTGGCATGTCTTGGTTAAAGGGTATTGCCAGAAATGAAAACTGCCATAGCTCAGGGGAGCCGTGGTGAAATATGCTGGAAAACAGTGACTCTATTTCCCTGCAGGATAGTGGTTTCAAAGACCTATGTTTGTGGTTTGAATATCATCTTGCAGGTGGCAGTGGTGAGATATGATTCATCAAGCGCTATGACTACTACAGTGCAAGGTAAGAGACTCTGTCCCAGTTCTTGTTTCCTTGCTCAATCAGGGAGCTAGTGGCTTTATGCATGTGAATCTTCCTTGTTACAAAGCACTATAGCCAGTCGGTCTTATTTAGTTACTTGATGGAAGACTTCACTTTCATTTTCTCGGTGTTGCCATGTCCATGGCCAGTAATGTACACAGGATCCATTGACTGAAGGCTTCGAAACACAGGATTACGTCCACTAGTTTTTCAGATCACCCTTACTGCATGGACCTTACCTTTTCTAGAAATCAATTGCGATAACCCCTGCCTGGACATGTGAACGCGGCAGGTGCCTTTTTTATGCCATTGTGAAATGGATTGCAGTTGAAACCTTTGTCCATATTGTTGCGTGTACAGGCTACCACGATTCAAGAATATAAAAGCACCTAATATTTTGTAGTTCTAACTAAAAGCGGTCTTGCTCCTCCACACAGGCTCTCCCAGGACCATTTCATCTGCAAATAAGGTTGTCACAAAAACCATGAGACCTACTGGCCGCTGCAACCCATTCTTTCCAATCTCTGCCCCAACTTTATTGAGGCTTTCTCAATGTTGTAGCATTCAGAGCATGACATTGTAACCACCACAAGCAAGCTGGTCTGAAATCATCATAGTAATCCAATGAGACTGATACTGTGCACAAGTGGGAACGACTGTTGTGATTTGCAGACATTCATCTTCAGCAGCTGTAGGAAGCCCTGGTGCTGTGTGGGTTCTGTTCCACAGAGTCTTGAATTCAATGCAAATTTTTCAAAAAAGGTCTTCTAAAACAAAAACTGCTTAAGTCTGTTTAGTGTCCAGCCAACTTTACTAAGTAAACACTGGGGTTCGGTTCAGGAAGGAGGACTTTGGAATTGCAGATGGATCAGCTCATCTCCATGTAGGTAGGTGAAGAACCGCCGGGAATTTTCCTTTGCATTTTCAGCACTCTTCCCTAAGCAGGGGTTTCCTGTTTCCTGGGCTTCAGGGTCCTGGCAAGGAATCTTTCTGTTCTGTAAGGTACCCGGCTCCGTTTCCATCACACGTGTCGGAAAGTTCCCAGCAGTTGTTTACGCAAGGGAAGGACGTGAACGAGGGACGTGGAGACTTCTTGTATAGGGAAACGGGTCAGAGGATACACCAATAAAACATGTCAAGGTTCCGATCACTTTCCTTTCTTTGCTTTGGTTTGCTTTGTCATCATCAGCTTGGTAACGTAATGAAATGAATTTGAAGCGGTTGGTATTCGGATCCCACCAAGAAACTCATGCAGAGCTTCAACACCAAGGCAATAGAGAATGAAACCGACAAAAAGCAACTCTTATAAACTTTTTTAGACCTAGATTCCGATGCTTTCCATAATGAACTTAGCCTTCCCCAAATGAAATACATCAGGATTCAGTAATAGTCTTATAAGTTTCTAATGTGGAGATATTTTCTTTCAGTTGAAAACAAATGCAAATGGATTTGAACTTATGTCGGACTCATCTGGTTAGATCCGGTTAATATGTAACTTGGAAGATGTTATCTTCCTCATTGTCATCAGGTGCTCTTACAGACCTCGCAAACACTGCACAACATATGACCCCGAATTTGTAGTTAGTACGTTAGTACATACATATCCTCCTTTTGATACATATTTGCAAGGAAAATGAGCCACGACACCATTCTATAACTTCAAATCGGTAGCGTACGTACCTTTTCGCACATCAATGTGCGGGGCTTGTCAGCACCAGGAGTTTCTTGGCAAGGACATGTCCGATCAATGAAGGCAAGCCAGAGATGCAGTTCATCTCCGGTCTGGTGTGGATGATTGTGATGAGCTGTTGTGGCAAGCAAGCAGAGCAAGCAAAGCAGCAAGAGGGTGTCAGGCAGCCAGCTCGAATACGCAACGATCGAGTTGTCCGGGCATTGACAAAGCACGCACTCTTGGCTGTCGATCAGTCCTCGTTCATCACCTTCCTGCCTCATTTATTATCTCTATTAACTCGAGCACCTCAACCCTATCGCAACGAATGACATCCCCGATCGTTGCGATTTCATTCATTGTCTCGCCGCCGGCGAAAGTGGATGGCGATTCGGATGCGTGCGGTTTCATACCAAAATTCCCTCCATATTTGCTCGGTAAACGTCTCGAAACTGCGGCGAAGCTGCGCTGGCGAGCTCTGGCTAAGTATACTCCACGACCGCTTTATCGTCCACCACGCCACCTACCAGGTCAACGTCCCTCTTTCCCCTCCGGTCGCCCCTTCGCACGTACCGCCCTCCTCCGGTCTCCTTCGCCCTCCTCAGCCGGTCACCATCTTCAGAACCGCACACCCTCACTTTTCTTTTTCTTTTTCTCCTCCTCTTTTTCATTAATTATTCTTTCTTGTCACAATGCATTTTAGTGACTAAAAGGGGGATACCCCTGTTAACCAAAAAAAAAGAAAAAAAAAAAAAAAAAAGGGGGATACCAAATAAAACGACTTCCAGGTGGATATACCAAACTTGTAAAACATGCAATTCCCGGGCCAAAATATGACTTATGGTGTGATGGCAGGAACACACATTTCGCTAGTGAAATTATTCATCAATTTCTTGGTGACGTTCATCAGTACGATGGATATCATCCAACCTTGGTTACGTTTTATCCCTGTTTTTGAACGCCACTTTTTCAAATTGTTTTGTTTTTCTTCTTTGTGACCAGATTTTGTTTCGTAAGGGCATTATTTTAGGATGGTAAGTATGAGAGTGTTTCTAGATAGAATACTCCACGTACTCATGGGCGGCTGCTCGTAAAATAACCTAACCTCCATTCTAAGGAGGAAATGTGTATTATTAAAAACTAAAAAAAGGTGGTGGTTAGTTACACAGCTGCGCCTCCATTTGAATTTCATCTATAATGAGTTTAAGAAGTTATACAATTATATGTGCTTGTCATTTTTTCATCCAGTATTCATCACTTGTCGAACCAAGGAGTGTTACTTGGGGAAAGATCAAACTGGTTTTGTCATATCCTTGTGACGAGCCAACAAAACATGCCTGCTCTTTCCCGGAAGCTCTACCATGGCCATTGTTGGGTGCCCCTCCGTCCACCTCTAGTTTGTGCGGCCCAGTCTTCCCCCCAGAGTCTTCCCCATGGAGCAGTTCTTCCCCATGGAGCAGCTCAAGGAGCCAATAAGGTTCTTAATCCGCATCTTGTTGGGGGACTGGGTCTTATGGTTTGTCACCTGCCTCCAGTTTCTGTTACAAACAACCGTCGTAGTCAACATTTCTAGTTACGCAACGGAGCGCCGTCACAAGATCTAGTTTGATCCGGACTACATTACTCACTCCGTTCTGGTTTGACTATGATCTGGTCATTTCATTTCAATTCATGATGATGCAAATAGTTTATCTTAGTAAATCATATCATCAAAATCATCTAAAATTAGATATAACACATCAAAAGTCAAAACACCATTATCCCCACTGTAAGCCTAGGAGGTTAATTTTCCACCTCCTGAACATAATTTGGGCTCCAATCCCCATTCTCCGGAAAAAAAAACAAAAAGAAACATCATTGACATGGGGGGACAAACAGAAAGGAAACCTTAGTAAATAGGGACGGACTACCGAATAAATTAGTAATTCCTTCCATGCCTTATCCCTTGCCAGCACTGGCTAGTAGGCCCTTTTCGCTCTCTTTAATACGATTTATTTTATTTTATTTTATTTATATATTTATTATTATTTTGAAAAGGAAACCTGGGAGCGACAGCCTGCAATTCAGGCCCCTTGAGGAGGGGGAAAATTTAACCCCCTTTCATTTATGGGCCATGAGACCTATAGGACTATCAACGCCCATACATACCGTCAAGAACAATCCCACACAGGGGCACGGCAGCGGCAAGGGATAGAGGCATTGTGGAGACATCTTGCCTAGGCGGAGAACGGAGAACTAGGCTTATCCATCAAGCCTAGTCTATGGAGGGTTGATGGGCATGATTCATGAAGCCGTGGAAAAAGTATAAAACAACAACCCCAAAATTCACCTAAGGAAAGAGCAAGGACAGAGCCTCTTGTGGCGGAGCAGCTTGTTTTTTTTGCATAAAAGGGGAGGAAGCCCTTTAGAACTTTATTTGATTTTTTTTAAACAAAAAAAATTTAGAACATGGGGATAGTAGCCATGTAAATTTATTAAAAAGGAGGTAAGGAAAAAATAACCTTACAGAGAGCCATAAGGCTGATGACTGAGATACCACTCTGAGCCTGCAGATCTAAAGAGAGGGGGGAGATAAAGTGGACAAAGCTAAGGCATGGCAGAAGAGCCAAGCATCAACTTCTGTGGGGAGCTCCACTCCATCGGCAGGGCCTGAGCTGGAGCCATAAACTAACTACACCATATTGTAGCACTAGCAGCAGACAACTATGGCAAGAAAGAAAATGTAACCAATAACCCTAGCAGCAGGGAGGAGAGCAAGAAGCATAGATCAACCCTGCCCCAGCCTGACCGACCAAAGAAATGATCAAATCTTCCAAAAAGGAAGGCAGGGAACTAGAATCCTTCTCGTAATCAAGAGGAACCCCGCTTCCTTTTGGGATTCTCAAATGATAACTGCGCCTTAGATTTTGCCGTTCTAAGACTTCTTTTGTGCCTCCAATTCACTTCTCCTTCAGATTCGAGGGGGCACCGTTTGGCTCCTACGGAGCTGCCAGCAGGGTGGGAGGTCTTCAAACCACTGAACTCTTGACTCTGAAATCCGTCTGCAAAAGAACCCTCCCCTACCCCACGAGCTGTCAAATGCTACAACGAGCTGGTTTCTCCTTCTGTTATTACACCAAGTACACCATAAGGCACACACCAAAAATAAAAAAGCAGAACGTACTTATTTATCTATTACTCCATCTAGAAAGGGACTCAGGTGTCACGGGTTTGTTCTGTTGTGTATTTGCCTCTATGACTCGTTGAGGGTTTTATTTCTTACCTCAATTCTAAAGTTAATATTTGATTAAGCTTAGAAATTTTATTAGGTTAGGAAAAAATAACCTTACAAAAACCATAAGGCTGAGAACAGAGATACCACTCAGAGCCTCAAGTCCAAAGCTAAGGGGGATAAGAGATGGAGCTTAAGGTACAAGGCAGGCAAGGACGAACCTAAAATGTGCCACCAAAAACAAGAGGCTGTTTGAAAAGCAGCAAGGAGAACCAGAGAAAGACAACACCCTGCAAACTTCTAAACTAAGCTTACCAGCCAGCAGAGGACCAAAAGCCAGGGATCTATGAATAAGTGGCAGCCCAACAGAGGGCATAAACACCACTTAAACAACAGAACCAAAGTCAAGCTGTTTTTTAAGAGAAAAATGATTTTTTTTCCCTACAATAATCAAATGAGCTAAGTTAACGGGCTTCCTCCCCTTTCCTTAGAAAAAAGATAAGGAGGAGGGAGAGGAGTGCAATGTGGCTAGTATCGCATTGAGAAATTACCAGCAGTGACCGGTGACTGGCGTGGCCGGTGGGTGGGCCGCCTCCGCGGGCGAGGTGGCGTAACCGGCCCGCGGGCGATGGACGCAGCGCTGCCGAGGCTTGTCTGTTGCGAGCGACGTTGTAGCCCTAACGCACAATCACACACGCACGCACCGCTGCTACAGCCGGGGATTCATCTGCTTCACAATCTTTGGCGAGTACTTGGGGTTTGTTGCTAGATTTGTAGAGGGATTTTTGTTTGGGGCTGTGAGAGCGGTGGAGAGTGTGAGAGAGATGCACGCACACAGGCACCAAGCCTTGCGTGGTGAGGTAGGGGGGGAACCGGATTGGGGGATTGCAGCAGGGCTGTAGCTTTGTTTTAGTGTTGCGCTAACCATGCAGAAACGGAACTCGTCTTGTCAGTACTTCAAAATGAGCGGATCGCACCGGGGTTTAGGTTGCCTGAGCAGAATGAAGAAATGAAACTAGATCTGCACGCAACATAGGTAGGGAATTGGCGGACGCGTTTGGCATACATGCATGCCTATTTATAAGATTCTGGCTGGGGATATCCGTCGTTTCTGCTTGGATGACAACTTTGTCGGTGTTATTAGTGAGAAAAGTTGAGGATCACAATCTTGACGCGGGGGAGTTTTTGCCCTAAGGGCCCTGGTTGTGTCTAGATCAACATTGTGGTCTAGAAGGGGTTGGACAGGTATTAGGACAGGGCTGTGATGGCTGGTGAATCATTCCCAGCATGGGCAAGGTCGGTGGATCAATGTCTGGAACAGTTTGAAGTAGATGTTAGAAGAGGTCTTAGCAAGAGCAACGTCGAGAAAAGACGCGAACGGTATGGCTGGAACGAATTGGAGAAGGAGCCGGGCAAGCCGATGTGGAAGCTTGTGTTGGAGCAGTTTGATGATATGCTGGTCAAAATCTTACTGGCAGCGGCGTTCGTATCGTTCGTTCTCGCCTATGTGGACGGCCATGCAAACGGTGAGAGTGGTGTGACTGCCTATGTGGAGCCCTTGGTTATCCTTTTGATCCTCATCCTCAACGCAATTGTTGGAGTATGGCAGGAAAGCAACGCCGAGAGAGCGCTGGAGGCTCTGAAAGAAATGCAGTCGGACCAGGCCAAAGTTCTCAGAAATGGAGAGTTCATGCCTGATCTTCCGGCAAGGGAACTTGTTCCTGGAGATGTCGTGGAACTGAGAGTAGGCGACAAGGTCCCAGCAGATATGCGGATTGTTTACCTGAAAACTTCCACTGTGCGGATTGAGCAGAGCTCACTCACTGGGGAGAGCATGTCAGTTGTGAAATCAAATCATCCAGTGAGGGAGGATATCGAGCTCCAGGGCAAGGAGTGCATAGTGTTTGCGGGCACCACAGTTGTGAATGGCTCCTTCGTGTCCATTGTTGTGAGCACGGGCATGGCAACGGAGATTGGCAAGATCCAATCACAGATACAGGAGGCAGCGCTGGAGGAGGCTGATACGCCTCTGAAGAAAAAGCTGGATGAATTTGGGGAGCGCCTCACAACTGTCATTGGGGTTATCTGTCTCCTGGTTTGGGTAATCAACTACAAGTACTTCTTGACCTGGGATATTAAGGACGGTTGGCCCACAAATGTTCGGTTTTCATTCGAGAAGTGCACCTACTACTTCAAGATTGCTGTGGCATTAGCTGTAGCAGCAATCCCTGAAGGATTACCTGCCGTGATTACCACTTGTTTGGCATTAGGAACCAGGAAGATGGCTGCAAAGAATGCAATTGTCCGGAAACTCCCCAGTGTGGAGACATTGGGCTGTACCACAGTGATTTGCTCTGATAAGACAGGCACTCTAACAACCAATCAGATGTCAGTTACTGAGCTTGTGGTCAATGGTCATTCTGCTGGCACAACTCGGGACTTCCATGTTGATGGCACCACATACAGTCCTACGGATGGAGTGGTGGTGGGTTTCCAGGTTGGCAGTTTGGACAAGAACCTACAGTCATTCTCGGAGATTGCTGCAGTGTGCAATGATGCAGGAGTTGTGTACAAGAATCATCAGTACCGTGCGACTGGCATGCCAACTGAGGCAGCTCTTAAGGTTTTTGTTGTGTATTCCCTTCCTTGATTTCATGTGTGCATTTAACTGGCATTCCTGAAGGATGTGCTGAAACTGAAATCCTGTAGGTTGTTGGTTCGTGCTGTCTTTGGGTTGGTGGCGACCTAAAGGAGTTGAATACTTTGAAATTTGCATATTGGAGAAACCCTAGTATTTTGTGGGTTTGCAATTTACCTACCTTGACCTTAGCAGGATTGTGTATTTTGCGTTAGTTAAAGCTGATTATGTCGAAGGTAAGGATGTGCTTGTGGATTGTGGGGTGTTTCATGCATTGAAAGTGGATTTGAGAGGAAGCCATGTGCCTGTTCTGCTGGGATGCTGGGCTGAGCACCCAGGTGATTTGTGCTAGAAGTGTATTGGCTGAAACAGCCAATTGAACGAAACAATGACCAAGTGGTCTGCAGTGCATGTGCATTGTGGGAGTACTTATAGTAGGTTTCCCTTGAATTTGATAATGACTGCTCCTGTTTTGTGTTCGTGTGTTTGGGCAAATCAAGGTCGTGGTGGAGAAATTAGGAGTGCCGGATCGATCAGCTCAGGCCTCAATCAAAGCCCAGCGGGCCATCAGTCGTCATTCCGATGTCCAGACGATGATTCATTTGGGTCAGTAGTGTACTACCTTACTCCTAGGGTAACATTTTCCGAAGCTGTGTATTGCTTATCAGGCGTTACTGGTTGTCAGGCTCCAAAATCACAGAACTGCCTTAAACTCTACCAATGCCGTTGCTGTCACAAATGGTTGTGTCAGACACCCATGATTCTCAAGTTGCATTTGCAAAATGCTGGCACCAAGCTTCACTACCTGGCTGGGGTGTTCTTGCACATTATTTCAGCATGGAAGGTCATTCTCTTGGATTATGGGTGTGCCATGTTAGTGATTCCCCATCCATAGGCTTGGGTGTTTTTTTTTTCTTACTGAGAACAATCATCTTCCTCCTGTAAGATCAGATTAGGGATTATATGAAGATTGACTGTCAAGTGGAACATGTGAGGTCGGTGATGCTCTCATGTCAAACCCCAAATGATGGACCCATTTGTGCAGGCCTTAAAATGGTGTTTAGTTTTCAGAGCTTAAATCTCTTCTAGCACTTACGTGTCAATATGTGTCATGGGGATTGCAGGTTGCTGTGATTGGTGGAGCAAGAAAGCACCACGTATATCTGTCCTTGAGTTTGATCGTGATCGCAAATCCATGAGCTGTATCGTCCAAGGTGAAGCTGGCAAGAACAGGCTGCTGGTGAAGGTAAGCTGTCCTAAATTTATTCATGGAAGCGAAGTGTTTCATGACTGGTGTCTTGATCATTGTCTAATGCCCCTACTGCTGTGTGAGCTAGCCTGTTGCCAGCCATAAGGCTGCGGACAGCATACACACAGTGGCCACGCTAAGAATGCAGCTTTACTCGATGGTGATCTAGTGGTCAAATTCTTCAGAAGTCTCAAGAATTTGGAACCTGGATCTTCAAGTAATGAGAGATTCAATCACCGATCCTATGAACAGATGGGTGGCTCGATGTAGGCAATCCAGTGCCAGGGTTTTGGTTGGTTGAGAAACTAATGTCTAAGGAGCTAGCTGGGGCTGCTGTTTGTGCTTCCAAGGAGGAAGGCAATGTTTGCACTATGTACGCATGTGATTTGAACCCCACCAATGGAGGTACACCTAGGTTGGGCTGTGGACCAAGATACACCGGGGCTTGTGATCTTGCTGTATTACCCTAGACCCCCATTGGGTACCGTAGGACCTGAGACGGAGAACTGGGCCCACAATTGCACCTGTGCATCCCGTTGTCAAGCCAGCCATGAAATGGAGTCGGATACTCAGGCATTTCAGTTTTTGGTAGTCAGTGGACAGTGGTCTAGGGTTGCAATAGTTAGCATTCTTGTTGTGGCTTAGGATCTCAGCCACTCCCCAGAAGAGTAAACTTCGGTTTATGGTTATCCATGCCCTATACCTTTCAATACATTTTGTGGTAGCAATGGTCTTCTTGGGGTTTGTTAAAGCCCTAGCACCTTATAAGTGGGTGTTGTGGGCAGAGAGTTGATAATTTACAGATTTCATGATGTTTGGGTTTAGGGTGCGGTGGAGAATGTGCTAGAGCGATGTTCGCATCTCCAATTGGCAGATGGAATGGTGGTAAAAATTACTGATGCTGCTCGTGAAGCCCTACTGACCAAGCTGAATGCCATGAGCTCAAAATCATTGCGCTGCCTGGGTTTTGCCTACAAAGAAGATTTGGGAGGACTTAGTAACTATGACGGAGAGCAGCATCCGGCCCACAATAGCCTGTTGGACCCTTCAAACTATGTCCGAATTGAAAGTGATCTTGTCTATGTTGGCATGGCTGGATTGAGAGTAAGTCTGTCCACTTACGACCCCGGGCAGTTATTGTGCTTGAAATGTTAGGGTCAAGATTCAGATTGACATTTTGGAAGACTATCTGGAGTTTTGTGTTGTAGTAGGCAGCCAGGATTTGCAAATGTTGGATGTGTAAATGTAGGGAGGGTAGGGTTGTCAGCTTATGCGGTCTGTCTGGTCTCTCACCAGGCAAAGGTTGCAGGTGATTCCCTGATCAATCAGTTAGCGGGGGACCTCATTAGGGCTTTAAGCTTGGCCAGCGGCCCAGCAGGGGTAGGAGTATGGAGCTTGTTGTTGCCACTCAACATTGATTCATCTGACTATGCAGGACCCTCCCCGTGAGGAAGTAAGCAAGGCTATCGATGACTGTGCTGAAGCTGGCATTCGTGTGATGGTAATAACCGGAGACAACAAGAGCACTGCTGAGGCAATTTGCCGTGAGATCAATGTGTTCACTGAGGGAGAAGATATTAGGGAAAAGAGTTTTACGGGCCGTGATTTTCTGGCACTGCCTCCTGATCGGCGCCGCAAGATTCTATCAGGCAGTGGTGGCCGCGTGTTCTCTCGTGCAGAGCCAAAGCACAAGCAGGATATTGTGCGGCTCCTGAAGGAGGCTGGGGAGGTGGTCGCTATGACAGGTGATGGCGTGAATGATGCCCCGGCCTTGAAACTGGCTGACATTGGTGTAGCCATGGGCATTGCTGGAACTGAGGTATGTGATTGTCAGAATACGGGATGGTGGGGAGGAGAGAAGGTGGAGGACCTATGGATTGTCTAGCTTGAAGGCTGTGCTTGTTGTCAGCATTTTTATCATCGGGGATACATGGACTTCGAATATCTATCACAGCTACTCGGTCAGAGGTTGCATGTTCTATCTGTGTTGTTTGCCATTGGAGTTGTGGTCTAGCAATCCTTTCCCATGTGAGGGTAATCCAAGTGTATGTGAGAGTGGTTTTTGGATCTACAGGTTGCAAAGGAAGCAGCTGACATGGTGCTGGCTGATGATAACTTCAGCACAATTGTGTCTGCAGTTGCAGAAGGCCGTTCTATATATAACAATATGAAAGCCTTCATCCGGTACATACAGCCTCCATGCTCATTGTTTAAAGACTCGAAACAAACAATGAACAACTTTCTATGTAAATGCTGACGGTTTCGAGTTACCAATTGAAGTTCTGAAATGGATTTGTGGGCTGGCCAGGTACATGATTTCATCAAACATAGGGGAGGTGGCATCAATATTTTTAACTGCAGCGCTGGGCATGCCAGAAGGCCTGATACCTGTGCAACTGCTGTGGGTAAATCTGGTCACTGATGGGCCTCCAGCCACTGCGCTAGGCTTCAATCCTCCTGACCTGGACATTATGAGGAAGCCCCCACGGAAAAGTGATGATGTCCTAATCAGCACATGGGTGTTTTTCCGCTACATGGTACTTTCCCACCTGATTCAGATAGGTATCCAAGAGAGAGAGAGAGTAGGTGTTCCTCTTTGTCTTCCTTTCTTGAGCTCTTTTGATAGACAAGCATATTTTTTAGGTTTTGGGGTTCCCAAATAGGAGATTTGGCGCTCCTTGTGGTGCAGCTTGCGCAGCTATCATGGTAGAAAGGGGAAAGGTTCTTGAAGTGCGGTAGTGTGAAGAATTCTGACAAGGGCTTATGCCGTATGTGCAGGTGATAGGGCTGTATGTGGGGTTGGCAACAGTAGGAGCGTTTGCCTTATGGTACACACATGGGTCTTTCCTTGGGATCGACCTGTCTGCAGATGGCCACACACTCGTGAGCTTCTCACAGCTGACCCATTGGTGCGAGTGCCCAACATGGAAAGACTTCAAGGTTGCCCCCTTCACCGCAGGCTCTCAGACATTGTCTTTCGATGCCAACCCATGCGAGTACTTCACTACAGGGAAAGTGAAGGCCACTACCCTGTCACTTTCGGTGTTGGTGGCTATTGAGATGTTCAATTCTTTGAATGCGCTATCGGAGGATGGGAGCCTTTGGACGATGCCCCCATGGGTAAATCCTTGGCTGCTATTGGCCATGTCACTCTCCTTTTTCCTCCATTTTTTGATTCTTTATGTTCCGTTCCTAGCCAAAATTTTTGGCATTGTCCCCCTCAGCCTTAATGAGTGGCTGCTGGTTCTGGTGGTGTCACTTCCTGTGATATTGATTGATGAGGTCCTCAAATTTATTGGTAGGAGAATGACAGAAGCTGAGAGACGGGCCAGGAAGCTAAAGCTGGCATAGTTGTGGCCGGCTGAGAAGGTCTTTTGCCCACATCCCCACCCCCAAGCAGCCCCCACCCTCGTCCACAATGGTGGAGGGTCTCCCACAGGCCGTGACCCCCCCTCGCCCACTTACCCTCCACTTTTTCAACCTCTCTATACTCCCTTTTGGTTTGTCCTTGCTAGAAGAACATATTTCCTTTTAGGGTCACAGGTAGGCAGCCCCCATATCCATGCAGCTCACTGAATGAGATGTGAAAAGTTCCTTTTCTCTAAAGTTTTGAAGTTACAAAGGATGTTGAGGTGTTGCACAAACTCAATACCGCTGATAGCAAAAACTGGTGGTCTTGGACCCACGTAGAACATGGTTACACAAACTGCTGTCATTTGGGTGTCCCAGTACTCTACTCCTCTCTTCTCCCCTCTCCTTGATACACACATACACCTGGTGCTCTTCAAGATGTGCTAAATAATCCTGGTAGATCACCTAAGGGGGTGGGGAGGTGGCTTAGGGGATGATATGCACCCCAGAACCACAACAGCATTAGCAGAGGTAGCTGTCATGGAGGGATAGAATATCTGAGCCACATTATTTGGGCTTCCTGCCTGTAGGATCTGGAGAAAGACGAGTTATTGTTGGCCTCTGCTCATTGCATTTGGTGAAAGGGGACTTCTACAACATTATTCTACACGTTAAGGATGTTATGTGTGGATATAGGCAGCACCACCGCTATAAATTTTTGACCCATTTTGACCCATTACTTTAATGACTATTTGTCAGGGCATTAAAGGGTTCTTGTTTCAATTGCAAGGAGAATTAGGCAGATGGATTCGTGATTCTTAGTTCTGCTCTTCAGTAGAGTCTGGTTCAATGGCCCAGAGTAGCCTTTCAATGATTCCCTACAATGTATATGGCCTTGTCGAGTCTCCTCATCTGGTGGATCTGTATCTTAGTCTCTTCAAAATAGTCATGGTGCTCACAGAAAGCTGGCACTTGTACACCACATTTCGCTGAAGTTCAATTCAAGTGTTTGCTGTCTTTATTCATGCTAGATATCACATGCTCCAAGAATGTTGCACATGCACCACTCCCGCATTGAAGAAACAAGACAAGTGTGCATCTAGTCTCCACTTCCTGAGACAAAAGCTCCCAGATTCTATAAAAAAGGGCTCTATCTACAAAACACCATCTACCACAGACGGCTGCATGTAGATGCACTGTACACTAACTGAGACAACAGTTACTTGCTGTAGTTTTCTTGTTTCAGAAGAAGCTTTCAAGTCAAGGCTGCATAGAAGGACTCACTGGAATGTTTTTAGACATGAGAGTTGCCAGCAGGTTCAACATTGTTGAAGAGGAGGATAACTGATCTTCTTGATGTTTCAACCGTCGTTCCTCCAACTCGAGCTTCCGTGCTTGATTCTCCAGCCGCTGCTTTTCATTTGCAGCTTTCAAGGCCTCAACCTGGACATTCTTCTCAGCTAGCAGCAATCGTCGCTCCTCTATATGTAGCTTTTTTGCTCGGTACTCTTCCTTGAGCCTTGTCTCTTTCTCCAGCAAAGATTCCATCCTTTTGGAGCATAGATCCCTCTTCATTGACTCGTCAAGATTGTAATGGTCCTGTGGCAAGTTCGGCTCAGCACCCGAAATGCCATCATCTGCTGAACCGGGCATGGGCCACACGGTGGGTTGGGGGGGAGGTGGAGGTGGGATCTTAGTCAAGATGAGAGTGGGAAGCCTGCCACTGGGTTTTCTCTTGAGCAATTTACCTTCACCCCTCCGTCCGGTAGCCTCAGAATCGATGGTGAGTGTGAGTGTCTTGTCAAGATAACTGTCTTCTTTATCTGAATCCTCCCTCCGATGCAAGTTTCTTAGAAACTCATCAGGCTTCTCGCCATCGAACAAAGATTCCGCATCTAGCACTGGGGCTCCGCTGAAATACCCCCTCATGTCTGCAAAGAACTTAAACTTTCGAGCTTTTTCTCGCTGTTCGTCAGACAAGCCAGGCAATTCTTCCCAATTTTCAGGGACAACTGCATGCGACCCTCCAGTGATCCCCAGAGCCTCCACTGTGCTGTGATACTCGGCCTTCAAACCCTTGAACTTTGTCTTACACTGGCCAGCGTCAAACTTGTGGCATTTCAGCTGCAATGCCTTGGCAACCGACTTCCAAATCTGCTTGTTGGAACCACCAGCAGGCTTGAAAGGGGAGGACCCCGTCCTGTCAACATCGTCCTCGTACATTGGGTTATGGCGCAGCAATCTAAGAACTCCGATGAGGATCTTCACAGCAGGATCTGTCCACTGGGCCACATCAGCCCTCCTTCTTCGCCGCTTTCTAGGGTTCCTCTCTCGGATTGCCGAGGTGAGCATATCCGGCCCAAGAACCTGCAACTCATCGTCTTCCTCCTGGCTGAGTTCCGCATCGGGACTCGACGGCTGAGCTTGCTGGTGAGTATGTTGCAGCAGCGGGTGTAGCCCAGAATTCAAGGGTAACCCACTTGCTCCTACCATCTCCCGCACTCCCCCTCCCACAGACCTCGCCTCCTCCGCTACCACCACCCTTGTAAGTAGCTCCTCTCTCTCACCCTCTCTCTCTCTCGTCCCTTCCTTCACCCCCCTATCTCTCTCTCCCTGGACCTTTCCCTGCCTCCATCTTCCTCTGCCTACCCCCCCACCCACCCACCCACCCTCAGTTTGGGGTGGGATAGACTTTGGATGGACGTAGATTCCCAATATCAACAGTATGATACCTGCATGACAAAGAATCAACAATATGATGAAGAATTTAGCCCCTGGCTGGTCGCAAGTGTGGATGAACAGAGAAGAGACGAAGGGTGAGATTCGGGAAGGAGGAAGGAAGGGGCAGGAGAAGAATCGAAGGTGGCAGCGATGGTGGGCATGGTGAAGCACATATTGCTGGCCAAGTTCAAGCCGGATGTTAGCCCGGAGCAGCAGCGGGCCCTCATTGAAGGATATGCTAGCCTTCTCTCCTCTATTGATGCCATGAAGAGTTTTGAGTGGTACCGCCCCATCCCTTCTGCCGTTCCGGTGATGTAACCATGGTGTGATTGTCTATGCTAATTAATGCTGATGTTTTAGCGGGAAGTCTCTTGTGGGCAATATTAGTGTCAATCGGCTTTGTGATATCTCGAGAAAGGTCGTGACCTTTGCAATCGGCTGAATCTGTTGAAATGAAGCACCTCAGTGTGTCTGATCGATCGATGTTAAGTGACTCACTTCGACTTTGGGTGGTTGTGAAAGTGGAAATCGACTCAGCAGTCTGAGGACGAGCACCTCAGTTGAGAAGACGATTTATCAGACTGGGTAGTGAAGCCACTGAAAGTAGATATATGTTGATGGTCGTAGACGATTATTGAAACTGTAATAGACTACCTCCCTGAGCACACTTTGTTGAGGAACAGGGCAACGTATTCGATTTGGGTGTACGTCTTGGGCAGAGTTGCTCACCCTGTTCTGCTAAACATAAACACCCAAGGTGTTGTTGCAAACCTCCCTTGGCAGTGGCTCTTGGAGATTCAGGACTGATTGTGCCCACAACAAAACCTTAACTTTCACCAGGTGTACATATTGTTATGGATAAGATCATAGTAACGTTGGGAAGCATAAGCAGGGGATTTGCTTTCCTTCAAATCTGAAATCGGTGTTTGCAGGATGCTTTAAAGCGTCATGTTTATTTACTGCGATACCTTGGTAGCGAGGTAGAAGCTTTATAGTACATTTGTGAGTCCAGAACTTCTGTAAGCCACTTGGAACCTAAACCCGTTGCTTTGAATGGGTGCAATGAGATATTTTGTCCATTCCTGCAATTGTATTGCTTTCAGGTTTTTTTTGCTGAGTTGTGACCTTCTCTCTTCCTCCTTCTGCAATTCTGGGAATCCCTGCTGTTGAAATAACTGTATCTCAAGGTTTCTTTCTTGCTTTCGAAAAAATTGCACGTGTCATGAGTGGGTGACCTTGTTATCAAGGTTGCTATATAGAAGAATTCAGTGGGAGTGTCGAATATTAGAGATGTCTTCTATGTACAGTTGCTACAGGATGTGTCTGGGTTTAATCCCTAGAACTAACTTGAAACTCTACAATACAAAGACCCTAATTGTGAATGCATTGATTCATTTAGGAGATTCTGGATCTTCATAAGGCCTACACGTGGGCAATATTTTACTTAGCACCCCTAATATGTCACTTCCCTTTGTTTATTTGGTTCTCATTATGGACCAAAATGCAATTTCCATCTTGCTGTAAAGGGCAAATGCTCTACGGGACCCACCCAATTGAGACTGAATGTCAGCTCCTAGCAGAGCCATGTAGTGGCGGCCTCGATCTCACACAAGCAGGTATGGAGCTCCCACTAAAAGAAAGGCTATGTTCACAGTCTTTTAGAGCCATGTACTATACTGGTTGGCAGGAAGTGCCTGTTAACACCCCAACAGAAAAGAGGAACACTAAGAGAATCCCAAATGATGGGGTGGTTCTGTTTCTCTATGCCACCTTCCCCACTCTCTGACTTTTCTCTCTCTCTTTTCCTCCTGATGAGTGTCAAGAGTTTTGTACAACAAGCTCATGATCCTGGACTTTCTAACCAGGGTCAGTTGGATGTGGTAATTGTGCAGGGGAACAGACGTGAGTGTAGAAAACTTCCATGAGGGCTATACACACGTCTTTCAGTCTACATTTGATTCATCAGAAGGTCGTGATGAGTACTTGGTGCACCCCGTCCACCAAGCCTATGCCAACGAGCTGCTTCCAGCACTAGAGAAAGTCTGTGTCGTTGACTACTCTCCCACAGTTATAGTTAAAGCATCGGCATAGACTTTTGATTTTCCTGGATCCTGGCCTTTTTGTAGTCAATGATTCTCAGAGATAATAGTTTTGTAGGCTCCAATGTGGATGATAGTTCACATCTTCATATCCCTCTCTTCTAGATTTGAGTTATCCTGAGCATCCTAGATACAGGAGTGGAGGTGCTTGCATGCTGCATAGATGCTTGTGGTCTTGGCTTGTGAAGGTTCCTATGTTCTACACCATAAAGGCAGCACATGCTGTTCATGTATGAGAAAAAAGCAGCACTTGCAGCAAGCAAGCAAGCAAGCATCTGTACTGTGTTGTACTCAAATCATGAGGGTAGGTGATCATTAATAGTGACTCTCAGCCCCATCCCCTCAATAGAGCCATTCTTCGATGGTGGGAGCTGAGGGAGCTTCATGTTTCTGCAGCTTTGCTTGAAAGCTATCTTTTTGATCGTGGTGTAGTCCAACTCTTGGTCGGTTGTGATCTCCTTGGCAACCCTTATACCTGCACTTCGCTTCAACTAAAGCACAGCACAGAGCAGTGAGGCAGTTTGTTTAATGGCTCTCTAAAATAAAGGAGTACTCCCAAATTCCACTGCATCTGTCTCTCTCTCTCTTTCTGTTTAGCCTACTTTGAACAAAAAACAGATGCAGAGAGGAAAAGGAGAGAGTAATTGCCCAATGTGCGGGCAGCCTGAAGACAATATCCATTTTCTGATACATTGTCCAGGGTTTTCTTACCAGAGAGTGACCCTCTTCAGGAACATCAAGAACAGGGTTCCTGCACCTCTGTTCACCAACTTTCAAATTCTCGTGGCTGAGGCTAAAGCCCTGGCCCTGTTGGGTTCTAACTTATGGGCTGCTCACACACAGCAGATTGATGCATGTGTGAGGGGCTTTCTAGAGGATATCTGGAAAGCCCGAACTAACTTAATTGTTTATATCAAGGTAAGTCCCACTACTGGAGTGCGAACAAAGTCTTCTGAGTACATTCTTTCTGTTTAGTGTCCTGGGGGCCAGAGTGACATTTGATTCTGCAACCAGATGCTTTGACTTACGGAGCTTAACCCTAAAGCACAAAAGGTTTAGTTAACCCTTAACTTTTTTCACACCAAAAAGTTTACTACCTAATCCTACTAAAATCAGCCTATCTACCTACCACCAAGCATCCAAGAAAGTGAATCGTATGTGTGGGTGTACTGGCACCTGCATGCGCTCACCAAATTTCAGCTGATTTTGCTGTTCAATTTTCCAGACTTGGTGTTTTAGGGGGTATCTTTTTTCCTTTCTTGGGTTTCAAAACAGGCAATTTTTGGTTTGACAAGCAAATTCAGCTTTGATGCCTGTTTTTGTAGCCATCATAAATTTGTGGTAGGAAAGCCAGGTTTTCCATGATTAGGCATAGGGTGCTTTGGTGTTTTTAGGGGGCTTGAAAATGGCCTCCATAGCTTGGAACTTCACATTTGCAGCATGCCTCCAAAGGAGCCCATCTCACATTCCTGCAATCCCCTAATCTCTCATTGCGGAAGTGACATTGGACATACCTCATGTGCTTGTCAATGTTTATTAGGATATTAGAGTTATCCCTTAAGTTGAGGGGATGGAGGGTGAGTTAGACTCCTTTGGCCAAAAGACAGGCTGAAGTGCAATAAATGTCAAAAGATTGGGTGAGCAAAATACAAGGGAAAAAAAAGAGAGGACCAACAGCGTTTCCTTTATTGGCGATTTATCGCCAGATTGTGACCTCAAAAAAAAATCGAATATTTTGTCTTTTTTCATGGATGAAATCGCCAGACTTCTCCAAATAAAAAATAAATTATGGATGAATTCGCCGAATATGGATGATAAAGTACAGATATGGATGAATTTAAGTGGATGAACAGAATTTATGGCTATTTCTTGTAAGACTCTGTAGCCACTCGTGCTGTTTTCCAAATTCCTTAAAAGAAACCCTGGACCAAACTCAAAATAACACAGGAATGAGCGTAAAATGCATTTCATCATATATTTGGATTTTGGCATTCCTCTCCAGGTACGCCGTGGGGGTGGAGCGAAGCCAGAAGAGAGGTTGGAGCGGGCCGTGCTGACATGAGGCTAACACGTGTACACCTTGGCATGGGCCCGCTGTTGCAGCTCGGCTGGCCCTAGTTTCTCTTTTGGTAGTGCGTCTTGCGTTTGCTCGACTTAACATATAGGCACAAAGTGCCCACCATAACCAGAGGCAGTAGTATCAAGGGCAGAAGGCTTAACGATAACTTTATTGGGTCAACTCTGTGTGGCCACTTTCCAAGAGTCGAAATAGTAGATCCGCTCAGATCTGAAAGTCCAATCTTGTCTTTGTGTTTTGGTGGTAGAAGGCCTTGCTATTGCTTTGCTTGAGTAGTGTTGAGGGCCGACCATTGGGCAAACTTCACTCCCCAAAAAATGACGTTTGACGAGTTAACTGAGGCTACTCACTTGCCTTGTTATATCCAAAAAAATAAACCTTACCAGATTCACCTTGGCTACCATGTACATCAACTCAACAAATTGCGGAAAAAATCACCATATGACTAGAGAGATTTCAATGTTTTAGTAGTTTTTTTTGTTCTTTTTGCTTTTGGATTTTGCAAACTATGAAATTTGAGCTTGCCGGACCAAGCTATTTGAGTGATGGGTTGATTTTTCTTGCTTCTGCCTCAAACATAGAAATGTGGTATGGTATCATGGCCAACTATTGTGATCAGAATTTCAAGCCAAACAACATTTGTTTTTACTAAGGTCCTTTATATGTGTTTGAGAGGGGTGGGGTCAAAGTGACTTTCATAGCGCAAGGT
The DNA here is from genome assembly GCA_030704615.1 of Takakia lepidozioides. Classification (NCBI taxonomy): domain Eukaryota; kingdom Viridiplantae; phylum Streptophyta; class Takakiopsida; order Takakiales; family Takakiaceae; genus Takakia; species Takakia lepidozioides. The sequence continues at coordinate 35,438,083 of CM060731.1, read as the reverse complement.
GAGTGCACTCAAAAAATTGACCCATTGATAATGAGATGTTTTACTCAATCCCTCTTATGAGAGTGTGGAATGCACTACAATAGTGAGCCTGATCAAACAAATTCTAGATCCAAGGGTAGAATTTACCAAAGTTACCACTAGAGGGAGCCCAACTATGACGTGGCACCAAGTCCTCCATCCCACGCCCCTGCTGTGTATATCCTGCAATCATCGCACTCCACGACACCAAATTTCGTTCAGCCATACTGTCGAACAGTCAAACACTCCCTTTGCATCCTCGATGCTCCCACATTTGGCATACATGTCCATGAGGGTATTGTCCAGAATCACATCTGGTACAAATCCAACTTTGGCGATGCAACCATGCACCTCTTTGCCCCTTTCCAGGGCTGCTAGGCTTGCACACGCACTGCAATCGCACACAAACATGACGGGGTCGGGCTTCACCCCTTCCCCCATCATTTGCTCATAGGTCTCCATAGTCTCCATCCCATGCCCCTGCTGTGCATATCCTGCAATCATCGCCCTCCACGACACCACAATTCGTTCAGCCATACTGTTGAACACTCCCTTTGCATCCTCGATGCACTCACATATGATATACATATCCAGCAGGGCAGTGTTCAGGATTACATTTGGTACAAATCCAGATGTGACGATGTCACCGTGGACCTCTTTGCACCTTTCCAGGGCTGCCAGGCTTGCACACACATTGCAAATGCAAACAAACGTTATGCGGTCGGGCTTCACCCCTTCCCCTATCATTTGCTCATAGGTCTCCGAAGCCTCCATCCCGCGCTCTTGTTGTGCATATCCTGCAATCATCGCCCTCCACGACACCATATCTCATTCAGCCATACTGTCGAAAACTTCCTTCATACATGTCCACGAGGGTATTGTTCAAAATGACACTTGGTACAATTGTAGCTCTGACAATGTCACCATGGACCTCTTCGCCCTTTTCCAGAGCTGCCAGGCTTGCACACGCATCGCAAATGCACACAAATGTGATGTGGTCGGGCTTCACCCCTTCCCCCATCATTTGATCATAGGTCTCCAAGCCTTCATACCACGTCCTTGCTATGCATACCCTCCAAGCATCGTCTTCCATGACACCACATCTCATTCAGCCATAGTGTTGAAAACTCCCTTTGCATCCTTAACGCACCCACATTTGGCATGCATGTCCACCAGGGCAGTGTTCAAAATGACATCTGGTACAATTCCAGCTTTGACGATGTCACCATGGACTTCTTTCCTCTTTTCCAGAGCTCCCAAGCTTGCATACGCATTGCAAACACAAACAAATGTGATGTGGTTGGGCTTCACCCCTTCGCGCAGCATTTGCTCATAGGTCTCCAAAGCATTCCTACCACACCCATGCTTGGTAAATCCTGCCAACATATCATGTGATCAAAGATCGTTGAGGCATTCTGTTGAACACTTGGTAAGCATCCATGATCTCCCGCACTTAACATACATGTTGACAAAGGGTGTTGAGTAGAAAAACATTTGTTGTGAATCCACTTTGGATAATGTGAGTGTGCACCTGCTATCCAGCTTCCATCTTGATGCACTTAAGCAAGAAACAGACATACGTATCTGAATCTGCTGAAATGCCTCCTTGGTTTGGACTCTGTAGAGCCTCTGTCAGGCTGCCTGCCGCACAAAATATCTTCACATGCCCAAAAGTGCTAGAAGAGGCATTGTGGACTCCCACTCTTGATCCTCTTTCAGAAGCTGTGTTCATGGTTGAGGTGCTTGATTCTATCAACTGTGCCACTGCAGCTGCTGCCTTTAGTTGACCCTCTACCCATGCAGATTTATTGTAGTTATTGATCCACATGGAATCATAGGTCATCTGGAGCTTGAAGTCGGCCCTCTTGGATGAAACTGTCCACCAACACACTATCCCTGCTCCTTCAGCTATCCATGCCTCTGCACAAATCATACATACATCCTTGCCTTGCTTGTCGCGCACCTCACTTCGGTAAGCTCCCCTTCAAGTCATAGTTACTCACTTTGATGCGCGCGCCTGACTCCCAACCTGGCCGCCGGGCCAACTTGGAGCTTCGGCTGCTCACCGGGACATAACGGTCCCCCTTCGCTCCCCCACTAAACCCTCCACCTATTTGGGCCTAGTGGAATTCCCTTTGGTAGATGGCAGTCCGGAACAGCTCCCCACTCTTTGGTCGCTTTCCGGCTCGCTCGCTCACTCACTAGTTTTTGGTCACCAACGGGCTTGCACCGTTCTCGGGGTCACTACTCCCCTTATATATACTTCTGTAGCTGTCCGCGGGGGTTTCACAACCAGCCATGCCATTTTATGGCGAACCACCACGAAAACCCTCGACTTCCGGTGATGAGTCGCGGTGAGTCTTGGCCCACTCACCACGGCCCCTTATGGACCGTGATGAGTCCCAAGACTCCCCACGACTCCCACCACGAGGTCTCCGCCCCCATGGTGAGTCCTATGCCACCCCCACTAAGTCCCGCTAAGCTACCACCACCCCTTGTGGAGCCACCCCCACCGCAACCCGGTGTGCGGGGCTCCACCTAGTGAGCGCCTCCGCCTCCTTGAGTGCCTCGGGCACTCAAGGGTGCTTCAGCCCCCCCATACCTATCGCTGCCGCTGCCCCCACCACAGGGGCAGCCCTTCATGTGTCCCGACCCCCTGCCCTCAAGGCAAAGGCCGCGACACACACCCCTACCAACAGGGAGTCGATGTCCTCATCGACTTGTCCATTTTGTAGAAACGAACATCCAAGTTGTGGCGTCCCACATCAAGGAGTTTGTTTCCGTCCATGGCGTCCCATGGCAAAGAACCAAACCCCACACTTGACTCTACTCTCCACTAGCTAGTTCGGCCGACTTCCTCCAAGTCCCGGCCAAGGGTGGAGCCTCTCAAGCTCCTCCCAGTGCACTCTTCTTGGCCTACTTCAAGGCCAAGGAACGATCCTCCCCGAGGATCGAATCGCCTTACTGCAACAACATTGTTTGCGACCGCTCATGATGCCGCTTTTGGCATCACCTTGAGCAAGGGTTCTCTAGAACCCTCTTTGACTAGGCAGATAACCTTGAACCAACCGTGCGCCCCAATCACTACAATTGGGTCCGCCTTGGAATGCTGGCCTGAGGTACGGGAACACGCCGAAGCCGCACTACGACTTCGTCCCGAGGCTACACGATTATAGTACGTGAACGGAAGCACGTAGCTTCCGCGTTAGCCCGCACTACAAGGCAACCCCCTCGGTAGCACAGTTATAGTACGCGCACGCGCCATGTGCGCACTAGCTCGTGAACTCCCAAAGAAGGCGCAAGTTTCCTTGCCCCTTGGATAGGGGTCACCCGATTTCGGCACTACGCAAACACATGATTAACCCAATTTACCTCTCCCACTTTTATAAGCTAGCATGCATTCTACACACTAGCCAACCATACCATGCATCACCATTCCAAACAAAATAGGACGCACAACATTTGGAATCCATTTCATTTATAGCACGTTTTGTACAATACAAGTTTTTGCAATCGGATTCCTAAGCTAGCTAAACCGGGCTAAGCATGCATTCCCCCCCCCCACGCTCCAAGGTTGATGTCCCCATCAACGCTTCTTCCGCTTTTGAGGTCGCCCTTCGAAAGCTGCAACCGCCTCAGATGCGTTTCCCATTTCTGAGGCACGCACCCAAGATGCCTCCACATGATGATAGCCCTTCCATTTGACGAGATACTCCGTTTCTTGGTTCTTGAACCTTCTCGACTTAAGTATTGCCTCCACCTCGTACTCAGGTTCATTTTCATGATCCAACAGCATAGGTGGCGGACGCAACACTTGATGCCGATTCGGACGCGCTTCATCTTTGAAGTAAGGCTTAAAAAGGAGACATGGAATACTGGGTGCACCTTGATGTTTGCCGGCAGCTCCAATTCATACACATCCTCATTCATAACCTTCCGAATGCGAAAGGGTCCCGCATACGGAGGTACGAACTTCGGACTCACTTCCGGAGGTAGTTGGAAATTCTTGATGTTCAACCAGACCTCTGTGCCTTCCTCAAACTTCAATTCCCTCCGCTTCCGATTCGCCTGCCTTTCATACCGTTTCCTAGCTTTGGCAATGTTGTACTTTGCGAGCTTCAACAAACGCTCGCGTTCTTCCAGTACCGCCGCTACTGCCGGTTCCTCAACGTCCTGGGCGGCCCAACTTGTCGGCACCAGAGGTGCTTTTCCATAGACCAATACGAAAGGGGAAACTCCCGTTGCGGAGTGTTCTGTGTTATTATAACAGAACTCTGCCGCGTCTAAGTGTTCCACCCAGTCTGTTTGGTCTGCCGACACGTAATTCCGCAAGATCTGCTTCACTACGGAATTCACTCTTTCTGTTTGGCCGTCGGTCGTAGGTCGGAAGGCGGTGCTCATCTTCAGCCTCGTCCCATCTTCTTCCAAAGTGCCCTCCAAAATTTACTCGTAAACTTTGGATCGCGGTCCGAGACAATATCCTTCGGGACTCCATGATGCTTTAAGACGTGGGCGAAGTAAAGTCGCCCTGTCTCCTGCGCCGTTGCCGTCTCTTTGGTGGGGATGAAATGACCCATTTTACTGAACCTATCCACCACCACCATGATTGCATCGAATCCTTTTGACAGCGGCATAGCAGTCATGAAATCCATCGAGACGCTTTCCCAAGTCCCCTCTGGAATCGGCAAGGGTTGTAACAGCCCCGCTTGCTTTTTGTACTCGCTCCGGTTTTGTTGGCATGTGGTGCATGTCTTGACATACTCCTCTGCCTCCTCCCTCAGTTTGGGCCAGAAATACTCTTTCTTCAAGAGTGCCGCAGTGCGCTTGGCTCCGCCGTGGTCCGCAAGCGGGCTATCATGGCATTATCTCAAGAGGCTATCTTTGATCCCTCCCTTCGGCACGTAGAGATGCTTTTGCTTATACCGGAGCAGTCCATTTTGCAAGTGGAACTACGATTTAACCCCCATCCTCAAGTCCTGCATCACGGACTTCGCCAGCTCATCCTTCCGGCAAGCCTTCCGGATCTTCCTTTGGAGCGTCGTCTCGCCCTTGTACACCAACAAGAGCTGTTGCTTTCTACTTAAAGCATCGGCCACCACGTTGTCTCGCCCCGGTTTGTACTGGATATCCACGTCGAACACCGCCAAAGTATCTTGCCACCTAAGTTGTTTTGGGGACAACTTGGGCTGCGTGGCAAAATACTTCACCGTGACATTGTCTGTGAATACCTTCACTGGGTTGGAACCAACATAGTGGCGCCAAAGCTCAAGACAGTGCACCACCGCCTTCATCTCTTTCTCGTGCATTGGCCACCGTCGCTCCACTTCATTCAGTTTCTTACTTTCGTAAGCCACTAGACGTCCATCTTGCATCAGTACACCCCCAATCAAGTCCGACGCATCTGTATGTATCTCGAATGGACGATCGAACTCCAGGATTTTCAAGACTGGAGCTTCCGCCATCCGCTGCTTCAATTCAGCAAAAGCTTGGCCACAAAAGGTGTTCCATGCCCAGACTTTAGATTTACACAGAAGGTCTGACAGTGGCCCCGCGATTTTGGCGAAATTTCTCACATACTTCCGGTAATAGGAGGCGAGTCATAGGAAGGATCGCACTCCCGGGACCGAAGTCGGAGGCTCCCAGTCCAAGATCGCCCTCACCTTTCTGTCATCCATTTTGATCACATCCTGTGTAATCACATGCCCCAGGAACTCCACTTTTGTGACCCCGAATTCGCACTTTGAAGCTTTGGCATACAGCTTCCCTTCTCGCAATTTTTGGAACACCCTTTTCAGGTGCTCCAGGTGCTCTTCCTTTGTTTTCGAGTACACCAAGATGTCGTCGATGTACACGATCACAAAGTCATCCAACCACTCCTGGAAAAGGCTGTTCATCAACGTGCTAAATGTCGCTGGTGCATTGGTGAGCCCAAAAGGCATCACCATGAACTCATATGAACCATACCTTGTCCTGCACACGGTCTTCTCCTCATCTCTTTCCGCCACCCGAATTTGATGATAGCCGGAGCGCAAGTCGATCCGGCTGAAATACTTCGCTCCTGCCAACCGATCGAAAAGGTCGTCGATCCTTGGCAAAGGATACCGGTTTTTGATAGTCACTTTATTCAGAGCCCTGTAATCGACACACATCCGCAGCGTCCCATCCTTCTTGTCTGCAAATAGCACCGGGGCTCCGTAAGGTGACTTACTCGGCCGGATATACCCCTTTGACATTAGATCCTTGAGCTGAGTCTTCAGCTCGACCAACTCCCTGTGGCTCAACCGGTAGGGCGCCTTGGCAGGCGGTTCCAATCCCGGTATCACCTCAATCTTGTGGTCAACTCCTCTTCGCGGTGGCAAGCCGCTTGGCAAATCCTCCGGCATCACATCATGGTATTTCTCCAAATCCCCTTGATCCAATCTGGGCTCGGCTCTCCATCGTCTTCTCCCTTCACTTCTCTAATGTAGAGCAAAAACTGGGGCTCGTGTGCCTCTTTCACGGCCCACTCCCTTGCTGACAGAAGGTTTATTCGCCCTCCCACGAGTTTGGGCGTTTTCGAAACTCGTAAGACCTCGCCACCATTCCAACATGGCAGCGTGACTACCCTCTTGCGGCCATCTATGACCGCTCCAGATCTGCTCGAAAAGGTCATCCCCAAAATGAGATCCACTCCATCGATCTCGCAGACGGTGAAGTTCTCACGTCTCTCCCAACTCCCCAGTTGAAGAGGAACATCGAACGCCAACCTCGTCGCCAATTGCGGTTCTCCTTTAGCAGAACGCACCTCAATAGAGGCCCCTACATCAGTTGTCGGAAGTCCCTGCTTTTGTGCCGTTGCCGGTGTCATGAAGGAGTGCGACGCTCCTGTGTCCACCAACAATGACACGTTAGTTCCGGATATTATTCCACGAACAATAAGTGACTCCCTTTACGCAATGCGCCAGTTTCCTGATACAACTCACAAGAATATTTGCCTACCTTGCAAGTCCTGGCGACCACCGCTTCCACCAGGCGACTGATGGTATCTTCCGACAGCTCCGTGGTTGCCCGAGTCATGTTCAATTGTCGGGGCTTCATGCACTTCTTGGCCATGTGCCCGGGCTCTCCGCAATTAAAACACACATCATCAAAGGTCGCCTTCTGTCCGCCATAAGCCGCTCCACCCGCTTTTCCTTTCGAAGCACCGGGTGCCGCCTTGACGTGTGAAGGCCCTCCCTTCGATTTCCACGTGCCATTGTCGCCGCGTGGCCTATCCCACTTCGTTTCCGGTCGGAAGGAGTCACCTTCCCGCCGGGTCTTCTTGTGGTTCAGCTCCGTACGGCCTTGTCTTTCACCCCTAGGGACATCTGAGAAACATTCAGCCCTCTCAATTGCCTCGTTCAAAGTCTTAGGTGGCTTCTCCTCCAACTTCCGCCTGGCCCATGGGGCCAGTTCCGCCACAAAGTTGAAGACCATTTCCGGTTCTGCCATGTCCGCGACTTCGAGCAAAAGCACATTGAAGGCCTGGACATATCCCCGAATGTCGTCTGTTTGCTTCAAATTCCTCATCTTGTCCCGGGCAAGCCAGGACGCATTGAGGGGCACAAACTGTCTCTTCATTAGTTCCTTGAACCCACTCCAGTTCAAGGTTTCCGGACTTGGACCTCGGTCGTGAAGGCGTTTCTGCCACCATTGTTGAGCATAGCCCCTCAAATAGGTGGGAGCCACTTCCACCCGATCCTCGTCACTCAACTTGGCCGCCCGGAAGTACTGCTCTAGCTCCAAGAGCCAGGTGTTGAATGCCTTCCGATTTCGGACGCCCTCGAAGGTGCCGGGTTCCTTAGGCTTCACCTTAAACTTTGCCTTAGTGGAAGTGGCATTAGCCGCCCTCAACACGTCTTTCAGCGTCCCGCCAAATTGCGCCAACAACCCTTCCCAAAAGGCTGTCGACATGGGAGGCATCTGTTGGCCGGTCGGAGCTCTCACGGATTCCTCGGGCTCCGACTCCTCGGATTCCTCCCGCTCTTGAGCGGCCTCGTTTTCGGAAACGTGCATCGCTCCCTCAAACGGCCGCCTCGGTGACACGTCGCCCACATCGGGCTCACCGAGATCATCTTTTGGGCCGTTCCGCTTTCGCTTCGGCTTGCCCGACCCCATGATGAGGCCAATCCCAAGGACGATCGCGTACTGAACTCTAAGCTCTGATACCAAGTGTCGCGCACCTCACTTCGGTAAGCTCCCCTTCAAGTCATAGTTACTCACTTTGATGCGCGCGCCTGACTCCCAACCTGGCCGCCGGGCCAACTTGGAGCTTCGGCTGCTCACCGGGACATAACGGTCCCCCTTCGCTCCCCCACTAAACCCTCCACCTATTTGGGCCTAGTGGAATTCCCTTTGGTAGATGGCAGTCCGGAATAGCTCCCCACTCTTTGGTCGCTTTCGGGCTCGCTCGCTTACTCACTAGTTTTTGGTCACCAACGGGCTTGCACCGTTCTCGGGGTCACTACTCCCCTTATATATACTTCTGTAGCTGTCCGCGGGGGTTTCACAACCAGCCATGCCATTTTATGGCGAACCACCACGAAAACCCTCGACTCCCGGTGATGAGTCGCGGTGAGTCTTGGCCCACTCACCACGGCCCCTTATGGACCGTGATGAGTCCCAAGACTCCCCACGACTCCCACCACGAGGTCTCCGCCCCCATGGTGAGTCCTATGCCACCCCCACTAAGTCCCGCTAAGCTACCACCACCCCTTGTGGAGCCACCCCCACCGCAACCCGGTGTGCGGGGCTCCACCTAATGAGCGCCTCCGCCTCCTTGAGTGCCTCGGGCACTCAAGGGTGCTTCAACCCCCCCATACCTATCGCTGTCACTGCCCCCACCACAGGGGCAACCCCTCATGTGTCCCGACCCCCTGCCCTCAAGGCAAAGGCCGCGACATTGCTGCTATCAGCTGACAATGACAGCCTAGATTTGTTCTAGGAAACACCCAACTCAACTTACTCACTTTAGTTCCTATCCTCAATTGCATCTTCTACTCTCTTTAAATTAAAAGGCATTCACCTTTTGCCTCCATTGTCCCACCATTGACTAGGGTCAGAAAAGTATTTATTCCACAGCCTCTCCTCGTCTCTGTTACCTGTTGATACTTCCATGTTGTCACATTGGCAGTATCAAAGTCACTCCAAACTATCAGAGGTTCACTCAACTAGCTAACTTGCAGAATTCAACATAAAAATTTAGGGCCGATGTTTTACTCGGTTTTGACGAGTGATATGAATACATCAGAGTCCCCCGCAACATCACACAATATACTCCCTTGTATAACATGATAGTAGGTGGTTGCAAACACTCTTGAGCTCTGTTTGTCTGTGTCCCTCATGTGCATGCTGAACATACATGGTGGTGGATAGAGTTGGACTGAGAACTATGACTTCCATCATTTGTGAAAAATGCATGTCACGGTGAAAGGAAAAAAAAAAAAAAAAGCCTATCAAAAGAAAGATAAAAATTACAAAAGAAATGTACAAATTATTGGTAACGATTATTTATTAGTAATCTTATTAGTAAGTCTAGCTGGAGCCTGTTGAGTCACTACCAACTACCCTTACTTTCAAACCGTAAAACATGTCCCTCTTTCTTGGATGTGCTCCAAGGCTCAAGCAAACTCTCCCGCCACTATGAGATTTTAATGACTTACAATGCTTGCTAGTGGTAAGCAAACTCTCCCTTGATTTCAATAGGGGGACGCTGGTAGAGTGCTCTTGAAAATAGTGGTAACCAAGCCTGCGTACGAGAACTAATTTGAGATGAACCAGTTAGTGGGCCCTCATTCGGAGCACCGGCCGGCTAAGTGGGTTGGGGAGTCGGTTGCATCCCGTTAGTGATAATTACATTCGGTCAATTTCCTAAATAAATGTTTTACAACCGGTAATATTCCTAATGATTTTTTTGCCTTCAGCTGTTAATTCAGCCATTATATTTATCAACCGGTTCATTTCCTACAAATAAAAAATAAAATCGGTTTCAGACAAATACAACACAAGGTGAGTGTGGGGTGTAGGCACAAAAGCTTGTGGTAGCAAGCAGTGAGAGCAAGCAGGCGTGGGGCTGCGGGGTAAGAGAGGTCCGAGTCCCGATTAGGGTTTGCCCCCAATCTCTTGAGTTCGATATTTTTCCACTCGAACGCCCTCTGTCAAATATAATTTGGCCTGGCACGCTTAATTTCCGCCACGTGACGAACTTCAACGGCCATTTTCCGTTTTGTTTTAATAAGAACGGCCAGAATCCGTCCAGGCTTGCCAACTAAGGCATATTTCCTGTATGTAATGATATGGAAAGGCAAAAATCCTTCCTAACAACAAAGCCATTTGCGAGCTCGCTTGAGGTTGGATACGTTGGATGCTTTGATGCGAATGTCATTATGCGGGATTGAGATGGAGAATATGGATTGGAGGGCGGTCTTTAAAGCATGGCGCAACATGAGAAACAAAAGGGTTCTTTACTTTGGACTAATTGTAAGAAGTTCACACTTCTTTTCATTTTTAATTTTTAATTTCATATGACATGGTTGTGTGAAAGGTCAAAAATTTGTCAACATGTCATTTGAAAGACATTTTTTCAAAGTTGGCTGTCCCAATGAAAGTAAAAAAAAAGTTAACATGTCATAAAAAAGGTGGGGCTACCTGTCAAAAAACAACACTACTGTGCAATTCCTTGGAAAATTAGTACGGCTGATCGGTAATGAGTACGTTGTGCCTACTAATTTGGAGCTCCACTAGTAAACATTGAGATGGGGGATTTTCTAAATGAACTGCACAAGGACAATACAATGGTATGCGTCATTCCACTAGTTAACATTGTGTAATTTTATCCGTTTGTTCTACCTTTTGCCATCGAATTTGTAATCATGATTATTGGATGTGACCTCTCTCCAAACTAATACAGATGAAAAAAATAATAAAAAAATACCGACTTTTCACTAGGGCCAGTTGACGTGACACTTTTAGAAATTGACGTTGAAAACGTTGAGTGTCACTTGGGCACTTTACTTTGCGACACACTTTGAAGAATTGAAGTTGTGGCGAAAGAGTAGTGGATTAAAAACGTCGAGTGTCACAGGTGACACGCCACATGCGTTTGACGTGACACTTCTCAAGTAGCCTCCACCTGATAAAAGTGTCACCCTCATTCCGATTCATTTTATCTTATTTTTATCCACTTCAAGCCAATGAGAATGTTGAGGAAAATTGCCAATAATGAACGCTTGTTGTATGAGAAGCGTCCGGGAAATAATTTCAGTTGAACCAGCCAATGGCCCCTCATTTTGAGAACCAACCGGCTAAGTGGGTTAGGGAGTTGGTTGCTTCCCCTTAATGGTAACTGCAATAGTCAATTTCCTACGTCAACATACTGGGTAAATTTCCGATACAATTTTCACTCGGAAATCCTCCGAATCAGTCGGCTAGCATGTAACTAGCTGCCGGTTCCGTTGGTTGATGAGAAGGCTCTCTCTCTCTCACTCTCTCTCTCGCACTCTCACTTCTGTCAAGAGACTTAGACCAAAGTGTCACTTGGGCACTTTACAGTGAGATTCAACTGACATATCACTTGAAGCAAATCGAGTTCCCAGTTAAGATGCCAAAGTGTCAATTCAAAATGCCTTCTAGTCAATCCTACTTAGTGTAAAGCGGCCCTCACTTGGTCTCTTCATGCATTCCCAACAACTCTTGGATATGCGCTTTCTAATTAAGACGGATGGCAAACATGCATGATGAGATAGATAGTAAATGCAGTGTCATTGTTTCAATGCTGACAAACATCCTCCACGTTACTAGGTCAATACGTCAATACCTGGACGGCTGGAGTGTATTAATGTGCCCCTCATTGATTGATCATGGTCCTTGCCTGTTTGACTTTATTTTTTTCTGGTTCCTTGGATTTTGGTCCCACATGTTCCACAGCCTGACCAACTCCTTCCTGTCTCATGTCATCCTGCGGATTGCAATCACAATTGAAGAGTATTATTTGATTATATGAAATGCATTGAACACAATACCAAATAATATTTAATATTTTTAATAAGGTATATATATATATATAGGGAACAGGGGACAGTGGCCCTGGATGGAAACTTTATTGGGGAATTATTGAAGGGAAAAAAATTAAAACCCTTGGTTGCCTTTAGGCTGCCATAAGGCATGTCGCACCGAGATCTGTTACCGAAGATATTTCTTGAATTTAACTCCATAAGAAGACCGAGGTCCTTATCTTAGAAAGGGATATTTTTTTCCCTCTAGAGTCTAAAAGGGTTTAAAAGAAGAAAAAATAATGGGGTCAGTTTGGTTTGGGTTCAGTGTAATTAATTGGGCAACACCAACAGTCGATAGCTCAGTTGGATAGTGCATTGAGTGCCACTCAGATGATTCTGGGGTCAAATCCTGTTACCTTAATAGGTATGGTATGTTCTTCTCCCCTTTCCCTTGGGGGTGTCTAATGCGAAAGCCTTCACGTTGAGGTTACAGTGAAAGAGGTTATTTTCTCCTCTCTCTATCAAGGGGCCTGATTTGTGAGCTGTCGTTCCCAGGTGTTCAAGTTTCCCTTAAGAGAAAAAAAGGGTAATAACTAACTAATAACGTTTTCCACTTTATGTTAGGGGGTATTGGTAGCATATTTTGAATTTGATACTTATCCAGAAGGTGAATAACCCACCTGTTGAACTTCCTTCAAGTATTCAGGGCTATATTTCAACTAATCATTTTCACATTTCACATGTGAATCAATATATGAAGGCGAGACCTTTGTTTTGTTTTGTAGATTTGAGATGTCCCCAAACGTGAGGCCCCAGCCCTGGTGCTTGGTACCATCGGAAAGCCCTCGATGAGGAGGGGTACACGGGCTTGGTCTCATGATTTTTGGACCTACGGTGTGGAGGATGTGGAATTTCAAGTACTTTGGGTAGCTGGAAATTCCCGAAAAATAGCAAAGTGGGAATTCCTCGGACAATGGTTGGAGCCGCGAGAGGAGAGATATCAAGGGAAAAGTCTCCGGTTCAAATCTGGCCGTAGGCTCTGTGAAAAAAAATGCATTTGGACTTAGATGACATTGGACCTTTGGGCCAACCACAGAGGTTACCCTAGAGGTGGCACTTGGGCCTCGACATAGAAGACGCACTTGCATACATAGAAGATTGCTCTATATATAACAGGGGGATGCTCTGGTTTAATTTTATTATAGGTTATTGAATGACTCTTGACACTTGGGCCAACGGCACAGGCTACCCTAGTATTATTAAGAAAAAGAAAAAAATATTGGACCCATAAGTTCCTCAGTTAATCCCATCCATTTCATGGGTACCCATGAATTTTGGCAGAACATGTCACACGGCCAAACGAGTTTAGCCGCATTAATGCAGTGGCATCAAGTACTTTATCCACGTAATTACATTTCAACTCCTGATACATGCATTGTATTCGTGTAGATCTTAATATGTACCCGTATCGATTGAAACTGAAAATGGACCAAGCCGGGTCGCAATACTTATATGTGACCCCTCACCCCACCCCCCTAGAAAGTGGGCAGTAGCCGCCGCAAGGTCAAGTTTTTGCTGGCCCAGCCCGGCGGCCATCTTCTCTCTCTCTCTCTCTCTCTCTAACTCTTTGGATTTCATCTGGCCTTCACCTTTTGAGGTTATTTAGTTTTTCATCCCAACCTTTTTCATCCAAATATGGATGATATTATTATAGGATGATGAAACTTAATGTACAGAAAGCTTGGTTTACCATCTATTTCTTTCATCTAAACTGGATGAACTACATGAATAATGGTTACCTATTTTAAAATCCAAGAGATAATAAAACTACCATCATAAATGATGGCAGTTATTAAACCTAAGCCTATACCATAACCCTAAAAGATACATTTTTATTAGATGTCATCCATTGACAAAGTACTTCTCTTGATAAAATGTGATTTTTCATCCACCCTGGATGAGAAATCGGGAAGTTATGCCCTAAGCAGGCCGACACATTTCACAGCACTGAATTCGTGCTTCAGTGAACCTTGATGATGCGCCGCGTAAACATGCTCCCCTGCTGCTACATGGTACTCGTGATGGCTGGCTCTTGGGATGCGCACTGGCGGTTAGGCAGATTCCTCTCTGGCAGACGACAAAGCGATGATCGCTTTGCTCAGAAACTCATGGTTCTTCATTTTGCAGCGGCGCTTTTACTCCTCGTTGGGAAGTACTCTATCCCTATTTATCTACAGATTACATGTTTTTTTTTTTTTGTATGAGCCATTCTCTATCTGTGAACGCTTCTACTTTGATTGCGTTCTGTTGGAGACGATCTGTTGGACGCCATGGCGCAGGGCATACCACAAACACTCAAGGTTTTTCGAGTTTACCCTTGCTTGAATTGTGATCTGTACATGCTTTAGAATTCAACATTGACATGGATAGCAACTGTGAAGACCTGCCACTCACCTGCTGCATCCTCACTAACACACATCGTTATGTGGTGGTTTTTGGGACAGGCACAGGTGAGGGTCTTCACTTGTCTTGATTTCTTGAAGCTTGCAACTCCTGTTCTTGCAAATGTGGATACTGCTGCTGCCTACGCTGCTGATGCCATTTGCTGTTTCAAACTGCCACCATGCCGTTTCAGACCTGCTCCAAGATCGCTCCAATGAGGATCTGCTTCTATCCTTACCCCTGTTTCTGGTTTTTTACAACCACATTTGCATGTGTAGGAGTTAAGCTATGAAGGGTACAAGGGTACAAAATAGCAGTTATTTTGAGTCAAATTGGTAAAACTCTTACTCAAGATGTGGTCCTAGGTAGATCGCATCCAGAACCTGAATTTCAGTGCCATTCATACCATGTGGAGTTAATGGCACAGGGTGCAACTTCTGTTCTGTACACTACAAATCGACCCGCCTGTACAGATGTCCAAAGACGTCCTTCTGGTACCCAATATGTTTCAGCTCTAGGCTAGCGACCACAGAAACTGTCCAGTTATGGCCTTCTGGTAGAACTAGATATCAATGCATGATGTTGGATTGTGGCAGGTTGTGGTCTGCATGGTGTGGCAGGTTCACTTCAAATGGTAGGTACTTGCCTGGAATGAGCCTTCCACGATGGTACCGCAAAAGTTCATGACTCCAATAGTTTGGAGTCTCAGGCAGCGACCCCTAATGTACTAGCCAGTTTGGCCACTGCACTGCAGATTCATGACCCTTTTTGGCCACATCTTTGCAAAATCTTAGATCTATAGAGACCAACTGTTGAAATATGTTCCTGATTACATCCTCTATCTCCTGTCTGTAGTCACGTGGGCCGAGTGGATGAGGGGTTGACACTACTTTGATGATGACCTTGGATCATGGCCTCACCCACATTGGAGCCTTGTGGCTGTACGGTGGACCTCCTAGGTCTTGTTTGAATTTAATTGCCAAAATGCCAATGAACCAAATTCTTGTGGATGGTCTCTTCTGACAATGATACTTGGCTCTGAAATGAAACTTCTTGGTATGACTTTGATGGATCAAAAGGATAGGCTTTGATAGATAACACACATTCTTCAAGGCCCTCATATCATTTTGGTTTCATGGCTTGATAACAAACAGGGGTTTCTGAGCTGCTCTTTCACCTTGGCAGAGCTATTTTATGAGGCCTTAAAATACCATTCCATTCCAGGCCTATACCTGCTTAAGGGGGCTCAACCCTGTTGTTTCTTCTTCCTTTTTAAGAATTTTGCTTGTATCTTGGTTCTGAAACATCAACTTCAAACCAGTATTGTTTCTTAGGGAAGTGAAATGCTCAAGACCTGGATTTTGTTTGCCTTGGCCCGTTAAAGACTCTCAATTTAAAGGCCTGGCTGCAGGCAGGTTTTTTCTGAGTTTCTTTGTTAACTCAGATCTTTGGAGGTTCTGGAATACCACTCAAGACCTATATCTGTTTTGGAACACTCAACCTTGCATAGGTTTCATGTTTACTGCTTGTGGTTTGGCATTGATACATCACCAAACTAGCTTTGGAATGAAACCTCTCAGCTTGACTCTGTTGTGTCAAACATGTACGCCTTGTTTAGGGAACACACACACTCATTAAGGCTCTCATAGCAGTCTGAATTTGAGGGCTGATAGCAGGCAAATTTGGGATAATTTGCCTTGCTTATGTTTTATGATTCCTGCTTGTAACACGACATTGAAACGTCACCTTCAGGCCAGCAATAGCCTCTAGGGAGAAGACTTGTTCAAAACCTAGATGTTGGCATGCAGCCTCATGATATATACCATGTCTTGAACCATGCAAATAGGGCAAGATGAAACATGATGTAAACCAGCAAATGCTTAAGGCATATTTGTTTGACTGTTTCAAACTCAACTTGAATTGTTTTTTAGCATGAGTCTTGGGAACTGTCCCAAGACCTGCAATCTGGTTTTCACAACTTGTTTTGCTAAGGTGTTGTGTCTACTTGCAAATACTTAAGGCATGAATGGCTGGCTGTTTCAACTTGAAGCGCTATGAGCTTGATTATGGGAAATATCCCCAAACCTGCAATCTGGTTTTTGAAATGAGTTTGAAATGAGTTTTTGAAATGATGGTGCAAACTATGGTGCTTTCATGATATTATTGACCTGGAATCCCACCCTCCCACCCTGTTTTTTCAGAGACCCTGAAATATAATGGGGTATTCAAATGAGATTGTAAACATGAAAGGGAATGTTAGATGGTGCCCTGTAAAGGGCTGTTTTGTTTTTCAATGACAATGACCTTAGCGGTCTTGTCCATGTCTTGACATGACATGTATATCTTCTCTCTCCACACAGGTTCTCTCACAGAAATCTGGATCAATAAGGGCAACTTTAGACTAAGGTGCAAGACCAAGACCAACTCAAAATGAAATGATTCTATTGGTCGAGGGCATTTTCTTGGCATTTTATTGGCTTTACACTACAGACCAAGACCAAGAAAGTTAGTAATGACATGACGTCTAAGTGGCGTTGATTGTCGGTTTAGGGACCATGAAAGGAAGTTGAAACCCATGTAGTTTGGAGTACTAATTCTAGGACCCTAGACCAAGTATAGACACATTGAAATATGATTTTCTCAAATGATCTTGTGAATCAATCTTGACTGTTGAGTGGGAAAGAGGAATGTGATGGAAGGTGATAAGTGATAACCTCATTTCAAGTTTCTTGGTCTTGGTCCCAAGGCCTTTCGACACACCCACTTTGGTCCCTAGGTTTTTTAATATGCATCTAGGGACCCATATCCGGATCAATTTAAAGCAAATTGGTCCCTAAGTTTCTTGGTCTTGGTCCATAGTCTAAAGTGGCCCTATACCACCGTTGAGGGGCCAAGTACCATACACACAGATATACATACATACCTCTGTGGAGGTATTTTTAAACTCCCCAGCGGCTCAACGTGTGGCATCACATTCAGCATGAGGGCATGTGATCAATCATCATCATGGCTTATGCTAATCTGGGGCAGAAGCGACATAATAATGAGGGAGGGAGCCCAGGGAACCCATTAATACAAATCACTATTATTGCTTACCACACTTTTTATATTCTCTAAATGTAAACTTGACAAAGTGCCTGCCAGACTACTGCAATTTTAGAGAGTCGGGACTCGGGAGAGTTGAAACTTGAGGGACAAACATGAATTTTAGGGACTCCCGGAGAGGGAGAGGGAGAGGGAGAGGGAGTGTAGGGAGAGGATTTGGGGCAAGCTTTTTAGAGGCAGCGGCGCGTTTGCTGCCCAACTTCCTCTCCTTTGCTAGCCTGCAACACGTGCGAGTAGGGCTGCAGCGCCTCTGCACCTGCCCACGCCTGCAGCCACGGACCCATTAAGGAATGGTCTCGGCAGGAGCGGAAGCAGGGAACGTAGGCTGTGTACAGACTTGTAATGGCGCAGGGGAGGGACAGATTGAAGCGAGAGAGTAGCTTTGAAAGCACTGGAAGCTCAAAGAGCTTGTGGGTCACAGGGAGATAGAAAATTGAAGAGGAGCTATGCATGTGCAATGTCCAGTGGAATTTGAGAAGTATTGAGTGCATCAAAAGTGCTTTTCTGTTAATGGGTTAGGAAGAGTAGAGAAAATTCGCGAAATGCGGTGTGTAGCAGATTGGAGGAAGGTGTGGTAAGCGGCAGAGAAGGTGGGAACCTGGGCAGTAAGTGCATCGTGTTATTAATTGCCGTTTATCAAGAGACAAGATTTTGTGGAAGATTCACGGGGAATGTGAGAAAGAGGCAAGTAGGATGTTTACGGACGGGCTTGACAAAAATGCTCTTCAATGGGTACGCAAGGTACACTTTCTCTCTTTCGGAATGTATCTGTTTTTTTGTTTCCTGTCCTGTTGTTTCAGCCAGCTTCACAAGGTAGACGAGGCTGTCATACACAGAGGCACACCATTGGAGAACTCCTCTAGAGAAAGAAACGGATGGCTTTTTGGCTACTTTTTAAAGGGATTGTGAATTAGCAGAGAGAGAGAGAGATTGAAGGTAATACTAGATGGTAGGGGTGCGATGGGCAGGAACAAGTGAGAACAGCAAGTGCGCCAACAGCAGGTAAAGGCAGCCCTGCCATAACGCGAGACCACACCTACACAACTGTCCGCATGCCAGGCAAAGGCTGGGGGTTGCCGAGACCGCAGCTTCAACATGCAAACGTTCACTCAAGCGTGTTGAGGTCTCCATTCTCATCGGACCACACCACAGACATGACTGACGACCTGGATGAGAGTCTGGGATCCATGTCTGCAGGCAATCCCACCCAATATGACTACGATTCTGAGGAGGAACAGGAATCTGGAGTTTACTCTCTTGACTCTTCACCTGCAGGAATCCCTCCTCGCAATACCCCTCGGTTCCCTCGCGAGTCTGCCGGCAAGCTTCAAGAGCCTGACAATGACCTTAAAGCAGCACACTTGAGGCGAGGAAACTCCGGAAAAGCAGAGCCAGTTGAGGTGGAGGACTATTACGATAGACATCCTCCTATTAGGCGGGAAAGTTTTCCCAGGGATAGCTTGTTGCGCAAAGATAGTTCTGTTAGAAGGGATAGTTGCGGCAGCAGAGACAGCTTTGCTCACAATGACAGTTTTGACCAAAGGGATAGTTTTGATACACAAGTAAAGCATCAGGCCGCTTCCAGTGGAGGTGGCAGGTCTTTGGTAGAAAATGTCCGAGAGGAGGTATTGGACAGGAGTCAATTAGCGCAGCCAATTCAAGGCAGGCAGTTTTTCTCTGAGACGGAGGTGTCTGCTTATGATGAAAGCGAGGATGAGGTGGAAGAGACAGACTCAGGCCCACATCTTAGCCCTGCAGAAAGGGGTGCTGGTTATCCTCAAATTGCAGTAGCACAAGGCACCGTGAGCTATGCTTCTCAGGGTGTGCACGCTGCTCCTCATGAGGTGCGCTTTGCACTGGTTGCATGTATATCACAGTTATGCTCCCCAAGCCACCCTCAAGCTTCCCCCTCTCCCTGGCATCCACTGGCCTAGTTTGCATAGTGAAAATCAAGTGTCTTCTTTCTAGTGGCAGGTGTGCTGCATCACCAACTTGGGTAGGAGAAAATAACCAACAAAGTAGAGTTTGTTTTCATAGTTTGACTTGTACATGGCAGGGAAAGCAGGAAAAACAGGAAAGGGGAGAGGTGCTGTGCCACAGTCAGTCAGACAATGTGGGTTTACCGCCCAGTGCACCACCTGTATTTGCAGGCAGGGGATTGGATCTGCCCAAGGTTGCACCTGCAACCCCGAACTTCTCATCCCTCACTCCCTTCAGTTTTGACACAGAACAGATGCAACACAGTGGATCTCGTAGGCCATGTGATCACAGTCTGAGGTAAAACATTTCATGGACTCTTAACTTGTGCATCCTTTCTTTGATACTGCAGGCTTTCAATAGAGAGCGACTGTCTTGTCAAAAAATCAGGACAAAATGAACAAAGGAAGGAAAAGAATTGAAGGAAAGGGGCCGTATAACATCCACGGGAAGCTCCAAGAGCTTAGGGACAAAAGAAAAAATGAAAAAAATAAAAAATTATATCCTTTGGATAGTCTGTCCCTATCAACGGGGCATGGATCACCATTCACAGGGAAAGAAAGATCAAAGGAATGAGTGAAATGTACTCCATAACTTCCATGGAGGCGCAGAAAGGGTACGAAGGACAACAAACGAACATAAACAAAGAGAGAGAGAAATGTACTCATAAGACTTTGTTTGCCGTAGCCTAGAGAGAGAGATAGGGAGAGTTTCTTGTGTTGGCAGGAGGCCAAAAGGACCAAAGGACAGGACAGAACCATAGAATGCCACACAAATAAATAAAGAAACACTATAGCATCCACACGAAGCTCAAGAGCTTAAAGGACAGAGAAAAGAGTAGACAATTGGAGAAGAGGAGAAGAAAAAGGGTGAGGTGGAGATTTGGCAAGTGCTAAGTTGTGTATGTATGGAAAAGTGCAATGTATGGATACAGAATGAAACTTAGGCATTGTGGGCAGGTCAGTATCGACAAACGTAGGGGAGAGATTGGGTTCCTCATTGCAGTGTACAGCCAATCCGACCCCTCCCATTCCTCCCATCTATCCCAGGTTAGTTGCAAGTTTCCCAGTCAGGGGTGAGTCCCTACTTCACTCAGTAGCATCTACAGACTTTTGAAAACACTACTTGCAGTCTTCTATCTACACAACTTTGATGGTATATTGTATGATTGTATGTCTTTCCTCTCTGTCTGTCCAGTGGTGTTTTGTTTTGTTGTTTTCATATTTTGTCTTCCCCTTGGCATAAATTTCTTTTTTCTGTTCATTAATCTTGTTTATTGTAAGCGAGTGTGATTGGAGCACAGCAGTGCTCCAGATCACACTCGCACGTGGAACAATGTCTATTGGATCTTCTGGCTAAGTTAAGGAAAAGTATTATCAGCTGGTACAATAGCTGCTGACAAGGCATTGGGCGAGAGGACAGTGAGCAAGAAGCGTGGCAAGCAATGATAGCGTACGATGCCTGTGTGCGGCTGTGTCTGCGGGCATGGGCCCATGGTTGCATGAAAGCTCTTGAATTTCTTGAAAATGAGTGCTCTCTCCTGCGAGACTGCTTTGGGTACCATACTTCGTCCCAAATTGTTTCCCAGTCCCTTCTCGTTTTTGATATCTCACCAGCATAGAAGATGTGACTCTACGACTCTTTTGTTCCACATTATGGGTGATTGTGAGCTTGCTAGTCTCCGTAGAGTGATGTTGGAGTGCACTAGGCTCAGACTATGAACGAGCCAGGCAAGGATGGAGTGTGAGGGACACTAAACGGTGAGAGGCTGGGACTACAGGTTACAACAAATACTGCTGCAGCCACATGAGGAGAGCAGCAAGAAAGGATTGAGCAACAATGCCGAGGCCAGTACTTCATCAAAACCTAAGCGCACTATTGGAAAGGTCAAGGTGCAAGGTAACTATCAGCAGACAATCCCAGCATGCTCATCCATATCTCCATGCTAAACTTTTCAACGGTAATTCATTAGCCTTCCGAGAACTAAATGAGCAGTTGTTTTCTTCTAGAGTGTTTCAGACAGTGGTGGTATATTTCCATCTCCAACTTGCCACTTGTGGGTGTCACCTGGACCAGGTACTTGCAGGAATAGATTGGTTTCTTACTGGGAAGATGTATGAAGTCTATTGGGACCCTTTGAGTCTACGGGACCAAACCGAAGCTCCAAGTTAAATTTCTAAAATAGACTAAAAGGGCACATAAGAAAAAGAAATGAAATGACACTTCATAACATCAGCGGAAAGCTCAAAGAGCTTATGGGATAAGAGAAAACAGAAAACAAGAAAGAGAGTGGGGCCCTCAACAAGCAGCCCAATTACAACAGCTATTGATTAAGGGATTGTCTAAGATAAAAGGATCTTCATAACATCCACTAGGGGGCCCAACTGCCTAGAGAGAGAGAGAATGTACTCATAAGACGTTGTTTGCCATAGACGGACATAGGGTCTTTCTCGTTAATATGGTCTACATGGTGTGTGAATATAATTTTAAACATATAAAAAAAAGAAAAAAAAGAACCATATGCTTCGTAAAGATAATTTCAACCTATAGAAAACCCTATGTGACTTATTTGATCACCTGAAAAAAGTATGACGCCTCCCGAAGGGAGCGCAACTTATGGTGTCTCTTCACCACAAGGGCTACTGCCTTCCAGCTGAAAGGTGGACACCTTCATGACACACCAAACCGTTTGAACCCACAACCACATCCAACGTGGTATGTGCCCATTACCACTGGGCTACATGCCTTGTGGCCATTGACCCCGTGCCCAGTTTGAGCGGAACACAAAGGGACAGAACTTACCTTTGTCAGGGGCTGACGCCGGTAGTAAGACTTACCTTGGTATAAACAATTGATCCGGGTTTTCCAGATATCCTCTAGAAATCCCTTTACACAAGCATCAACCTGCTGTGTGTGGTTTGCCCAATAACTAGGTCCCAAAAGGGCCTGGGATTTTGGCTCAGCCTCGAGACTTTCAAAGTTGGTAAACAGAGGTACAGGCACAATTCCCTTGATACATTTGAAGAGAGCGTCTCTCTCGTGAGAGAACCCTGGACCATGAATCAGAAAATGAATATTGCTTCAGGTTGCCCACACAACGGGCAATTGCACTCTCCCTTTCCTCTCTGCTTCTGTTTGCTGTTCAAAGGTCCCCCCCTGAGTTTTAATGTCAGTCTAGTGCCGAGAGTGGGTAGACCCTTGAGATGTCCTCCCCCATGTCACAGACTGGAAACAAGTTCAGGGAAGTTTTCTGCCTAACTTCATGAGAGAGAATGTACTCTTAAGACGTTGTTTGCTATAGCCTTGTGGCCATTGACCCCTCGCCCAGTTTGAGCGGAAACCTAAGGGACAGAACCTACCTCTGTCAGGGGCTGACATTGGTAGTAAGACTTACCTTTATTCAAAGAATTGATTTGGGTTTTCCAGATATCCTCTAGAAATCCCTTCACACAAGCATCAATCTGCTGTGTGTGATTTGCCCAAAAACTAGGCCTCAGAAGGGCCTGGGCTTTTGGCTCAGCTCCGAGACTTTCAAAGTTGGTAAACAAAGGTACAGGCACAATTCTCTTGATAGATTGGAGGAGAGCTTCTCTCTGGTGAGAGTACCCCGGACAGTGAATCAGAAAATGAATATTGTCTTCGGGTTGCCCACACAACGGGCAATTGCACTCTCCCTTTCCTCTCTGCTTCTGTTTACTGTTCAAAGGTAGGCTTCCTGCCCTGAGTTTAAATTTCAGTCTGGTGCTGAGAGTGGGGAGATTGTACTCATAAGACGTTGTTTGCCGTAGCCTTGTGGCCATTGACCCCGCGCCCAGTTTGAGCGGGAACAAAAGGGACAGAACCTACCTCTGTCAGGGGCTGACGTTGGTAGTAAGACTTACCTTCATATATAGAATTAATCCGGGTTTTCCAGATATCCTCTAGAAATCCCTTCACACAAGCATCAATCTGCTGTGTGTGATTTGCCCAAAAACTATGCCTCAGGAGGGCCTGGGCTTTTGGCTCAGCCTCGAGACTTTCAAAGTTGGT
This sequence comes from Takakia lepidozioides, assembly GCA_030704615.1. Classification (NCBI taxonomy): domain Eukaryota; kingdom Viridiplantae; phylum Streptophyta; class Takakiopsida; order Takakiales; family Takakiaceae; genus Takakia; species Takakia lepidozioides. Next base: position 35,414,501 of record CM060731.1, on the reverse strand, counting down.
AAACAGGGGTACAGGCACAATTCCCTGGATAGATTTGAAGAGAGCGTCTCTTTGGTGAGAGAACCCCGGACAGTGTATCAGAAAACGAATACTGTCTTCAGATTGCCCACACAACGGGCAATTGCACTCTCCCTTTCCTCTCTGCTTCTGTTTGCTGTTCAAAGGTAGGCTTCCTGCCCTGAGTTTAAATTTCAGTCTAGTGCCGAGAGTGGGTAGACCCTTGAGGTCATCCAAGATGTCCTCCCCCATGTCACAGACTGGAAACAAGTTCAGGGAAGTTCTTGGAAACAGGACCGCCCTGTCAAACAGGCTAAGTCCTGGCAGAAGAGAGTAGAAGAGATCCTCAAGGACCTGGACCTGGATCCGCAAGTCTTGACCCTGCTGGATAAATCTGACTTAGAGGCTGTAGTGTCCTCAGCCATGTCTGTTGCCATGAGATTGTCTGATGAAAATGAAGTTAGGCATAGAGTCGATTAACTTAGGATATCTGGTGTTGGGCATATGTTGCAGCTGACCCCACCATCTGACCTTGAATTCATCTCGTCGGGAGCTTAAGGACGGAATGCCAAACTCACCCCGAACAGCCACATTGGCTGTTTTGGAGCATGCTGACATACACTCCTTAAGCACCCCCACTTGAATGGATTCTAGAGACTTAGCCTGGTTGGAGTTATCAACCCATATAGCAGATCCGTACTGCAAGGCAGGTCTAATAACGCGACAAAGCATGGTTTTCTTAACCTCAGAGGTGACCCCTCTGCAGTGGAAAAATTTAGTGAGCCCCAGAGCTTTGCCCTTGCCAGTTTGAACAACTTTCCGGATATGTGCATCCCAATTACAATTGGAGGAGAACTCAACGCCCAGGTAAGTGTAGGAAGGGAGGACCGGGATCTCTTGGCTACCCCACTGCCACTTAAGATCACTTCCTCCCTCTCCTCTGTCGTTGAATGCTACCACTGCACATTTGAGAGTGGGGAGAGAGAGAGAGAGAGAATTTACTCATAAGCCGTTGTTTGCCGTAGCCTTGTGGCCTTTGACCCTGCCCCCAGTTTGAGCAGAACAAGAGAGAGGGAGAGAGAGAGAGAGTTTCTATCACAACCTGCCCCACACAATGGGTGAGAGAAGATTGAAGGGTGATCAGCCAATGTGTGATGGGTGGGGAGCAGTGGAAAGATAGTGATGAAGATGTGGGTGATGAACCAGCTTTCTATCCTGCTCATACCTGCCAATTTGAGGTAAATGAAATTCTAATAAATGATCTCCCTTTTGCATGGGGTGGGTGGCAGTGAGAAAGATTCGCATCATTCACAAATCAAGTGTGCGTACTGCCTCATCATCCCAGCGCAGTCTGACCTATGTCAATGCTGGTGCCCAGTACATGCGCCAGATGTCTGAAATCCTCAAGCGTAAAGTCAACATCTTCCGGCATAGTTCACTCACTGAAGCTCCACAAGGTCGTTGTCCCCCTTTTCAGTCTATCTTACTTATCTCTAGCATGACTGATTTTCTTATGTTTGGTTATTGACAGTTTGAGGTCAATTCTGATATTTCTTGTTTATTGCCCTTGTTCCTTCTACAACCATCAGTCAAGTGACAGGAGGCTTATCAGAGTATGAGTTGATAGCTGGTCTGGTAGGTTTGTGAGGTAGACTAAGGCAAGGGCATGTGCGTCATTTGATGGAACCGATTGTCTTGTGTGGCAGAAAACTTCTTGTGTGTGCTGCGTTTGAAAAGCTCAGCAGCGAAAGATGCAGTGCACATGCAGCCTGGTGGCGATTCCTCTGTATTGTATGTACACATGTTCCTATCATCTGCATTTCTTCTTCCTGTGACCTCGGTTACTTGGCTTCATATCGTATGTGGCAACAGCTGGTGAGCATAAAGTTTGTGGATATTTTCAAACTGCTAAGGAGAGCATAGATTGCATTTTGCAGCCTCCCAGAGAGCCCAGGGGATGATCTACTGTTGGAGATCCAAGACTCCAAGGGCTCTTCACATGGTCGTACCATTGTCCAGCTTGCTTCCATCTGCGATGATCTGGTCTCTTATCTGTCCCCCTTTTCCTCTCAGTTCTGAAACTCCTCCCTCTCTCTCGCCTCCGGGCCTCACATGGACAATAAATTTCTTCTTCTGTGTCCCTGTTTTGTCCAGAGCTCTTTTAGCCTGTGGACGTTATAGTTTTCCATTGTTTCTCGTTTTCCTCTCATGATGGTGAGGAAAGTGAAATTCTGTGATGCATTGGAATATGCATGCTTCTGAACTAAGGGCAGCATTGCATGATCCCCCACACGTTTAGTGATGTGTATAAAAATATTGACTTGCAAAGACGTGGTATTTTTCTGTAGAATGATCGGGTACAGTGGTACAACATCTACAATGAGCCCGAGCATGAGTGCGTAGGCAAGGTGCAAATGTTCTTCAGCTACAGTACCAACTTGGGGGACATCAGTTCTGCCAAGGTATGATCACTTGTCCCATTGCATGAGTTTTGTGAATAGAACTACACAACTGCTTTGTAAAATGTACTTCAAACATATGCCCAAGGTATATACCCTTGCATCGTTTCCCAGCATTGGGTGTCCCAACCTGACTGCTGTTCGTCTCGCTCTTTCTTTTGTCATTCTTTATTGGTTTTTGCTTCAGTACTGGCTTACCCTGTATGCTTCATTCATTTATATGCACTACCTCTACATGTGAATTTTTCAACCTTGGAGACCTAAGCATTAGCTCACCTTGTTGGTGACTTCAGTGGGGTCCAGTGGGAGAGACGAGGGCATATGACATAGTGTTGGAGGTGGCAATGCGAGTGCAACAGTTTCATCTCCGCAACCTGCGGTTGCATGGTTCCTGGTTGTGGTTGCTCTCTGAATTCGCCTCATGTTATGGGGTGTCAGATGCATACACAAAACTCAGGTTTGTTGTGCACCTCTATAATAGTCCAGAATAGAAAGGCTGGTGACAGATCATGTGCCTTCCCCTGCATATGCATCTGCAGCCAACTTTGACACTTGTGTCTGTTAATGAGAAATTATGATGTTCATATCATTAAAAAGTAACTCAACTTGCTGCCAGCATCAAAAGTTGTAACCCTCCTGAAATTTATAGAGGAAAAGGTATCCAATATCAAAAATTGTCTGTCACTGAATATGGGAAATTGCTGTCCTACTGGCCTGATAGAACAATGGTGGCAGGTATTTGGTGCGTGTAATGGAAGTGGCCACACCTACTGAAGACTGCCTTGTACTCATTCATGACTTGTTGTGCCCCACCATCAAAGCTCGTGACGAGAACTCTCTCAATAGGCAGGAGGTGTTCTCTCCTACTCTATTTCAATTTTCGGTGCTGGCCCCAATGATCCCCTTCCTCGCCCCTCTTTTCTGAAGACAAATTTTGAATCTTTTCAAAGTTTCTCAAAGTTTCTTGAACACTTGTATGCGGCAACTTATTTCTAATTTCCTACCATCACCTGGACTTCATAATGTAAGGGGGTGTCAGTCATTTGGAAGGGAACTCACTGTAGGCAAGTGATTGTTTTCTGGCAATAGCATAAAGAGAGGATTTGACTGCTTCCCAGTAATTAGACTCTCTGGTACTGAGGCAAGTTCTTCAGCAAAGCCTAGTATGTGCAAATGTAAAACCTTCCAACATGCTGGTTGTGATATTGATGACCTGATGTGTACCCGGTACTATTATGACTGGTAACATGTACAGAAAAACACGACTTGGCTAACGTTGGTCATCTAGGCTATTCTCAGTTGGGCTACTGTACATAAGTATGGAGAGCTATTTTGTAATGGAGCAGCAGGGGGAGGGATGCTGGTTTTCAGAAACAAATACTAGTAGATGTGGAGGAACAGGTGGCTCAACTGCTTGCTGTGGTATTTGAGAATTACAAGTCCCTCGACAGTACGTCACCTTCGGGCTTGGCTGACATCTTCATGTCCACAGTTGGCTGTGTTGCCCCTGCGTTGGTGCCAGCCATGAGAATCTATACTTTGTTGCATGACATCCTCTCTTTGGAGGCTCAGAGCACTTTGCGAGACTATTTCACGGTTTTCCATTTCACCCAACCTAGAATTCTATACTTCCTTGTTGCATGACATACTCTCTTTGGAGGCTCAGAGCACCATGTGAAACTATTTCAGAGTTTGCCATTTCAGAATCCTATTTTTCAACATGCATGTGTGTTTGAGGGTAGAGGGTCAAAAGAAGAAAGAGATTTCTGACATCCACAGAGGGCCATGAGAGAGATGCTTGTTTGTGCATACTTCTACTCTGGCATGTGAAAGTTTTCATATCACTTTCTCTGAAGACCTTCACGAGCAGGGCATTTCTGGATGAACAGACAGCTGCCAAGAAGAGGTGCAAGCAGCATATGGCAGAGACCAATGAGTATGTGTCAACTAAGAGTGAAGCTTGCCTAAAGGATCCTTTGAGTATTGCATCAGCATACCTCAAGATGAAAAATTTGTGTGTGCAAATTGGGAAAGAAGTGCAGGCGGATATTGATATCCACAACATGCATGTGTTGCCGAGGTCTGTAGCCCCACCACTTGTACACTGCTATAGTTGCACTTTATCTGAGAAATACAGTGTTTGAGATTGATGACGTGCAGAACATGGAAAGCACTTGATGGAGAGGAGGTGTGGTGCAGGTTCTCTTTATTGTGAATTGACTTGAAGTTTGGGTGGCATGACAGCTCCATCGATCTGCCTAACATTGCAGCAAGCATCTACAACATGGAGCTGGCCCATCGTCTGCGCACCTTTTTGGTTTCCTGTCCGCCTTCCTGCCCTTCGGTTCCTGTGGCAGAGCTCATCATAGCCACTGCTGACTTCCAACGAGATCTAGCCTCGTGGGGTATAAGGTGACCTCCCTGCCATGGCCTTATAGCTGCAGAAACATGGTGCCCACATTATGCATATGCCAATGTGTAGATCTGAGTTTTGCTACAGCAAGCTGTGGCTATTCCAGTGGGATACAGTCCAATGGTGTGACTAGGGTCATTTTCATGTATAAGTACATGTACATTTTCATGTTCATTTACAAGCTGCTCTGGTGATTTTTGGCAGGGTGCAAAAAGGAGGGGTGGATGCCAAGGACTTGTTTCATTTGTACATTATGCTGTGGATCCGGGACAAGCGCCTTCACCTACTCGATATCTGCAAATTTGACAAAGTAAAATTTCGTCGCACTCCCTTCCTGTTTTGTCAGTCCTTTGTTTTCAAAAAATCCACATGGTAATCTTACACAGACTGTGATGTAGACAAAAGAAATTAAACTGATGGAAGGAGGTGCTCAATATGGGTGTAGGAGCGATGGACGTGGGTGACAACAAAGAATTCCACCTCGCCATTTGTGGAGGAGGTTTATGATCGCATCAAGGATACAGTGAATGAATACGAAGTCATAATTGGTCGCTGGCCTGAGTACACAATTACTCTGGAAAATGTAAAACCACCTTTCCATGTGTATTGCATCAGTTGCTTTAAAGGTCAATTGCTGAGCAGCACAAGTGGGAAGTGCTGTCACTATCACCAACTGGTAGTTTACTGGTGCCACACTTTTGAGTTTGATTACTGCCATTCACCGTCTCCATGTTATGTGTAGCTAAACGAAAGCCTAACCTTGAAAATGGTTGGCCGTGGCAGTTCCATGCGATAATCAACCAGTGACCGGTCAATACATCCAGAGTAGGACACATGCTCAAGGTTATCAAGCAGCATTACCATATCACAGTATGTGATGATGCATAACATGTTTTCTTGATTGGGAATGAGGATGGCAGGCAGTCACAGATGTTGAAAGGGCAGCAATAGGAGCATTGGAGAAGCAATATGCAGAAGTCCTTATTCCTCTCAAGGATGTCATGGTTCCCAAAAAGTTCAGCCTGCAATACATGCAGAAGCTTACACGTCGTCGTTCCATTTCCATCTATTGTGTCCCAAGCCAGGTAAGTCCATGGCTCCTTTCTTGGCCCCCATTTTCTTGAATGGATGGATAATAGGTCCAAGAGGCTGACAAGGAAATTGTGGCCACTTGAGGGATGATGCAGCTGGGAGTGATGCTGAACAGCATAAAGCGGCTTTTGGATACACTGCGGCCCAAGATAGAGGCACAGATGAAGGCATGGGTTGCTTGCTTGCCGGGTGAAGGGGCTGGCAATGGCCGTGTTAAGTTTGGGGAGCGCTTTAATGAGGTCACCATTGAGCTTCGTGCCAAATACAAAAACCTTTTACTAGCCATTGTCGAGAAGCTGGCCGATAATGTATTCTCCCCTGCCGCTCCACCCCTTCTCTTGTTTCTTTTTAGCCAGGAAAAGGAGAGAACATAATCTGTAGGTTGCACTTTTCTGTGCTTGGAACACGAAAGTTTTGTTGCTCTTTTGGAACAGGAAGTTATGTCTGTGTGTGTCTATTTGTTGCCCAGGGCAATTGCATTAGTGCAGAGAGCAACCATGATTCAGTTATCATTTATCTCCTTGTGTGTAAAGATACATTAAGCAGGGCAATGGCCAGACATGTAGCTGTGCAACCTGTCCATGTTAGAGGTCAAATTGAGGTTGGACTTTTTAAATAGATGGAGGCCTCAGGTGATGTCAGGGTCTATCATATTTTGGTCACTGCAACAACTGATGTGGAGAGGGTGTGTGAGTGGAGGGCAGGCACGATTGCAGCGCACCACCAAGTTGAAAAAAATATTAAGGGAGGTGGGCGGTGAGACTGAAATTCGGGAACGCATGCAGCCACTCAACACACAGCTTGTCGATACCATCTCTCACCTCCATGATGTGTTTACTACACGTGTCTTTGTTGCTGTATGCCGGGGCTATTGGGACCGTATGGCTCAGGTACACTCTTCTTTTTCTTTCTGCTTGTGTCTGTTTAGTTTATATGTGATTCTATCTGGCCATGCCAGGGAGGTGTATGCGCACATGTTTGGATGGATTATTTTCACTTGGTTATTAGATCCAGGGCATGTGCCATAAACTCTACTGAATGGCTGTCTTGTATTTTGGCATGGACAATCTACAGGATGTGCTCCACTTTTTGGAAAACAGGAAAGGGAATAGGTCATGGTACAAAGGCTCGTCCTTTGTCCTTGGTGTGAGTCCTTCCCACCTTATTCTGTATTTCACATTTGGGCTTACCAGCAATGGAAAGTTTTTGCTGATTTTGCACTGCAGATTTGATTGTTGCTGATAGAAGAGAATGATTGGCCTGTGGAGGTGCAGATTTTGGATGATGTGTTTACAAGACAAATGCAACGGCTGCAAGGCTGTGGGCTTCATGAGAAGGACCTGGAGCCTCCGCGCTCTGTCACGGAAGCCCGTTCAATGCTCTCTTGAGACGGGTCTAATGGTGTTGATTCATCCTCTCTGTTCTTCTACTGGCATGTCTGTACAATGTCTATATACTTTTCTAGTCAATGCAACATGCCTGCATGACTGGGACCAGCAATAAGTCATGTCAATAAGCAAGTCTTCACTTCCTGTGGGAAACTCATGCGACCAGGGCCAAGCGCAGGAATGAGGTTTTATGGGCAACAGCCCAATGCCATCTTACCCATATGTAGGAAGCAAGGATCTGTGGTGATTGGAAATACAGGACAGGTGGTCTCAAATTGGAACTCAGTAATAAGCAAATGCTAGAATTCATATCTTTGTAAATGTCGCTCGTCCTTTCTCCTTCCTCTTAGCATTGCACACACAACCTGGATGTGTCCTGCACTAGTGCTTATCCCGGGACTTTATTTCTTGGGCAGCAACTGTGTACATTGTTACTGGAGCTACCTGAAATAAAATGGTTGTGAACATACACACAGTTCCCATCCATTCTTGCGTATTATTCTTCCTTGTGTCAGTTGACTTCTGTGAAGAAACTGAACATGGCTTTGTGAAGTTTCTAGCACACACTTGCCACTTCTCCCTGGTCCGTAAGATTCTGTCGCTCCTTGCACTAACTCCCTCAACATGAAGCTATGGGGGATAGCAGATGGAAGAAAGAATCAGCTTTGATTTCACCATGAGTACAACGCCAATAATTAGTTCCAAAGCGTTGCTTGCTACTTAGCAATGCGCTGATCTTTCTGACAAAGGAGCTCTCGAAACCTATGGCTGCTCCGGCCTCCTTCCAGAATGCAAACCCACCCTACAACCTCCACCTTTCTCAGTTCATCTGAATCTTCTGTGGCACAGTTTCTTGACAAATCCTCTCTTTCACATTCCTTTCTGTGTGCTGGCAGAGATTTAAGCTCTGACCACCAGTCATGCCAACTTAAGAATTTTAAATTTACATAGCTGAACTGATGTTCTCTACAACTGGTTGTCTGTTTTCCTTGGAGTATGCAAGTTCTGAAGGCCAACCAGTCAATCACGGTCCACATTCAGCAGACATGGAGTCTGCCATCAGCATGTGTCCATTTGCTATCAGTGGTGGACCAGGCAGAGCCATATGGCCAAGAAGATTTCCAATTTGCAGTTGGGCAAGAGACACATCTCAGATGCCAGTTGAATTCGTGAGGCCATTTTTTCACACGCCAGCATTGAAGAACATGACTTGTTTGTAAATGTTTTGTAAGTTCCAAATGTAGTACTTCAGATGCCTGAGCTCAGAGGATGGATCAACATCATGGCTGTGTTCCCATGGGCGTCCTTGGCAACCGGCGCATCAAAGCCTGACTGCATCTACATCGTCGAAGAGACAGATATGGCAAAAGCAGGGAGGGATAGAGGGGCATGGCCTGTGTTCCATTCAGCTTCTGCAAAGGAGGGGGTGGACCAGGTTAGAAACCGGCCTTGACTGTCAAAGTAAAGGCAGTCTCGCTGAGTGGGAGGTGTACTCTTTCTGCAATGATGCACAAGTACAGGTACTTGTACTTGAACGTCAGCAGACCAATCTGCAAGATCACCAGGCGGATGCACCTGTGGAACTGTCTAGTAGCAAAAAAATCTCGTGATGCTAGGAAACAGTAGTCACCCATGTGTGATCAAATGGAGTATTCATGCAAACCCTTACTTCATCTCCAAGCAGATTTCACACCATGAACTCCCCAGGACTCTCATTTCCAAACACACACAAGAACCTCCATCTGGACAACATCATGTTTGCCAGGTTTCCACAAGTGAGGTGATAAACAAAAGACTCCCAACCTGCACACACCATGAGATATGATCTAAGTGGGAAGAGAAGAAAGGCACGTATCCTTTTCTATGTTGGTTTCAAGGCCTTAAACAAGGTTTTTATTTTTTTCTCTAAGATCATGTCAAATTCAGACACTTCCAATTTGGTAATCTGGGCAGCCTACTATGTTACTAAAACATGCCAATTCGATTCATGGCAAAAGTTAATGAGATTTCTTGGAGGCTTGAGTTCTAGACCTGTGCATGTCCCTACACTGAAGAACTATTCCTCTCTCCGTTCTGCTCCGTCCAAACAGGCCACCAAATGCATGGCCACAGGCTACTGCAAGCATGGTTCAATGGCTACGAGTTCATTTGTGGAACATGCCACATACTTCTAGTCATCAACCCTTATGTATGCCAATCTCAGAAAGGAACTGTCACAACCCTGCAACAGACAAAAAATTGAGCTGTAGTTTAGCTGGTCTTAATTTTCAGTGTGATCATTCCAATAAGGAAGAATTGTAACTCCCTTGCCCAAAAGCATTGGCCAAGAGAGAGGGTAAAAACCAGGACTCTATGCAGTTACAAAGTGATAATAAGCTGACATTATGCAAATAAAAAAATGACTCCTGCATGTCTGTGTCCTCCACAGCTGTCCAAGAGAGAGACCCCAGCATGCAATGAGTGACAGTGTTAAGCAAAAGAACAGCATAAGCTTATAACCATTAAGGATTCGTACCAAGTCACACCACCTGAGATGAGCAAGTGGACCTGATTGCCAAAACTCCATCGCCATCAATTATTCAACCAACAACCACAGAAGAGGAGTGAAAGATCGGAGAACCTGAAAACGGCATCAATCCATGCCGCCAAGCTGACACCACAGAGGAAAAAGTTTAGATTTGGTAGAGATCAGAAGACAGCAGGGAGTTTGGCACAGTCTTGTCATACCATGTTGTGACACCCGTCCTCAACCCAGAAACATCCAGCCAAAGAATAATAAACAACAACCTCCATGCAGCCTGGCTTGCAGAAGTACCAGCTAAGGAGCCGATAAAGATCACGCAGCCATAGCTAAACATTTCACTTCAAAGATGCTATTACGATATTATCACTTTGACATAAGAATGAACAGAGAGAGAGAGAGAGATAGAGAGAGAGAGAGAGTTACAAGAATAGCCTCAATCTCCTTGGCAGAGACTTTGGTACGGGGAGGTTGACTAGTAGCAGTGCCCCCTTGCAATTCGGTCCCTTCCTTTGGTCTGCTTGAAGGCCTTGGAGGTGCCTCTGCACATGCATCCAGCCATGCAATATCCAATCAGGGCACAGTCATTCAGGATATATATCCCTCAAGGCCAATTCTGAGGTTTCAGGATCAACATGAGATGCTGTAGCACTAACCATGCTGTAGATAACAACCTACTCACAAGGAAGCGAGGATTTGCTTATGCACTGCATCGTACTAGAGAACAGGAGGTTGATTTCGGCACTGCTCCTCTAGGCCCTCTGCTGCAACAACTGCGTTTGCACCAACAGCCACACTGAGCGACCAGGCGAGAGAGGGGTGAAATGGTCTCCTCCTGGTGATCACAACCCTTCAAGGAAAAAGTCCCCATGGGATACTAACCCTCCTGGAGAGGCTTACCGTGCAAAAGATGTGACTGCGGTGCATAACAGGCTAATTCCCGTTGATCCCTAAGGTCTTCAGACCTCTCTTTAGAATACTGAGAGACTAATAGTTTTTCTGAAAGGTTAGTCCTCTGAATTGATGTGAAAGATGCCCCCTTACACTTCGAGATGCACCAAAAACGTGGCCCTAGCCTGAAATGATCTATGGCTACGACGCAACAATCTATCAAGTTAGGAGAGCACCAAAAGGGAAGGCAGTTTCAAGTCGCGCACTCCAATTTGAAGTAGGAAAAACACGTACCAGATGAGGTAGCTTGAGGGCCACGACGATTAGGAAACTTGATGAGCGGAATGCGCTTGGCAATCCGAGAGGCCACCATAGCTACTTCGCCCTCTTCTCTCCCTCCCCACCTCACAACAACACCTTGCTTATTAGGGTTTCGAACATCAGGGACGTCCTAGATTACATTTACGCCCACTTCCATTTTACCACAGGGTAGAAGAACCCAGAAGAATATTCCCTGATCTTAACTAACCACCGAACAACACAGCTGGCGACTCGTAGGGTTATTCCGTTATTCCGCGGATATATTTATAGTCCGATGGATCCGGGGAATACAAAAATAATAGATTTATAAATAAATTAGTGGTTTTCGTCTCTTTCATTTCACCGGAAGTTTCGTCCTTGGGGCCACTCGGTAAGCGACACGCGGCAAAGTGAGTGGTTGGCCCAGCTTGTCCGCCGCGACAAGTTTGGATCGTCGATTCCCGGCCGTCGACGGCGGGCAAACATCCGACAATATCTTATCGGATGTACTTTTTGCAGGATTCGTCGACATCGTCACACCAATTGTTCGTACATCCATCTGCGTCGCCTGTGCATCCGCATGGATATTGGATGAACGTGTGCGACACGTCGTCAGTCGGCGGTGAGAGTGTACCGGTTGTTGTCCCTGGAAATGTTTCCTGTGATTAATGCTGTGCATGTCTGTCTCCACTTCGATGCCAGAAGCAGAGCCTCGTGAAGGATCTGTGCTCATCCAGCACATGTAATCCATTTCACATCTTCAATGTATGTATGCTCTTTCTTCCTCGCGTAAAATCTAGTTCAAATCTCATGTGCGTGGAGTTCTTTGGTCATGTTTTAGAACCAAATTCGCAGTGTGCTCTGTGCTGCTCCGTGGGTTTGATGTAATTTTAGGTTTGTTAAATTTATAGAACGCTTCTTTCTATTCTTTTCAGGATCACATCTCCTCTGACACTTGGGTAAGTAGGTGATAACAGCTTGTTTTTTCTTCAACTCAATTGTCTCTTGAGTCTCAGAATATTTTGTTTGCAGATTTGGTTACAGGCTTTGTCTTGGAGAACTTGCGAGGCTGTTGCTTGGCAGCCTTGGTGGGAAACATATCTTGTGGCATAATTTTTGTTGGTTAGGAATGGACATTTTTATTTTCCGATGGTTTTCCGAGGTTGTGATGTGGCAATTATGCTTCTGGAGTAAGAACTTTGTGTTCGCATTCTGATGCCTTTGCAGGCACTCTTTGTCTTGTGTTGTCTTGTAAAACCACAGCCCCGGTTTAAATGCAGGCTACAATTTGGCGCTGCGCTTTGTGTCGAAGGGAGCTTATTTCCCCAGAGACAAAAAACTAGTCCGGGTTTCGCAACTTAGGTCTTCATTTTTGCACTGGGTTGGGGCCTATGTGCGGAGAAGATGGGGAAGAGAATGGAGACGATCGAGGACGTCCTGGCCGAAATGTTGCAACTGCAAGCCACTCTCCCTTCCCGCCCCAGCCCGGAGGAGGTGCAAATATCGCAGCAAAGAGTGCTCAGAGTGGATTCAGAACTAGCAACGCGTTTGGAGGAGATTTTTGTGCAGGCAAGACCCGGTGGGGTCCCTTCCCCAGTTTTCCGTGCTCTCCAAGAAATGCGAGAGACTGTTCTGCGTGGACAGGTATGTGGACGCGTTGTCATAACTCGGTCTCATTCTTCCGTGCATACGCCCCCTTCTGTACCGTTTCTCACCAACTCCTTTCTAAACTACTCAAGTTTTGTGACCTGGAGGCATGTCGCCTTATGCTTTGGTTGATGGCAGTTGTCAGGCAATATTTTGTCATCAGGCCACAGATGGACCTGCTGCATGACTCTCCTTGGAGAATAACCCAAACCACTCGATGCAGGAGCAACAATTTGATGTGGCAGTTTGTGGAATTTGTGAAGCTGATGCAAGCTTGTTCTTTTCATCTCTGGAATCCTCACATATGTCCTGAAGAGGGTGCACATCCCTGCAGATTCTGTTGATTGTTAGGCTTAGATAATTAGATCCTGCTCCATGGGAAGCACTTGAAAACCATCACCTTTTTGCACAGAGCAATATTTCAGACGGAATCTTTCTGATGTATTTTGTCTCTTTGTTTGTCGATGTGTGCAGGCACAAGATGACAAGCGCATGGCCGTGGCCACCATGGAGGTTGAAGAGAGGCATCGCCACTTTGAGAGTCTTCTGCAACGCATGCAGATGGCTGCATCCCATCCTTTGAATAACATGACAATTGACAATATTCTTCAGCATGAAGCTAAAGAGAATGGAAGCCAGTTAGCAGATGGGAAGCATAACAGTCTTTCTTCTGTTGCAGAAGACCATGCTGTGTTGGATTTAGGGTCAGAGGAATTTCATGGGAAAATATCGACCCGAGCAGCCAGTCCCCGGGCATCTAGTCGTCTAGGGGGGCAGTCTTGGAGGTTATCACCAGGTGCAACAACCAATATGACAGCAAGTAACTTAGGTCAGTTGGGAACTCCATCAAGGCCAGCTTTGTCACCAAGTCCTACCATCGGTGCAGGTTTTACATCTGCCCTTTCTATATATTTGACATTTTCAGTACAGGTTGATGCACCTTGAAGGTATTTGACAACATTTGGTGCACTGCTCAATGTTGTAACCTTAACTATACACATGTAAGGGACTGTTGTACCCCGGGATTCCTGTAATTGATAATAAGACTGTTACTTCTAGCTGGCAACAAATATGAACCCTCCATTGGGAATGGATCGCTTGCATTTGTGGTCTGTAGTGCCGGAGCTATCTACCATCACGGAGGATGGTGTGGTGGGGACTCAGGTTTATTCTGCGCAGCTGCTGGACACTTGGGAGAACGCTGTCATCCAAAAGTTGGACACCCTGGATCTCAGCAACAGAGGAATATTCTGGCTTACTGAATCAATAGGGCTGCTAACAAATCTCACATCTCTTGACTTGTCAGGTATGTTCGACTACAAAGATGTCATCCCCCACTTTGGAGGAAATACCCAGATTTTGCTTGCAATTGTGAAAGACTCTAGTCTTTCTGACTGATATAATAAATGCTGTCTGCAAGTTAGGCCTAGACTTAAGAAGAGAATGAATGAAAGTGGCTCATATTTGTTGAAGTGCCTTATGCTCGTCTTCATGTTGCAGTGTTTCAGGGGACCTCCATTTTCTCCTGGCCACCAAACTTGTGTGCTGAAGCGTGCAATAAGTGGGGAATACTTGCTTTAACCTGTGTCCAGGTGTGATAAGCCACGGGACCCCATCCCACAGTAGTGTGGGGTTTACCTGTCGGCAGCCAGTAGGTGGGTATGATAGCAGGGCTCAAGAGATGAGTTCTTAGCATGAGCCCTGCTTCAATGCCTGACCGGCAGAGACGTTGTTGCGTGTGGAAGCTATATCTAGGGCCAACAGTAGTCACGGTGAGCAGTTACAACTGGCACCAACTTAACAAAACATCTGAAGTCTTGACAGCTGAACAATTGTGTCATGTACCTAGAAAGTAAGCTGCCATTGTTCATCAAGTTCCAACATAAGTAACAGCCACGATGCCTCTTACATGTTTTCTATTGTATGACGTGTTGTATGTCTCTGAAGCTGTACTCAACACACTTCAGTATACCACCCACTAACCCTGGTCAACTCACTTCTGGACATTCGAACTGTGAGTGTGGCTTTTCGGGATTTTGGGCGGTGAGGCCCTCAGGGTTTTAGCAAGGGCCTGAGCATTCCCTGGATGGTCCACAGTTCAGGGCCCCCTGCACTTCTGAAAGCATCAAATTTGGAAACGCTGCCTGGACATCCAGATAGAAAGATTGCACCAATAGCGGTTGTAAGGGCAGCATTGACCTCATTAGTATCATGTGATGAAGACTTTCCTGTGCTAATACTCCAGACGTATCATCAATGACTTATGTTGACGCCAAAGTTTGAACATAAGCTATGTGTGGGTTGGCAGGAAATCAATTACAAGCGGTGCCTGAGTCGATTGGAGAGTTGGCAGGGCTGACCCAGCTGGATGTGCAAGCAAACGAACTCAAGGGGTTGCCAGATTCTCTGGGCTGCCTGAGCAACTTGACTAAGCTGAATGTCCAGAAGAACTCAATTGAGGAGCTGCCATGGACTATTGGTCTTTGCACATCACTCGTTGAACTGACTGCAGATTTCAACGAGTTGAAGGCGCTGCCAGAGGCTGTTGGCCACCTGACGATGTTGCGGCACATGTCTGTGCACCTCAATCGCCTGAAAAGCCTGCCCACCACCATATCCTCACTCACCAATCTTACTGAACTGGCAGTCCACTTCAACCACCTAGAAAGTGTCCCTGAGAGCTTGTGTTTATTGCCTAATCTGACAAAACTGGACATTTCTTCCAATTTTGCGGAGCTGAGGGAACTACCTCAGTCGATTGGGCAGTTACAAAGTTTGCGAGAGCTGGACATCAGCTGCAACCATCTTACAGTGCTGCCTGACTCCTTCGCCCTGCTAACAGGCCTCCGGAAACTCAAACTCGATGGCAATCCACTTCGAACTCCCCCTCTCCAGGTTGCAGAGCAGGGAAAAGAGGTATTGAAAAGTTGGCTGGTCCAGCTCTGGCATTCCACAAAGCTACAGCAGTCTCTATAATCCTGCTTCTTGCCTTGCTCTTACCACTACTGGGATGGAAGACACAGGGATAATTCACCAACTGCTAAGCTATGATAGTATGGAAGAATAGGGGTGCTTCTGCGTTCATGCCTAGGACACCCACTTAGATGAGTTTTCCCCTAACTTACCTACACAATAGTGGGAATCCAGGCTGTTGTTTGGCTACAGCTAACCCAACTGGTTATTGTTTTCAGGCTGTGCTGGAGTACATGACCAACTTGGTGCTGCAGAAGGAGACTGCTCGAATTGCTCGATCCAACAAGAGGGGCTTGGCTTCTCTGTGGAGCTGTTGGAAGAGAAGGGGGACCCCAAATGTCAAGGAAGTTCTTGACCTAGATCTCAAGGCTTGACAAGGCTTGTAAGATAGCAGCTTCAGTCATCTCATGGGTAAGGTGAAGCTCAATATATTGTGCCCAAAAGCTCTTTTGGACTAGGACCCTGCATCTGTCCTGGCTGCTTCAGAGCCCTCTCCTTATTGTTCCTGTTTGGGTTAGATAGGTTCCATCAGTGACTTTGATAGAGAAATTTCCTGGCTGTGTAACATGATGGAGACAGAGGGATGCACTGACTTCATAGACAGGCTGCATACCCAGTTTGGTTGAGGCAGGAAGGGAGGCCTAGAGAAAAAGAGACAGAGAAAGAAGTGTGCCTCTCTCTGTGTGGTGCTAGAAGAAGTTTCGCACCCCACTTTGTAGGGACGATTTGCTTGAATTCTCCATGTCTGACTTCTTGGTTTCTCAATGATCAGTGACAGGTTTACGAAGCAAATAACAGGCGACAGACATCTGAGAGCATCTCTTGTGTCTTGCACACTCACATGCATGTTGGTGCAAGATTGGGTTGCAGCCTCTCTCGTAAACAGACATGTGCGTTGCATTGAGGCAAGGCTGCCAAGTGAGCACCTCAACAATCGTAGCTCCCTCGACGGTTTTGTGACCTGCAACTCTTTGCTTCGGAGAAAGATTAAAGATGTCAAGTGCTCTTCTGGCATGTGCCAAGTTCGTAAAGACTGGCCATCAACACCATACAGAAGGATCGCGAATCAAGTACATTCTTCTCAATAAATCTCCTGTCACCACTGAACAGAAATTATCTTATAATTGCACGATAGTTGTGCAAGCAAGAACAATCCACCATGAAAAAGAGATCAAAAAATCCGAACCAAGTGGCACTGGAGATTCTTACTCCCGAGTGTCTGAATCCAGCTCCATACATTTGCGGAGGCACCCCATCAAAACGCCCATAGCCTGCTCTGTATTCCGGTCGTACGCCAAGCAGAAGACTGGTGGTGGCTGGCCATAGCCGTATCTAGGCTCCTGACCATAATCAAGTTTACTAAGGATCACTACCTCATGGCGATTCCCAGGTTCACGGATTCCTCTGCGACCATGTCCCTTAGTGAAAAGGCCACGTGACAGGTTGAAGAATGCTGCTGGGGGTTGGTCTCACCTTGTGGTGGGTATTCCTCAACATACTCGATATTGTGAACTATGTGGCAAACAAAGGCGTGGTGGTGGACTACAGAGGAACTTGGTGGGCTAGGAGCATTTTCACCTTTCTCTTTTTGTTAATCTTAGACCTTACCTGTGAGTACAGACGGGTGATAATGGAGGCCTCTTTCCAGATGTGTTGGTTCTTATCCTATTGGGTGGCAACTCCACTCAACAAAGCATTGTGGAGATACCTCCACCAGTGCTTGGTGCAGCACATCTCCCTTTATCTCTGGAATACATCAGAGTTAAGGTCTCCTTAGGAAGGGATAAGAACAATTCTAGGTGATGATGATATTGCAAGTGGAAAAGGTGTCTGTGTTGCCAATGATGTTGAGGTTGAGGGAGGACCTCAAGAAATATTGAATAAGGTAGAGGCTCTTGAGAAGTTCAGAAGGAAGCAGAAACTGAAAAGATTAAGGCTCTTGAGAATTGAAAATAAAGTTGAAAGAAGAGAGGTTGTTGAAGTTGAGTGAACCAGCTATTGAGAGGAAAAAGGTTCCAAGATTGTTCTTAAGTTAGTGTAAACTACAGTGTTACTTCATCCGGAATGGGCAGCTGGCTTTCTTTGAGAAAGTGGGCACCTTCTAATGGCAGGACCTGGACAACAAGCTTGCCCAAACAACCCGCAAGGACTCAAAAAGTCCTACATGACTGGCTGATCTAGTGATCTCTTTTGGAGGGAAAAGAATTAAAACCCTCAAATTACACACCACACACCATGGTGAGTGAGAGTTGCCCTTTTTCTCCAATTGGAAAGCAAATCAATGAGAAAAAGAGAGATGATGCCAACCCAAGCCAGTATAAGTTAGAGCCTTTTCCCCTTGCAGGTATCTCTTAAAGGGGTGGGCTTTATCCAACATAACCAACCTACATGGTGACCACTTTCAGTTTTGCGTTTGTTGAATATGAGAGCTGTAAGTGATATGATAGAGGTGAATGCAGGGCACAGAGTTGATTTGTGGTGTAATAAGGGGACGGTTTTAGGTTTTTGTTCAGAATATTAGTATTGCGGCTATGACCCCCAGCGCAAATCAACTATGAGTGAAGAGACTGAAGAACAAGACTCACTATGGAACCCTTCCTTGGACAATATCCTTTGAGCCTTGTGCTCGGTGCCTCATGGCGAGGTTACTTTGAAAGAGGTTACTTTCTCCTCTCACTATAATCAAGGGGCCTGATTTTTTTTCCTTGACAACCCAAAAAAAGTTCTATGCTCCGAATTCTTCTGCTCACAGGATTCAGTTGTGCGACTCTCTTAAATCTAAGCTGCTCAATTACTCTGATGTTGACCATTGGATCCTGGGAGGTGATTTTAATATGGTTGACAACTCTGATGATAGGTAGATCTGGTAAGTTCATCTGAACACCCCCTGTCTGATGAAGAGCGTAATTCCTGGGATGCCCTTTGTCTTTCTGTCGGTCTCATGGACGCCTCCTCCCCTCTCTGGAAGGATCTCCACTTCACCTGGTCCAACAGCCGCTCCCCCCTTGATGTTCGCATGGCCAGACTTGACAGATTCCACTGTTCCCCTGCGATTATCTCTTGGACTCCACATGGCCCTATTCCCCAGATTTCGATCATGCTACCATCAGCTTGAATTATGTCACCCCCGGTTGTAGGGTTAGAGGTAGGGGTTTTTTTCATTAAACCTCTCCATGCTTAAAAATTCGGAGGCTGTTACCGCTATATCTAACTGCTGGAATCTCGCAGCTTCTTCCATCGCCTCCCCCACAGTCAGATATCTCCACAAGATTATGAGGTTACGAAGCTATGTCAGCAGCTCTCAAGACAAGCGGCGGATGCTCTAAACACCAGGGAAATAATCTGGTCAAGTGCCTCGCTCTCTGTCAGAAGCTCCTTGAACAAGGCTCCGCTGGTCCTCAAACCTTGGTCTCTTACTCCTTGGCCAAATCCAACCTGGCTGACTCCCTGAGGCTTAAAGCCGGTGTTGACTGGTCGCTTGCCGGTGAGAAAATGACCAAGTACTTTTTTCTTAAAGCCAAGCAGAGAAGCATGGCTAACACTATCGTGCAA
The DNA here is from genome assembly GCA_030704615.1 of Takakia lepidozioides. Classification (NCBI taxonomy): domain Eukaryota; kingdom Viridiplantae; phylum Streptophyta; class Takakiopsida; order Takakiales; family Takakiaceae; genus Takakia; species Takakia lepidozioides. Next base: position 35,395,268 of record CM060731.1, on the reverse strand, counting down.
CTCAAAAACGCTGGTGGCCTACCATGATCATGGCAGCATCCGCTGCAGATTTCTTCAAGAATCTCTTCTCCAAACCTCCCACCTCTCAGGATGACTCTGCTGCTCTTTCGCACGCCTTATCTTCCATTCCAAACCTTCTGTCTGAGGAAGAGGAAGATCCCTCTGCCCTTAATGCACCTTTCAGGATGATGGAGGAATAGTCTCTCAGTATTCAGGAAGGGCCGTGGGAACGACCCTTCCCCAACGTGAAAAACGGGAAATTTTTCTTTCCCGCTCCTTGCCCCGCAAATCGGGGGACCCTTCCACACGCGGGAGGTACTTCCCGCAAATCGGGGGACCCTTCCACACGCGGGAGGTACTTCCCGCAAATTGGGGGACCCTTCCAAAAGCGGAAGGTACTTCCCGTAAATAGGGGGAACCTTGCGGCCAGGGAGTCTCCTTGAATTACAAAGAAAAAAATTTGCCAGCGTTTTACGTTTTGGTAAAGCCCCTCGGACTTGATGGGCTTCCAATTCTAACGACAACCAAAGGTCGAAAGCTAGTTTAGCATAGAGCATGAATAAGGTGCTATAGTGCCACGTCATCGTTGTCAACGTCGTCACGTTTAGTAGCCACGTCATCAACATCAATGTTTTTTCACCTTGTCCAATAACCGGGAGATGATGGCCATGCGTGCTTGAGCGCGGAGGGGTTTCACACACCGATCTCACATGGAAACACTTGCAGATTATGAGTCCAAAAAATTATGTTTTGCCAGCAGACCTTCACTTCTCGGAGCACTGGAGAAGGGGATACACAAAGTGCAAGGGCCCTCACTCCGTCCACATTCAAGTTGTGAGGAAGAAGAAGAGACTTCAGCGAAGAATCTACGAGGAGATTGTACAGGTCAGTTCTATTTCGCCCATAGATCAGACTGTTCCTGCCCTGCTCCGTCAGGATTCTCTGCTATATACTGAGGTGAGGTACATCTGTATGTCTCTCTATCCCTTGTTGACCTTGTTTCGGAATCCTTCTTTCACCATGGAGGCAGATCAAATAGTGGCCAAAAGTGTGGTGAAATTCCCTATCTGAAGAGAAAAGGGCTAGGTAGTCTGAGCCAGCAAGTTGGTGAGCCTGCATGGGCTACAATCTGGGACGTCCATCAATGTGCTTCCTGGTAGGTCATGGTGTGGTAGAGATCTGAATCTGTCCCGGAAGATGATTCTCCTCAAGAAGGCCAAGTTCTCCATCGCTCTCAATGAGTTTGCATTAAATCCTAAGAGGCAATTTGACCGATCACTTCTGCATTGGCCGCACTCAGGCAGTTTTCTCTGGTTCCTGACCCACTTGTGTATCAGGACCTTATGTCCTCAAATGAATGTCAGCCATCAAATGGGAGAAACTCTTTCTTCACCAAAGTATATCAATCTGAACTATTTTGTCAGTGAAATGTGGGTACAGTTGCTGTTCCCGCAGGTGCTTCAGAAAGAGATTTGGGGACTTGTCTTGCCAATTCTTGTCCTGAACACCAGCTTCTTCCGAGTAGATAGAGGCACTGACAAGAAAAAACAAGCAGACGTATTCACCAGAAGTGGAGTGCTACCTTCAACAACTGCTATTGCAGATTTGCATCACATTGCAAGTTATTTGAGATGCTTATCTGGCACTAGAACTATTGCAATCTGTGACTTGCTTACCTCATTATTAACTGTTAACCAGCTTACTGCCTCCAATCCCTGGCTTTGTGCTCTCTGGTGTTAGAAACTGCAGTAAAAGCACAACCATGCTGATCTTCACCAAGGACCTTACAAGTACAGCCTCTGTAGAAGTCTCCTCTTACCTGAGTGTGGGTTTTTACACCTCATAGCAACTCAGACAACAACGGCTATAACTTTCCCTGGCTTACCTGCTGACTAGGACTGCATTAGTCTGAGAGCAACTTCTGATAGCTAGTCTACTGTTGTTGCTGCAAAGAGTAATCTTGTGGCAGAAACTTCTCCCAGCTTTGTGCTGTCGGGTTTGGGCATCAATGCACAACATGCCCAATACTAGAGGTTCGAAGAACAGTTTTATTTACGGAAGTGACAGCAAGGTTGTACATGATCGGAGGGATGTTCCGCACTCAGTTCATTGTCTCAGTTTTCAAGCACTCTTTGAAGCAAAGGGCTCAGACAGGAGGAGGATGAGTGCGAAGGGTTCAGATTGTTGCCCCATTTTTCCAGCAGCTTGACAGCAATGAGTTGCACCCAAGGAGGTCCCATATTCGGCAGCACCAACTGGTGGTTAGGAATGCGCTAAGCTTGGAGAAACTTCGAGTACAATGGAGTGAATCTTTAATCACTGAAATGAAACCTAAGATGCCTTCCAAACCAGGTTATATATTCCAGGCATTTGGTTGGAAATCCCACCTCCAAGTAGATGGGAAAATGTTTTATGAAAGAATGATAGATCTTGCAACAGAGTTCAAGGTTGCCGGGTTCACCCATATTTTATTTCCACCTTGCACAAGGGCAGGAGATCCACAGGTACATGCAGGTTTTGCTCTTCTAGCCCCCAACACACTATCGCTATGTGTTCTTCATTTTTTGCTCCAGCCCCTTCTTTGTTTGGCTGTCTCTGTGGTTGACCCTTTGTTTTCAGTGTCTCTCTCTACCGTACAACACACCCAAGCAGTGCCTTGACACGGTGTAAGGTCCTTTGAATCTGGACGTTGTTCTCAGAATTCGTGTCCTACCTAGCAAGGGGGAGCTGCAAGATCCTAGTACTTGCGAGACAATCTTACAAGCTGCTCTGAATCCGATGACGTATTGTCTCTTCAAACTTATCCACAACCCTCGGAGGCAGTCGTATTGCCTCTTCAAACTTCTCCATAACTCTTTGAGGCAGTCCTATCATCAGCTTCAAATTCTTTCCCCCTCATTTCCTTCAGGCATTGTAAAGAAAATGCTTGATGTCTCACGCCCTCGAGTGACAGGTCCACAGTAAATTGGCTTTCCCCACCCAAAGTCAGCCTCGTAGAACGCCAATCTGGACCATTTGGAAATCACAAACGGCAAATCCATCAAAGATGGCCTCATCTTCAAGAACTGAAGGTAGTCAATTGCGGATCTCAAGTATTTGTCTGTGACCAAAACAATCCCTTCTTGTATAAGCCTCACTGCATAAGACAGAGGCTTGGATAGGAGCTCATAAGCTGTGGTCATAGCGTAAGCGACATAAAATGAGTTACCAACATAGTCGGCAACAAGTTCACAAAATCTACGCTTGAAAACGTAAAAAACGGGCGTTCTCATAGAAAGGAAATTAGAAAACGTAACAGAAAACGGCATGAGCAACGAACGTGGTTGCCTGATTTCGACAGAATCTGTTCTAGCAGAGCTCTAGGGTTTGTTGCCCGATTTTTCATCTAGTCAAATTTTGGATGAAACAATTATCATCCAAACCTAAACGTTTTCCCTACGTTTCTTTTTTTTTGCAGCAGGAACGTCAGAAACGACGTTCTCCTAAGTCTCTCAGGACATTCACGGTGACTGGGATAGTCGGACGGAATGGGCGGCACAAACTTTGAACGCACATCAACTGGCACGAGGAGTCTGGTTTTCTGGGATGGCTCCATTCCAAGTGCTTTGGTGCGTGCGCGCCAAACATGAGCTGCGAGCGTCTCGAAAGTGGAGCACTTGCTCACATAACCCCCAGGCTTTTCCAATATCTGTCGTCTCAACTCTCCGAAGGTTTCACTGGTGAAATTGAAAATGTGGTATACAAAATCATCATCCGAGAGATCATTTGACAGATCGACTATCTCGTCGCATTCGTGGTGTGGGAAGTCAATCTGAAGCGGAGATCGTGGGCGAAGGATTGTACGGTCCAAGAATGGAGTTTTCAATGGGGTACTGTCTCCACGCGCTATAGCAGCCCAAGCATTTGTAAACTGCATGGCTGCGGTGCCGTCCACAAGCGCATGGCTGACGCCTAAGCCCAAGACGAATCCACCACACCTGAACCTTGTCATCTGCTGGCACAGAGGGGGATTCAACGATTCAACCCAAACTTAGCTCTTTCTGAATTCAACTTTGAGGACTCAGACATGCAGTATTGAGCACATTATTGTGACATATTATATCGAATTTAAAAAACTTGTTGGGTCGTCGTCTAGAATCACCAATTGGACCTCGATTACAATGTGCACAAGCATTTGAGGAAAGATGCATCATATCCAAATATCAATCAATCAAAATTTACTCTATTCAGGAAGGTTTAAAACACTGTAATGCCGGAAGTTTCAAAACTCGCACTACTTACATGCATACATGGTGCCAACTAAAAGGCTTCAGTTATGAGACTTTACCTGGACAACCAACGGTGGGGTCACAAGTAGCTGATTTATGCCCTCCTGATTCATTGCCTCTGGAACTAAGTAGACCAGTCGCAATATCAACTACGGATCAGGCTTGCCAAAACTCAGTATATTTTCCCAAGTAAGATATGGTGCATTGCCTCAGCTTCCACAAACACGGCCCCTTTGCCATTACAGTTGACTTCGAGTCTCCCCTCCAAATTGATCTGAAGCCTTCCTGCTAGAGGGTAGTACGGGACAAGTAACTTGGAAAGTGCCTCTCTTATCGCTTTTGCTAGATTGTCATGGTTTTTGGTACGATTGGCACGATACACGTAAATAAGGTGTTGTGTAGTAGCCACGGTCTGATCGATGTTTGCTAAGATACATCACATGATTTTTGGTAGGCACATCTGGAACAACTACAGTTGGGTCTTTCAAGATCACTTGGATCTTCGAAATTGGCTCAGCTACGACGATACCCATGCTTTCTGGCAGTTCCCTTTTTTTTGGGGTCTAAAATGGAAGCGAGAACGCAATGTGTCTCCAAAACTGGATGTGTAAGATGTTTCGGAACCTGATTGCATTCGAATAACCTCAAAACGGAAGTTGCGAGGTTAGATGCTTCGAACTTGATGGCGCGTCGCGGGTCTTCCTTCCTCCTTCCTCGACCCAGTTGCAGATCTTCGGACATGAGCTTATATGGCTGTACAAATGTCTCTGAGAGCCTATCCTCAATATCGTTCTTATTGTTTCTCCTCCTGACAAGCTACAACGCCTATGAAAACATGATGAGTTGAACTTGCTTCACCGCCCCTCCACCACCACCGGTACCTCGGCACTAGGCTACTATGTCCCAGACACAGATGGGATAGTGCCTGCCGCCACGCGACACAAGCCCTTCTAACGTACGGTAAGTCAGTCTCTCGCCTCCCGAAATTTGTGTGGCCTCATCGTAACGAGGCCACACGAGGCAGAGACCTGACAGCAAAAAACGATAGTTCAGTGGCAGGTGACGAGGATGTAGCTTGGCCGTAGAGTGATGGCCTGATTGTCCTGGAGGTTGCGGGTTGATTGATGCTGATCATAACTACCTACACGGAGGTAATTTGTAAATTGAGGATAATTCAACACATTTTTACATGCATGAAGGTAGTCATAAATTTCGTAAGCCCAAAAAATCTAAGTCCTTGAGGCATGCAGGTAGTTTGGGCCTATGTTAGTACCACACTAGCGGCAAGAGGGGCAACGGCACTCAATTTCGGACCCTGAGGGCAGTGTGCCGCTCTGCCTACCACACTAGCGCTGCTGCCGGCGAGAGGCGTTCACATGGCTCCTACTTGGCGCCTACGTGTCACATTCCCTAAAAATACGGATTTCCAGGCAGTGTCCCCTGGAAATCCACAATTTTAGGAAGACACTTTGTCCTGACACAATTCTCCCGCGACACGTTTCTAGGAATTGGTTATTTTTAGAATGAAAGACAAGGTAGTTGCGATTTTTTTTTTTCCGCTGGGCTTATGCTATAGTGTGGTGTCCACAAGTCTCCACCACACGCCTATAGTGTGGTAGCCGATTCATTGCCGCTTGGTGACATGGACCTATATCATCCAACAATCCCTAGCCTGCAACATCCACGTCAGTGCCGTTGGTGTGCCGATAGTGTGGTACGGCCCTTAATGAGGTAGCGGCCCCACTGCCCGACTAGCCTCATTACGACGAGGCCACACGGAAATTCAGAGCCTGTTTCTCTCTTCTGGGCTAGGGTTGTAAAGCCCCATACTTGCTTACGCCTGGAAATGACCCGTTTCATCCAAAACGGCGATACACATTCATAGTATATTTTTGACGTATAAAGCCGTTAATCTGTTACAATAATGTATAGGTTAGGGTTAGTTTAGGCCGGTGGCTTGATCCTGGCCCTTCATTAGATCTAGGGCTGCAAGGCAACACCGTGGGCGCTTGGGCCTATAAAGCCTCGCCACGCGGCGGGCCACGAGGGTTAGGGCTTTTGTATAAAGACGGCGCCTTGACCTTGTACTCGGGTGTTGCTGTATATGTGATTTTGGTGTACAAGTTTTTGGATGAGAGCTGCTTAGTGTCTGATTCGTGTATTGGATCCTCCTCTCGCGCGTTGCTTGCTCTTTCCGCTCGCCCCTTTGTTGTGCAACTTCACTTCTTGAGAGGAAAGGAGTATATGCTTCAGGCTTGTTTTATGGTGGAGACATCGAGTACTCTAGGCGTGGTGGATCCTACCCGCGCTATCTGGATCAGTTAGGTCCTTCACGAGATTTGCTCTACGTCCTGCTGCCTAAGTGGTTCGCTAATACGTGTTATCGATGGCGGCTCCTCGTTTTGCCCTATTTTCTCCCGCTGCTGTGATTTTGCCGTCTCACGATGTGCGTTGGGGTGTGATTGCAGGGGATGGCTACAGTTCGTGATTTGTCTTGTGTAGCTCGCAAAGAGGGAGAGAGCCTGTTCCTTCAGATTAGCGTGGCACTTGCTATCGAGGCTGATCCTAGTGTAGAGACTGACCCTGCTGCCACTTCTAATTTTGCTGGTGTTGTCATTGTTGCTCCTCTAGTGGCCTATCCAAGGGAATTTAACTAAGAATCATAAATCATTGTTCATTGGAATTCACAACAAATGCCACAAATATCCGTTGTTTCTCACCCTGTTGACACTCTTGTTGTTACTAACACTACCGACGGCGCGCGGCCTGGCATTGTTGCTTGCCAGCGTCGTCTCTTCCTGAGCATGCTGCTTGTGTTCCAGCCCTTGTTGTTTCATTGGGTCCTCCTAGTGGTAGTGATTATGATAATCTGGGGGAGGCAGAGGCGTGGTCGCCAAGGTTTGAGATCCCCATGGTGTTACATACATACAACCCATATTTCATTGTTTTCCGGAAGAAGAACGGCGGAGTGTTGCCGAAGCTATCATATTATTTTTATTCTTCAAAGGAAAGAGGGCCGAAATCTTGTTGGTCCCTCCTTTTCGGCATCCCTAGAGTTTGACAAGTCTGATATCAATTGGAAGCATATAAAGGTTGTCATTAAGACCAATTACGATAGGTAGACACCTAACACTTTCAAAAAGAGAAGCTACTTCTCACGAATACAGTGAGGATAAAATAACCTATTTGATAAAGATAAAGGTAAATTTTCTTTGATATCCAATGATTTACAGAGCCTACTGCTCAACACAGGGACCGGAGGTGGGGGAGAAAATCATACCACACCGACAAGGTCAACCTTGTCTTTTATTTATATATACAGTAAATCGTATTAAATCAAGGGAAATGACCTTGGGAGAACTTTAAGGCCTTAGGTGGGTATCATAGCCTAGGGGAAGATATTTTTGTCTTGGATATGAAACTGCAAAAGGCTACATTTGTTTGTTGTGGTATGGATCAAAGATCTGGACCGAGGGGGTACATATTGACAATATTTCATGAAGATAAGAGCTGTTGCTCTACATAAATGACCAAAACAAAGGAAAGTCTTGGATGGGGAGGACCACACTTAGGTTCTTTGGCTCCTATCATTGTTCTTCCCTGTCTTCTGTTTGAAAATAAAGCCGGTGTGTTACTGCCTGTTTGTGGTATCTTGGAGGGATCCACCGTCTCTGTGCGTCCCCCGCTTACATGGGCATGTGTCATTTCGACACCCCTGGCCTCCTCGCTACCTCTTGCCTTGGGAATGCTTGCGCGTGAGCCTGGCCGCGTGAGCATGTGAGCATGGCTAGGCTCACGCCACGTCAGCAATCATCCACGTGTGCAGGTCCTAATTCCGTGCTCCCCCCCCCCCCCCCCCCTATTACCGCGGATCGGTTGTCGCATATGTCTCTTTCATTGCCCCCACATGAATATCCTTTCCGACCGAGAACAATGGTAGGTTTGTGGATGGTTTAGGATCGAGGACAAGATTTTTGAATGAGGAGATCGTCCGCTAGAGAATTGAATATTAACAGCAAACCTTTTTTTTTGCAAAGTAGTTCATTCATTCCAACCCACAAACATTTTTCAATGTCGGAATCTGAAGACCTACCCCAGGCAATCCCTAACTGTACTTACGGGAACGTGCAAAGATCTTGAAAAACAGTTTGGGGATGGAAGCAAAACCAAAATACATTTTATTAAGTCTCGGTACTTGAACCTCAAGAACTATTGGAGGTTTCAGAGGAACTACTTCCAGAGTCTGCAGCAATATCATCTATGAACACAGCAGCCCCTCCGCGACATTTTTTTTTTCCGCGCCCCCCCATGGAGAGGCGAATACATTGTTTGTTGGGACAACACTCGTGCGCAAGCTTCCGCGTAAAACCTGCAAGCGGTAAGCTCTAGGGGGACTCGAGGACATGTAATATCCTTGGAAACCGAAAGGTGTCTGCGTATTCGATGACTTGTGCCGAACTCTGGAAAGCAAGAAGAGGAATGGTGGTAGATGTTATCATCCAGAAATAGACAATGTAAGCAACCATCTGTCGAACGGGAATGACATAATGAAATGCAACATATTTTGCACGACTAGAGCCGAACTTACTCACACTCAAAATCGGAGTCCACGTCGAGATCCTCGTCAGGCGCTTTGGGCTCCTCAAGAAGTCCCTCCGTGGATGGGGCAAAAGTAGTGCCCGACTCAAGCTAATGAAGCTCCGTATCAGCCTCCATGCCGAAGAAGTGCCTTCTGGTGCTTTTGCACGCATGAAAAGATGCTCCTACAAATCGAAGATGAACGAGAAATCAAAACAGGGCTTCCCTAAGCTCACTGCCCACATTTCAAACACAGTGTTCAGGGCCCCACCTGTTCCCATAGACAAGTCAACCACTCGTCCACCGTGACGGCTGCATGGATCTACCAAAGTCTGCATGAAAGCTGGGGATTTCTCCCGTGCACCTCTCCAAGGGACACCAGTCGACCTTTTCGTGGTTCGACCCGAGTCCACGTAATTGAAGATTATATCATCCTCCACAGGCTCGCAGGTGGGGTCAATGTAAGTTGCAAGGTCCCTCAACTGGAACTCAGCAATACCAGGAGGAAGAGTGTCCTTACGCACCCTCACCAGGCACAAAGCTTCGAACACCCGAGTCTGCCAATAATCACAAAGAGAGCATGAGGCAAAAGACAAAACCAACTTTTGACATTTACAACAAAACCACTAAACTTTAATTCAAATGAACCAACTCACTTTCTGCCCCGGGAACTCGCCCTTCGTAAGAGTCAGAGTGTTGATGCATGTCCAAGTTTTGATGACACGAAACCCGGAAGCTTTCATGTAGCTGAAAAGAGTTCTCCGTGCCGACATGTCCTTTGACTGCATGAGAATAAGAGCCCCCGAGTCAGAAAGGAATTTGTTGCTGAATGAGAAGGCCCACTGCCAGTAACGAGAATCTGATTTGTTCCAAGTGGGGGTTGAATTGGAAGGCAACACATCAGGGACAAGGAAACCGTCAGGAATGTCCAGCACCACAAGGTCAGTCACGTATGCCTGCTGAATTCCATTCACCCAATCCGGCATTTTTGTGACCTACAGCCAAAAACAGGAGACAGTGTCACAAGCCCAATCTAGATCCAACAAGAAATCAATCACATCGACAAGCCAGAACAAGTTGTCAAAACAAAATTATTCACACAACAGTTAAGACATATATACTTACCTAAGTGAGGAACGAAACAAGCATGTCCCATGATTTCGAGGGCACCCCTTTGAATGTCGACTTCCTGGATTCCATCATTGCCAGAAAACTTTCATTCACCACCTTACGATGGAACTGGCCAGAAACCCTGGATGGATGTTCTCTCGCATCGAAAGGATGCTCTCTCGACTTTGTTGTTCTCATATCCCTCCTAGTTGGAGAAGGCTGTCTTCAGCGACCTCTGACGGGACCTGTTCCTACGGAGCTGCACTCTTCCCCTTCCCCTTCGGATCCCCGACAATCTTCCCCTTCCATTTTGGAGTAGAAGATTTCTCAGGCTCTTTTGCAGCCAGAGCAGCAATGATTCTGTCCTGAACGTCTTTGTCAGCCAGCGGGGCAAGTGCCGCGGCGTTATCGTTAAGGTTTCTCAAAACAACTTCATCGAATGGTGTGTGCTGTTTTGGCAGATCGAGGTACCACCCACAGTCTCTGAAATGCGCCCTGCTCCAGTCTCTGGCAATACCAGCCGTGTACATTGTCTTGTCATTGGAGAGGTCAGCCCACGAGTAGATGAAGTCTGGGTCATCACTAAGGTACTTTCCCGGTATGAGGACATAATACATGTACCTGAATGACACACACACCCAAACTCTAGACAGTCAATCGATTTGATCAGGACACAGATCACACATCACGAAAAGTGTATTGGCATGCAGGTCAGTAACACTGATAAACTAACGTTTGAAAGCCCGATTCAACATTGCGTTGACGCAATGTTGATTCGAGCTGAAATAGAAAACACCAAATTTGAAGAACTACACTTTCAACAAGCACGTACGAGAGGGAAAGCCCATTATCCTAAAACATCTCATGCACAACATGGAACCCCAATCAACCTTGCGTTGATACACTTATGATAATGTAGCATTGAAAGAGACAGTGATTGACAACGGAATTCAACATTGCGTCAACGCAAGGTTGTTTTCATTAACAGAGGAAATGGAAAACAGTGCTTGAAAACAACCATCCGAAGATCAGCTGGTATGGATATTCAACCGTGCGTTGACGCAAGGTTAAATTCCTCTGCTGAAACACCTGTCTATGGTATTTGATAACCTTAACTTTCCTACAATCGTATGGAAATCGGGGTATTTAGGCAGGACATTTCTAGCAATCCATACCGTCAAACAACGTTGCGTCAACGCAAGGCTGTTTGTTGGTACAGTGTAAGCTCTAAACAGCATTTCAAATAGACTCCAAACCGACTTTAAGTTCATCCTGGCAGCATTGCAACTGGAAACCACCAAAAAAATAGCCCAAGAACATTGGAAAACCTACACAGCCTGGCCCTTCATCAACCTTGCGGTGGCTGCACTTGGGGAGTTAATGGCAGACTACAAAATCCAGATGGCTTGCCCCCGGATCACACTGGAGGCTTATATCAGGAGATGGAAGCTCGCTGTCTGGAACAACTGTTTCTTCAGGGAGTTTGAGAGAGAAAAAAGAATCTCCAGGTCCTACGAATTCAAAAACCAGTACAACAGCGAGCAAGCAATGAAATGAGTGTTCCAAGTCTTGGCACGGAATTTCCGGAACAGGTGAAAGCACATTATGACAAGTATGGCTCAAAGCCAGAAATGACCCAAGAGAAACTGCATCGCCTTTCCATTTCAATGGTGGACAATGCAACCAAAATCAGGTGGTTGGAGATCTGGAATTCCGATCCACTTGTGAGAGCCACCAACATGTTCCTATCTCCTGAGAGGAACTCGAAGACACAGATATGACCTCCAAGAAACAAATCTGGTACTTGAAGTGTATGTTTCTGTATTCTTGTTTCGTTTTTTCCATGTAGAACTGCAACATTGCCTTGCATGTCTAGCAATACAAAACATTCTAAGTTTTATGAACACAATATTTCAAACATTTATAAGTATTTAAGTAAAAAAATGCATTGACTATATATCTATACATCATCTCTAAATCATGCAGCCTATGTATAGGTCACTCAGGATATTTTTGAGTTCATGCGATACACATAAATGTCAATATAATAATAGGAGGTGCATGTTAGAACTTAGAATGAATATTAAATTATAAAATCGAATATGCATATTAGAATGATATTTGCTATTCATTTTTTCAATTTAATATCCTAAATCCATGTGTTTTTTTAAATTTAAAACAACTTATGCATGACAATGAAAAATATTCTACTTATGAGACTCTGTACACATAAATGATCAATATAATAATAGAAGGTACATGTAAGAATGAACAGGGAATTGTGATATTTTATATGCATTTATGAAGGAGTCATGCAGTTCTGTCGAGAGGTTGCGAGTTATCTATTCTAGGAAATTTTAGGGAAGAGTTCTTGAGTAATGCAAGCATTTCAGTGGGGCGGTAGATGTGCCTTGGACTTCTCATCATTGCCAAATCTATGTGTTGCCCTGTGTTGAAAGGTGTTGGATTAACTTTTGAAATAAATTACACTTGCAATTGTGAAGCTGTTAGGGCCCAGATGCGCCACAGGTGGCAGGAAAGCAGGCGCAAATCAGCTGCCAAAGAAGAAATCAATGTGACCCGATGGAGGCAACTAAAACAGAACTTGGAGTCTAAGCAAGTGGTAGACTTCCCATTTCACATCTGAGTTGGATGTGTCTGAGTCAAGCTATCTTCCCTTAAAGCAATCTGCACAGAGACTAGTTCAGGCATCCAAAATCTTCTTGCATGATGGGGGTGTCTCATGAAACACAATCTGAATTATGCTCTTGGACAATGCTGGGTGTATAGCAGGGGCCAGCCTTGAGACGATGTGTGGAGAAGATTGTGTTTTTCTATACTTACCCCAGACTGGACTTGGAGGTATATTCTTAAAGGCTGTTAGTATTAACAAAAGAACACTCCGGTGTGCTTTCATCTTATATCCTGCCTCCTGGTGTAATGTACAGGCCCCAATTTTGAATTGCTAAAATGAACAAATGATGGACTACCTTTGAACATCTTTCCAGAAGGGGTCAAGAAAACTTCTTGCCCTTCTCTGTTGCTGCTTCAGTCCAAGCAAAGAAATTTGTCTGTAATGAGCAAGGTTGAAGTGAATGGTCGTACATATTCTGAAAATTTCTACACTTAACAATCATGGTTCTCTCCCGTGAAGTTTTCTTCACAAATTTGAAATCTATACTATAATTGTTGATATGACCATAGTTTCTAGACCTGTTCAGAGAATGGGGTGGGATCCACCCAAAGCAAGCCCCCACCGACAGCCCAGCATTTCCAATCACAGAGATAACCCATTAAGGGGAGAGTAGGTGTGTACTACGAGGACCCTGCTCACCAACGAGTCTATGAGAAATTCTTCCATATAACTATGCATCATGTGCAGCCCTGACCACAAATGACAGCCAAGACAACGGTGACTAAAAGAAGTTGAGTAGACACCTGCGTTCTCTTGGATGACAAACCCAAAAATGGACACCACGTCGACCTTTATAAACCCATAGTATGTGCTCAAATCCAAAGTCCTCTACAAGAACAAATGAACAAAAGCATATTGAAGCCATTCCTGATATGTGCAGCCATGAGAAGCTTAGTTGCAGCTTCAAGACACAAGGGCTTAAGGAGAAGTGTGCTATTTGGAATCTCTAGAGGGCCAGGAACAAGTTTCACTGTGAAACTTTTAATCACATGCATGCCTCAGCCACAATTACAAGCTCAACCAGAATCATCCCGCATCAGAACCTCCAAAAAACTATGTGTATGCATGGGGAAAAGGACCGTTCCTCGTCGAAAAGTATTGATTGCATAACATCATCAGCTACAATAGCATGCGAATAGCATGTACCTGCATACATGTACATTCAATGAAAGGGTGCCAAGTCAATGCGCCAGAGCACAATCTATTATAAGACCTTGTGGGATCTTGACGAAGTAAACTAAGAGGGAAAAAAAGATTAGACCTCTGAGAGCAGTATTCATAACTTTGATGGCAATTGTCCCGAGAGGCCAACATTGCAAACATACATCTGCCCCACTGCAACAATGGCGAATGTCATCATAGTCTGTCATATCCTGCCAGAACTACGACCCCTTCAGCACAGCTTTAAGACAACATGCCCTCTCAGACACGCAGCTTCATTCTTCTGCTTTAATTCCTTGAAAAGGCGGGGGCATCCCCCTGATTGGGGTTGCATCACAAAGCCGATGTCCTGAATTTGTGCTTTAATTTTTTCTATCATATTTTGTCCCATGGGCTCTCTCTTTCTCATGGGCCAAGGCAAACAACGTCTTATGAGTACATTCTCTCTCATGGGCAACAGTTTTAGTTTTTTCATATGCTTTTTTGGTTGATATATTTGTGTCACATGCACATAGAACTTTCAGATCAGGGCCAGAAGCTCACAATGTCAAAAACAAGCTGTCTCTCCATAGGAGAGAAGACTCGGTCTACTCCCAGGATTGAATTATGTTGTCCTCTTAATAGGCTGCAGCACCACTACAGTCAATCGATATGTAGCCATAAAGTGAGATGTAGTGAAGAGACAAGTCATCATCCTCACTGCTCCATGTCTGTAACGTAGACTTAAAAACCCAAGTTTATACCAAACAAATGACTTCATTTGTCCACTGGTTGTTCCTCTTGTAAAAGTTATTCACTCCAGGAAAAACAACTATGTATTTGCTAACAGGTGCAGAAATTCAATGAAAGAATCAGGTAACCTTAAGTGGACTGCTATGTTCATGGTTTCCCACAACTGAAGTAGCCACTGCTCAGTGATGGCTCCCCAAATACTACAGACTTGACGTAAGAATCTTACATCAACATTGTAAACAGCCCCTATGTCAATCTTGTGAGCGCACTTGTCCCTTATGGCCACCTCCATCCCAGCAGCATTGTGGAAGGACAAGTAACGCACATAGACGTCATGCTCCAAGGTGAACGAGAACTCCCTCCTCCCGAAAAAGGAGGGGTCGCACCCTGGATGCTTTCCATCTGTAGACCCCACACATGCAAAATTGCAACCCCTTCTCTCTTGAGGACAAGCCATCTCAAATCATTGCTTCAAGTGTAAACGGTTGCTAAAAGTCACAGCTCATAGTTAGAGCAGCAAAGAAGTGAAAGTGCGACTTGTAACAGCTACAGTTCAGGGTACAAGACAGAATGCTGAACAAGGAGTCCAAACGCAGCTACTATAAGGTGGTAAACAAACAAAGAGAGATGACGAACTCCCGAGTCATTGACAAAGACCACATTGTTTGGGAATTTACCTTGTCCATATGACAACCACTTGTGCATCTCTGCGTAAGGAAACAGCCTTCCTGGTAGCACATCAAACATGTGAGCTCAGGCCTGGAATGCAAAGGTACGAAAACAGGCGATTCGCATCAACATCAACAATAACGTCTGAGTGAGATGGCAAAGAGACCTAGCAGCTCAAAATGGCAGACCGGGCAGATCAGACGTATTATGCGTGTACACGCGCTGAATTCATGTGGAGTCGACCGATGAGATTATGACCAGACAAACCAATATGGGAGAAGACATAAACTAGGTCCTGCAATTCACACTGTCAGACCATCCAAGACTTACCATAATAAAGCCGCAAATAGTCAGGGCTAAATCCTTCACACAGCTGGCGAGTTTCTGCAGTGTCTTTATTCGCATCATCGTTCTCGTCAAACTCCGCGCGGTCCTCATCCATGGGCTCCGGGGGTTGTTCTCCCATGGTCCTCGATTCAAGTGAACACAAATGACTCTAGAGATAAGGAAAATGAAAGTACATTTCAGCTATCGTGCAGTCCTTCACAGACTGATGAACAATGTTGTGTATTCTGCGGCTACATTCACAGCAAACAGCAGACTAGATTTATAGAGACATTCTCAATATCCTCCTCGGAGCTCCAGTGTAACACGCAATGGACCCTTTTCTCACAAGCGGACCAAGAAGAAAGGAAGAGCGCCAAGCGAGGATGAAAAAAGTGGGAAATGATTGCTGGCTGCATAGGCTTCCTTAGGGATGAGCTCACTCTATCATCCGTAGGGACACATCCATTCAGTTTTCATCCCCGTGAATCATCTATCTCCTCGGAGTCCATGGGAGTCTCAATGGATGTATGAACCCAAGAACTTGGATGTATAATAAAGTTTTTCCCGTAGTAGATGAATGTATCTAGATTGGGGTGCCTCGTGAGGGTTCAGCTCATTCACGGTGCTCGGCCAGCTCCTGTGACATGGCCCAACTGCGATGCCATTTGCGGTTTTGCCACTCTTTTGCCAATTTGCATGCTGCACTGTCTTGCGAAAAGCTTAGGCTAAAGCAGAGCGGTTAGCTTAAATTAAACATGGCGCTTGGGGCTGGCTAAACCTATCGTGGAGACTCATATTGCATCCGCGCTACTGCCTTTTGTGAACACTACGGGCAAGAGATGTGGATATGGAAGCGATGTTTTATAGAGTTCTGGATTAGCAACAACCGGTGCACCAAGAGAATAAGTGGAGCGTGTCAGTGGACTCGAAGAAGACAGAGAGACGCCATGGCCATATAGACTGATTTCTAGCTTAGTAACAAAAACAGAATTATGTGGTGTAGATTGCAATAGCAGTGTGACTGGCCTTTGATTGAATGGACTCAGAGCAGAGACGAGCGAACGTGGCAACGGTGGAAGCGCGTGGCAACTGAGAGCCTTACAACCTCAGTGCTACTTGCTTTCTGGTTGATTCTACGGCTGTGGGCGATTTAGGGTTTCGGGTTGACTTCATCGGTTGCTCTCCCGGGGCCTGCATCAGTCAGCCTGGACAACATGGCGCAGGGTGGCTGGGTGGACAAATTCTGGACTCTGCCTGGATTTACTGAGGAGGAAAGGGGCGTTATATATGCGGGTCTTGTGAGCTATGAGGATGGGGGTCGGGACCCAGAGCGCTACTTCCCCCGACGTGGGACAGATGGTGCGATTGTCGCAGGCCTGAAGCACGCATTCCTAGCTCCTGCTCCTGCTCCTGGTATGTTTCACTCCCAGCTGCTTTATTGGATAGATGTCTTTTTGCTCCATTCTTATTCACGGTTGTTTATTATTTGTATGTGGAATTCTGGTTGCCGACACACTCGTTTTGGAGTAAGGGTTTTCACAAGGACTATATGCATTGCACTGCTTCTTGGAAATGTCTGGCCGTGAACCTTTGTGGGCACTTTTCGTGCGAGGTCAGAGGGCAAGCCCTTCTGAATCTCTTGAAGCGCAGTGGTCGGTCAGATTGCGGCAGATGATGGCAGGTTTAAAGTGTTGTGTGGCCTGAAACCCTAACTCTAAGCCGTCATTTTGGTAGTTCACTTGTGAGTGATTGCCGTCCTTGCATCCACTTCTATTTTTATTGTGAGGGAGAGGAGTCTTCCTTTGTGTCTCTGGAGCTCTCTTGGATATTTTGCATCCATAACCATAACCGGAACAGTTTTGGACGGCTCAATGGCATCCCAAGAGTATGTACAGGGTTAGGGTTTCAAATCTTCATCTGATTTTTGTGACGTCTCTTGCTTCTTGGTTGAACGGTGTTGTGTCTGTCTTCGCAGCCTACTTTCTGTGTGGGATTGTTGGTTATGGAAACCATGGTTGTGGTTTAGGGTGTCAGATAGTGCGTCAAGGAGGGAGTCTGGTGAGTGTAAGTTTGTAGGGTTTGCTACCAATGTGTGAAGAATGAGTTTCTGTTCTCTCTTCAGTACTTTGATGCATGTGACCTGCGAATCAGTAGTGTTCTTCAAACCTTTACGATTTCTTGAGTACCATCTTCAGAGGATAGAAAGCTCTACAACAGCAGTTTCATCAGTAATTCCATGGTAAGAGTTTGGATGAATGCAGATCTTTTGAAATTTGACAAATTCTGACATATTTGCAGGGGGAGAGAGATCTGCGAAGAGATTGAAAACCTCTGGAAACGGGTTTTCAGGTAGAGCTACTCTGTTACTTGGCCTTCCCTTCCATGTTCCCCTTCTCTTTGCATTTTCTTTGGTCATAGGCTTTGTTGGTGTATCTTTTGTATTGTTCAATTATTTGCAAGATAGGATGCTCTTATTTTTCTTCAGATACATGGATCTGTCAGGAGTGACGGAAAGTGTGTGGGTTTTGCTTACAGAATCAGTGAAGGTGGTTATGCAAGAATGGAAATTGAAATTTTCTGAGTTTTTGGACACGTTCGAAAAGATGGGGTGCAATTTGTCTATACAGAACGGTGTGCCATTCGACCACCGTGGTTATCCAAGCATTTTACTGGATAAATTAACTGCTCGTTGGACTGAAGATGTTGGTGATTTGTGGGAACGAGCGAATGATTGCTCGACTGGTGTTGTGCCAGTTGTTGGAGTGAGTGGGAGTGGGAAAACTCGGTTTCTTTACGAGCTGCTTGCAGAGAAGTGGGGTTTTTTTTGGACAGCTAAAACCAAAGGAAACGGTGGGTCAGATGATGTCGCCTCTGTGAGTTCTCACGAGATAGAGGTCGATAAGGCAATGAATCACAGGAATGTGATGAAACGTATGAGGTGTGCCATTCTTTCAAGGTTGTTAATCTTGGAATTTTGTCACCAAGAAATTCCTGATTTGAGTCCTCTGCAATGGCTCATGCTCCAGGTGCAATTCCGTGCTTTCCTTGGTGCAGATCGTAACGATCTATACGATGTGCTTACTCGGGAACTTTTGATGTGGTTACTTCCCTGGAAGATTCAGAGGGGCTAAATGCTAGGATAAAAAAACTGTGGACGGATTTAGAGGGGAAGGTTGGCACTTTCACTGTAGTTCTGGATGAAGCGCAGGTGTTGGGAAGGACAAATGTAAATGACTACGAATCCCCCGAGACGAAAGAGCTATGGTCCATTTTTTCTCCGTTGATCAAAGCCCTAGTGCGGCCATCTACATCGTTGCCAAAGCAGAAAGTATTTGTTGCTGGTACAGGTGTCAGCTTTTTGAAGCTGGAAGCGGACATAGGTTCGCTGATTGCAAAAGAAGGGGGTGGTGGCCCGGTTCAATTTTCTTCTGCTCCATTTTCTTCATGGACAGATGTGCGTCAGGTTCTGAAATTCTGCAGTGAGTACCTGAAGCTAGAGGATGATCATATGGAGGACAATGCCCAGTATCTGCTGGAAAAGTTCAGAGGCCGTCGAAGGTGTTTGGTAAGTTGTGTCGAGCGCCTTCTGAAGAAGGCTGGAGGAAGATGGGATATAACCGTAGTAGACAACTATTTCAAGGAGATCACAAGCGACACCAATGACAGCACTTCCATTTATTATGCTGTGAGCGCTCTGTGTGGAGCAAAAGGCACATTTGTCCTGAAAGGAGAATCATTCAATGGTGCTTCCTTGGTGCAAAGAATAGGAACCTCCTTTGCCTATGCAGGGAGGGGAGAACATACCGTTTCAACGGACGGAGATATGACTTTGCTCGAGTGTGGCCTTGGACAGCTACACCATTCAACAGGTTCCCAATTCACTTTCTCTTTAGTCGAACCGACAGTCCATCATAGCATCATGAACTACTTGACGAACAACCATTCATTTGAGAAATCACTCAAAGACTACATGGTTAATTGCAAGGATGATCCCAGTGCAATGGGTAGGGCATGGGAGAAACTTTTCACAGTTCATGTGGCCAAGCTGTTTGACGGCACAAAATTGTTGGCCGATATGTGCTGTTTCAAGGATGCAACCCTGCCTCCAAAATTCGCAAGGGACAAGCCAACGATTACCGGTGAAGGTGAAGGAGTGTGGAGGGAGTCATATAGGATCCACACCGTAAGTAAATTTCTTGATGCTGAAGAGAAATCTCGTCCGCCATGCCTCATTTTTGACGACAGATCTGGAGCTGATGTTCTTTTTGTTGTGAGACTTGGGAATTTGAAGATTCCCGTCTTCTGTCAACTGAAGCTGCGATCTGAGGTGTGGTGGGCTAGAGCAGTGGCAACTACAGATCCGGAACAGATGTACAAGAATAGTTCCGAGTCCAAAACGAGGGTGCTTGCCGCATGCAAAGATGGTTGCATCAGCTTGGTAGTTGCCTATCCTGCAAAGAAGCCAGCTAAACTCCAATCTGAATGCCAAGATAATCGTTTAATTGGCTATATTGGACAGGTAGAAGCGGAGGATTTGTTTGACCGCGTGTTATGTGATTTCTTACGTTCTATCAAGGAGTGACGGGGACAAATTTTGTGATGGCTCATGGAGTATTGAGAAGGTGAGATTCATTGGGATACTGGCTCTATTTTTTTGTGTTTGGTGACATTTCTATATTCTCTTGTTGCTGTCACACCTTTCCACGCTATAGAAGTATACTACTAAGTTAGACTGCTTCTGTATTCAACCATGGACCAACTTCAAGAACCTGTGAAAAAGGGACACAAATTAATGACAAGTATGTTTTCATGAACCAATCAATGAGTTCATCAGCTTTGTGTTACACTGCATGATACGATGGTGTGACAAGTTTGCAGGATATTCCAGAATAATTTTGTTTCCAGGGGAGTCGGCAGGTCAATTGGTTCAACACCAAGGTGTGGTTGTGTGTTGTAGTGCACTGGGCATCAGGTGCCATTGAGAATCGAGATTAGGTGTGAATATTCTTGAAGTTTTGTTTTGGCTACACTTGGCGGTGAGTCAAATGAACCAAATAGCGTTAAGATAGATTTCTACTAGGAGTTGTAGACCAGAGTTTTTCATGTCATTGGAAGATGTGCAGGCACTCTGAGTATCAGATTCCTTGTGCGTGTTGACGATGGCTTCTCTGCAATTATTTCCGTGATCACTTTTGATTTTTTGTGATTTACCATTCGGAAATTAAAAGGGAAGTTGGCCAAATATTGAACGTAGTACTTCCAAAATACTTGTGGCCTGGCAGACTCTGAAAATTGGCTTGAGTTAGCTCTGGTATCCAAATAGTAGATGATACAAGTTGGTTGCTAATTCCTGGTTTTTTACCAGGGTATCCTTGTGTAGATGTAGGGAAGAGCATTGCTTATGGTTGCTGACTAACTGTCAAAATGTACAGGCTAAGCGGAAGTGTGCGCGGACGCCTACTCCTGGGCAGTATCTCGGAGTACGCAGTATTAAAGGTTCTCGAGAGCCCTGTAAGTGTATCTACAGTAATCTTTCTGAATGATGTCTTCTTCTCTGAAGATGTTATCTGTAGTCCATGAAACAGAACCAACAATACTTGAGCAGATCATTCACGTAGGAGATACTTAAAGCCTTGAGGGGGGAAGATGTGGCTTGGGCGGACTTAATGTACAATGGTTTGGTGGAAGAGATAAAGCGGTTACAAATCACTGTTGCTAAGTCTCCAATCGTTGTGTCTGGCCCAGTGCTTGCGCAAGTTATTCTTGATTTTTGCATACTTGATGCGCGAGAATGTAAGGAGATGGGAGTGTTTGAGGCAACAACCACTGCAATTGAGGAGGAGGGCTCTTCACATGGTGAAGGTGGATTGGAGGATTGGAGGGGCGGCACCAGTCCAAGAGACAAAAGATGGACACGACTAGAGTGACAGATCCATTGGCTTCAAGGGAACCGCGACATAATGATGTTTCCATAGCTCTTGTACCAGATGGGGAACAGCCGCACAGAGGATTGTTATTACTGGAAGCACGACCTTTAGAAAGAGAAGAAGAAGTCACTTCGGTACCACAGCCATCACAGCCAGTTGACTCGGTTGTCTCAGAGGTCCCTCAGTTAGTACATGTTGTTGCACCAAAGCCTATTGCTCTGGAAGGCGAAGGGTTGGACATTCCCACTACTGAGCAAGTCGTGGCAAAAATTGAGAAGGGTGACCTTCTCTATGAAAACTCTGGTTTGGTCAGGGAACCAGTGGTACCAGAGGTGCAAAGTTTGTCCAAAGAAATCCCTACTGTGCATGTGATACCCAAACCTGTGGTAGAGGTTCCAGGGGTAGATTGTAAGGGCATTGCAGCACTTATGGAGAATGAGATCGTTCAGGAAGAAGATCTTGTGGGAACATGGCCTGAATGGTTGGTGAAACATCACACTGTGGAGGATCAGGGAGAACAGCAGTAAGTTCACCATGAAGACCCACAGCAGGCCATGCTTATGAGTTCCATAAGCAGAACACTCAATTTGCTGGGTATTTATGTGAAATCCCATGTTCCATCTAAACAATCGGCAGCTTCGAGGGAAGAACTCAAGCAGGAGTTTGAGTGTGCAAACAAGGTAGATGTGGAGGCCAACCTCAAGTTGCCGAAAGAATTGGAGGACACCAAGGCTGTCCTGCAGCTAGCAAAGGGGAATATGATTGAAGCGGGTTTGGAGCAAGGGAAATTGCATGAAGCACATAAGCAGCAGTTATACCAATTGCAGGTGCAGCATGAGGGCAAGTTGCAGGAAGGTGCTTCATACAGAGTTGGAAGCAGTTCATCAGAAAATGACTATCCAATGCGCCACGCTAACAACTGCTCTGCAGCAGACTGCTGCAGAAGTTAACAAACAAGGAGAGAGTTGTATGATAGTGGAGGCCGAGACAGTGGAGCAAGGGAAACTCATTGCTGAGTGACGGCTATTATCAGTGGCAATGAGGATACCTTCCAACAATACAGACGGATGGAGGCAGAGAAAGAAATGTACATCCTGGAGTTGCAGCAAACACCAGAAGAATGAACTTTCTATGGCTAACAAGGCTTGGAAGGAAGCCAATAATCTGGTTGTTGCCTATGCGGCCCTAGTTGAACCTCATGCGAAGCGCATGGAGGCTTTTCAGCAGCAGTTAGATGTGTACAGACTTAAGGAGGAGCAGGCTCTCAGGGGTGCTACGCAAGACTTGGTGGATAATCATCTTATGCAAGTATGGTTAACACAAGGGCCGGTGGAAGGGAAGGCACCACGCAAGCTCACCCAGGGGGAAACGAATGATCTCAGGTTGCAGGTCCAAAACATTGCCACAACTATTATAGACAATGTCTATAGTATAATAGTTGAGTTACAGAATGATGTAGAAGGGTTGCAGACTCAAGTGGATGACCTGAGCTTGAACATTGACCAACAGAGCTTTAGTTCCTGAAGCGCAGCTCATGGCTATTTATCTGCAGGCCAGGACTTTGATTTTCCAATCTTCATCACAGAAGGTGCAAGAGTTGCCAGCAGTAAGAGGGACAAATGCGGCAATATCACAACCTCCACAGCAGCAGGTTGCTGTGGAGGTGGCTGACACTGTTAATACCATGGCGCAACCACAGTCTGAGGTTTGAGGGGATGCTGCTTTCAACCCACCTAGAATTCCTGCTGCACGGGAGTAAAATCGGGCTATGATTATGCCCTTCAACCAAATTCCCATTGTGATGGATTTGGCCTGGAAGGAATTCAGTCCTCCACAATCTCTGACACAGTATTACCAGATCATGCGTATTTGGTTTCCAGTGGCAACTCGGACTAAGGTTCTTCCGAACAATCGACCCATTGAGGATCATCACTTTGCAAGGTACTGGTCTGAGGTAGGCATCATGCTGAAGGAATTAATTGCCTTCCAGGTTGTTCATGGGTACATCTACACCAAGACCAAGGAGGTATCTAGTATTGTCATGGGCTGTGGATTGTATTATGTTGCTCGTTTCATGGCACGTTATCACATTGAGCAGCAGAAGATGCAATCACAATTTTTGAGTTATTCCATTGGGGATCATTGGGTCTTACCTTCAGTTCCGCCTCATATGTATCTCTATGATGTGAAAGTCATGATGCAGAAGGATTCCCAGCTTCGTTCATAGTTTAATTTGGCTTGGAACAATTTGGTCAAAGAAAAATTGGGCCCTGATGATATTTTCTATAAGGGACATGAAGCTTGGAAATACTTACACTGCTCCAAAGTCATTGGCGCACATCTCACCTATACGGCCAAGGAGTTCAGGGAGTTCACTCATTTTGCTTGCCAGCGTTTACAGCAAGTAGTACAGTTTAAGCTTCCAAACATGGTGGGCCAACATTGTATGTCACGCAGGATTCCGGAGGAACCACTTAAAGTTCGGCCACCAAAACACCTCCGGGGGGAAGATGATTCTGATACTACTGGTTCTTCAAAAAAAACTTTTGATATGGCGGATGACAGTTTTGAGCAGATCCGGAGCGGTCATAGATGGCCGCAAGAGGGTAGTCACGCTACCGTGTGGGAATGGTGGCAAAGTTTTACGAGTGTCGGAAATGCCCAAACCCATGGGAGGGCGAATAAACCTTCTGTCAGCAAGGGAGTAGGCCGTGGATGAGGCACACGAGCCCCAGTTTTTGCTCTACATTAGAGAAGTGAAGGGAGAAGGCGATGGAGAGCCGAGCCCAGATTGGATCAAGGGGATTTTGGAGAAATACCAGGATGTGATGCCGGAGGATTTACCAAGCGGCTTGCCACCGCGAAGAAGAGTTGACCACAAGATTGAGGTGATACCGGGATCGGAATCGCCTGCCAAGGCGCCCTACCGGTTGAGCCACAAAGAGTTGGTCGAGATGAAGACTCAGCTCAAAGATCTAATGTCAAAGGGGTACATCCGGTCGAGTAAGTCACCTTACGGAGCCCCGGTGCTATTCACGGACAAGAAGGATGGGACGCTGCGGATGTGTGTCGATTACAGGGCTCTAAATAAGGTGACTATAAAAAACCGGTACCCTTTGCCAAGGATTGACGACCTTTTTGATCGGTTGGCAGGAGCGAAGTATTTCAGCCAGATTGATTTGCGCTCCGGCTATCATCAAATTGGAGTGGCGGAAGGAGACGATGAGAAGACAGCGTGCAGGACAAGGTATGGTTGGATGACTTTGTGATCATGTACATCGACGACATCTTGGTGTACTCGAAAACAAAGGAAGAGCACCTGGAGCATCTAAAAAGGGTGTTCCAGAAATTACGGGAAGGGAAGCTGTATGCCAAAGCTTCAAAGTGCAAATTCGGGGTCACGAAAGTGGAGTTCCTGGGGCATGTGATTACATAGGATGGGATCAAAATGGATGACAGAAAAGTGAGGATCATTTTGGATTGGGAGCCTCCGACTTCGGTCTTGGGAGTGCGATCATTTATAAGACTCGCCTCCTATTACCGGAAGTATGTGAGAAACTTCGCCAAGATCGCGGGGCCGCTGTCAGACCTTCTGTGTAAATCCAAAGTCTGGGTATGGAACACCTTTTGTGATCAAGCTTTTGCCGAGTTGAAGCAGCGGATGGCGGAAGCTCAATCCTGAAAATCCCGGAGTTCGACCGCCCATTTGAGATTCATACGGATGCATCAGACTTCGCGATTGGAGGTGTACTCATGTAGAATGGACGTCCAGTGGCTTACAAAAGTAAGAAACTGAATGAAGTGGAGCGACGGTGGCCAACGCACGAGAAAGATATGAAGGCGGTGATGCATTGCCTTGAGCTTTGGTGCCACTATGTTGGTTCCAACCCGGTGAAGGTGTTCACGGACAATGTCACGGTGAAGTATTTTGCCACGCAGCCTAAGTTGTCCCCAAAACAACTTAAGTAGCAAGACACTTTGGCAGTGTTCGACGTGGATATCCAGTACAAACCGGGACGAGACAATGTGGTGGCCGATGCTGTAAGTAGAAAGCAGTAGCTCATGTTAGTGTACAAGGGCGAGACGACGCTCCAGAGGAAGATCCGGAAGGCTTAATGGAACAATGAGATGGCAAAGTCCGTGATGCGGGACTTGAGGATAGGGGTTAAATCGCAGTTCCACTTGCAAAATGGACTACTCCAGTACAAGCAAAAGCGTCTCTACGTGCCGAAGGGAGGGATCAGAGATAGTCTTTTGAGAGAATGTCATGATGGTCCGCTTGCGGGCCACGGCGGAGCCAAGCGCACCGCAACACTCTTAAAAAAAGAATATTTTTGGCCCAAACTAAGGGAGGAGGCTGAGGAGTATGTCAAGACATGCACCACATGCCAACAAAACCGGAGCGAGTACAAAAAGCAAGCAACGCTGTTACAACCCTTGCCGATTCCAGAGGGGTCTTGGGAAAGTGTCTCGATGGACTCATGACTGCTATGCCGCTGTAAAAAAAAATCGATGCAATCATGGTGGTGGTGGATAGGTTCAGTAAAATGGGCCATTTCAACCCCACCAAGGA
Organism: Takakia lepidozioides; assembly: GCA_030704615.1. NCBI lineage: Eukaryota > Viridiplantae > Streptophyta > Takakiopsida > Takakiales > Takakiaceae > Takakia > Takakia lepidozioides. The sequence goes on along the minus strand of CM060731.1, from coordinate 35,369,228 downwards.
GACGGCAACGGCGCAGGAGACATGACGACTTTATTTCGCCCACGTCTTCAAGCATCATGGACTCCCGAAGGATATTGTCTCGGACCGCGATCCAAAGTTTACTAGTAAATTTTGGAGGGTACTTTGGAAGAAAATGGGGACGAGGCTCAAAATGAGCACCACCTTCCGACCTACAACGGACGGCCAAACGGAAAGGGTGAATTCCGTGGTGAAACAGATATTGCGGAATTACGTGTCGGCGGACCAATCGGACTGGGTGGAGCACTTGGACGCGACAGAGTTCTGTTATAATAAGTGCGGGAAGAACGCGAGCGTTTGTTAAAGCTCGCAAAGTACAACATTGCCAAAGCCAGGAAACGGTATGAACGGTAGGCGAATCGGAAGCGGAGGGAGGTTAAGTTTGAGGCAGGCACGGAGGTCTGGTTGAACATCAAGAATTTCCGACTACATCCGGAAATGAGTCCGAAGTTCGTACCTCCGTATGCGGGACCCTTTCGCATCCGGAAGGTTATGAATGAGGATATGTATGAATTGGAGCTGCTGGCAAACAGCAAGGTGCATCCGGTATTCCACGTCTCCCTTTTGAAGCCTTACTTCAAAGATGAAGCGCGTCTGAATCGGCATCAAGTGTTGCGTCCGCCACATGTGCTGTTGGATCATGAAAATGAACCTGAGTACGAAGTGGAGGCAGTGCTTAGGTCAAGGAGGTTCAAGAATCGAGAAACGGAGTATCTCGTGAAATGAAATGGCTATTATCAAGTGGAGGCATCTTGGGTGCGTGCCTCAGAAATGGAAACGCATCCGAGGCGGTTGCAGCTTTCGAAAGGCGACCTCAAAAGCGGAAGAAACATTGATGGAGACATCAACCTTGGAGCGTGGGGGAGGAAATGCATGCTTAGCCCGGCTTAGCTAGCTTAGGAATCCGATTGCAAAAACTTGTGTTGTACAAATTTTGTTATAAATGAAATGGTTTCCAAATGTTGCGCCTCCTATTTTGTTTGGAATGGTGATGCATGGTATGATTGGCTAGTGTGTAGAATGCATGCTAGCTTACAAAAGTGGGAGAGGTAAATTGGATTAATCGTGTGTTTGCGCACTGCCGAAATCGAGTGACTCCCATCCAAAGGGCAAAGAAACTTGCGCCTTCTTTGGGAGTTCACGTGCTAGTGCGCACCTAGCGCATGCTATGACTGCGCTACCGAGGGGGTTGTCTTGTAGTGCGGGCTAACGCGGAAGCTACGTGCTTCCGTTCACGTACTATAATCGTGTAGCCTTGGAACAAAGTCGTAGTGCGGCTTCGGCGTGTTCCTGTACCTCAGGCCAGCATTCCAAGGCGGACGCAATTGTAGTGATTGGGGCGCACGATTGGTTCAAGGTTATCTTCCTAGTCAAAAAGGGTTCAAGGTGAACCTTTGCTCAAGGTGATGCCAAAAGCGGCATCATGAGCGGTCGCAAGCAATGTTGTTGCAGTAAGGCGATTCGATCCTCAGGGAGGATCGTTCATTGGCCGTGAAGTGGGCCAAGAAGAGTGCACTGGGAGGAGCTTGAGAGGCTCCACCCTTGGCCGGGACTTGGAGAAAGTCGGCCGAACTAGCTAGTGGAGAGTAGAGTCAAGTGTGGGGTTTGGTTCTTTGCCATGGGACGCCATGGTGCGGAAACAAACTCCTTGATGTGGGACGCCACAACTTGGATGTTCGTTTCTATAAAATGGACAAGTCGATGAGGGCATCGACTCCCTGTTGGTAGGGGTGTGTGTCGCGGCCCTTTGCCTTGAGGGCAGGGGGTCGGGACGCTGAGGGGTTGCCCATGTGGTGGGGGCGGTGGCCGCAATAGGTACAGGGGGCTGAAGCACCCTTGGGTGCCCAAGGTACTCAAGGAGGCGGAGGTGCTCACTAGGTGGAGCCCGCACACCGGGTTGCGGTGGGGGTGGCTCCACAAGGGGTGGTGGTAGCTTAGTGGGACTTAGTGGGGGTGGCATAGGAGTCACCATGGGGCAGAGACCTTCTGGTGGGAGTCGTGGGGAGTCTTGGGACACATCACGGTCCAATGGGGCCGTGGTGGGTGGGCCAAGACTCACCGCGACTCACCACCGGGAATCGAGGGTCTTCGTGGTGGTTCACCATAAAATGGCATGGTTGTTTGTGAAACCCCTGCGGACAATCACAGAAGTATATATAGGGAGTAATAACCCCGAGAACGGTGCAAGCCCGTTGGTGACCAAAAACTAATGAGTAAGCGTGCGAGCCGGAAAGCGACCAAGGAGTGGGGAGCTATTTCGGATTGTCATCCACCAAAGGGAATTTCCACTAGGCCCAAATTGGTGGAGGGTTTCTGGAAAGAGTAAAGGGGGACCGTTATGTCTTGGCGAGCAGTCGAAGCTCCAAGTTGGCCCGACGGCCAGGTTGGGAGTTAGGCGCGCGCATCAAAGCGAGTAACTATGACTTGAAGGGGAGCTTACCGAAGGGAGGTGCGCAACAGGCTGGCACCGAAACTGGAAATTCGGCGCCATTTTTCCAGTTCAGGGCCCAGTCAGTTCTGGGACTTAGCCATTTTTCGCCCCAACCTGGGAAAATGACGCCGAATTTCCAGTTCAGGGCCCCGAAAATGGCTAAGTCCCTAGGGTGGCTGGCACCGAAACTGGAAATTCGGCGTCATTTTTCCAGTTTCGGGCCCAGTCAGTTGTGGGACTTAGCCATTTTCCGCCCCAACCTGGGAAAATGGCGCCGAATTTCCAGTTCAGGTTCCCGAAAATGGCTAAGTCCCTGGGGTGGCTGGCACCGAAACTGGAAATTCGGTGCCATTTTTCCAGTTCCGGGCCCAGTCAGTTCTGGGATAGCCATTTTTCGACCCAACCTGGGAAAATGGCACAGAATTTCCAGTTCAGGGCCCCGAAAATGGCTAAGTCCTTGGGGTGGCTGGCACCGAAACTGGAAATTTGGCGCCATTCTTCCAGTTCCGGGCCCAATCAGTTCTGGGACATCCATTTTCGGCCCCAACCTGGGAAAATGGTTCGGGGCCCCGAAAATGGCTAAGTCCCTGGGGTTGCTGGCACCGAAACTGGAAACTCGGCGCCATTTTTCCAATTCCTGGCCCAGTCAGTTCTGGGGCTTAGCCATTTTCGGCCCCAACCTGGGAAAATGGCGCCGAATTTCCAGTTCAGGGCCCCGAAAATGGCTAAGTCCCTGGGGTTGCTGGCACCGAAACAAGAAATTTGGCGCCATTTTTCTAGTTCCGGGCCCAGTCAGTTCTGGGACTTAGCCATTTTCCGCCCCAACCTAGGAAAATGGCGCCGAATTTCCCTGGGGTGGCTGGCAAAAATGGCGCCGAAATTCCACTTTCATTGCAGGACACCCCGGAGAGCCAAGACCACCGGGCCAACCCCGTATAGAAATTCGGCGTGTATTTTGCAGTTTTATTCCCTAAAATTTACCTCGTTCCCGGGACCTCATTCTGTGTGTGTTTCTTAGGTACTGCAAGTTCTCCCTTTTGGAGAAAGGTCGTCTGTCCTTCGAGCCGCCATTCTTCCTCGCATGGAGGAACCTTGGGGCTGATTCCATGTACACTGATGTTATCGTGAAGGAGTGGCATCTGGAACATTTGTGCGACTGCCCTTGGTATATGGACCTTCCGCCCGGCTCATTCGACTCATCCGAGTTTCAATTCAAGCTGGATGCGGAGGCCCGAAGAAACCGGGCTCCGCTGGGTCCAAAGGAGGCGAAAGCGCTTGCCAAGTCCAGGAAAGCGGCAGAGATTGCTTAGGCAGGTATTCAGGAGAAATTGAATGAGAAGAACAAAGGTCAGAAGAAAAGGACACGGAAACAGGGGAGTACAGTAACCCCCAAAAAACAGAAAACCACCGGGTTACCAAAGGAGGCGCAGGAGGGGCCCCAAGGGAGTGACTCCGACGACGACTTTGTTCAAGGTCCTGCGACTGCTGCTATTGCTACCAAGTCACCGGTCGTCCGGGTTCAGTTCGGACTGGGACTGGCTCTGCCAAGAAGTTGGAATTTGAGGACGAGCCTACACGGCGGTATTCGGCGGTGACGTTTCCGCAGAGGCCAAAGCTAGAACCCCCAACCATCATCCAATGCGTCAATGAGAGCTTCTTTGATGCTCTGGCTGCTATGGCGAAGAAGGTGGCACACAACAAGTCTTTGGAGGAGCTGAAGGGGAAAGCCAAGAAGAGGGCTGCCGGTACAGAGCCTAAAGACACCCCTAGTTTGGAAGCCATGATGGAATTCTTCACGGCTGTGAGCATGATTACAAGAGCACTCAGGGGGGGGGGGTTGAGGTGGAGAGAGCCTGCGATATGATTCTCCTCGATATTCCAGATGGGGAGCTGCTGGAGGGCCTGGATGGTGTGCCCACCTAGAACAGGTTTACTGAGGACTACTGGAGAGCCGGGTTTGGGCTGGCGGGGATGCTTCTGGATGACGGTGGATGTATGGTGGTCCTTGCCACAAGAGGGAAGACCACAGAGAATGTTGTGGCAAGGTGGACACCAAAAAGTGTCACCCCGGTCCTCCTCAAAAAATGGTTCTGCATCAATACACAGGGGTTGTGAACAGAGGGCCACAGTGTAAGTTATCAATCTATTGCATTCACTTCATAATGTGGTGTATCTAAACTAGACCTTGGAGTTGATCCACTTTTGTTGGATGTGCAGACATTGGTGTTTGAGGCATATTGTTTTGTGAAGAGAGGGTCTACGTTCAAATTCCGCAACAACGATCGTCTTGTTGATGCCGCTGTGGACCCTGTTACCTATGATGTCCTCTACAACTATGTGCCTCACTCCAGTATGCCGAAGGACACAAAGACAGACAAACCGTGGCGGTACAGCCGGACCCGGAGCCCTGCTTTCATCCAAACCCTCATGGAGACTTGCTTGGATGTCCAAGGGTGGATTCTTGACCTCACATGCGGCACGGGTAAGCCTTCACGTGCACTGTTTTTCCCCTGGCCCGATTGCAATTGCATGCCGCATGCTACTATCCGCCCGCTCTGTCCCTCAAGTGCTTCAATGTGGGCAGGGACGTTGTCCGACAGGCATGTCTTCGCCTTTGAGCCAGATACTGCCCTTCACAATTCCGAACTTGCAGCGGCTAAATGTCTGCCGAATGAGGAAGAGGCATCCTTGGAGGATGAGGAAGAATCCGAGAAGGAGGTGGGGGAGGTACAAGTTGGGATCGAGGCCGAGGAGCCCCCGGTTTACAAGTGAGTGATCGCATTGTAAGTTGCCTCCTGATTTCGTGAGGCACCTCCCTGCTCTCTTACTTCATTGAAAGACCTTTTTTTTCTTCTGCTGGTATTGACATTCTTAAAGTGGATTTGTTCTTACTGCAGGATGTCAAGTACTGCAGGAGGGACGTCTACACCGCAGTTCATGGGCAGGAGGAACATGCCTTTTTTTGCCAGGGGGGATTTCATGCCTAGTCCAGAAAGAGACTACATCCTTCCTACTTATGCTGCCCGGCTTGCTTCGGTGTCCATTAGGAGGTCTTCCGAACCTAGTCGTGTACAGCAGATTTTAGACAAGGCAAGCCTCAAGAAAATGAAGATGAGTGAGGAGGCAACAACTATTAGAGCCCGTCATGCTCATAGATTTGTCTTGGATTCTGCTAAGGAAAGTGGGGGAGAAGAGGCAGAAGATTCTTAGGAGGTGAGGTGGACAGTCCCCAAGGAGAGGACGGAATTTTTGAGAGGCAGAGTGGAACTGATGCATCACAGAGCTCAGAGGATGGGAGGGATGAGGTGGAAGGTGGGGCAAGTTCTTCGGAGGGTGTAGGAGAGCCTCTCCTGTTGACAAGACAAATGCCCTGGATGTATATTGGTCTGCTGCTGGGGTGGCGCCAAAGTGGACGCCTGCTGCCCTCCCTGCACCCTTACATCTTCAGGGGGAGACCACGTATTAGAAGAACCCTGGGCTATCTGAGCCGTAGGATTTGAATAGGCTGCTCGGGAATCCTGTCCCATAGTTGCATTGCCCCAAAATATGATGGGCCTACCTGATCTGTCCTAGGCCGTTGTGCTATCTACGTTGGAGTAGCAAAATACATGCTATGCTTGTGTGGTAGAGGGTTAGGTGGTTCAGTGGTATACTGATCCAGGAAGGGTGCTTGCTGCCCTTCCAAATTCCTCTCTACTTGTTGAATGGTGGCCGACGTAGGCTGGTCCACTGGTCTATGAGGACATTTGTCCAAGGGGTGACCTCGTTGGCCGCAATGCAAACACACAATGTCACTCCAACAATTTTTTGTTGGGTGAGTGGTTCACTCCAACAATGTCACTGACTCAATTGGGTGAGTGGTTCTTCCGCATTTTTGACATCCTCTCCGGGATTGATTGAATTATCTTTTTGGCATATCCTGATAAATTGGGTTCCGGCTTACCATTAGAGGCTAAGTGAGCCCTTAGGAAGGCCGCGAGTTTTGTTTTCTTGAACTCTGCCCGTTTGTGGTAGTTGCACTACGGCAGTTTTTTTATTTCTACTTTGATGAGAAGAGCCAGATTGGGATTCACCCTCCTTTCTCGCTGCCGTCATGGTGTAGCTCCCGGATTCAGGGGAATAGAGTGTATGGCCACATAAGACGGCACCCCCTTCAACTTGGTGTAGGACCACGCGAAGATGTCTCTAAATTCTTTGAACAAGGCCTGGTACTCTGCCGCCTGTTCCACTGTCAAATGGAATCCAACCTTCACCATCTTGGGTGATTCTCCTCCCACTGCCATATCGATCCTCATCTGTTTCATGGTGAGTTGCTCCCGAAAGAAAAGTGACTGTAGTCGTGTAAGGTTTTATCCCATAAGTGATGGTACCTGCCCCCCAGTCCATTCGAGCTCGGGACTGGACCAACCATGGCCTCCCTAGTAGGAGTGCGTAGGAGTGCGTAGGAGTACTCATCAATGGGAAAATCTATGATTTGGAAATCTACCACGTACGTATAGCCTCCGGTCTTTAGCCGAACATTCACTATGTGACCCACTGGTCTTATCTGTCGTTGATCAGCCAGTCTGATAGTTAATGGAGACTCCTCTGTCATGTTCAATCCTAACTTTGACAAGGTGGAGAGTGGCATGATGTTGACTGAGCTCTGGCCAGGGGGTTGCTATTCCATGAGCTCATGAGCGGGCATGGCTCACCCATGAGCCGCCAAGTAACACACTTCAAATTTCGACAGATTTTTTTCGAGCCCAAAACGATAAAATAATCGAAAGTAGTATAAGAAGAGAAGGTTTTCGAAGATTTCCGCGCTCATGCTAGAAGCACTCCTCTCATAAGTACCAGTATCCGCTCATGACTTGGAGCCCAAGCTCATGGACCGCCAGGCCAGGTCATAGAAAACATTCTGGCCAATAACGACATCGAAATTACCCCAGAGGAAGGGACGCAAGCGGAATTAGGATCCGGGTTTGCAGACTCCGAAAACGCAATGGCGACCTATAACCGTGGATAGTACTGTTGCAGAAGTGCAGGATGGTTGGGTATAACGACGTCGTAATTGGGCACAGGAAAAGAAATAGCCGGCTGAAGGCTCGGGAGTGAAGCCAATAACGGTGCCGAAATTGGGCTCCGCCAACCAAATACCCGGCTGAAGCCTCCGGAGTGTAGCCAATAACGGCGCCGAAATTGGGGTCCGGAAACCAAATACTCGGCTGAAGCCACCGGAGTGCAGCCAATAACGGCGCCGAAATTGGGGTCCAGAAACCAAATACCCGGCTGAAGGCTCGGGAGTGCAACCAATAACGGCGCCAAAATTGGGCTCCAGAGAGCAAATACCCGCCTTACGGTGAGGGAGTTTTGCAAACTGTCCTGAAACTGGTGCGGATTTGTCTAATAAAAGCACACATGTCGGAGGAATAGAAGTTCTGCCGCATACGACATTGGCAGTGCAGCAATGATATATCCCTCTTCCGCCGGCCTCGCTCTCATTTTGCTCTTCACTCTTCTCTTCTGTGCCCATCTCCTCCCTGCTGTGCGTTCTCGCTATGTCGTGAGGCCATGTCGTGCCCAAATGACATCTATCAACGCCAGACGAGCATCATTGTCCTGAAAGCAGACGACATCATTGTCTTGCTAGATGTTTATAGGGACGATCCTCGACTTGTCCAGCTGAGAGCAATGGAATTTCTTCCAGGATTGCACGATTCTCCTGGACCCCAGCTGGGAGCAGGTGGTTCCTGCGCATCATGGACCTGGACTTTCTGCTTGAGTGGGAGCCGAACAGATCACGCACAGCGTTGCTGTATCGCTGGAACTGTTGCGAGTGGACGTATGATGAGTGCATAGGTGAAAACTTCATGCGTGGATGGACTGGCTCGGAAAGTGGGGACATTATCTTCAGTTATGAGGATGAGGAGGAGGGGAACACTCAACCTCGGGGCGCAACGATGTTGCGTCCCACGCCTCTTCCCAGCAGGACTCGTACCCCCTCTCCTGCAGCATCCATGGAATCGCTGCCAGACTCGGGACAGCATGTCGAGGATGAGCATGCTGCTCCTATTATCGTTACCCAATACAACATTCCAATCGTGGAGTGAGATGTGTCGGCCTCGCATTGGAGAATTGCACGGACCCGTCTGTCATTTCGTGGCAAATGTTGTGCTGTTCGTGTCGACACCAACCAGAGATGCAATGAGATGATTCGGAGGAGCCCACAGGGCGGTGTGCCTGCCCCTTGCTTCACAGAGAGATTTGTGTGTGCAAAGTTTGTGGAGGCCACACTGAAGGAGTTTTGGTTCTGCAGGCACGACATCATGTCGTGTGTGTTTGGCAAGCCCAAGTATGGTGTACAAGGCATGCCTGAACCACCAGCAGTCTGGCCTGTGGTAACTGGTACAGATCTTACCCTAGAGGAGGCAGACGCTCTAGGAAGTGTAGGGTTTTGAATGGTGGAGAGGACAGACGTTCCACGAAATCCAATTCCTAGTCGTCATCCTCCTCCCACGAGAAGCTCTTCGCCCCGCATACCGGTGGGTGACCCCGCAGCTTGGGCCACCCATCGGTGGGGGAAACTGAAAAGACGGCGGCCACCAACAAAGACAAATGACACCAGGATGGCCAACGCTCTTGCAATGCCCTGCATAGTGCAAGGTTGCAGGGATGTTCCTCACCCCGGGATGGGGCGCATATTTCAGTTGTCAATAGCCGAGTCTGCTGCGCGCAGTGTCGTGTATGCAATCACGGTTTCTCAGTACCCAGCTTGCAACTGTGAGGACTTCCTTGTTATGGAATCGAAGAATGCAACATACGTCCCCTGCAAACACCTTTATTACATTTTTCTGAAGCGCATGAGTTGCATATCCGCAGTGGACGTCTTCATCCATGCTCCAACACTGAGTTTCAACGAGCTGCACAAGGCCCTACGGCAGGATACAGATCGGACTGCTTGACATTCCACATTCGGGAAGGAGAAAGTGGCAATTATATTACATTCATCTTCTTGCACCCTATTTTTTTGTGAGGAATTATACACTTGGTGGTGCCGCACCGCCATGGCTCCAGGTGCATTTCGGTGCCGCAATACATGAGAATGTGGTTTTTGGCCGTGAATGGCATGGGCATGTTTTTTTTATTTTGGTTATGTCTATAAATGGATCCGAGGAAAGCATATATTGTGTGGAGATACACGAGTATTGTGGCCTATTTTAGCGCCGTTATTGGTCTGTACACTGCATAGTGCTTCCTTGTTACTGTTCTTCATTCAATTTGTGGTGATTTCGCAGCCCATCCTGGCGTTTTCGTCCACCTTTATGAGAAGACTCCAATTTGCTACCAATACATTGTCAGTGTTCTGCAAATGTGATGCCTTTACAAGATTGCTAGTTCTGTGACCCAGTGGGAAGGGTCCTACTGCACATTCCAGCATTTGCATACTGCACCTTGTGCAAACAACAATCCATACGACAAAGGACACGTCCCAGCATACTGGCAGTGAATTGCAAAAAACCTTAACAAAAGATTATCCAAGCATGTATATTCCCCATATGGCACAGGGAAGCTACTTGATTTCTGAATCAAAATGTATGTACCATGAGTGTCGGCGAGTCGAAACATGTCTACTCTAGCATGCATGACCTATGGTCCCCTCGCCCAAGAAGAAGGAACTCGAACTGGCCTCTCAAGGACCTCCTGAGTGACCGGGTGCCGATATTTGAACAAAATGTCAGCGGTTTCTGTCGCCCGGTTGAAACTAACGAGGATGTCGTGTTTATCGATAACGCCCCCTTTGTAGAAGGACATTTTCACAGTGGGCCCTGTGTTCCCCTCCTCCCCATCCTCATAACTGAAGAGAATGTCCCCACTTTCCGAGCCAGTCCGTCCACGCGTGAATTTTTCACCTATGCACTCATCATACGTCCACTCGCAACAATTCCAACGATACAACAACGCTGTGCATGATCTGTTCGGCTCCCACTCAAGCGGAAAGTCCAGGTCCAGGATGTGTAGGAACCACCTGCTCCCCAGCCGAAGTCCAAGGAGAATCGTGCAATCCTGGAAGAAACTCCATTGCTCTCAGCTGGACAAGTCGAGGATCGTCCCTGTAAACATCTAGGAAGACAATGATGTCGTCTGCTTTCGGGACAATGACTCCCGTCTGGCGTCGATAGATGTGATTCGGGCACGACATGGCCTCACGACACAGCAAGAACTCAGAGCAGAGAGGAGATGGGCACAACAGAGAAGAGTGAAGAGCAAAATGAGAGCGAGGCCGGCGGAAGAGGGATATATCATTGCTGCATTGCCAATGTCGTATGCGGCAGAACTTCTATTTCCTCCGACATGTGTGCTTTTATTAGACAAATCCGCACCAATTTCAGGAGAGTTTGCAAAACTCCCTCACCGTAAGGCGGGTATTTGCTCTCCGGAGCCCAATTTGGGCGCCGTTATTGGATGGACTGCGGAAGCTTCAGCCGAGAATTTTGTTTCCGGAGCCCAATTTCGGTGCCGTTATTAGTTGCACTCCCTAGCCTTCAGCCGGGTATTTGGTTTCCGGACCCCAATTTCGGCACCGTTATCGGCTGCACTCCGGTGGCTTCAGCCGAGTATTTGGTTTCCGGGGCCCAATTTCGGCGCCGTTATTGGCTGCACTCCGGAGGCTCCAAGTCATGAGCGGACACTGGTACTTATGAGCGGAGTGCTTCCAGCATGAGCGCGGAAATCTTCGAAAACCTTCTCTTCTTATACTACTTTCGATTATTTTATAGTTTTGGGCTCGAAAAAAATCTGCCGAAATTCGAAGTGTGTTACTTTGCGGCTCATGGATGAGCCATGCCCGCTCATGGCTCATGTGCTCATGGAATAGCAACCCCCACCTCCTAGGCTGAGATCAGGAACATGTGGTGGTGCAACTGCAGCAAAGGCAGCAACCGTATCTAAGGGGCCATGTTGGATGCCAATGGCCTAAAGACCAAAACCAGCCTGCACCTCTTTTATGTCAGCAATGGGAAGAGCAGTGATGCAAGCCAAAACCTGCCCCTTTTTAATAGTCACAGGGAAGCGCTCAGGATTAGCAATCAGGATCTTGACCTCCTGTCTATATCCTCTATCAAGAACACCAGTGGCCACCAGGCAGTGCTTAAGGGCAGTCAATCTCCTCCAATCCTCAACTTCTAGGAAATGCGCAGCGGGACACAAGAAAGCCAGACCAGACTTGACCACCCTTTGGGTCAAGGCAGGGATGGTGATGTTGAGAGGTGCACGAATTAGAGTAGAATTCTTTGGAATAGCTATGGGCACCCCTGTCCTATCCCTAGCACCAGGAACATGCCACTGATATAAGAGTTGAAGATCAGGCTGAAACTTGTAGAAATCATTCCAATTGAGGTTGGAGTGAGAGTTCTACTGTACCTCCTTTACCAGGGCATGGACTCTAGACAAATTGGCTGTAGCAGACCCAACCTTGATCTTCACGGCTTTCAAGGGAACCACTACTTCATGCCCTGCTCCATTGGTAAAGCGAAGGGAGTAGTCTGCTAGGCTGATGGTGGCACCAGCTCCGGTCATCCAGTCAAGGCCTAGAAGGAATTGATCTCCAATGGTAACTATACAGGTAACCAAAACCTCCTTGTTATGAATTTTGATGGGAACAGTGACTAGTCCTAAGGGCTCATACCTGGATCCATCTGCAATAAGCACCTCAATACCTGTGGCAGGGCATAGTTTAAGACCTAGAACTCTCACAACACTCAAAGGTATGGCAGATATAGTGCATCCAGTACCAACCACACAGGGAAAGATGAGCTCATGGATATGGCACTCCGCCATGAGGGGACTGATCTACTGGCCAGCAATCTGCCTACTGAGAGGACACTGCAAAGCTTTGAAGTTAGTAGATAGAACAGCCTGAATTGGAACAGAAAAAACTGGGTTGGTAGATGATGGACCTCTTGCCCCCTTCCCAAGAGATCGTGCTAGTTTAAAGGAGGGGAAGAGCCATTAGCTGTCTTCTTGTTCTTGATCAGCTTTGGTAGCCCTGCTCTGTCTGGACAATGCTTCGTCCAGTGTTCAAAAGACCCACAAATGTAATAGGCAGCACGATTGCCCTCATAAGCTTGCCCAGTCTGGGTTCGACCTCTATTGTTACCCCCTGTTGTTCCTTGGCTGTGTTGAGGCTGCCATCTCTGTTGATGAGCCTGCATGGCAGCAAACTGAGTGGCCACAGGCTCACTAAAGGTGTGGCTTTTTCTTAATGTACGATGTGAAGAAGTTTGTCCATCCTGCAAATGTGGGCTCTTGGCTCCTGTTAGTACCCTGATTTGGTATTCTGCATGATGTTTATAAGGTTCTTGGGAGAGTCAGCTTGGTCTTAGCAGGCCGTGTCAATCTTTGCCCGCTCAACTGCACCGTGGTGGTTCTCACAGACCAATCCGACATTACCTGACTATAGACACAAGCAGCACACACAAGAGGTCCATTTGGGTTGATGGTCGGTCAAATCCTCCATGGGTCATGACACAAGGTCAAGGACAATGTGGCGAGGGACCAACAAATCCAGGAAATAACCCACCAAGAAATGACAAACGTGATATACGACAGTCCAATGACCATCATGCCCTAAAGGTGGGGAACACATGGAAGCGCCTGCCCTACATTACAAACTTCCGAAGCGCCTTGTGGAACGTCCCTTCGGACCGTGAAGAAATAGCAATCTTCGTAGGTATTGCAAAATTCCCCTACCTTGGCAAAAGCGGGAATTACAGATTCGTGACTTTCGCCGAAGAACTAAAAGACGCAAAATTCACAATATTCATAGAAGACAACCATTTTTGTTCAACTACACAAATACAATTCAAAATGGTTCGACAATTGAAGGAAGAGAAACGAGGACACGACGTGGATGGGTGGAAACAACATGAGCTTCATGAAAAAGCTCCTAAAAACTAACGCAAACAACTCTGGCTCGACGTCCGGTAACAACAAACGTCAAAAAACAAACAACGACGAGATGTACAATACAATAGAAGTCCTTAACGAAAATTGCCAAAAAATGGATGGAGAATCCGTACGTTCAGGGGATCTCGTTGAAGTCAAGTGTAACATCCGATATTGGATGAATTTCCGTCACAAGAAACACGGGCTTTCATTCCAACTAAAAGGGGTCAAACTGTTGGCCAAAGCACGAGATGAGACAAAGTCGAACGACGACAACTGGAGCAAAAGCATAGCTTGGTAGAGCTTAAATTAGACAAATCTAAACGTTCCATGTAAGGGCCACCATATTTTATAAAGACCATCCTCCTTCTCCTCTTCAAAAAGTCTATATTTTGTCCCAATGCATGCTCACAATGGATAATAAAAAAATACTGATTTATCATAGTCCAAATCTACTTGTTGTACCAAGACGACCCATGGAAAACCCCTCCAACTTCCCCCCACCCCTCCCCCACCAATCGGAACTGTGTCACCGACATTTTGGCAGGCTACATGATCCGTACTCTCTCTCATGATCCCCGAGTATGGCCCGTCCGTCCGGACGTCCTTATCAGAAGTCGTCGCTAGTAGTGCGGAGCAACGCGAAGCCCTAGTAGATATTACCTTGATGGAAATGGATATGCACAGCAAGGGTGCGGGATAGAGGAGACCTTTGAGCAAATGATGCGCAAAGGGGTAACGCCCAACCACATCACATTTGTTTGTGTTTGCAATGCGTGTGCATTAAGCCTGGGAGCTCTGGAAAAGGGGAAAAAGGTCCATGGTCTGGGTGTTAGTACATTGAATGAAAACATCAGTTTAACCCTCGTAGGTGTCGCAAATGCTGTGAACAAGAGAGCTGGACACAATACTTTTCTCATGTGTGGGTTTTCTTTAAAGACAGTTGGAATTTGAAGACTGGTTGAAGCAAGGAGATATAAAGAGTACGATATGCAAGGAAGTTCAAAGAGAGTGTCCTGACATCTTGGTCATGGGAAGCCATAGCCCATTGGTCATGGCTTTGGCACATTGCAACGGAATTGCATACTCTATCGACTGGCAGCCATAGTGTTTGAACAATAATCAATACAGCTTGGTGTCTATATATTTCTGGCAGGATATTCATAAACTAAAAAGTTCCCTGAGCATTGCTGTCGGAATTTCTACCAATTGTGGCATGATGGCATTTGCATGCTTATTAACCGTGAGAAGAAATATATTTTTTGGATTTACTATGATTTTGTAACGATCTGTCATAAGTATGCCTATAAGAGTTTCTAGAGTGGGTTCATAACACATAACAGGGATGGAGGATGCCTAATATGGACTTTGTCAATATCCATGCAAGTGCATTATGAATCCAAATGTGACAAAGAGTAGTTTGTTATTAGTGAGTCAATCGGTCTGCTGGCCCAAGACTGCTTACTTTTTGCCACTTGACAAAAAATATTTTGATAAAATTCCCCAAAAATATGATTTGGGTGTAGGACTCAAGGTTCACATAAGCATTTTGATTGGTTCAACTTTGGCAACACTATGCCATTTTTCTTGCGCGAAACAACAAAACAACAGATGTGTATTTTACATTTTTGTTTGGTCCCTGCCCGGACTGCCCGCCCGAGAATGCCCAAAACACCAAATTTTCCCAGAGCGTGCAGGGTCTGCCCGGTTGTTGCAGTTCTTGAAGTTGTTGCAGTTCTTAAACTGCAGGAGCTCTGCGTTTTCCGCTATCGTTCACTTTGCAACGAACGTTAATAATCCTTGTGAGGCTTAATTAGGTGGCTTCCCAATCACTGACGACGTTTCTTCTTCAATTTGACTCTCCTGGTAAGACCAAGCATTTCTGATCATCCTAGTGGGAAACGTCTTAAGTTCCATAGATCATAAACATCATTTCAAACATTTTTGTGTATCAACAGCCGTCTTATTTGCTGCAATGGCTGTTTGAGTGCAGCAAATTCTTGAAGTAGTTGTAATTCTTGAACTGCAGGAGCTCTGCGTTTCCCGCCATCATTCACCTTGCAAGCTGAGAGCTCTCATCGAAGACTGTAGCTTTCCCTCATTTTGCCATTGGTAGTACGAACGTTGATAATCCTTGTGAGGCTTAATTAGGCAGCGTCCCAATCTCTGACGACGTTGCTTCTTCAATCTGACTCTCCTGGTAAGAGTAAGGATTTCTAATTCTCCTAGTGAAAAACTTCTTAAGCTCCATAAATCATAAACAACATTTCAAACATTTAGGTCTGAGTTCAGCCAGCAGTTATGCGAATGTTTGCTTGTAATAGGAAAGAGAATGGGCAGAATGTAGTTGTCTCATATGGCAAGATCAACAAGAAAAAAAAAAAACAAACAGGTTGTTGGACACAAATGTATATCACACAAGGAAATCACACCAATTAGATGATGACTTGACATGTGTGTGTAGGCAAGTAAGTCACAGAAGGAAGCATTCCAAAAATATTTGCAAGCAAGCATTGTACACCATCAACTTGCATCGGCTCTTGGAAGTGGAACAGGTTGATCAACAATAGGTACATAAAAATCCAGCTTATCCTGGTACATTAAAATTTAGCTTTACAACATTTATGTCTGAGTTCAGCCAGCAGTTATGCGAATGTTTGCTTGTAATAGGAAAGAGAATGGGCAGAACCAACACCAAAGCAGGTCTAATAATGCGGCAAAGCAAGGTTTGCTTGACCTCAGAGTTAAGCCCTCTGTAGATGAAAAAATTAGTGAGACTCAGCGCATGTCGTAAAAACATGTAATTTGCTATACGTACATAGACTTGCAGTAACGATCTGGTTAACGTGGCTAAAAAAAAATCACATGGGTTACAAGGACATTCAAATTGATAATGACATATTGGATGGACTACCAGAGAACGATATTCCACCATCAATCTTAAGATCGGTGTTTGAATCCACTGACATTGATTTCGCCACGCTGAACATCATACCAACATAACAGATTTGCACAACAAAAAAACACCAATCAACAAAGACAACGATACGATCCAGCCCGTCATAGACACCTCCGGACTCATCGATTTCGACGGAATAGACATAAAGCACGACGACCTAATCTCCAACGCTTTAAATGGATTGCAACTACAACAAAACATGTACTTGTCATACACACACGAAACCGAAATGGTGAATGAATACGTAAACCCAAAACTAATCGCATGCATGTTTCCAACGTTATTTCCGTTTGGAATCGGCGTAACCGAAATGAAAAACCGCCCAATCAAAGTAACTTTAGAGGCCCATGTTGAGTATTTGATGAGTCTCACTGATATCCATCACGACTTTTCGAAACACCACCTATTTCCATTCTTCATGTTCAATCTGATGCAACGTAGACAAATATGTCTGGGCGCAAAACTGACAGTGTCGAGATCATCATTTCAAAGTGAAGCACAACTCCTCAACAAAATCCATTCAGAAGACTTCAACGACATAATAGACGACGTGACAACAATAAACAACAAACCAGAAATTCGAAAGTTATTGCGTCACTTGAAAGTATTAAGTAAACAAGTGATGGCATCTGGAAGCAGCCGCACAACACAGAGAAACAAAATATTCAGCATGATGCAACAGTTGGGAACACCAAACTTATTCTTCACTTTAAATCCAGCATTTGTACATCATCCTCTGGTGTCCCTGCTAAGTGGGAACGACATCAATCTTGACATTTTTTTCGACGAAAACCTCCCGGACCACAATGAAAGACGTGTAATTGTCACTACGAATCCAAGATCTCAAGCTGAATTTATACACATCATCGTGAATGCAGTTTTTAAATACCTACTACATGTCAGAGAAACCACCAAAACTTCCACAACAAATACGGGAGTACTTGGGAACATTAACGCATATTACGGTTATTACGAAACGGCGAAAAATGGTTCACTTCACATACACACATTGTTGTGGCTAGAAAATGCCCCAAATCCAAACAAACTCGTACAAAAACTGAAAGACGACGAAGAATTCAAACGAAAAATGTTGGCATATTTGGACAGCATCATAGTACGCGACTTGATCCAATTCAAATCCGAAATACCGGTTGACGACGACATTCCAACCACTACCATTGACCCCGACATCGAAGAAAACAATGTAAACACCGAAATCCATCCATGCACTACCAGACCTCCCGATGTTAACTCTAAAACATTTCATACCGACTTTGCGCGCGACGTCTCGAAACTACTGAATGTATGCAATCGCCACGTGTGCAATCCCGCGTGCTATAAAACCAACGAAGATGTTTTTAAAAATAATTGTAGATACGGATTTCCTGCTGTCTTGGTTGAAGAAACGCATTTCGACGACGAAACCGGACTGCTGCACATAAAACGAACCGACAGATGGTTGAACAACGCAGATCCATGGATGTTAGTATCAGGAAGATGCAACCACGATTTGAAGTTCATCGGTGCTTTAGGGAAAGACGCAAAGACACTGCTATACTACATCACGGATTACATCACAAAATCTTCCGTCTACACATCACACATGTATTCGCTCTTGCAAATAGCCGTAAAAAAAAATCCAAACAACTTATGACGATCTATATTCCGAACATTCAGTCGACAAGTGCCGGAAATTGTTGATTTGATGTTTGAACACGATTGGATCCCAACAAGAGATATTGGCAACAAGGGCAGTCAGTTATCTGATGAAATATCCAGACCATTTGACAGACCACCAGTTTGCATATCTACCGTGGTATAGTTTATCGGCATGGATCCATGAACAAGAACAATTTCGATCGAACGAAGATGGAAACAATGATCTGAATAACACACCTGACGATAACGACCCCGGAAATACCTTCGAAACATTCAAAGTCGAAAGATCCGAACATAACGACAAGTTGATTATATATAATTTCCGCATCGACTACCAAAGCAGGCCACACAAGTTCGGAGAAATGTCACTTTACGAGTTCTGCAGCAAATCGTGCAAGGTGAAAAGCCCGTACTACTACAAATTCATGCATGAACATCCGCAAAGTGACACCCACAGTGTATACGAATCCTACGTAACCAAAGTGCCGGTAATATAAGGTTACAAAATACCTTCGAAAAAAAATGATGCGGCAACGTACGCTCGCGCTATTTGTATTCTGTTCATGCCATGGAGATCTATCCACGACTTAAAGTCAAGATCACAACAAAGTTGGGAAGACACTCTCGACGAACTTTATCCAAAATATTCGGAATTCAACAGAAAAATCATCGCAAATATCGACATGCTCCACGAATGCAAAGAATCACGAGACTCCGACAGACTGTTACTGAATAACGAAAATCCAGATGATGAAGAGAATCCAGAAGACATCAACATCGACCCCTTATACAATGAGATGCCAGACAAAATGCATGATGACGATGACGACGATATATATGTGGACGACAATTCAGCGTCGCAACAACATACAGAAGACATAGTCAAAAAAGGCCAGAAATTACAAATCGAATATCTCATGTGCAATACAAGCGAAAATCAATATGTAACCGAGGTTACCAACAAGCTCGTTACGGATGCCAACGGGAAAATATCACCACAACACCATACCGCACCAAAAAAAAGAATGATCCAAACTGCAACAAAAAAATCAAATAGAACCCAAATCAATAAATGGTTGAAAACATTACGCGAATCCAAAAATCTGCCCACCAGCATTGACAACGACCTGTACGAGTTTGCAAAAACAACTCAGTCATCCAAAAACATTAACCTCCAACACAAAAATCCAGAATTGAGAGAAATTCCAAAAACCGAATCAATGGATATCACAGATGACGACAATTACGATGTAGATCCTGATATCGTGCACAATGCAGATCAACATCAAATAGCTAAATATTTTGTGATAAAAAAAAATACAAGCTCAACACTTCGCAAGAATCAGCATTTGAACGTTTCATAGATCCACAAAATCACCATCTCGATGGAAGAAAACAAACGTAATGTACGTGGGAGGTGCTGCCGGAACGGGAAAGACAGAAATAATTAAAGCAATCCAAACGTACTTTATAAAAACCAAGAGACCCAAAATACTGAAAATCGGTGCCTACACAGCAAACGCCGCAACCCTCATAGGGGGATCAACCATCCACGCTCTATTGGGACTGAAAATCAGCCAGACTGTCAACGAATCCGACACAAAAAGTTTCATAAACGAATGGTCCAGGACAGACTATTTGATTATAGACGAAGTGTCTATGGTCGGATGCAACATGATCGCCGATATCCATCTGAAGTTACAAAAATTCAAATCGAACATGTTACCATTCGGAGGACTCAACATAATGTTCATGGGCGATTTCATGCAGTTTCCACCAGTCACTGACGCGCCTCTATATTCAACGAACATACAACCCATATTCACATTCACAAAATATAGACAAGAGCCTATGGGAAAATTATATACGGCCTAACACAATCATATTGACCCAGCAAATGAGACAAGCCCACGATCTACAATATGCGAAATTGCTACAGAATCTACGTGAGGACAACTTCACCCAAACGGACTTCGAACTATTACAAACAAGATTTATGTCAAACCTGAAAATCAACCTCTTCAACGAACCATGGGATAAAGCAACGTACATTGTACCTCGAAACCAGTTAAAGAACGCCATCAATCACCAAATGATAGAATACTACACACGTAAATCTAACTACGCGTCCTATACCATAGTAGCCACAGACACCTACAAAAAACACGCATTCCGCGACGAGTTCCAATTCGCAATCCGACAGACCGTACCCGGGAATAGAAGCCACAACCTTCTTCCATTTTTGAGATTGTATAAAGGAATGACAGTCATGCTAACCGACAATTTGTATCCTAGATTGGGGCTTGTAAACGGTGCAGTCGGACAAATAGTGGGGATCTCGACAACAGAAGACGATTGGATCATACGGGAAAGTAATTTAATGCACCCGCCAAATCACGTATTAATCGACTTTGGGGAATTCATCAGTCAACACCAAACATTGAGCAACATAAATTTAGAAAATCTCCCAGAAAACGTAGTGCCCATCACACCCGTTTCAAGAACGTTCGATTATCACCACACGGAGGATGAACTGAAAAAACCAAAGAAATTCAAAATCAGCAAACGTCAATTGCCTCTGATACCCGCATACTGCCTAACCGACTACAAAGGCCAAGACAAAACTTTCGACAGGATAATCATCGACTTGCAAAAACCACCAGATGGACACCCCTTGAACATGCACAACATTTACGTCACACTGTCTCGTTTGCGTTCCCTACAAGGACTAGTAATATTTCGGGACATTAAGTTCGAAGACATCCAAGGAGCCAAATTTAAGACAGGCTAACTCGAGTTCATGGCTCCACAAGCCGATTGTAATGTCCAAAAACAAAAATCACACAAAACCACGTCAGCACGGTGAATACAAACCTTGCCGCCAAAACACTCCAACCAAGACACACATTCGGAGAAATAAAAATGCCAACCAAATCTGAAGCCGAACATCCCACACCGATAGAATCAAATGAAAACCAAACTTGCTCAGAATTAGCTCCCACACCGCTCGAAATCATAGAAATCGATTCCGAAGACAAACAATCCGACACAAATTTCCGCCAAGAAACATATTGGCACGAAGATCTCCTATTGACAGCGCACGACGAACAAATCATCTTGGATGACAATGGATGGTTGTGTGAAAATACTATTTCATCAGGAACTGGAAACACAAAACTACCAGCAACATGCATATTCGACTCTACTAGGCAGAACGAAATACACCAAGAAGTGTTTGCAGCACGTGTTCGTCAACAACAACCATTGGATTCTAACAATGATAAATCCAAATGAAACTAATTGTCAATGTACGGTGTTTGATTCCAGCATGCCCACGGATAAGCGGCTACCGAACGAAATAGAACAACATCTCACAAAATTAATCCTTGTCCCACAATTCAATTATTTCTATGCCGATGTCATGCAACAGACTGACGGTTCATCCTGTGACGTATTTGCAATAGCTTATGCCACGGATATAGCATTCGGATTAAATCCCGCACATTCCCGATACGCAACATCCACCATGAAAACCCACTTGAGAGATTGCATAAACAATCGAAGAATTGAGCCATTTCCAAAACAACATTAAATTTAAAATGGTGTAGTGTGCGTGGTGCTAGTTTCCTATTGCATAGGATCCAACCCAATGTTAGGAGTGCCATAGGTGTGTGCGTCGGTATTTGTTGTTTCCTTCAAGGCTCAGTGTCGGGATGCTATGGAGGGCTTGGGTTTCTCAATTTCTCTGAATGTTTTCTTTTTCTTTCTTTATTTCGGGAGGGCGATCAATGCAGCTACATGGGGTGGTTATTTGATGTGATGTCTGATGCTTAACAATTTGTAAATTTTATTTAAATCTACACACTGTACACTAGTCTGCCGGCAATCAACATCCGTCATAGCCGCAGATATTTGTTATGTTCTTTAACCTTCGTTTGACGTAGGTGGGCAGTGGATGAGCTCGATTGACTGCATGGACCTCTGTATACCAACTTTTACAATGATGTACATATTATAAGAGGAGCGTACACGCACATTAACCTCGTATTGTCGTTGTCTCAAGTATCTTCTTGAGGTTCATGGCATTTGATCATCTACCCTCTGTCGCCGAGGCTTGGACGACTGATGACAACGACAAAATTACTATGTACACAGCTGACCAGTCTGGGAACATCACCCCTGTTTGTGCATCTCTATGCCCCTGGTATCTGGACTACCCTGCCAAGGAAGGTCCGGCTGGTGAGAGACAAAAGATTGCTGTTGAGGAGGCCAAGGTTGGTAAGGACAATCCGACCGGGGCGTCCGATACTGAGAATACCCAGCGACAACTACGACGTCGAGAGGCCCTTAACACCGCAACTGCTTTGGAAGATGAAAGGATTGCAGCTTTGGAAGCTGAAAAAGCAAAAAACAAATGGAGACAGTACATCACAGTGGGCAAGAGGAACAAGGGAGACAAAGAACAATCTGCATCTGGTCGTGGAGAGTCGAAACTCGCAGGAAGTGCAAATGACGGAACCCAGAACAAGAAGAAGAGAAGACATAGTGGAACTAAAAGTGACGACATGGTTTGGGCAGCCTGGTTCATTGGTTCTTCTTTTGCTACCCCGGATTCCAAGGTTTTGTGTTTGCAGGGGGATTTAAAAACATTGGCAACCCTCATTAAATCCGAGAAGATGGAAAATGAGTCCTTGTTGTATTCTATCTCCAAGTTCCTTGGTGATGTCGGATGTGAGAATACTGGGACACGTAACCTTGAAACTGCGGACATGGTGTTCTGTGAGCTTCCGGATGGTCACAGTGTCGATCCTGTTGATCCGTCATTGACCCCCTGCGATGATGATGTCCCAGAGTGGAATGAGTATTCTCATGAGAACATGCTCCACGCATTTGAGATAGCGTACCAGCTCATGGATGATAATGGTTGCTTCATTGTTGTGGCGTCAAGTGATCTGCGGACGTCGACGATACATAGGCACATGAGGAAGAAGGAGATGAGACTGTTCAGGACGTGGACATGCATCAACGACAGAGCTTTGAATTGCAACACAGGGAAGGTGAGATCTTATGCTTTACATTTCAGGCATTTGTGGTGGTGTTTCTTGGAGTGCTAATCTGTTTCCCTTTTCATTTACATTTCCATCACTTGTGGTGGTATTTGTTGGAGTGCTAATCTGTTTCCCTTCCTCTGTATGTGCACAGACATTTGTCTTCAAAGTGCATTATTTGGTGCTGGAGTCCTGCAAGGACTTTCAGATCAGTGAACAAGGGTTTGTTTTTTCAAAGAACCTGGATTGTTTCACCGGGGATCTGTTGAGACACTATCTTCCAGCATCTGAGATGACAGTATCCACCGAAGGCAACCCTTACAGAGGACGCAAAGAGAAATCCCCTGCGTTCTATCAAACACTCATGGAATTATGTTCCTCTGAGGGTGCGAGGGTTTTGGATATCACGGCATCAACAGGTAATATTTTCTCATTCCTCCTCTTATCTGGTGATTTGGGCATTTGTAATGACAGAGTATGGCTGTGTAACTAGAAGAGTCCAAACAGTTGCAGTTCTTTCGAGGTGAGCAATTTAGGGACAGAGGTCCTTCAATATGGAGTTCTAACAAATTTATGGATATGTTTGGCTTGTAGGCAATTTAACACTTTTTGCTTTTTAAAACCTTCATCATATCGCGCCTTCTGGCTTTGGCTTCCCAGGTATTGCTTTAACAATTACACAACATCTCGCTGGATCTCATTCCGTCAAAATTACTACTGTAGGGAACTCGGTGAAAGCGGCAAGTACATCCGGGAGATACATCGTTGCAATGGAGGGGGACAAAGAGTTGTTTGAAGACGTTTTACGGCGATTTAATGATTCCATTCAGAAGAAAAGACGAGCTGATTTGCAACCTCCTTGAAAGTCTGTGGTCAAATATATTGTCGACGGATCAGATGGCAAGGGCGATTTGTGAGTGAGTCATTTCATTACCCTGCTTGTAACGTTGCTGTATTAATCGTTTCCATTCTGTATGTGGTTTTGACCATACAACCACAAATGCTCAGGCAACCGGTCGTGAAGAGGCGGAGGATGGGAGGACCATTGTATACCTACGACGCTGAGTTGCCCCTGAGCCCACAGTTGTTTCCAGAGCTCCCAATGTATACAGAGGTGGCGGCCCAAAGACAAGCGACATCAAATCACGACAAGGAGTGGGATAACACCATCACCTGGACACGGAAGAAGTCATTATTTGGGAATGATAGTTATGTTTATGTTCTGGACGAGGCTACCGAGGCATGTGACATGTCCAGCAGTAGTATGGGCACAAGCTCGGTCGATGCTTTGCCTGACTGTGTAATAGATTTGGGATCTGAGGACACTTGTGAATAACACATTTCATCACATTTGGGATATTTACATTTTGGGACCATACATGTCACATTTCAAAAAAATGCTATTTAATCCCATGTGATGTCCTTGCTTGTTGTGGTGTATAAGATCAGATGACACAACCCCATAAGATATTTGTCAAATACTTGCATTTTGTTAGCACCTGTGTTACATTTATGAAGCATGTGAAATTCTCCCATCATCTCGAATTTTCAAAACTGCATTCCCCAGTTAATGCATTCTTCCATTTTGTCGCATTTTATTTTTTCCTTGGTCGTCATTGTGTAGATATATATTCCATTCATACATGACCCAGGGAGTATGAGGGTGTCTCATTTTCTATTGTTACATTTATCAATTGTGCAATTTGTATCTATGGTAGATGTATGTGAATTCCCACCGTCGATTTCTCCGAATTTTATCACACCCGACCGGGTCAAGCTTGTACCTTCGGCCCTCCTATTTTTTACATCTTGGGTTGCCCAGCTATCCACTATGACCTTTGGTGAACGAAGGTGACCCTCTTTATGGCTTCTTTGGTCACTGCAACATTCGAAACTAGGTTGCATGTACATGGAAGAATTCTGCATGTTTTTTAGCCATTTATATCTCTACCTTGGTTTATCGTGTGCTGCGAAAATGTTCAGGGATGTAGGTAAGAATATAAATTTGTTGGACCTAAGTTGAACGAAGGTGGCTCTTCTGTCATTTGGAATGTGATATTGTATTCAATTTCGAACTCTAAAATTTTATTTTTCCAGGCAGGTTCGTTGGGCAGGTTGAAATGTTCGTGTTGACCTTCGTTGACCTTCGTCACTGATGGAATTGCGTTGGCAACTGACAGAATAGGAGCTCTTAGTCAGCAGAGAATCTGATTCCGAAGAGTGGCAGCTCACAACGCACAACACTATTGTTGTCTGCACTCTTCTGACTTAAAAAAGAAGCCAGGGTGCCAGATTCGGATATCCAAGGCATCTTATCTACCACCCTCCTTTCGACTGATGAGAAACGAGTTCTCACTTGTGACAAGCGTGGTGGTCACACCACCAACGACACTGCAACATTAATGGAAAACTATTGATGCAGCTTGTCAGGTTCCCACGTGCCTTTTAACGAAACTGTCCAACGACGAGCCACCACACCTGTTGTGGGCGATTATGCTAGTTTCTACGGCGTCGTGTTGTAGGAAGCTCGATACACACTGTGCGTGAAGCTCCGGTGCGCATGGACTTGACGACTTGACCAGGTGCGACCCTGTAAAATTGTCGATGAGCTTCCACTAGACTGCTGCTTTCTGCCCCACAAGAGACCCGAATCTTCCAATTCAATGCGGGCAATCCCTACACAACGTGGATCAGGCGTACATAGAGAAGTTCAATCGTGCATATGAACTGATGAAAGCGCTGATCTCAAGAAGAGGTCCTTGCCATTGAAGGCATAGGGATACCATTAGGGTTTGTCTTGTTTTGGAATTTGCCGGAGGCGGATGAGCATACACCCTGGAGTTGTAGAAGAAGAAGTATGACGCCTCCCCAAGGGAGCGTAACTTATGGTGTCTCTTCACCACAAGGGCTACTGCCTTCCAGCTGAAAGGTGGACACCTTCATGACACACCAGACCATGGTTTGAACCAACAACCACATCCAACTTGGTATGTGCCCATTACCACTGGGCTACATGCTGGTTGTACAGAATATGCAGGCGCTTTCTATCCCTATCCGACTACTGGAAATTCCCAGCTAGCACGCATTCGTAGCCGTGATCATTCTTTCAAGGTAGGTATCAGATCAAAGCTGAAGCAGCTTGGTCTTGAGAAGAAGTCCAGCATTCTGGTCAGTCTTGTGCCCAGAAGCAAGGATACTGCCATTATCATTCAAACCATCCCGATAGAGCTTGCCCAATAACATCACAAAGACTCCCGAATTAGTAAAAATACCAACCAGCAGTCTATAGCTCTAGTTGGATAGAGTGTAGCATAAAAAAAGGGGTTTCACTTTCCAAGCATGGGGATTATGGGTGGATGTTATAACTGGATGGTGCAGCTAGAGTAGTTGTAGTCTGTTTATCCTCGATCTATAAAGGAGGGACAGGGGAATAATACCTAGCTGTGCGTTATGAGGTGATTTCTCATAACAGTAGATAGTCATCGAAAATTCCCTGCAGTGCTTTGAACTACTGTGTGTGCTCTATTTTTTGTTTTCCTTTAGTCTTACCTGTAATTTACTCCCTCAGGTATATGGCAGGGCACTGTTCAGGTGTGAGAGGATGTCATATGACAGTACAGATTTCGACTGTCAGAAATGTAGAAGGCAAAGAGGGTAGAAAATCAGAGTAAAGCCTACTACTCCCTGCCTATATTGAACTAAGCAAGTGCAATCTGCAAAGGGAAGCTTGTGATCGATATAGAAGGTGATGAAATCAAGTCATATCACACCGCAAGTGGGTCTTTGAGTGATCATTCCAGCAGCACTTCAGACATAAATTCCTCAGGATCAAAGTCAATACTTGTACACTATAATGTGGATTTGAAATTCTGCTTGAAAACTGGGCCTTTTGGATATATCTGCACCCATACTCTTCCCTTACTCTTTTAACTATTTAATCCCTGCCTCTGCAATGAGCATATCCTTGCCTTGCTGCTAGGAGCCAACAGTAACAGGCTAGAGTTCTTCCATCCAATCGCCTTATGTCCAAGGAGGTCGACCATGCAGTCAAAAGTGCTGTACCGTCAAAGTGACTCATAAAATTAGTCTTCCTCACATTAAGTTACATTCCCTTCAGTTCCATGTTATTCTCGAGATTGGGTGAGGAAGATTCAAAGTTGGAGACCAGCCTGCCATCTTATCAGAGATGACACGCTGGCGTTAATTTCATAATTTAAAAAAATAATAATTTTAAAAAATAATAATTTAAAAAATAAACACCTGATAGAGAGAGACGAGAAAATAACCTCTTAGTAACCTCGCCGTAAGGCTTTCTGATGCGACACTGCGCAGAGGAGGAGGAGGAGAGTATACCACACCCGTCAAGTAGCAGGATTTGACCCCAGGATCATCCGGATGGCGCTCAGTGCACTTTACCAACTGAGCTACTGACTCTTGGTCATAAGTTATTCCCATGGAAAAAAAAAAAAACATAGAATTTTTTTAGCAGCAACGCCTAGTGAAGACGAAAGGCCTAGTCCATTGATGTTTTATTCAGGCCCAGCTATGTTGATTGAGGAATTCCAATAGGAGATGGCCCTTCACTTCCTGATCACAATTGTTTTGTTCCTGTCATAAAACCAGAGAACCTCACATCAGAACTTATAGGCTTACAAATACATACAGATCCATCTGCACTTTTTCAGTGCTCAAAGACTGGCAAAGGCATCAGAATACACATGACATTCACCTACCAGGCATCACCCATTCACAATCTCCAAAGCCTCCCTGCCACACCCAGTACATAAACAGAGTACACATAAGTTCCTTGCTTTGCATCCTCAATGCACCCACATTGGGCATACATGTCCACCAGGGCAGAGTTCAGAATGACATCTGGTACAATTCCAGCTTTGACAATGTCACCATAGACCTCTTTTGACCTTTTCCAGGGCTGCCAGGCTTGCACAAGCATTGCAATCACACAAAAACATGATGTGGTTGGGCTTCACCCCTTCCCCCATAATTTGATTATAGGTCTCCAAATCCACCATCCCACGTCCCTGCTGTGCATACCCTGCGATGTTTGTGAGTGTGCACCTGCTTTCCAGCTTCCAGACCTTTCTTGGCGTGAATCCACATCAGAGTTTGTTGGCACTAGGAAAGGGTTCAGACTGAGCTGCTCGACTACTCCCTGGTCTTAGTGGATTTACATAGTGTGCCAAACACAACATCTGGTGCCAAAGCCTCATCCAGTGCCCCTGCTGTGCATACCCTGCAAGCATCGAGTTCCACGACACCACATCTCAGCAAACTATCAAAGGTTTACTCAACCAGTAACTTGCAGAAATGAACATGAAAATTTAAGGACGATTTCGATAAGAGGGGAAAACAGGGTGAAATGTTTTGAAGAAGGTGTCTTCATTAGCAGTGCCTGATTTTATGAATTGTGCCGCTGCTGCTGAATCTGGACCCACACTTTTCCCTTTTCCAGGGCTGTCAGGCTTGCACAAGCATTGCCAACGCACACAAACGTGATGTGGTTGCACTTCACCTTTTCCCCAGCATTTGTTCATAGGTCTCCAAGGCCTCCATCCTGCGCCCCTGCTGGCATATCCTGCAAGCAAGAACACTCCCTCCGCATCCTCCCACATTTGGCATCCATGTCCATGAGGGTATTGTTCAGAATCACATCTGGTACAATTCCAGCTTTGGCAATGCAACCATGCACCTTTTTGCCCTTCTCCAGGGCTGCCAGGCTTGCACACGCACTGCAAACACACACAAACCTGATCAGCCCAAAACCAATGGCCAGCTTCTCACTGTGGTGGCAAAGAGAAAATTCATTTTCCTCCTTCCCCACATCATGAAATACAAAGCACGTGTCAGGCACATACCCCGCCTCCTTTCATCTGCCCAGACAATCTTCTCAGCTCAGCATGATTTCCTTAATTCTGGGATGCAACCTGTCATCTACAGCGAAGGTGTGCACCCTGTTGCAAATCTCAATGCAGCAGCGACCTGGCTCCTTTCTAACCCCTCTGACCTTCATCATTCTTCTCACCAACTCCTGCTTTT
Source organism: Takakia lepidozioides (assembly GCA_030704615.1). NCBI lineage: Eukaryota > Viridiplantae > Streptophyta > Takakiopsida > Takakiales > Takakiaceae > Takakia > Takakia lepidozioides. The sequence goes on along the minus strand of CM060731.1, from coordinate 35,340,130 downwards.
GCGATGCAACCATGCACCCCTTCGCTCATTTCCAGGGCTGCCAGGCTTGCAAACACACAGACGTGATATGGTCGGGCTTCACCCCTTCCCCTATCATTTGCTCATAGGTCTCCAAAGCCTCCATCCCACGCCCCTGCTGTGCATACCCTGCAAGCATTGCGTTCCACAACACCACATTTCATTCAGCGATATAGTTGAACACTGCCTTCGCATCCTCGATGCTCCCACATTTGGCATACATGTCCACGAGGGCATTGTTCAGAATAACATCGGGTACAATTCCAGCTTTGATGATGTCACCATGGACCTCTTTCCCCTTTTCCAAGGCTCCCAAGCTTGCACACGCATTGCAAACACAAACTAAGATGATGTGGTTGGGCTTCACCCCTTCGCAGAGTACACATAGCTTCCAGACCTTTCATCTTGATGCACTTAAGCAAGAGACAAACAAACGTATCTGAATCTGTTGAAATGCCTCCAACATTAATTGGCATACATGTCCACGAGGGTATTGTGGGCCAGGGAAATGTATTGAAATAAGTGAGGAAAAAATAACCTCGGAGTACAGACCATGAGGATGAGAAAGGGGACACGGGGACACCGCCCCAACCTAAAAACAGGAAGAGCTGCAGGAAGCTTAGGACAAGAAGATTCCGCAGCGAGGGTATGGAGCTGTGAAGGACTAGAAGCTGGCGTTCACGGTTCTAGTGCCTAAAAGAAAAGAAAGAAAGATGGGCCTTAGATTTTCCCTTCCTAAGAGAGCGCTTGTGGCACCAATTAACATCAGATTCCTCAGGCTCTTCTGACTGTCTAGCACTACGAGAGCTACACTACAAGAGCTACCAACATGGCGGGAAGCGGTCGTTCCAGATAATCGTTGATTCTGTTGATCTTGAGCACAGCTGCCCTCCTTTTCCCCAGGTGTTATCAAAGCTAGTACCTTACAACAACGGTAGATGTTAAAATCTTTGGATACTCTATTACGGAGAGAAACAGAAGGAGAGAACAATAAAACACATCGAGGTGCACAGAGAAATAAATGTTGGAATCAGGAAAACATACAAATCTGTAGAAGAAAGACGATGATGGAACTGTTTTTTCCCGGGACTTCACTGCTAGTGTTGGATGATCCTTTATCCATGGTGGAAAGCTCACAAAAAATGCGACAGCAAATGGTTTGTCAGCTCTGCTCTTCCTACCGCTTTACTATTCAGTTACAAAACATGATACCTTTCACCCTTCATGTTTAAGTGGTGCACTTTCTTTTCATGGATGCTGCTGTTTCACCAATAGTCTCCACAAGAACACACCCAGCCATCAAAGTGGTGAAAGCGATTGGCATCTTGTACAACAATTGCTGAGCCAACAATCTTGGAGATGAACTTGGTGGCGGTGTGGCAGTGACCACACACCCGAAGATTTTTGATGACACGTCCCAGGGGGCGTGCTGATCATCCCAAAAGCAATGGCCAGCTTCTCACTGTGGTAGCAAAGAGAAAATTCCTTTTGCTCCTCCTCCATATCATGCAATACAAAGCGAGAGTGTCAGACACATACCCTGCCTCCTTCATCTGCCCAGACAATCTTCCCAGCTCAGCATAGATTTCCTTGAATTTTGGATGGAATGTGTCATCTACAATGAAGGTGTGCACTATCTTAATGCAGCACTGACCTCACTCCTTTCTAACCCCTCTGACCTTCATCATTTTCATCACCTTTGCAGTCTCGTCCCACCTGCCAGCTGCAGCATAGATGTTTGATAACAATACGTAAGTTGCAGCATCCTGTTCATCCAACTTGAAAATAGATGTTGCCGCACGTTCTGCCATCTCCACATTGCCATGAACTCTGCAGGCACCAAGCAAGGCCATCCACACCACAACATCTGGTTTGATTGGCATATTGTTAATGAAGTCCTCTGCCTCATCCAATTGCCCTGCAGGGCCAAGAAGGTTGACCATGCAGCCAAAGTGCTCTACTTTTGGAGTGACAGCGTGATCTTGACTCAGGGAATTAAAGTAGTGTCGTGCTTCATCCACTAGGCCAACATGGCTGCATGCGGAGAGAACAGTAACACATATGAAGGTGATATTGTCTAGCTTCAAGCCTTCATTTTGCATTCCTTCAAATAGTTGCAGGGCCTCCCTATGACAACCATGCTGGGCATATCCTGCAATCATCACATTCCAGGACACCACAGTTCGCTCAGCCATACTTTCGAACATTGCCTTTGCATCTTCAATGCTGCCACATTTGGCATACATGTCCAGGAGGGTATTGTTCAAAATGACATCTGGTACAATCCCAGCTTTGATGATGTCACCATGGACCTTCCTACCCTTTTCCAGGGCTGCCAGGCCCGCACACGCATTGCAAACACAAACAAATGTGACCCGGTTGGGCTTCACACCTTCCTGCATCATTTGCTCATAAGTCTCCAAAGCCTCCATCCCACACCCATGCTGCACATATCCTGCAATCATCGAACTCCAGGACACTACATCTCGTTCAGCCATATTGTCAAACTCTCCCTTTGCACCTCTGATGTTGCTGCATTTGGCATACATGTCCACAAGGGTATTGTTCAGAATCAGATCTGGTACGATTCCAGCTTTGATGATGTCTTCATGGACCTCTTTGCCTTTTTCCAGTGCTGACAGGCTCGCGCATGCATTGCAAATGCAAGTGAATGTGACCCGGTTGGGCTTCACCCCTTCCTGCATCATTTGCTCATAGGTCTCCAAAGCCTCCAGCTCATATCCATGCTGGGCATATCCTGCAATCATTATATTCCAGGACACTACATCCCGTTCAACCATATTCTCGAACACTCCCTTTGCATCTCCGATGCTGCCACATTTGGCATACATGTCCATGAGGGCAGTGTTCAGAATGACATCTGATACAATTCCAGCTTTGATAATGTCACCATGGACCTCTTTGCCCTTTTCCAGGGCTGCCAGGCTCACACATGCATTGCAAATACAAACAAATGTGGCCCGGTTGGGCTTCACCCTTCCTGCATCATTTGCTCATAGGTCTCCAAAGCCTCCATGCCACACCCATGCTGCACATATCCTGCAATCATCGCATTCCAGGACACCACATCTCGTTCAGTCATATTTTTGAACACTCCCTTTGCATCTTCGATGCTGCCACATTTGGCATACATATCCACGAGGGTAGTGTTCAGAATGACATCTGGTACAAGTCCAGCTTTGATTACATCACCATGGACCTCTTTGCCCTTTTCCAGGGCTGCCAGGCTCACACACGCATTGCAGACACACACAAATGTGATCCGGTTGGGCTTCACTCCTTCCTGCATCATTTGCTCATAGGTCTCCAAAGCCTCTATGCCACACCCATGCCTGGCATATCCTGCGATTATTGCATTCCAGGACACCACATCCTGTGCAGCCATATTGTCGAACACCCCCTTTGCATCTTTGATGCTGCCGCATTTGTCATACATTCCCATGAGGGTACAATTCCAGCTTTGATGATGTCACCATGGATCTCTTTGCCATTTTCTAGGGCTGCCAGGCTTGCACATGCATTGCAAACGCAAACGAATGTGACCCGGTTGGGCTTCACCCCTTCTTGCATCATTTGCTCATATGTCTCCAAGGCATTCTTACCACACCCATACTTGGTAAATCCTACCATCATTGTATTCCATGTGAACAAACCTCGTTCAGGCATTTTGTTGAACACTTGGTGTGCAGCCATGATGCTCCCGCATTAAACATACATGTTCACAAGGGTGTTCTGTAGAAAAACATTTGGTTTGAATCCACTTTGGGTAATGTGAGAGTGCACCTGCTTTCCCATTTCCAGGCCGTTCATCTTGACGCACGCATGCAAGAGACAGACATAAGTATCTGTACCTGCTGAAATGCTTCCTTGGTTCAAAATTTGAAGAGCCTCTTTCAGTTTCCCTGCCTCACATAGTGTCCTCATATACCCGGAATTTCCAGAAGAGGTCCTGTGGACTCCCTCTCTTGGTCCTCTTTTGGAGGCTGTGGTCATTGTGAGAGTGCCTGATTTTATCAATTGTGCCCCTGCTGCTGCTTGCAGTTGACCATCTACTCATGCAGGTTTCTTGTAGCTATCAATAAGACGGCCTCCCAAAACCAAGAAGACCCTCCCAAGTACCTTGTAAACACCAAGAAAAACCCTTGCGCAATGCAATTTCATGGCCTGTTTAGGAACAACAACCTATGATACAGACAGGGACAGCCACTTTTGCAGAACAGAAAACCTTCTTCACATCATGTAAGAAGAAAGAGAGGCGTCCTAGGGGTAAACCCTCTAAACCTTGATATGTAGGTTGTCCCACCATTGTGAAGGATAAATATGCTCACCTTTTTCCCTGGGATTCTCACTGGAGAACGCTCTCCTGGATGCGCCGTTTGAAGAAATGCCCTCCGCACAGTCGAGCTCTTTCTAACCCTTCTTGACACTTCATGGCTGTATATTATAGATCGTCTCGGCAAGCCAAACCTATCTAAACCTGTTCTAAATGCCAGGCCTTATCAACCTATGTAGCCATTGTCTCTCTCTCTCTCTCCTTTGAACATCAAACAGAAGCAGGGAAGAACAGGGTCAGTCTCGACGAAGGGTTACTTCGTTCAAGAAGTTATTTTCGGATTTTTCGGGCAATCCGGGCAGATAGAAAGAAATTGACGACGTACGAAACGTGGCGACGATGATGTGGCACTATGGCACCCTATTCCTGCTCTACGCTAAACTAGCTCTCGACCTTCGGTCGTCGCTAGAATTTTCCATCTTATGTATGCGTTGTTTTGCTTTCTTGCAACAATAATACCTTTGGATAACAATGTTAATATTCACTTCATTTTCAATATGAATTTGTCTGAACAAAGTGATAAGGCATATGAAAGAACTTTCCTTGAGCACATAGGAGATTAACATGCCATACTTTGCTCCTAGTTTAAAGGTCTGCCACTCTTTGCATTCTTGGATATGGACATGGGGTTTGCGAGTTGAGGTCTTTGCGCTCTCTTCTCCAATCTAATCACATTGGTTTACCAAAGCTTGACTACAGTTTCTATCTACCTTTAGTTCCTTGCATGCTTGGACTGACATGCGAGTAGTTGGAGAGTGGGCAATAATTCACTTCCAATCAATTCATCTTCATAAAATGCACATGTATTAAATACTAGAGTGGAATGTGCTGTAGAGCACATATTGTATCCTATAACAAGTATTCCAGAAAAAACCAATTTGCTTGTTTTCAGGTATTTCCGGCTACAAAAACTACTTGAAATTCAATATCTCCTGTCTAAAAATAATGAGACCGCCTCGATGCACCCCTACTCATCAAGAACTTGGGCGGAGGCCTTGCGGTTTGGGAGATATAACGTACATACAAACAAACCAAACAAAACAAAACAATATGCAATAGCAATCAGGCTAGGGATGCTAATCCGAGCAAAACTTAGCTTTTGTGTAGAACAGTTGGAATGTGTACTATCTCCACTCAAGTGTGAGAGAGGTGAGACACGATACACACGACATGAAGTCTTCGTACTCCTGCAATCTCTTGGAAACGTCGGGAGGCAATTTGAAGAGCATTTCGATTGTGCCGTCGCTAAGCCTTGGTCTCCAGTAAATGAAGGCAGAGGGAGTCGCCTCGTACATGAAAGGATAGTAAAACGCCCATCCGAAGTCAGAGTGTTCAAGACTCGGAAAATGAGTCGAACCAGCTGCAGTCACATCCGTAGGTCGGTCATCCAGGGAGAAGATCCATTCTTTTTCTTTCTTTCTCCATCATGGTCAAAAGAGACCTAATGTGTTCACCAGTCACGTCTGCAATTGACTTGTGCAGGAGGTTTGCAGCATATGAAAGTCCATTTTCCAAAGGCTTTCTCACATTGGTGACTGCGGCCACCCCGTCAATAAAAGCATTTCCAAAATAGTTCTGAGGAAGCTCTGGCAACCGTTTTCTGCAACCAGCAGTATTGACGTATCGAGTCTCCTCCATATCTGCAAGCAATCGAGCCCGGGTAATGGCCCTCCAGAGATGCGCACTGATCACTACATACGTACTGAACGTAGACCCATCTGGTACATCCTCCAATGCTTAGCTTTGAGCTTCTTCTGCGTTGGTAGATAAAAAAGAATGTGCAGAGTTGTTCGGTCCGGGACAGCCATTGCACTAGGACCCATAGAATTGATCACCCGCCAATGGTAATTTCCGAATGGTAAAAACCTTCGAACTTAGGGTTTCTGGGTCTGAGTTGGCTGATGCCAATTTGATTACATTCGCGCGTGAGCTCAAACTGGGAGGAAGGGAGATCGGTTCCCCACGAGCAGCCGCTGCCCACGACTTCATAAATTGCGACATCGTTTCTCCATCTGAAATTGCATGGAAGTAGGCATAGCCGATTGCAAAGCCGCCGCACTTGAGATGGGTGACCTGCATATTTCAAAGAGAGCGGATTCGTTCATAAACTCGACTTGGGTCACATCTGCATTGAGGAGTGCTAAGCTAATTGTATATACTATTAATTGCACACAATCATCACCTTGACATAAAAACTATGAAGTGACGCGGGGATGTGTACAGGAAGCTGACCTGGGCACCGAAGAGAGGGCCGCAACAAGTTCCCAGGTCCTCCATTTTGAAGGGAATTGATTGAGCAAAGTGTTGATAGGTGGAAGCCATGTTGTAATTCTTCAGCTCCCGCACAGAGATAGGAGCTGAAGCCTCTATAAACTCCACCCCTGCATTGTTACAGTTGATGACTGCCGCCCCATCTTCCTCATGTACAAGCCTTCCTGCACAAGATTAATTACCACGGTCTCCCAACGTTGTTAACGAGCCTTTCCGAAGTCAATAGCGAAGCTGGTATGACAGACTAGTAGTTAGTTTATCGTACAAACAGTATTCTCTCCGCCTTGTCATCGCTGCTCAAGGTACGAGGTACTTCTTCAAGATTGGTTTGCAGTCCTGGAGAGTGCAGGGACACTTTCTGCATGCAACATGTTTATACATAGTTGGAGCTCGCAAACTATCACAAATAGTTCTAAACTACAATTTTGACTAAGCTTTTGTTACCTTGCTATGGCAGATGTGCTGACTATAGGCTAAGCTGGATGAATTGAAATGCTGTGGGAACATCTTCATGATAACTCCCATGACAAATTCCGTTTGAGGGAGATTTCCTGTGCTGTATGTTGTCTACCTTAAGACATCATTTCTTTGTCCAGGTACTTCTTTGCAGCAGAAAAGGTTCGGACGGTAAGGATCGGCAGTACCTGCTAATGGGTAGTACTCTGCCAACGCTCTTGAGAGACTCTCCCTTAGTGTTTCATTGACCTGCTCCACGATGAGGTCTTCATTGGCCTTTGCGTCGAACAGGAAGAGACGTCTCACGGGAGGAAGTTTTAGCATGCAGAGTAGAGCCCGTCAGGCTCGTAGATTTGTCTTGGATTCTGCTGAGGAAAGTGGGGGAGAAGAGGCAGAAGATTCCTAGGAGGGACAGTCCCCCAAGGAGAGGACGGTATTTTTGAGAGGCATAGTGGAAAAATGAGGACGAATTTGGCAACAGCTGGAACTCTTGGCTAGGACGAGGCGTTGTCGATAGGATAGTTACTTCCACTTCCATTGTAGGTTTGGTCGACTCCACCGCAGTCCTCGAAAGTTTGTAGACTCTGTGAGTTAGGTGCAAGTTGCAGGACAAGAATCTACAGTCAAAGAATAAGAAACTGATTGAAGGTCATGTATGACAATCCTGAAATTGATGAACTTTACGAGAGGAGGATACTGCACACTGCACACCCACCTGTTCAACCATCTTGAAGCATCCAACTACTACGGCAGATCCATGCAGCACAGTGCAGTTTCCATTGTCAAAGCAACAATGATGCCAGGAAGAACATACTTTAGCTCGCAGCGCGGTTTCCTTCGTCCAGAGAGATGGTGAAGTTGTGGTGCAGTAAATCCGCTTGAGCATGTGACAGACTGAACTGAAAAAGTTGTTTCATTACTGATGCTTGATATATCCAACGAGTTTAAGGCAAGCGTGTGAGGTGGTGGGGCCCGCTGGCAGGAGCTCGAGAGGTGCCTGTCTGCGCTGCCTCAGAATTTTGTGTGGCCTCGTCGTAAAGAGGCCGCAGGGTGCAGAGGGGACAGGGACCTGACAGCGGGCCCGCTACATTAAAAGGATCCCTATTCCCCTGTTTCTCTTATATATTGAAAAAACGTCAGATTATTGGCACAGCGGAGGTTGTGGTCTGGTGATAGGTCGATGGCGATGTGGCCATGCAGGTCATGAGTTCCATTCCTTGAGCGTAGTTCCGGTGGATGGCATGCAGGTAGTTCAGCTTGGTTTTGCAACTACCTTCAGGTAGAAAATCCTAAAACTACCTGCATGGAGGTAGTTGTAAAATTCATATGCCAAAAAGATTCTAATTCCTTGAGGCATGAAGGTAGTTTGCTCCTATATTAATGAGACGGCCTGACGGTCGTCTGACCAGCCTCATAACAACGAGGCCACACAAAATTCTGAGACCCGTAGTTTGCTCCTATATTAATGAGACGGCCTGACGTTCGCCTGACCAGCCTCATAACGACGAGGCCACACAAAATTCTGAGCCGTCTACGCTCTACACCTCCTGGTCCCTCCTCATGTTCCTCACCTTTAAGACCATGATCCCAATGTTGCTCCCCTGCTCCTCAATGGGATAGGGGAGCAAGGAGGGGAGCGAGAACTGGGAACAGGGGAGCCAAGCCGCATTCCATAGGGTGAGAAGGCTGGGAACAGGGGAGCGAGCCGTGTTCCACAGCACTAGGAGGAGAGCGAGCCACATTCCATAGGGCGAGGAGGGGAGCGGGGACCATGAACAGAGGAGCGAGGACAAGGGATAGGGAGTGAGCCTTGGAACAAGGGACAGAGGAGCGGATACTGGGAACAGGGGGAGGGGCGAGGATCTTCTTGGACTTAGAATTATTTTGGAGATGAAAAATGTAAAATAATTGGTTGCATGTGCAACCAATCACTCAATGTACTTTTGAGTACAACGTTTTTGACATTTTTGACTCACAGAAGCATGTGATAGAAACTTGAATAAATTGCATGGACTATGCAAAACAGTGGGACCCAACAAAATATTCTGAGAGATTCCCATGTCTAGAGTGCTGGCTGGACCTTATAGATTGCATCAACTACCTTCACAGCATCACACACTGCCCGCACATTATGTGCTCTTATGATGTTGGCGCCCCCTCTGGCCCCCAGAACAGCAGCAGCAACTGTTGCTGCATCCCGTTCTTCACCTTTCAAGCGACCACAAATCCTTCCCAAAAATCCTTTCCTGGAAGGTCCTACTAACAGGGGGCCATGGGCGACTGCTGTACTTCCCTGCACAAGAACCTCTCTCAAAAGTGGCAGGTTCCTGAGAAGCTCTAAGTTTTGGCCATCTGTTTTAGCAAACCCAATCCCCGGGTCAGTAATTATGCGCCATGCGGGCACACCTGAAGCCTCTGCCCGCTCAATTTGCAACTTCAATTCTTGCCCTACTTCCATACACACATTGTCATAGCTGGTATTGGCCTTGCTTTGCATTGTGGTTGGGTCTCCTCGCATGTGCATAAGAACGTAGGGGACCCCCAAATCGGCCACTGTTTGGAGCATCTCCGGATCCAAGCCACCCCCCGACACATCATTCACTAACTGGACCCCTTGACATACTGCCTCTCGCACCACCCTGGCATCATGCAAGTACAATATAAACAGAAACCCATGAGGGGAAAAATATCACTGCACTTACATGAGCCAACTGAGGTCATTAATCCATATTTCTCTGGGTTTGAAGTTTGAACACAACTGAACAGGGCCAATCACTGCCCTGGATCCTCATGACACACTGCATCCAAGCTCATTTAAAGGGAAAAAGTCCCTTCACAACAGGGTTGATCAATTCAATGAACCAATGCATTTTTGTCTGCCAGCCTCCCAACCTCTAAAGAACTGCCAGTTATTTAGATTTTTACTAATAACCAGAACCAGAGGTTATATCTAGCCATAAAATGTTGTAATATCATTTGAAACAGCGGGAAAAGAAAAATCCCTGTAATCCATTGATCCTTTTAATAATTTTAGTTATTGTTGTTCTTCATAGAAAGGAAGCCTATTTACCAACAAACCTGGCTGGTTTTTAGGTAACCAGAACCAGAGGTTATTGATTTCCCAAAATTTGAAGTCACCGGAACTGCAAGTTATGAAAAAAATCAAATGACCGCCCAAAAGTGGAAAGTTCCTCCTATGGTACAAGGTTTGGTTATTTCAAAACTACGTACTTGGCTCTTACATGTTTTCCCTGGTTATTTCTTTTGAGAACCACTGGTGAAGTGGGTATATACCTGGGTTGGTCGCTAGGGGTCTGTTCTAGGATCAAAGAACTGCCCAACACTGGAATTTCCACAGTTGGATGAGTGAAAGGGGCACGCTGACATGCAATGCTTTATCTCAATCCTCATGGAAATCTACACTCCTCAGTAAAAACGAAGGACAGTCTATGGACAGAATGGTTGATTACATTGGATGCTCCAAAATCATGTGGAACAAGGTGGTATACGGTAGTCTCTCAAATACCAAAAAGGTCAGTATTAACTATAGACATGTTGCACAACGACAGAACAAAATTACAGAGTACTACGAAGACCTGCAAGCCATGAGACAATACCTTGAATCAAATGTGTCAACTGACAACACCACCATCTCCAGGTCAGGGTGCCCCTTCAATCTCTGCAACACTGGTAGTAGGCGGCTGAGTTCCTCCTCTGTTGAGAGCCTTTTTGCGCCAGGTCGTGTTGATTGGGCACCAACATCAATAAAATCTGCTCCCTCAGCAGCCATAGTGAGAGCATGTGCCACCGCATCATCCACAGCAATATACCTGCTCAAACCGTTCATTGTTAACTGTGTCAATTTGAGGTTTTTAAGTTCTATATGACAATGTGATTCAGGAAATGGAAAAAGAGCTTTCTTTAAGAAGAGGCAGCAGGTTCTTATTTCTTCAGCAGATGGGCTATTACGCGTTGACCATGACAGTGTATACCAAATCCCATACTGTATGAAAGTTGAGGTTGCACTTGGATGGTTCAAGAGATTTTGCATCGGTACCTCACCATAATTGCAACAGACAGAACATACAGGTTCCCCTTATCTCAGCAGCTGTAGAGAGGTAGGGAGTCTACTTGAAGTTGAAATTTCGGTCTAGTGTTCAGTGTAGGACCGCCATGCTCAGCTGATTGTGCAAATCAAGGGTTAGTTAGCACAATAGGTGTGCTGCAAGATTTCAGCTTCCTATAGACCCTGCAGAGCAAGATAGAGATGTGTGACAAGAAAGACCAAACGAACAAATCAATAATTTTACCTGCCGCCATCACTAAAGCTGTCTGGGGTCACGTTCAATATGCCCATGACGTAAGTCTTGGCTGTCCACTCGAGAAGCTTATTGCCCACGGGAAGAACCCTCCGCATACCTGCCTTTCCTACAGAGGCCTCTCCACCCATCTGCTGCCAGGCTTGCAAAACACCTCCATTGGTGCAACTGTGTGTGGACCAGTGACCAGATTTGTTTGACTCACTGCCCGCCAACAAGTCCACCAGTGGTGCCAGCACAAATGGCCGTTCCAAGAATCTGGAATGTGGAATCTGCAGTGCCTCAGTTTGCACTGTGTGATTTCCATAGAAGATGATATCCAAATCCATTGGTCTCGGGCCATATCTGCATATCCCATCCCGGTCACCTCTCAGACAGACTTGAGTACAAGTTATCAAAGTGAATTATTCACTGTTCTTTTCGAGAGTATGATCTGACATTTTTCCTCCCCCATTTCTCCCTGCTCTTTATCTATAAGAGCCAATCACTCGGCAGAAGCGTCCAGGACTGCCAATGGCTTGGAAGGATTGTGAATTGGACGTTGGCATTAATGAAGTCCGATAACAACTAGAAACAACAAGTCTACATCTGACATGTTAAATAAGTCCTCTTCAGCCAAACCCTCCTTCCCCATTTCGTCTTTTCTCTAAACTAGAAAGACAGATTGTATTATGGAAAAACTCCATGATTACATCTTAAACTATGTTCCACATAATACTGGTTGTCCTGCTTATTTACGGGAAAGAGGGGGAAAGACCCTGCTTAACAGTCAACAAGTCACTATGACAGAGCTATGTAAAAAGAGAAGGGTAGCTAGCTCATAGGCATACCTTATGCCACCTGCTGTACGCCCAAGATAGGTTTCAATCTGTTTCAGCGTTTTCAACAGCACATGGGGATCAAGCTTGGTTATGGCCTTCACTGCCGAGTTTAGGAACAAGGGCTGGTCAGTCACATAGGCTGGAGAACTTTCATAAAGGCAAGCATGCCCAGTTATTTGAATGCCAGCAGCACGCATGAGATCCAAAGCCCGGTTAAAATTTTGAACTCGGTCACCCACATTGCCACCCATTGCAATCACCACCTCCTCTGCTGGGAGGCTTACATATGTGGGTGTCAGCTGATTGGAATCAACTGCTGGAGAGTCTGTGGTGCCTGGAATCCTGAGCTGTGAAGTCTCAGCTGCTGCCAGCATAGATGAGAGGTTCTTTTGGGTCGAAGTGGATAGATGGGCCAATGACGAAGAAAATAATCGTCGGTGGAATTCATAGCCACCTGCTGAGGGTTTTGGAAGGGAACAAAAATCAAAATGTGCAGAATATAATACGAGCAGATCTTTGGATATTCTAACTAGGTGAGAGACCTGCTCTTGTCAGAGCTCACTTCTGCTCCATTTCTTTTTGCAGAAACAATGATTTCATAATCTCAGCTCCATCCCCATAAAATGACCCTCGGAGATTCCGAAACCCAAAAACTGATACATTGAGACTCACAGTTTGTCACAAAAGGAACAATTGAACAACTGGGTGTAACCATACACAAATCCCAGCAGTCCCTACTGAAGTTTCGTCAATAGAAAAAGGAAGCTATTGTTAGAAGGGATCATAATTGGATATAGTTCATAGGCGGCTCACCGGCAGTTTGGAGAAGTCTGGAAAGGCTTCTTTTTATTGAAGGCATGGCCATGGCAAATCTCAGACCTGCAAACTTGCTCCCTGCTTTGCAAGCCTAGCCAACACAAACCCACTCAATCTACATGTTAGAAAGCTCAACCCTAACTTAGCTTGCACTTCCATTCAACTGAGGTTCAATTACCTTTGAGGTTTCAATTTTGCTGAAGGTGTTCAACCCAATCCGATAAGAGGTTTGAGGATATATCAATGTACTCATAAGACATTTGCTGTAGCCTTGTGGCCATAGACCCTGACGATATATCAATGTGAGAACCTAGTAAACTGTTATCTCACATTTGAGAGGCCACCAAAGATGAAAACATAGCCAAATCAAACAAGAGCATTCATTATGGCCTCACTTACTTGATAATAAAACACTTTGGCTAAGTGTCCTCACGCTGCCCCCTTGGGAGCCAGCACCTGCATGCCCATGAATTACAAAATACTCTGTTACTGCTCTCTTCAGTGCATCACTTGGAAAACTCTTGTGTTGCATAGGATGTGCTCTGTGTTGGCAGCAGTAGCTACGAGCACATGAGGGTTCTTATATTTCAAAGATAGTTCAGCAGCAGGCAGCGGCTTCTTCCTTTTCTTAATGCTGGGGGATTGGTGAGCGGAGAGTGATAATTGTAGCTCTCAGGTGTCTGGATGTCTGATGACCATGTGGTCTTCGAAATGCAAACTGCCTATTTTCAGCATGGGCAGCACATGTGCACTTTCCTCCTTCAAACTTTGCGTCTGATGTCCAGTTGGTGGCATCCTTAAAAGTGCTCCTGCGTTCTTCCTTACACAATGACAGTCAGCTCGCCCCTGTGAGGATGCAAGCCACCGGGGTTCTGAGTGGCCTACCTACATTTTCAAACCCAAGACTTTTTAGGTGCCTTGAATTCACTAATCTATATGCCCACACACAGGAATATTGTGCCCCTGGTACTGGACATGTCCGAGAGGTAGAGGATATACAAGAAGCTGGATACATTGGCCAAGTCGTGAAGATATTCACCTGCCGTGAAACTTCGCACACCAGTAGAAAAATTCCCCATGACTGACTCCCATCTCGCTTTTTGTTTCCGATTCTGTATCCTACATGCACCCAGTTTCGGCATACTGCTGATGTGCCATCTTCAAAAGCTCTCTGCAGTTTCCGCCTTGCAGGATGAAGCCCATCCCAAGCTGCATGCTTCTGCAAACACACTTTGTACTGCGAAGAAGATACACGGAATTCTAAACTCGAGCAAAAAGTTGTCTCTCTCTGCCTCTCTCACTGAGGCATCTTCGGGAACACGATCCACTCAGAAGATCACGTTCCCATAGAGTGAAGCAAAAATAGAATATTCTACTAGGTACTCATCCTCCTAATTCTGTGGTATGAATAGAGATGAACTCTGTTGATCTCTGTTACCTTATCGACACGTGGTGCTCACCGACCACTTCCAGGAATGCGAGCCTGCACACCGGTGATGACCGGTCACACGTTTTAGGTGAGCGTGTGCGATGCCGACACGCGGACGGCCACCGACGTCTGGCACGCGGGGGGAACATACTATAAAATGAGTCGCTCGGTGGAGTGTAGAGGATGCGTTGGTGCTTCAATTGTATTCTCTGTGTTCGTCTCCAAGCGAGTTTGGATTTGGGAGTCTTCTTAACAGATTTGCTTTCGACAAAGATTTCTGAGTTGTGATCCTTCTTGCGATCGGAGGTGTGGAATCTGGACTGTGCTGGTCATCTGTGAAGCGGAGTTTGGAGAAGCGGAGGGAGACGGTATAATTCTTTGTTACCTGAAGCGCCGGGACAAGAAAGCTTCAGCAGAGAAACCAGTGGTGTTGAATCGTTGGGAAGTGGCAGTCAGGCACCATGTTTTTCTGTTTTTTGTGCGACGAGAAGCGCAAGGTGAAGAGCGCTGTGCCTGCTGCGGGCCTGTGCGGCAGATGTGGAGGGAGCGCCAGCAAAGTGCGAGTACGTAACATGTATCGGTTTTGTTTCATCCCCGTTTGCTGCACGTATAACCGGCGAGTCATGTGCTCCAGATGCGGTGCGCAGCTCCGGTCATATTGATCTGATGGACATCTGAGCGACTAAGAGTTCAAGAGTTCACTGACTGGAGCCAGAAACTTGCAGGCTGTCAAAGATGAAGCTGCATGCATCGGTGTCTGAGCTCCGTCTGCGCATACAGCAAGACTATGCCATTTGGTCTGCCGGACTTGTATATACGTACGAAGTGTTACTTAGGTCATCCATTCTTTCCCAAACACTCTTTAGTCTTTAAAAATCTTACGACTCTGGTGTTGGTGGATTCATCTTGTGGAATGTAACGTTTATTCGGGCATATTAGGTCAGTGCAATTGGTGCGAACACTTTGCTTGTGTCACTTCAAATGGACATCTGGTAAACGATTTGTGTAATTGTGCTTGGAACCATGTGCGTGTGGTTTTGATCATCCAATCATGTAGGTCTTCACTTTCGAAGATAGAAGGGAAGAGCAGTGGAACGAGTGTTGAGCTTCTGAAGTGAACCGATGGTTTAGAATTGTTAAAGTTTCCAGCTTTGCGCATATTTTGCAAGTGCGTCTTGTCTCCGACAAGATGTAAAACGAACTTGTCATTTTGACACGGTAAAAGTGTATATAATCTCATGTTTCCTTTGCAAAGCTTGCCATGTACATATTAGGTAGGTGTGCACAATCTATTGTCGCGTCAACCAAAATCGGCTCACAAAGAGTAGCATCAGTGTACAATCGATTAGTACTCCTTTCCACAGAAGGAAGAAGAGAACGTGCTGCCTTCCCGAAGCTGGTCAATTAGCCATGTTCTTATATATGTCATACTTCTTAACATTTTCTGATTGCAAACCTATTTCTCAAAACAATTGTGATCTAAACTTAAGTATCCAAACTGGGGATTTTAATTGTAATTACTCGTAACTTCCCACTTCACGAGTACCACTTTGGTAGAAGTAAGCTCAGCGTTTACTCTTTGCAAGTACCTTCTCACTACATCTACAATGTCCGACTGATGTAGACTCCCTTGCTAGGGAATTATACAACCTCCCAAGCAACGTCCGGGGAGAACCGGCAGCCAGTTACATGCTAGCCGACTGAATTCCAGAATTTTCGAATGAAATATGAAACCTCAGGAAATGGATCGGAGGGAAAAAATGGCCGAAGTGGAAATCAACCGGGTGCCCTACTTTTAGGAAGGATATTTGCCTTTCCATTTCATTACAGACAGGAAATCTGCCTTAGTTGGCAAGGCCTGGACGGATTCCGGCCCTTCTTATATTACAAAATATGGAAATGGCCGTCGGTCCACCACATGGCAGAAATCCAACGTGCCAGGCCGGGTTACATCCAAGGAAGGGCGTTTAGGTGAAAAAATATTGAACTCAAAGAGGGCGGGCCCGCGGGCAAACCCTACTAAGTCTGGACGTTGCTCTCGCAGCCCCAGCCCCACGCCTGCTTGCACTCGCTGCCTGCTATCACAGCTCACCTGTCCACGCAGGTTCAATTCTTGGCCTCCATGTGGTTTGAGGGCATTGACAGGTCCAACTTCTATAAGGATACAATGTTCTTCACTTGTTTGAATTGCTTAAAACTGGTTGTGATTATTTATTATTATTATTATTTACTTATTGTTGTGCATTTGACACTTGTGTTGTCAACCGGTTGATATTTATAAGGGCCGGATTTATAGCTGAACACAAAATAAATCATTAGGAATATTACCGGTTGTAAAGAAATTATCTCGGAAATTGACCGGGTATAGTTACCACTAAGGGGCAGCAACCGACTGCCCAACCCACTTAGCCGATTGCTGCTGGGAATGAGCGGCTACTGGCTGGTTCAACTGAAATTATTTCCCGGACGCTGCTCCCAAGAATATACTACACCATCTCACCACAAAGCAATCTCATTACACAGCACCTGTGATTAACCCGTCACACGTTTGTGGATGGGCGTGTGAAACGCCGACGGACGTCGGTGTGGGAAGTGGAGGTGGGGCTTCTTCGTGCGATCGAGTGAGCGCACTGCGAGCACGGGACAGAGCGAGAGCGATGGCGGGCAGCAGCTTGCCCTCGTTGGCTGAGCGATGGAATCTTGAAGGCAAGACCGCTCTCGTGACTGGCGGTACTCGGGGTGTCGGGTACTTATTTTCGCCTTTCCTTGTGGGTTCTGGTATTGAGTTTGTGCCATCTTGCTACGCATGGGTATGTGGGATCCGTGCTCAAGGCTGGTCCAAACGTGATGGACAGTTTTTCCCTGGCCTTGGTCGCCTGAGGATTTAACAGTATGACGGAGGTTTAATTTTCTCTGGTGCTTTCAGCCACTGAAGAGATTTGTCGGATCGGATGCTACTCATTTCTAAACCCATTATCTATTTAGGCCGAAGCTTTTTGACGACATCGTGGATGAGATCACCCCAGCAATTTGAGCCGGCGTTTGTGCGACAAGCTCAGCCTGGTATCTGTGAATGCGTCCAGTAGCTGTTGGCCACTGTGGAGGGCCCCTCACTCTTTCTCGTTTCGTGCTTTCTCTTGTCCCACAAGCTCGCTGAGATTTCCGCGGATGTTATGAAGTATTATTTCATTTGGTATGGTGGGAGAAATTGCATTAAGGTACTCCTTCGTTGATTTTGTGAGATTTGGCACATCATATTTGTAGCTCTGACTACACACGGATGGCGGAGCTTGCGATGACAGCAACAATGTGAGAAGGGACAAGTTGGGGAGGATATGATTTGAAATGGTACTCTAAGCAAGAAACCTTATAATGTCCTTTGGGATGAGGTAGAACAAATGAAGAACTACTTGAGAGAGAGAAATTCGCAGACCTGAGTGTGGTGGTAAATCTGAGATTGCCGAATTCAATCAAGTCAGGCCTTACATTTCCTCCCACGAATTATCATCTGTTGTAAGGTAGAGGGCCCAATTCAGTTGAATCTCTTCAGTGTGCACTTGCAGCTTTTTTGTGTAAATTCTGTCACTATCTTGAGGATTTTAAGGGCAGTGGCCTCGCTCCCTAAGAGGCTGACCATTGGAAAATCGTCTGCATATGTGATGTAAGGCGAATTGTCCTTGTTTGTGGACGAGTGCTGTGTCAATCTTCAACCAGTGCCACGAGGGGTTAGGTCCCCTCCTGAAGGCTAGATTCAGTGAATGGTTAGTGAGCACATATTTCTCAGACTCTGTTGGCCAGTCCTGGGGGTGTCTTCACTGTATTGATGGATAAAGAAATGATGGAGAGATTTTTGGACAAGAGTTGAAGCCTCAACCTTTACCATGGACATCTGTACAAATGAAGCCACTGGAAAATGATGTACTCCAGGGTTGCAAAAGCACCTTACGATGTACAGATGTGATGTAGCTGTAAATAACCTGAAAAAATATTGATTTGAGACCTTGCAGCCAGGCCGTTGTGGAAGAGCTAGCAGGTCTGGGAGTCTCTGTGTACACCTGTGGAAGATCAGAAGAAACACTAAATGACCGCTTGAAGTCATGGAGGAAGGCAGGCTTGAAGGTGGAAGGCTCGGTGTGTGATGTTTCATCACGGGAAGCTCGAGAGGAGCTATTCAAGACAGTCCATGCCCATTTTGAGGGGAAACTTGATATATTGGTATGTTAATTAACATCAATTATATTGCATTTCACCCTACACAAGTCCTTTAAACTACCATTGCTCCTGGGTGGTTAGTCCATGCAGTAATGTATTCTTGGTGATAACTTCATTTGCCACACCATCACATTTTCTTGTGTAAGAGGCCTGTTAGAATAAAGCTCCACAATTCATTGGGACATCACTAGCTGAGCTACCAGTTAATCATGTCCCAAAGAAGTATGACACTTTCATCAGTTATGTCCACTTGACAACAGAGTCAGGGAAAAAGGAAAGCCTGTGGTGCATACTGTGAAGTAAGCCGCAATGTGGGGAGGGAAGAAGGAAAACCTGAGTCTTACCAAGAAGACATTAGAGCATATGATGTCTTTGGCATTAAATTGATGCCATAGCCTTGCCAATTCATCAGATACGTTGTTGACATATCACGGACCTAAGTTTTTAGGTGGTGATTTTCATGACTTTGTTAAAGCATGCACAATTGGGGTACACAAATGCAAGGTTAAATCTACTGAGATGTGGCTTGTATTGCCCAAGGGGCTGAACCACCGTGACTATTTTGTTTTGAAATAAGGATTGTGCCAAGTGCTAAATGCTGAACCTCGTAGACTTGTTTCACTTGTTGATGTTGCTCTATCTTGTCCCAAGGTGAACAATGTCGGCACGAACATCCACAAGCCTGCATTAGGATACACTGCCGAAGATTTCTCTCATATATTATCCACCAATTTCGAGTCTGCCTATCATTGCAGCCAGCTGGCACATCCATGTTTAAAGGCCTCAGGGAACGGTAGCATTGTATTTATCTCTTCGGTGGCCGGAGTTGTTGCACTTGGCGCTGCTGGAGTATATGGTCCAAGTAAGGGTAAGTCACATCAAGCCCTTTTCATTGTTTGTTTGTCTGTTCTCTGTCCCTAGGTCCTCTAGGTTTTCCTTGGTTTCAGTAAGTTTCCTTCTGTCTTTCTCTTTACTCAGCGCTTGTGTTTTTGAAATGTGAATGAGGCTGACCCTCGCCAACAAGGACTTTTTGGAGGTGAGACTGGCTCAGTTTAAAATGGGTGACTGCTACCAACTTCGAATTGGTTTTGAACTGAGGCCAATGCCTTCAAGGCCACAACACCTGTGTAACATGACACATAGCATCCCATCCTCTTTCCCACTTTGTCTGCCATGTTCCTCCTCACTTGGATGGCCCATGAGTCATGGAGCATGTCAATATCTCATAAAGTTTCAGGGCCAATCGTGTGCTTGGCCACCTCAACACCAAAAATGGTCCTTCTACAAACTGTTTGTTGGAATTTTGCAAACTGCCTCAGACAAGTAATGAATGAGAGAGTGTAATGGGGTGCATTTTTGCAGGGGCCATGAACCAGGTTGCCAAGAATTTAGCATGTGAGTGGGCAAAGGACGGAATCCGTGTTAATAGTGTGGCTCCCTGGATCATCAACACGGACTTAGTACAAGGGGTATGTCCTTGACTTGTGCCATATACATGGTGGTTTCTAGGGGTGACATGTGTTGTGCAGATTGAAGATTGCAATGGGTACGTCTTTAGAGTCAGTCACAGCACAATGTTGAACATTTTTTCATTTTCTCTAAATTCTATGCAAATGGATGTGTGGGGCAGGTAATGAGTGATCCCAATTCCGTTGCCTTGATTGTGGGTCGGACACCTTTACGGAGAGTTGGGGAGGCGCACGAGGTTGCAGGCGTTGTGGCATTCTTGTGCATGCCTTCTGCTTCTTACATAACCGGGCAAACCATAGTCATTGATGGTGGCCTGAGTGTGAATGGCTGCTTCCCACCAACTAACTAGGTTGGTGCATGCATGCTACCGTGATCCGAGTTGATGTTGGATTCAGATAAATAAAACTGGTGGAGGTGTTCAATACAAATCTGTGGGTACATGAGAATGGACCTCACTTTCTCTTACGGCCTGTAGTAAAAGCCACAGAAGAGAAGACGAGAGATAAAATTCACATGCACAGATGGATTCATACCATAACACAAGCCTCAAATGGCAATGCGCTGTCTTGCTTTGACAAGAAATAAAGCTCAAGTAGAATATGTTCATATCAAAGGCTGCTTAACTCTGCAACAAACTGCACTGCATTTCACATCACTCAGATAGAGTTGTGCCATTGTCCATTTGTTTCCTAGTACGCTTTTGTTGATACCATACATCTCTAAGGAGAGCTGCCTTGGAGCTCCTGGAAACCTTGAGAAATTGGGTCCTCATTAGTGTTGGGCAGACTTTAATTATTTTCAATATAGGTCGCTTCCGGGCATACCGAAGTACCTTGGCAAGTTCAATACTCATCTGTCAAATATTTATTTTATTTTGAGGATTTCATTTCATTATATAGAATATTCCTAAAGATGCTTTATTATCATCCACAAAGTTATTTTATTTCACAAAATCAATTTCTAAAGTTTTCAACAATCTTTGAAATACTAAAATTTGTGGCGAAATTGCCAAGGTACTACGGTACCAACATGCCAATCATTAAACAGCGGATCCAGGTATGCATCCGGTTATTAATTTGCTGCCGGATTTGTTGACCGGTATTGGCCGGATATCCACCCGGGAGTGTTACACTGGTAGAGAATATTTTTTTCACATTTTCACATCCACGGGCTATGCATCTAGCCCGGGTCCTAAAACAAATGCCGGTCCCAGGTCCAAATACTTTGATATCCTGCTGTTCATATCCTGCTAACTGTATATATCCGCTCAACAGTGGTCCTCGCCGCCTCATCTTATCGCTTGACCCATGGCCTCGTAAAAAAACGCTTCAAAGTTTTTTAGTGTATTTTGCGTGGCAGTGACCTAGCCGGTGCGTTATAACTTATAACCAGCGGAACGCACGCGCCGCGTGGAGAGTTGCTAACGGGCACCCAAACAGGCTAACATCTTTGCTCCAGCTCTTTACCCTACACATAAGTAATCCAAAGCTACACCCCTTTCCTTGCATTCTTCTCTCTTTTTCTGACCTTCAAAACTAGCCACGCCCGGAGCGGGGTAAGTTTGAAAATGCCCTGGCCCACATTCCAATGACTCGAGACAATTTCCCCGAACCGGGACAGTAGAAGTTAGAACCCATATACGACCGTTGACCGGTGTAGCACTGCGCGCCACCTCCAGGTCTGGTCACATGTGGAGGATGGCCTGTGAATCGCCGACACGCAGATCCGGCACGCGGGAAAGAGTAGTATAAAATGTGGGCGTCGGAGACTCGGACGTGAGCAGCGGAGCGTTGGTGTGGACTGTGGAGGGTTGGGCTTAATCACAGTGCGAGCGAGTGAGCGGATTGTGAGCACGGGACAGAGCGAGAGCGATGGCGGGCAGCAGCTTGCCCTCCTTGGCTGAGCGATGGAATCTTAAAGGAAAGACCGCTCTCGTGACTGGTGGCACTCGGGGTATCGGGTACTTTTTTTCTCCTTTCCAGCTTGTGGGTTCTGGTATTGAGTTTGTGCAATGTTGCTACACATGGGTGTGTGGGATCCGTGCTCAGTGCTGGTCCAAACGTGGTGTACTGAGTCTATTTTTTCTTCCCCGTCCTTGATCACCTGAGGAATAAAACGTATTCATGATAGAGATTTAATTTTCTCCGGGGCTTTCAGCCAGTGAAGAGTTTTGGCAGACCAGTTCTACTCACTTCCAAACCGCCTACCTATGTAAGCCCAAGGATTTTGACAACATGGTGGCTGAGATCATCCTAGCTATTTGAGCTGGGGTTTGTGCGGCAAGTTCAGCCTGGTATCTGTGAATGCGTTCAGTATTCTCGTACTTGGGTATTGCAGGATTCACTTAGTGGAGTTCTGTTTGCTGAGCGAGTAGAGTCAGAGGTGACACCCACAAAATGATTGGTTGTTGGCCCTTGTGAAGGGCCCCTCTCTCTTTCGCGTTTCGTGCTTTCTCGTGTCCCAGACGCTCGTTGAGCTTTCCGCCGACGTTATGAAGGATTATTTAATTTGGGTTGGTGTTTCATTATGTTACTTGAATTTGTGAGATATCTTATTCTCGTGGATTTGTATCTGTGACTAATTTGTGGGAGGAATGTGAGGCCTGACTTCATTGGAGATCCACAATCTCAGATCTACCACCATACTCAAACGTCTTTCTCTCACTGAAGTAGTTCTTGATTTGTTCTACCTTGTCCGAAAGGACACTACACAGTTTCTTCCTTAAGATCTTTAGTTATTTAGAAATTTTAGAATGTTTCACCATTTGCCAGTATGAAGAAATGTATGCAGAAACGGAGACCAGAGAAAAAATAAGTACTTGGTAGCAAGGCGACCGTCATTAATCTCGTTGACGACGTATTGCATCACCCGTGCTAAGAATCCCCCTCCTCTTCCAGCCATCGCTTACCTGCTCCTCTTCTCTAAGCGTCATAGGCGTGTGTGGTTTTTTAAAACAGGGGACAGGTGATTTGGGACTTTTTCCCACTTTTTACACTTTTTCCCAGGTTATTTTCCAGTGTGATTTGGCCATGTCACTTTTTCCCCTGTTGTTTTCTAGTGTGATCTGGTAAAGTCCCACTTTTCCCTATAGTTTTCAGAGTGTATGGTAATGTTACACTTTTTCCCTCTGTAATATGATTTTTCCAGGAATTCTTGAAGGAAAAAAATATTCCCCTTTGACAGATGTAAGTGTTAGGTCAATCTACAAGTGGTGGAGGTGTTTGGTCCCCTCCTGAAGGCTAGATTGAATGGTTAGTGAGTACATATTTCTCAGACTCTGTTGGCCAGTCCTGGGATTGTCTTCACATTACTGATAAAGAAATGATGGAGAAATTTTTGGACAAGAGTTGAAGCCTCAAAGGTTACCATGGACATCATTACAAATCAAGCCACTGGAAAATGATGTACTTCGTAGTTTGCAAAAGCACTTCAAATGTACAGATTTGATGTCGCCGGAAATTAGTCCTGATACAATTGATTTGAGACTTTGCAGCCGGGCCATTGTGGAAGAGCTAGCAGGGCTGGGAGTCTCCGTGTACACATGTGGAAGATCCGAAGAAACACTCAATGACCGCTTGAACTCATGGACGAAGGCAGGCTTGAAGGTGGAAGGCTCAGTGTGTGATGTTTCATCACGGGAAGCTCGAGAGGAGCTATTCAAGAAAGTTGATGCCCATTTTGGCGGGAAACTTGATATATTGGTACGTTAATTGACGTCAATTATATTTTATTTCGCCCTACACAAGTCGTTTACACTACGCATTGCTCCTGAATGTTCAGTGACTATGCTGGGGTGGAAGTGAATGCAACTGTGCAGTAGTATGTTCTTTGTAATAACTTCACTTGCCACACCATCACAGTCTTTTGTGTAAGAGGCCTGTTAGAGTATTAAAGCTCCACACTTCATTGGGACATCATTAGCTGGCAGAGAGCAATGATATCATGGACCCAAATTTTTAGTTGGTGAATTTTATCGTTGTTGAAGCAATGCACAATTGGAGTACACAAATGCGAGGTTAAATCTACTGAGACCACCGTGACTATTTTGTTTTGAAATAAGGATTGTGCCAAATGCTAAATGCTGAACCACATAGACTTGTTTCACTTGTTGATGTCGCTCTATCTTGTCCCAAGGTGAACAATGTCGGCACAGTCATCCTCAAGTCTGCATTAGATCACACTGCCGAAGATTTCTCTCATATACTATCCACCAATTTCGAGTCTGCCTATCATTGCAGCCAGCTGGCACATCCAAGTTTAAAGGCCTCAGGGAATGGTAGCATTGTATTTATCTCTTCCGTGGCCGGAGTTGTTGCAATGGTTTATACTGCAGTATATGGTCCGCTTAAAGGTATGTCACATCAAGCCCAACTTTTTGATTGTTTGTTTGTCTGTTCTCTGTCCCTAGGCCCTCTGGGCTTTCCTTGGATGTAATAAGTTTATGTCCTTCTCCTACTTCTTTCTTCTTTATTTTTTCACAGCACTTGTGTTCGTGATGCTGACTCTTGCAAACAAATACTTTCTGGAGGTGAGACTGGCAGTTTTTAATGGGTATGACTGCTACCAACTTACGATTGGTTTTGAATTCCTTCAAGGCCCCAGCACTTGTGTAACATTCCACATGGGCATCCCATCCTTTTGCTTGTCCCTCTCGTCCCTTCCTCTTCACTTGGGATGGCCCATGAGTCAGCAAGTCAAATTTTCAAGGTCAAACTTGTACTGGGCCACCTCAATACCAAAAGGGTCCTTCTACAAATTGTTCGTTGGAATTTTGCAAACTTGTCTCAGACAAGTAATGAATGAGGGAAGTCGAATGGGGTGCATTTGTGCAGCGGCCATGAACCAGGTTGCCAAGAATTTCGCATGTGAGTGGGTAAAGGATGGCATCCGTGTTAACAGTGTGGCTCCCTGGTTCATCAACACGGACTTAGTGCAAGTGGTATGTCTCATGACTTGTGCCATATATACCATTTCTGCAAATTGAAGATTGCATTGGTTACGTCTCTAGAGTCAGTTACAGCACAATGTTGAAAGTAGTTTTTCCTTTTCTCTAATTTCTATGCAAATGGATGTGTGGGGCAGGTTATAAGTGATCCCAATTTATTGGCCTCGCTTGTGGGTCGGACACCTTTACGGAGAGTTGGGGAGCCACACGAGGTTGCAGGCATTGTGGCATTCTTGTGCATGCCTTCTGCTTCTTACATAACCGGGCAAACCGTAGTCGTTGATGGTGGCATGAGTGTGAATGGCTGGTACCCACCAACTGACTAGGTTGGTGCATGCATGCTACCGTGATCCGAGTTGGATTCAGATAAATGAAACTGGTGGAGGTATTCAAAACAAATCTATGGGTACATGAGAATGGACCTACCTTTCTGTTACAGCCTGTAGTAGAAACCACAGGGGAGAAGCATACATTCATATCACAGAATAAAAAAGGTAAGTTGAAAGGTTGATTCAGTCGGTTTTGCTTATGACATCAAACTCAAGCCCTGGATGAAATTTGCATTTGTAAAAATGGGGGCGTCCCCAGGGGTATTGATAGACTCCACATTTTGCCCAGGGAAGAAGGCGGAACTTCATCTAAGGATGGCAAGTTTAAAGTTCAAATAAAATTAAATGTTGCCATCACACTCAATCATAATGCCCAAATAATGTTACTGTGCAAGTACTTTCAGATGAATTAGAAAGGAAATATTACCTGATGGGTGTGTGAATGAAGCAAAAATTTGACAATTGATCCTCCAAATACATAGCAATCTATCTCAATTTTTAGACTTTTAGTATCAGTGGAGAGTTTTTGGACAAGAATTGAAGCCTCAAACTTTACCATGGACATCATTACAAATCAAGCCACTGCAAAAGCTCTTCAAAGTGTACAGATGCACGATGTCCGCTGAATATCATTCTGATACAATTTCAGAGCTTGCAGCCAGGCCGTTGTGGAAGAGCTAGCAGAGAGTCTCCGTCACCTGTGGAAGCCCAGAAGAACACTCAGTGACTGCTTGATGTCATGGAGGAAGGCAGGCTTGAAGGTGGAAGGCTCGGTGTGTGATGTTTCATCATGGGAAGCTCGAGAGGAGCTATTCAAGAAAGTAGATGCCCATTTTGATCGGAAACCTGATATATTGGTTCTCTAAGACGAGGAGTTTCATCATTGTTGAAGCAATGCACAATTTGGGTACACAAGTGCGAGGTTAAATCTACTAAGATATGGCTTGTAATGGCCAAGGGGCTGCACCGCCGTGATTGTGCCAAGTGCTAAATGCTGAACCTCATAGACTTGTTTCATTTGTTGATGTTGCTCTATCTTGCCCCAAGGTGAACAATGTCGGCACAAACATCCACAAGCCTGCATCCACAAGCGAATGGGGAGGGACGGGCCACGCAGGCACACCCGCACGGGTGCATTCAACTCCCGGGCCTTTTCTATTACTTGGCAAATGAGATTGCTGGTGAACCCTAATTAGAGAAGGCGCAGTGGAGAGATATGGGTTTGGATGGTGGCTGCAGCTCTTCGGAAGACGAGGACGAGGCAGCCAGTCAGGCTGCATTGCGCAGTGTGGTTATCGACTCTGTGGCTGTAGTTCAAAATGCGTCTGTCAAAATATCTAATCGCCATGGCAGACTTTCTAACTCTGCCGGGAGAAGACGCCCGAACGCAGAGAAAGAAGACAGTGAGGATACATCTGGCGGGCTGAAGTTGTACCAAACTCGGGTAGGGGTTAAATCCTCATTGGTTTGTTTTTAATCGCTGCAGGCAAGGTGGTCTCTGTGCTTGAGATGAGTTTAGTCCAATTCTGTTAGACGTTTACCAGTAGATTATCTGGTCCAGGTGTGGTTAGTACTGCTTTGGGTAGCCCTAGAGGTCAACCACACCAAAGAGTTTGTGGAGAGCTTGTGACTGGCGTACTGCAAATGAAGCTGTTGCAAGAATACTTTTGTTCGAGCTGCAAGCTATTCTACTATGCAAACTAAATACCCGCTTGGCACGTGGACGCTGGGCGTCCTTTAGACATCTTATTGTGGCATTAAACATAAGGTCCTTTGCTTTTGGTGACTCCTGCTTGTCCCCACTTTGTTTGTTGTAGCTATCCGGATGACTGAGTGCAGGTGTTAATGGCCGTTGCCAGTAAAGTATCACGCTTGGGTGAGATGTACGAGATGGAAAGAGTTGAATGTGAAAGTAGTCTTAGACGTCACTCAATTGCCCTATGCTCTTTGGAACAATGTGGGGCCACTTGTTACAAGTGGATTTTACCATGTCAACTTCGTTCTATTTATGAAAATCACCTCATGGCTATGCAGTTGCAAGACCTTCTATACAAGCATCTAGACAAGACTGTAGGTGCTAGCTTTGATGATGGATCTGCAACGAGGGGGGAGCCTGTGCTATGCCATGGCAGTCATGTTGATGATGGTGGGAGTGACATGGGAATTTGTCTTTTCAAGAGGGCACCCCCTGGCATTTTGATAAAAAGTACAGGTATGTTGCTATCGGTGCTGGTACATGTATGGTAGATGTGCACTGCGTGGAGGCATCATATAGCTGTAGTTGGCCATAACTTAACTCACCTGCTCAGTAGAAACACTGCATAGTCTTCTAACACAACACAACTCTGCCATATCCATCTATACGCAGATGTCAACCAACCCAGTGTGTCTTCAGCATGCCTGTGCTTCCTTGCTATCTGTCCATGGCTGCCAGTAAGTATTGAGGAGGTTTTGCACTTCTTTTATTTCTCTGATTGTTTCCCTGCTCCTGAATGCATTCCTGAGGTGGCAAAGGGAATCCCTCCATATCACAAGCTGGATGTTGTTACATGTTTTTTGTATCTGGACATTGTTGTCTAGTTTGATATTTGTACAAGGTGGTCAATTCTGTGGATCTGATCTAAACAAGCTAGTTCTGAAAATGATCATGACACATATTAGTCCTGATTAATGCAGCTGGGGTTTCTGCTAGTACTTGTAACTCTAAAATTGTTGGTTCCTTTGATTATGGCGATTTAAGAGTCTGTATGTCCTCCTTTGACTATGATGGATTCACCAGGGGCAATTTACTTTTTGTAGAGCAAACTCCAAAACGGAAGCGGGTAGTGAAGAAAAATGGCATCAGTGATGAGGATTCCATTGAGGTACTCCTGCTCCTTGTTCGTCTTTGATGGCCTGTTCTTGAGAGTTTTGTGACGAGTGGAAAGCAGTCTACTGGAAGAGGGGAATCTATAGAAGGTTGGTTTTGTGACCTTACTTAAAGTTGTCACAATATGTGCTTGATTGCACTTCAGCATCTTGACTCACCCTCAACACCTAAATTATTGGAAGATGATGTTTTAAACTTGCACTAAGGGCTTGCGGTGTTACTGCTCGACATCACAGCACCAGGCTGGGCTACTGGCAGCAGCTGTGACAGGAGAAACTGTAAGAGCAGGGGCAGAGCGAGCAAGGGAAAAACTCCTAGCAGCAGCCCAAGCAGCTGCCGCTGAAGATGAACAGGCAGCCAAGAACGAGGAAGATAGAGTAGCTCGCTTGAAGGAGGAGCGTGGAGAGGAGTGGCTCCCAGCTATCGCTGCTGATATGAAAATGGACAATTGTCCACCAAAAGTGAAACGGGTGGGGAAAGCATTGTCTAAGAAATAATGCCAGTTGGTCAATGTCCACTGCACAATACTGAAGCTTTGATTGCCAGTGGCCACAATTAAGGTCATGGCTGAACCACGAGACCAAGATGGGTGCATCAAAGATCAGGTACTGAGGGTACATTCGAATTCAAGAAGAGTGTTACACCCCTAAACACAACCTACTATGTGACATTTTTAAGATGTCAACAGCAGCTTCAAGCAGACTGCGAGATAGCGAATCATGGGGATGGTTTATGTGGAGGTGATGGAAAGACAACCAACCTGGGCAAATAATAGGATATGAGTGAAATCTCCTCAATTGATCGATCGTCTTGGAAGCAGATGTTTGACACAACTTCACTTTGAACTTATCTGTAGCCTTTGATGAAGATGTGGGATGGGACTCGTGGAGCCCGGGTGTGAGGCTGGAGTTCAAACTATGAGGGCAACAGCAAGGGGAAAAGGCAACTGGCTAGTCCAAGTAAAAGCATGGAGTCATGGAATTTGACCGAGTATAGAAATATAAAGAGGAAGTGACCGAGTGACACCAATGGGGATCACATAACAATCCAGCTTGAATCAACCCAAGTAGCTGAAGAGGATCAAGGAAAGACAGCTTTCATTGTTGACTGGGGTGCTTATGCACACAAAGTCATGTTTTTTGGATTTGTAGTGCACCAACAACTTTCTTGAGAGTGATGAGAGTGATAAGTGAATCTTTCCATGAGTACTTGGATGATTTCATGCAAGTGTTTTTAGATGATTTCAGTATGTATAGCTCTAAGAATGAGCACTTGCCGAAGTTGGAGTTATATTTGGCCAGATGCAGGATGAGAGGTCTTCCGCTGAATCCAGAAAAATGTACTTTTTGTGTAACCTCAGGAGTTCTTTTAGGACACATTGTGTGTCAAAAAGGATTGCTTGTAGATCTTAGAAAGACAGATCTAAGGAGTTTCCTTGGACAAACTAGTTATTACATGAGGTTAATCAGTTGCTATGCATAGAAGGCAGCACCATTGAGCAAACTCTTGAAGAAAGACGCAGTGTTTGCATGGACGGCTGAATGTCAACAGGCCTTTGAGGAACTTACATTGTCAGTAACAACTACACCTGTGCTAATTAACCCTCATTGGCATATGGTGTTTCATGTACATTATGATGCCTCAGGAGAAGCATTGGGGGCTGTGTTAGCCCAAAATGTCACAGGAAACATAGGTTCACCTGTGTATTATGTTAGCAGACTGTTGAACAGTGCTGAAAGGAACTATAGCACCACCGAAGCTTTGGCAATGATTTATTCAGTCAAGAAATTCAGGCATTATTTGTTGGGAAGGAAGTTTATGTTCTATGTGGATCATCAAGCTCTAATTTATTTGATGAACAAGCATTTGATAAGTGGAAGGGTAGCAGGATGGCTGATTATACTGCATAAGTTTGAATTCGAAGTTGTTTACAAACCTAGACGTTTGCATCTTGTGGCAGATCACTTGTCACGCCTTTCAACAGGAGAGCCCGCCACAGGAGTAGACGATCAACTGCCTGATGCAGGTTTATTTGCAGTGGAAGTGCAGGGAGCAGATAATTGGTTAGATTGGCAGTGGCCAATCAGATACTACCTTACTCATGGACAGTGCCCACCCAGTTATAGGAAGGAGCAGAGGAAAAGAATAGCTATCAAGGCATTACCATACACTGTGATAGGAGGAAGATTGTATAAGCTAGGACCTGATGGAGTTCTTAAACGATGCTTGGACCACCATGAGGTAAATAAAGTTTTGGAAGAAGTTCATAAGGGAGTGGCTGGAGGCCATTTTGGAGAAGAGACCAATCCGGCGGTTATTTGCCGGTTATGCACATGTACATAACCAGAAAGTGCAGCCCCTGCAGGAATCGGCTATGGAAGGGAACCGGAAAAAAAATCGAGCTTCCTAACCGGCTAGAGAACCGGCATGGTGATTATAAGGGTGTTATACCCGGAGCAAGATCCGGAGCAAATGTGGATGGCGTAGAGGCGGTTCTAGATAATACAAGTATAAGGGTTAGTGATGGTAGTTATGAAATTACAATGTTGGGGAGATTAGGTGCACAACATTAATGAGAATGTCCAAGTAGGAAATTAATTAGTTGGGCATTCGGCATTCGGCTAAGACAATAGTTGTAAGTTGTAAGTTGTAAGCTTAGTGTATTAGAGGGGCAGAGAGATAGATGACAGGGTTGAACATTTGAACTTTGAACCCGAGACCCACAACTAATACTCTAGTGGCTTATCACCGGGCCACAGCCCTTTTGTGTATAGTTTTACACACATACACAAAAATGCTAGAAAAAAATAAAAAGTAAATAAAAGTGGATGAATCCCATAACCGGTACCATGGAACCGGCATTTTTTAAGATGGCATAACTGGTAGATTGAGAACTGGACAAAAAAAAAATCCATGTGTTTATTGAGAACCTGTAACCGAGATGTTTTTCAAACCTATTGGTATACCCTGCCCCGGCCATCCATTGTTTTCAAAGAGTACGCCATAACCGGGACCGGAAGAAGGCTCAAAACATGGTACCCGGCCAACACTGGAAGAGACTACTAGTAGGAAAATATTACTTGCAGGTTACTGGTGGCTTACCTTGTTTAGAGATATACACAAGTATTGTAAGAGCTGTGATGAGTGCCAGAGGCTAGGTCCCTTGCAAAATCTAGGAAGATGGCTTTGCATCCTACAATGCCTACTGAACCATTCCAGAAATGGGGATTGGATTTTGTTGGACCAATCAATCCACCAGCCAGGAATGCACAAAACAAGTATATAATCACAGCCACTGATTATACCACAAAATGGGTGGAAGCTAAGGCTCTAAGAGAGAACACAGCTAAGTCCACAACAAAGTTCATATATGAGAACATTATCACAAGATTTGGCTGTCCCCAGGAATTTATCAATGACCAGGGAAGTCATTTCATTAATGAGACCATTGAACTATTGACTAAGAAGTTCATGATTGTGCACAGGAATAGTACAACATATTACCCACAGGGCAATGGGCAGGCAGAGGCCACCAACAAAATATTATGCACTATCTTGGCTAAGATAGTCAATGCGATCAAGGACAGACTGGGATACAAAGTTGTTGACAGCTTTGTGGTCATATATGACGTCATATAAGGTCACCACCAAGTACACACCATTCCAATTAGTTTATGGCATGGAAGCTTTAAATTCTTATTACCTACCATGAGAACTAAATGTGGGAGGAGAATGGAATTGGAGGATTCAATTAAAGAAAACATGAACTATATCATGTGGAAGAAGTACGTGTTGATGCAGCAGATAACATGGCCAGAATTCAGATGAAGGTGAAGGATCAGTTTGATGAAGGTAAATTGAAGACTTTTAATACAGGTGATTTGGTACTGTGGTTGCAGAAGAATAGAAAGATTAAAGCTTCTAAGCTTAAATCACCATGGAAAGGACCTTATGTCATACAGAAGATGTATGATAACAACATAGCTATGTTACAAACCATTAACAAAGAGATGCTTGGTAGAGTCAATGCCAATAAGTTGAAGGGATACAGTGGTATTCATGATAGACCATTGCAGCATGATTTGCATCTTGAAACGCAGATGCAGTCACAGACTACACCAGTAGCACCAGCGGAGCATGAAGCACTTGTCATAAAGCCGAATGTGTATGGCCATGGCAGAGAACACATGTGTTCACACAGCCATCACAGCCTACCACAGTTTGTCACAACATATCACAGCCTTCCACAATCTATTATAACATATCACAGCCTACCACAGCCTGTCACAGCCCAACACAGGCGACACTTCCTACACAGGTTGCACAGTCCATAAGGGCAGTGACAGGGGGACACGGGTTAACATTACTAAAGTGGCCGGTAAGTGTAAAGACAGTTTGGAAGTCAAACTCGGAGAATGTGCCATGCGGACAGAAGGAAACAGAAGGGTGTTTGAATTCAAACACGTGGCCTAAGGGGCAAAGCACTCCGTATTGCATGTACTGCAATAACAAACGTCATCACACAAGAAGACAAACAGGGCCGTCAAAGTACCTACCCGGTACATCAGCCGAAACTTATTACGAACCCATTAATGCATCCAAATGACAGGTAACGGAATATTTTACGCGTCCGGAAAATGGAAACCTTTGCCACATATGCAGTTCTAGTGGTCATTCTAAGATGGAATGTGAACAGATTAAGGTAAAAATGCGAAATTATCTAATGAGGAAACCACCAATCAGCAACGTGAATTTTGTGCAAGAGACTTCATTCAAGAAACAAGAACAAAAAACTAAGAAGATGCCGCCTTGCGTCCTCATCTTCCAGGCGGCACCGCCACAGTCAACGCCAAACAAAGCGCCTTGGGAATGGAATGAGGCAGGAGGAGAACAGCATTATTCAAGCTGTTGATGTAGGAGTGTCTGAGGGGCAAAGCACACAGGAAGGTCATTTGGATGAAATTAACAGACGGGCGGAAGAATAGGTGTTATCCCGGATAACCAGTGTCTCAACAGGAGGGGCAATCAAAGCTATAGTTTTGTAACTATGGCGGATATCACGGATTATACACTAGCTCTACTTCTTACGCAGTGGCGCAAGGAATGATAGGTCGAAAGTACTTTCTCTCTTACTCACTATTTGCAAGCCCCACAGGCTTACACCCACTTGCCTGTTCCATTCTGTGCTAATCACACTTTCATGCTATACGCATTACAAGCTTTCCTGTAGTTATTCCAAACAAGGCCTTCTTGTTTGTCCGGGATGAAGCGAATTAGAGAGATGGAGGATCTACGAGTGAAAAGCACGACGATCTTACAAAGGCAAACAATCGTCACACCACAGGCAGTGCAGTTGCTGAAGGAGTTGCGGTTGGAGAGACTGTTGCGCAAAGAGTGGTCTTTGCATCATCGGGATTTGATGATCTAGTTCATCAAGAACTTTGAGCAAAAAACGGGAGTTACCCAGGTGAAGGGCCTAAATATATAAGTTACTCCGCAGTACTTGCAACAGCTTTTGAATTATCATTTGGTAATGTGAACGTGGATGAACATAGGGCAAGATTGCAAATAGAGGATCTTTCCTAAGAAACAAGTTTTTTCAGGAACCAGGGATTCAATTGCACCAAAGCCGAATATCCAGGGTTGAGGGAAATTGGCTAGGTACTAAACATTTCGTTTGCCATGAAACAGAACCAACAGTATCTTAGCAGATCTTTTACGGATGAGGTTTTGAAAGCCTTGAGATGAGAGGATGTAGCTTGAGCAGAGATGATGCACAGTCGTCTGGTGGAGGAGATGAAACGATTACAGACTACTACTGTCAAGTCCCCAATCATTGTGTCTGGCCCAATTATTGCACAGATTATCTTTGATATCGAGCAAGCAAGAACGCAAGGTAATGGGGGTGTTTGAGGCAGCCACAAACTGCAGTTGCGGAGCAAGGCTCTTCACAATGTGAAGGAGGATTAGAGAGGCAGCACCAGTCCAAGAGACAGAAGAGGGACGCAATTGTAATGGCGGATCTACTTGCCACAATAAACCCTTACAACGATGTTTCCATAGCATAAGATGGGGTACAACAACACAATGAGTTGTTATT
Organism: Takakia lepidozioides; assembly: GCA_030704615.1. Taxonomy (NCBI): domain Eukaryota; kingdom Viridiplantae; phylum Streptophyta; class Takakiopsida; order Takakiales; family Takakiaceae; genus Takakia; species Takakia lepidozioides. The sequence continues at coordinate 35,305,721 of CM060731.1, read as the reverse complement.
GCTGGAAGTCCGAAGGGAGAAAGAAGTCACGTCAGTACTATCGCGGCCAGCACAGCAAGTTGACCAAGTTGCCCCAATGGTAACTCAGACTCGACTTGCTATTACACCGGAGCCTCTTACTATGGAGAGGGAGGGATTGGACATCCCCGGTACAGAGCAGGTAGCACGGCAGAAATTGAGAAGGGCAATCTTCTCTATGAAAACTCTTGTATGGTCGGAGATCCCATGGTACCAAAGGTACAGAGTCAGCCCAAGGAAATTCCTGATGTGCAGGTTATGCCCAAACCTATGACAGAGGTTGAAGGAATAAAGGGCAAGGGTACTGCAGCACCTGTGGAAAATGAGGTTGTTCAAGAACACGATCTTGTGGGATCATAGCCTGATTATGTGAAGCGATTGAGGAAATCCGCAAACAACATATATCAAGTGAAAATGCAAAATCATGGCAAGACTCCCAAACAATTGGCTGAGATGAGGAATAATATTGCAAAGTCGTTGTTCAGTGCCAAGAAGAGAAAATTGATAGAACGGCATAGACCCAACTCTTTCCCTTGGGCCCAAGAAACCTACCATTAAGATGTATTTTTTTAAGCCTATCGCAGCCGTAGGACTAAACATATCATAGATGGGATTGTACACAGGTAGAGACTAGAGACTCTCGACAGCCACCTTGCAGCAAGCACTCAACACAAGTTCTACCCATGCAATCATCAGGCTTCTCTATCTCTCCTCTTTCCATGATGAACACAAACATCATCAACAATCCAGCAAATTGCTCGTTTATAAGTTGTTGCAATGCCAAAATGGTCGTAATCACGCGCTTGAAGGCCATGAATAGAACCAAGGTCACAAAAACATTATGCATTTTTGCTTCCATAGTTTAGGTATACACGATTTGATGGGAGACAACGTGAAGTGTAGAAGACATAGAATGGAAGAAGGGGGAGAGTGGCTGATTTTGGTATAGGTTGGGCCTTAGGCTTGGGCCCAATAGGCTTACACGAAGAGGGCCCAATTCCTTGAAAATTATATTTTAATCAGTTCATTCAGCCCGATTGCGGGCCCAAAAGCTCTAGTCTTGGGCCCATGATTTCTTGGGCCCGGGCCCGTAAACCGGCCCTTAGTTACGCAGGCTCTGGCGGGAGTCCTCTTTCTCTCATCTTCGGAGCTCTGAGCAAGCTACTTACATTTTCCTAGGTAATCTTCACAGGAGAAGGAAGGACTCCCCTTTCGTCTAGACACACATGTGAAAGGTGGGTGAGGAGGTGCGCTCCTCAAGGCCAGAAGGTGATTTGGGCCCACAGCCGCATCCTTTCACGGCTGGTATCTATGTGGCGCTTATGATGGCCCAGGTTTGCAGTCCCTTACCTATTCCCTGCTCCATTGTCCAGTTGTAATTTGAGCATATGGGACTGAGGAATCACTCTATAAAGTAGATGCAGTTTTACTGTGTCGAGAATCATTAAACATGGGTGACAGATCGAGGTTCTGAAGAAGAAGAGCACTTTCACATACTCAGAGATTGTGAACGAGAGTGTGATTGAGACTGTAGACTCAGTCAATCCTTTCATGCATGCGCGCGGGGTGTGCTTCATGGTTGATAACTGCTCTGCCCCACTTGGCTCACGCAAGTCCGGTTTGACAATATCCTTACTCGGCAGGTTTCATGGTCCATCCCATTAGTCACTACACGACCCAAATGAACACACTCGAGTGTGTGCTTAACTCGATTTCTAGCTAATGTTTGTCTGATCTTGTTAAGGTAATTAACAGTAGAGGGTCTATAAATCTCAAGGTCTTGCCGAGACACTGTGCCAATGTGAGAGTTATTTTGCAGTCAGAGTGAACAATCCATGCAATGAAGGACAAGAAATTTCAATACTAATTAAGTTCCGTCAATGCGATCATGCAGGCGTACCTAGCTGTTGATGCCAGAGCCCCAATCAATAAATAAGTACTTGCTTGACAGTTTTGCAGCTCACCCAGTGCACAAGGCAATTGAAGTGTGTGCGGAGTTGCGACCCACAATTGACATTGCTGTCACTGCCAATGCCAATTTTGTGAGGGGTGATCTGTGACAGTAACTTGGGAGTGACGAAAAGCGCAGCAGTGACAACACTTCTGCTGAGGGACTGCCTTTCCAGCTCTATTTCTTCAGTTCTCTTGTTGATCCAATACTTAGCATCAGAGTGAAGTTGATACAATCCTGTATCCTTTCAAAACCGATTATCTTTCCACACGTCTATCCACCTCTGTTCTGCAGTTACATGACTGTCTCCTTATGCATGAGAGATAACTACTGCATTGGTTCAACCACACACATACCCTGTATTCCGGACATGTTGAGCACAACTCTACTGAGACCATGTCGTTAAGCCTCTAGTTCATTGAGTGCACTTACAAACGTCCTAAAGAAATATACGTGAACGGCTACATGGCCAATAAAATATCGTCTGGAGAGTTATAAAAATCATATCGGCCCAAAATGCAAGCTTTTCTTATGGCCGTGACAATTTCCTTAAGACAAACAGAAACACCCTTTGACGTGAGCTGAGCTACTGAACTTCTTTGCCCATCTTTCTGAGAGATTCACAACACAACCGCAGCCAAAGGCCTTACAAAGTCTTACAGTGCAAGACTGTCGACAGCCGACATTCTCAACAAACGGTTGAACAACTTCTCACTCTCATTCTCAGATGCATAGCGAGATACAGATTTTTCTATGATATCTATCCCAGATCTCGCATCGACACTGTTACCAGAATATTGGTGGGGATGAGCAATTATAACTTCGGTTTTTATATCATGATGATTCCACCCGACCAGCTCCAGGAGGTGATAATCCATAGGTACTCTCCCCTGAAACCCATAGCCAGCAGTCGCAGAGGGCTCAATCCACATGCACATCTCTTATGAAGGTGTGAGCAACTCACGTTTGCTTGTATTCGACAAATCCTGGGCAGCAAAGTATTGTGGCGCCAGCTCCGGGAGCCATAGTGGGTCAATCTGAGTGACGTTGCGAATGTATGCCCGGTTGGTGCGAACTAGCTCATTGAACACTACACATTCAGGCTTCTTCCCGAACAGAACTGATGCTGGGTGGATGGAGACTGTGTGACCACTGGCCATTGCCCTGCAAATGGGAAATATAATATATGGGACATAAGCAAGTAACACATCCCTCTCACACATCTGCCCTGCACACTCCTCTCAAGCTTCACACTACCTGACCATGGAGGTACTGTAGAAAACTGTAGGTATTCCTGGCTTGATACCCATGTAGATCGATATTGGAAAGATTCTAACCAACAATAAGCTGCCCAAGGTCCTTTGGTCTTTACTGTACACATCCTGTGCCAGCTCATTTGCCTTTGACATGCTGGAGTTAGACTTCTAACAAGAATATCTGGAGTCCTACACTTCAACTTCACCAGTCTTCTTCGCCCTTGAGATACAGGCATGATGCTTTGTAATTCTATAACTAAAAACATGAACTCAACTGAATACATAGATGTTGTCTGAAGAATAGATTTGTGGAGAGTACTTGCAAAGAGCTGGGTTCCAAGACAAAGCAATACCTGTATGTTCCATCCAGTTGGCGACGGGCAGCATTGAGGAAGAACGAAGCGGCCAAGCAGCGACGGAAAAGAAGTATGTCACCTTCACATGAGATTACTGGCAGACCCATGCTTTCCATATATCCTCGTATTTGCCTGCCAGTTGATACCACCCAGTTACTAACCCACATTTTGATCTGAAGAGGTTGTAGAACATTTACAATAAAGGAGACTAAGGAAATTAAGGACTGCAATCGATCACTAAAGAAAGAGAAATCTGTCCGAAAAATATATATCCTTCAGATGTGCCAATTATGAATACCTAAAGTGAGCTCTTCTCACATCAAACATCCTGCTCTGCCACATTGGCACCAATAGAAAGAATTAAAAATGTACAGCTGCCATGTCAGGAGACATTCAGTGTGAAAACAAGCCTCACTTTTGGATGTCAACTGCCCGCCGCAAAGCTCGCGCACTAATGAAATTGGCAATGCACCAACTACGCACATGTTTATCGGACTTTTTTTTTTCCTTGTTATTGTCATTGCTAGTCTCTCCTCCACCCCCACCTCTCTCCTTCTCAGCCTCCATGGTGTAAGCATGCAGAACATTGATGAAGGTGATATGATCTCCTTCTGGACTTGCAAACCGTTTCTTTGCATTGTTAGCCTGACATTGAGCACAGTGGAAAACCGAGAGTCAGCTAACTTTCATATGCATCCATCTTCAAGCTTTAGCTCAAAATTGCTCCTTGCCATACAAAATTGCACCTTGCCTAACATGAGAACTGAAGGCTTTTAACCGATGGCCCCATGTTTGGAGCATGGTGACAACACTGTAGGTGGGACAGGGTTGAAATTATTTGTAATCATACTAGAGGTTATGCAACATTGGTCAACTGAGCCTTAATATTTTGGGTACTACAAGGCTTATCAGTCACTAGGAAACCATTCGGGTAACAAAACCCCTAGTTTGATATGGACGTTAGAAAGTGTTCTTCTCTATTGGGTAACAGTAGCCTCATGGTTTGAAGAGGTCCTGACAACTTTATGTAGCTGTGGCCAGTGTCATTCTTGTTTCAGGACCATCAGAAAATGCAGAATGGAATAAATAAGTGTTGATGTCTCGGCCATAGTACCTCTTGAGTTTTGTCCCTGGGAGCAAAGAAAATAGATTCAACTGACAGCATAGCAACAGCTGCAAGCATTTCCTCAGAACAGCCAAACTCACTCGACACCAGCATTGCCTTTGCAAACAACGGCTCCAATGGAAGCCGTGCCATCCAGACCCCAAGTGGATGAGACAGCTTGCCCTCATCAGTCAGTGCTCCTAGCGAGAAAAGATGTTCTAGCGATTTCACGATTGCTGCCCTGGGATGGCCAATGTTGCAATCATAAATCAGTGTTTCGAACGACATTGACTGGTGACAAGAATGCTTCAGAAGTGTTAAAAAAGTACTGAGTGCCGCACACGGCGGAAAAGCCAGAAACATGACTCCCTACAATGCTTGCCATCCTCTCACGATTATAGTTCACATTTCCTACAAGCAGGAAAGGGAGACATGAGCCAATACAGAAAGGGGCCAACATAGAAAAGCTACCTGGATGGCTTGTCCATGAAGTCAAACCCAAGCACATCATCAATACCCAGAGCTTTCAGCTGGAGTACCACGTTTGCCAAATTGCTACGCTTGATTTCAGGCACAGTAGTATCTTCAAGTTTTCCAAATGTATCTTCAGTGTAAAGGCGAAAGCACTTCCCTGGGCCCTCACGCCCTGCACGGCCACTGCTTCCTCCACTCAGCAGATGTGAGAAATAGAGGGAGAGAGAAGAGAGAGAGGGAGTGAGGTGTACTCTGACAGATGCTGTAGCTTGTGGCATACGACCTTGCAAGAGACAAATGCTTTGAGTGTTTTTAATCTCTCACAGGTACTCCCATCCGCAAAACTGTGCTATACTCTTTTGACACAAGAATCAGACTGAGTAGCAATCATCGGCTATAAATGAGTAAAACACCACAATGGTGCTAAGACTAATGATAAGAATAGATGTCACTCAACCCACAGTAGAGCTGGATGCTGCTGCTCAGTAACAGCTAAACCCCAGTGGATCTATCCAGTGTGAGAAAACAAAGGGTGTAAATATCTACAACACCAAAAAGGTTCTAATACTAACGATGAGAAATTATGTCACTGTCGAAAGCACACCCATAATAGAGGTGGATGTCGCTGCCCAGTACCAGTTAAAACCGGATCCCAAATCAACGATGACATCTAAGCAACTACTCGCCACGAAACCAAGTTGAGATACCAGGCAATGCCCGGGAGAGGGTAGAGACAGTATAAGTCATTGAGCAGTGGCAATACGTCCCCTCACATGGTGTGCACCAAGTGGACACCGGGGATGAGTGTGGGAACGGAAGGACTACCATCATCCAGGGCTTGCTCTGTAGTGAGAAGTCAAGAATAAATCTACTAAAAAGCTCATTAACATATCATGCCATGCCGTACACTTGAGTGGCAAAGGTAAGCGGCACCGTACCCTCGAATGAGACTGAACGGGAAAAAAAATATGCAGCGAAAAGAGAAAAGAATTTTTTGCTGCGGCCTGCTGAGTCTTGGCCTGAGCACACGGAGCGAAAAAGGTGCTTTGTAAGAGGTCCTTTCCAATAGTACCCAGTACAACTTGTCAGAAAATGTTTGCCACCTCACAGGTCCTCCAGGGCTTTCCAACGGTACCAAGTTGGACGGAAACATAGGGAACAGTAGTGTGACTTACCTTGATGTAAAACAATTAGTTCGGGCTTTCCAGATATCCTATAGAAAGCCCTTCACACAAGCATCAATCTGCTGTGTGTGAGCAGCCCAAACGTTAGACCCCACCAGGGCCAGGGCTTTAGGCTCAGCCACAAGATTTTCAAAGTTGGTGAACGGAGGTGCAGGAACTATGTTCTGGGGTTAGTAGAGAATGTACTCAGAAGACATTGTTTGCCGTAGCCTTGTGGCCATTGACTCCGCGCCCAGTTTGAGCGGAACACAAAGGGACAGAAACTGCCTTTGTCAGGGGCTGACGCCGGTAGTATGACTTACCTTGGAAAAGATTGATCCAAGTTTTCCAGGTATCTCTAGAAATCCCTTTACACAAGCATTGGTAAACAGAGGTATAGGAACAAATCCCTTGATGGATTTGAAGAGAGCGTCTCTCTGGTGAGAGTACCCAGGACAATGAATCAAAAAGTGAATATTGTGTTCAGGTTGCCCACATAATGGGCATTTGCAATCCCCCTTTCCTCTCTGCATCTGTTAGCTGTTCAGCGGTAGCCTTCCTGCCCTGAGTTTAAATTTCAGTCTAGTGCCGAGAGTGGGTAAGCCCTTGAGGTCATCCATGATGGGCCTCCCCCATGTCACAGACGGGAAACAAGTTCAGGGAGTTTTCTGCCCAACTTCATTTTCATCAGACAATTTCCTGGCAACAGACATGGCTTTGGACACAACAGCCTCTACGTTAGATTTATCCAGCAGGGCCAAGACTTGGGGTTACTAGAGAGAGACACACACATAATCTCTGCTACATTTCATGTGGAGCTCGTCTTACCTCCGTTGCAGAGCCTGGGCTTTGGAAACGGGCACAATGGCCAGGGATTCCACCCCAGTGCGTGGGTTATAGGCACGAGCCTTTACCAAGCCTGGATCTATCACAAATCGAATGCCAGGGATGGTAAGCGATGTCTCTGCAATATTGGTTGCCAATATGACCTGCATGGTCAAGCCATCCCACAGGTCAGCAACTAGCTCCAGCCACAGATGCAAGCTCAGAAATTAGCTTCTAGTTTAGCACTATACATTTTCCGATCACACTTCCTTCTAGTTCTGTAGTTTTGCATGAAAAACTAGAGATGAGGTAGAAGTCCATCACAATATACAAAACTTCAAGATATCAAAACTCCAAGCTAAAGAAACTCTTAGTGGTATCATCGTTGGAGTGCAATGGACCCCATGGCAGAGTCAACCCTTAGACAGCACACAGTTACCTGCCCAAGAATGAAAACTTCTAAATGCCATTGACTACCACATAAGATAATGAGAGAGGAGGGATATACCTTGCGGGTTCCAGCAGGGGCAGGCTTGAAGACTCGCATCTGTTGCTCACTAGGCAAGGCAGCATAGATAGGGACCACTGAAAACTTAGAGGCATTCTCTGGCAAGTGAACAGCTCGCTCCCACAAAAGCCGCTCCATTGACTCAATCTCTTCTTGCCCCGTCAGGAACACCAGTATATCCCCGGGTGACTCCTCCAAATGCACCTGCTCTCAAGGGAAAAGGAAGTAAGACTATCTGAGCAATGGTTGCAATTCCAAGACTTAGCTCCTGTGATCTACATTTTCGTAGTTTAAGTTGCCTCCAATCAAGAGTGAATCAGAGTGCGAGCTACATTTCATGGAACCAATAACGATCTTGAGGAAATCTCATACACCTTCCATTACAATGGACTGGGGTAAACGACCGACCCCTTAGTACTGTCTTAAGGCTAAGCTTTTGATGCAAGGTGATTATATCACATGCCTCACATGCGTCACATATAGAAGTATCACTTTTGTTATGGAGTCCTCTTTGGTGTACCTGGAATGTGGTAATCAAGGCAGCATCTAGATAGTCAGCCTCGGCTGTGTATGTGTAGAAAATCTCTACAGGGTATTGCCGACCCTGTACATACACTGCCTTTGCTCCATTGAAATAGTCGCAAAATCCCTTAGTATCCAAAGTTGCTGACATTACCAGCAGCTTCAGAGGGCTCCATCTTTCCTCCACCAAGCCTGTCCCATTGGAAGCCACCTTATCCATGATGCGCCCTTCTGTTGATGTTCCAGGTGCGTGAGAACCCCCTGTTCTCTGCTTATTTACAGTTTTCCTGATTTCTTTTGTCTCGGTTTCAGGAGGTGCAACCCTTGCCTGTTGGCGTCTTTTCTGAACTCCTTTCAGAAGCCCAAAAAGCACATCTGTGTGAATGGTTCTTTCATGTGCTTCATCAATGACTATGACAGAATACTTCGAGAGGAGGGGATCCAACAGTGCCTCCCTGGACAAAGATGCAGAATTGTCAATCCATGGATGTATTAACTGCACAGTAAACCTTCACTTTGTCTGATCCTGAAATCTAGTTGTTGTTTTCATTGTGGGTATGACGAGCTTCAACAACTCGGGACCTATGCTTAGGAGCCCTCCCTCCTGCCTCGAACAGAATATAGACTTGTTGTTTACAGTTAATCAATCCATTGCCAAAAAGTTCATAAAGATTTCTTAGGCATCTTCCTCGTTGGTGGAGTTGTATTAGCCACAAAGGTTTCTGCATTAGCAAATGAACGCACACCAATATGTATGGAATGGAATGAGAACAGAGATCATTTGGGATGTACCTAAGCAGCATGCCATCTGTCATGTATTTCAACTGCGTGTAGGGAGAAGTTGCATCTTCAAACCTGATGGAATAACCCACCTCCTGGCCCACCTACACCATGAGAAAGTAAAGTACGGAGAATAGTGAGCGCCGATGAAGATCAGTGTACTTCACAAACAGGTGTTTTCGTGCTTAGTTATTGCCAAGTAAGAGCCTTCCTCCTGCTTTGTTATCTATCAGTACCGAGGGCAAGATTCTTTGAAATTCTTTCATCGCACTCAATGCATCGCTGTCATGGTAATTCATTCTCCATTTGCGGCGCCGGAATGTTTTAAAGGGAAACACTCTGGAGCAACCACTGACAAAAAAAAATATGTGTCACTGCAATCTAGAAAACAGTAGTTACCCTGGGTTCATCTCACCTCAACCCCCATCTCTTCCGCCACACGTCTGGCCACTGTCACAGCCGCCACTCTCCGGGGCTGTGTGACACCCACCATCTGTCCGCCTTTGCAGAATCCCGCCGCATGCAAAAACTGAGGAAGCTCTGCTCAGCACAGAAAGCAGACACACGTCAATACACTGGAGATGAAAGATTGTGCCCCTGCTACTCACTCGAGTATTCAGTAGCAAATAGTTGCAAATCTTCTATGACAAATCTTACATAAACAAGCAATCCACCAGTAAGAAAGGCACCTACGAGTAGTTTTCCCGCTGCCAGTCTCACCAATCACCACCAGCGTGTCATTTTGCCTCACGTGCTCAACCAACTTCCACTGCACTGGTCAACCGCAAGGGCACATGCCACCCCTATGTCACTCTCTCTCTGGCCCCTGAACAGTAAACAGATGCAGAGAGGAAAAGGAGATTGTACTTGCCCGATGTGCTGGCAACGTGAAGACAATATCCATTTTCTGATACATTGTCCGAGGTATTCTCACCAGAGAGTGACCCTCTTCGGGAACATCAAGAACATGGTTTCTGCACCTCTGTCACCAACTTTTTGAAATCTTGAGGCTGAGCCTAAAGCCTGGCCCTGTTGGGGTCTAACTCTTGGGCTCATCGCACACAGCAGATTGATGCTGGTGTGAAGGGCTATCTAGCCGATATCAGGAAATCCCAAACTAATCGTTCATATCAAGGTAAGTCACACTACTGGAGTGAGCCCTTCACAAGGGTAGTGCCGATTCCGTATGTTTCCGTCCAAACTGGGGGCTGGGTCTATGGCCACATGGCTGCAGCAAACAAAGTCTTCTAAGTACAGTCTCTCTGGGCCCTTCTAGGGACAGGTTGGAATTAAACAAGGAAGATCCAAATCCTTCTTCATCACCATAACCCAAGGAACTAGCATTGTCTTCGCAACTAAAGACAACTACAAAAGCAGATGGCACAACCAAATCTTGAGGACCTGAAGCAATTGGAAGAGCTTGCCGTTGGTCTAGAATCGCCTGCCTTCTGCAAAACAAAACTACCTAAATATATTAACATCCACAGGTCTCCTCAATTCTCACTAGTGTTTGTGAACACATTTCTCCACCTTTACATGCAAAGTGTGAGAGAGCCCCAAATTTCTACCCCTTCCTCCAAATTGCTGGCAATCAGTTCATAATTACAGCTGGAAATAAAAAAACATTTGTTCAGTTGAAGAGTCATATATGAGCTATACCCGCTACACTTGCTGCATGCGAAATTGCACACCTGAGTGGATTGAACAGCGAGCTCAATAAAGTATCAAAGAGGCGTCTGGCCTCCTCAGAAAAGCTAGGTTTGACAGAATAGCTTCACCACGTACAATACAGCACGAAGTACACTGACAAAAGGGGCAGGTCTGCCATCAGAAAAGCAAACTTCCCCGCTTGCTTAAAAAACCAAAATTGCTCACTTCTGTTGGAATTAGAAGGAGCTGAAACTGCACAAGCCTAACTACACCCGAACTTTGTTCCACCTCTCGCTCCTCACCAATCCACTCAAGCAGTAAAAGCTACCATCACCATCCGAAACTGAACCCCGGAGACAGGCAAGGACAAAAAGCAGAGCTGGATCGCACTTACTTGGAAGGACCGTTCTCTAAAGGTTTCCCTGTAGCCGTGGAGCCGGCACGCTTGCCATTTCCATTGGCCTGGTACCTCGAGAGAGGCGCCATGGATGGCATCGGTCCGAAGTACAAAAGAGCTTGGAATCACCTGCTAGGCCCGCACTCCCTCCCTTCTTCCTTTTCTCTTCCCTTCCTCCCCAGACCCCATCCCCCCAGACACTCGACAAACCCTTGTACGAGCAAGCAAACCTAGGGTCAATTTTGTCTTTTTTCTAAAAATGTTTTTTTAATTGTTTTTTCAAAGAAGGGAAACACCTGGGTGCGACAGTCACAAATCAGGCCCCTTGAAAAAAAAAAAAAAAAAAAATACCTCTTTCACTGTAACCTCGCCGTAAGGCTTTCTGATGGGACACCGCCCAGGGAAGGGGGAGAAGAGCATACGAGCATACCACACCCGTCAAGTAGCAGGATTTGACCCCAGAGTCATCTGGGTGGCACTCAGTGCCACACTTACCAGCTGAGCTACCTTTTTTTCTTAAAAAAACTAGTGGACACTGGACACCAGAATATGCCACCTCACAGAGTTTGATTTCTATCTATGCAGCCACGCAGGCATCCAGGGTACGAGCCGACCAGCTCACTATCAAATACAGGTTATCGGTCATGGTGTTGGGGGTGCGCCAGTTCGCCCTCTGCCTCCACTCAAGGACAATGTGAAGAAGGTCATGTTTTACTGCTAATGTGCAAGGATTCTGGCCCTTGTACAGTTCAATTTGCTGTCTCTACCATGAGCACAAAACGAATGGAGCTAGACTGGTAAGCTTTAAGACTGGTACGCTCTATGTTTCTTCTTGGCCTGTCCCGCACATGTCATACAACATCCTGTATCATATGCACACCTACCCTCTTTTGTTGGAATATGTAGTGGCTGGAGGCTGTGCTGCACCTCACGAACGTGCACCTTTTTGTAGGATTTTGAGAGTTATCATTAGGTGGGTCAGATCAGAGAGCTCAGGTGTTCATTTCTGTGCATGTGATGATCATTTCCAGGATTTTCTATGCTCACTTGTAGCATATCTTTCTGGATCCAACTTTGCATTGTTCTTGTAGGCGGGAGATGATGCCTCAATGTGAACGGATTTTAGTCTAGAACACCCCACCTTTTTCTAGGGACATACCAAGAGCTGATGGTAGTTTTGGGTATTCAACAATCACTCAGAATACGGATGAAATGATGTGGTGTTAACATACATTGCGAATGCACTTGATTTTTAATTGCAAACACTTCAAAACTGACTTTTGTATGTTCCAGATTCTCGTCTCAATTGTCATGGACATTAAAGTGAGTGTCATGCGTTGGAAGGTTATAGAATTTCGGAAGTATCACCAATACATGTTGAACAGTAATATACAGTGAAATTGAAACGAGATAGAGGTAGCATTGCCAAATTGCTGTCAAACTTTTGTAATGAAAAGTGTTGGAAGGATGTTGACTGTTTTATTGTGGTTGTAAATGTCATGGGTACTGAAAAGTAAATTCATTTCCTTACCAAATCACTGCACTAACATTTCAATGGAGAAGTTCTGACCACTACAGATACATCTCTTAGACAAATTATCAAAAACTTTGTATCAATCACATTCCATGATGCAACATAGGGCATCTTTCTGTACCTCCCTTTCATTATGAATAAATCCTTTATGATACACAGCCTCGCCAAATGATAGAAGAAGAAAAGCATCTGCAGAATTAAGACAGTCCTCCACCTCAGGAGGGCCACAAATGAAAAGCCCTTATAACTGGTCTGTTCTGTGTCTTGGATTAGCAACTAATGTGCTTGATTTGTCTGGAATTGTGCTCGAGCTTCACTCTGCAAACTTAAGACGGCTGGAACTGACATACTGTGAGAAATCACGTAACTAAAGATCTTTCATGCTCGGTGACCGTACAAAAGGGCTAGGTGCAATGGATAAAGCTTCAGAGAACTTGCAAAACACATTCAAGCACATACTGCCACCTACATACACGGGACTCAATTTCCACTTTCGTGATAACCATCACCTTCCCTTTGCTCATCTCTACCTCTCCGCGATAGCATGACCATAGATAGCTCAGCTTCGCGTCTCCGCAAGTCAGACTTGCGTTGCCTGTCTAGCTCCATAGCTGCTTCGGCCGATTGTTTCCTGCGTCTGTTTCGGCGTCTCTCAACTTGTCTTTCCTGCTCCTCCCACTTATCACTCAATGTGCCAACCGCTGCGGCCACACTCACATCCAATTCATCATCTGTCTCAAGCCCATCTAGAAGTTTCTTTTCCACACACTCCATCTCCCAATCTTGCGTCCCCACCATGGACAAAGCATCTGAAGTCATCGCATCCTCTTCGTTTGGCACGTGTTCAGGAATGAGGTAGCCTTTCTTCTTAGTATGGTTCTCTGTGAACTCATCTTCGGGAGCCTTGCAAGTCTCGTCATCCGTGTCCTCACGATAAATTTGCTGAGGGTTTGGGTCAACCCATGGCTGGTCTTCCATAGACCTGTATTGTTTCAAACAGCAAGTAATTGAAAGCCTGACAATGTCAGACATGGTAGATGGCCAAAATTACTAAACCTCAGAAGCAGTCAAACACTGAGGATACTGCCCCGTGTGAACTCAGCGACTGAGCCTCTCACTTTGCAACACTGTCAAACCCAAGAATATTTTTGACACTATAGATTCTGTCAATTAGGGCTAATACCCTGTAGTTTCAGATTATATCATTTGCTGATCTCCTATAGAAGTAAACTATAATTCCTCATAAGTAGCAAGACTATAATCGTGACGACAAGAATTGGCTCCAGCTTTGAAGGAGCCTTGGTATATACAAGGTTTCACATCCATTCAATCAGATCATCCTTAGGCCCACAAAGCAACTTGAAATTAGAAGGGGATGCATACACACCTGTCACCCTTATTGTCAGTGGCCTCTTCCCAGCCACGACGCAAGGCACGTGGGAGCCCCCGGTCACTGTCTTCTTTGCTCTGGGAACTCTCCAATCTCTCAAACCGCACCGATCCCACTTTACGAGCATTGCCAGCCAGGATCTACATGGTTGCAGCAACTCTGGAAATAGTGAGACTGGCTCTGCCCTTAGGTATATAGTTTGGCGCCTACAGACATTTCGGTTACTTGATGTTTCAGGTTCCATAGGTTCCCCAATTAACATGGATTTAGTTACTTCTGATAATAGCTGACAATCACATGACATTCCGTGAAACAGACCCATTGCTATGCCAAGCATGAGACATGAGCAACAAGGATACCTCCAGTCGATACCGTTGGAACTTATCCCTGCGATCTTCTTGGTGGTCAGCCTCGCCATCCCTACGCTCTGAGCCTTCATCTGCATCCTCCTTTCGCAGCACTACCTTGATGCTCTCTCCAGTTCGTGGGATATAACCAAATGCTTCACATACAAACCCTGACACAGTCTCATAATGGTAGGGACCCTGCCAACCAGAGATCACAATCCTCATTAAGGTAAAGAAGGGGATTAGATGAGTGTTAATACCTCATTAAAACTAACAAAGTTCTTATCCACACACCTCGGGAGTTTTAACGTCCAGTGCCTCAGCAAGGTCCTCTATAGATGTGTTGGCATCAACATCAAAAACCCCGTCGGCTCTCTGCACCACATATCCAGTCTTCTTTCGAATCTCTTCCTGTACCCATATGAACAACCTATAAAAAAATCAACTCTGGCAAGCAAACTCTGATGAGAGTATCTCTGGCAGGGAAATCCAGGTGAGATTATAAATCCCTTGTGTCTAATGTGTATGGTATTGCAATGATACCAACATGTATCACATCTGTTCTAGCCAAGGTTAACTTTCTGCTGTTTCCTTACTATGGTCAGATTACCAAGGTAAGGGGCTACCATAAGGTGTCAGCATGGTAATAATAGCACTTAAATTGATTAGTTTCATCTGCTGTGCTCAAGCAATATGGTATTTTGTGATTTTATCAAGTTTTATTCCCCTTGGGTTAAAACCCACAAAAAGTAACAGATAGACAGTAGACAACCATTCCACAAACAGAAAATTGCAAGGAATCAGGCAAAGGGGAACCACAGACCTTGGAATCATTTTCATCAAAAATCTCACCCACAATTTCTTCCACCACATCCTCCAATGTCACAACCTGATAGTACATTATGAAGCAGGAAACAAATTAATCTAAGGCTTCACATAAATAGAGAGGACTTAAATATCCTTTAGTCAAATCACAACCATGAGCACAATGAGCCCCACGAGCACAACATTTTCCAATAAGACATAAATCCCAAAGATAGTATCAAGAGCCACATTTGAAGGCAGACCAGCCTAAGATGTTCAAAACATAAGACAGTGATAGTTCACAGGACAGCCAATCCCTGGCTGAGGTCTTTCCCTACGAGAACCAGAAATACTTGGCAGCATATCTACACGAGTCTCCTACCACATCCATTCAGAAAAACATCACATACCCCAACAGTGCCACCGTACTCATTGAGAACAATTGCCATGTGCACTTTCCGTATGCGGAACTCCCTCAGCAAATTCCATACTGACATGGAGTCTGCACAAACATAACCAGGTTAGATTTAGAGACCATTGGAAGCAATGCACGGAACATCACCTATGCACTTAATTAGTAAGTAATTTGCTATGTTCTGTGCCCAAGGAAACTTTGAAGTCCTGAGAAATGGTAAGAAAGTCTGGGGAACATGTGGAATCAGTCACCTGGGACAAAATAAGCAGGTCTGTGCGTAATGCGTCCCACTGTTAACCTCTGCAATAGCTCGGCCTGCATTTCCACAATAATTTCTCGGAGTGCTTCCTATTGACCAATACAAGCACCACAAGTACTAACAGATTTTACATCTATCCTGCCATATATGTCCAAACTATTGTTAACTCCCTCTCAAATTTGGTATGCCCCCAAGACGTGTACTTTGCATGTTGAAGGTAGCACAAATAGCTTCATTCCAAAGGCGTGCAAAGGCTGATGTTGAAAGTTACTTTTTCCATGCCCAATGTGTTCTAATTGTGGTAGCTCTTTCAAATTGTACTGTGCACAATCTCCCTTCCCCCTATATAGATTGATTCAGCCAAACACAAAAGTGTTGCGGTTACTAAGTGAGCATCTTCATCACATACCCAGACGTAACTTTCTAATATTATCTACAGTGGCTACATCTGTTGTCTCTGATTTCCTCTTTTGTTCTCAATCAGCTTGGTCTTATCTGTACAGTGTCCAACACAGAATTACGAACTTGACTGCCTCTGAGTGGTTGTCCAAGAGGTGGCAAGAACTGACCTGCTCCACATAATCAAGCATGTCCATGGCATAGGCTATCCCAACTATGTTGTCGATACGGCGTTCAAACACAGGTACCCTGCCAAAACCAACACACAGACAGGTTAGGGCATCACAAAATAACCCGTTGAGCTCTTAATTAAGAATCTCAACTATTTATCGGACATTGTGTGAAGGGATTAAGGGTTTTTTTCTCAGCGGGCTCACACAATAAAGACCCTTTGCACTCACCTCAGAATAGCATGCAATGGTGAAAGTGACTCCCCATGCTGTCATTTCAAATGGTTGTCCCTTTCAGGTCTACCAAGCTCCTTGCTATTACTTCCATCTTCTTTCCAGAAAAAAGGTAACAGAATACCTGGAGTACTGATGTTTGACCCACAGAGTGCGGAACTCCATTAGTGTGGCACCAGCATCGATAGCTACCACATCCACCAAAGGCGTCATAACTTCTTGCACATATGTGTCTTTTATCTCCAGGACATTCTCAATCATGTCCTGTGCCCCAACATACCACCCTTCCATCCTCAGGTCCTACATACAAGATCGTTATGGGATCAACCAAATGCAGACAGCAATGGTCAAGCAACGCCATCCATTCCTAGTTTGAAAGCAGCCCATAGCAGTGGTTGATAAGAGGAGGTGATGAGATGCCGTAACCACTAGAAGTGTGTACCCAATTCATCACTTGCTTCAGCCAGCAATGGTCAAGCAAGGTGATCCATTCTATAGTTTGGAAGCAGCTCATAGCAGCGGTTGATAGGAGGAGGTGATAAGCAATGTGCACTCATTCATCAGTTGCTTCAGCTTTTACTGAAGGCCACAAAAATAAGAGGCGGTACCTGCTCTTCCTCTTCAATGGCTCCACTTAGCTCTGCTCCTCTCAACATCAGCTTGAGTTCCTCTTCACTCACAAATGGTTCCCTGTCCATTCACAGCATTCTAAACTGTTTTAATCAATAATAACTAGATCTAGATGAAGGCCACTTCATGGACAAAGGTATAAGAACGAAAAAGCCATATGTAAGGGATATTAACGAGGAATTGATACCTGAAGTGAGCTTCTATGATTTTGATTTTGTAGTTGGATTCAACTGGAATACGAGGTACGCCCTTAATATTTGAAAGAACTAACATTGTGCACACCCCAAGTCCCCCCTTAGTTCCGAACAGCTTTCACACAACACCAAAAATAATGAGAGCAGCATGCATACCCACTGCTTTTCAAGCCGAGGAGTTTGAGTAAACTTGTGGATAGTGCTGTCACCACACGCCCCACTGGGTACAACACTACTGACAACCATGCCACTGGCCGCACCTGCCCATATGTCACACAGTTAGCTTAGATTGTACTGAATGTTTCTTAAGCTACACCTGAATCTCAACAAAAAGAAAGAGAATCAGGGGTGTCTGTAGATCACTCGAGTGAGTTTCTTTCTTCCTTTGGTGGTTTGCAGAAGTAAACTTGCCTTCTTTCAGTAACCATGAGAATGTATCCCTCTATGTTTCTACAGAGGCCTATGGTGACGTTTGGGACATAGGGGAGAAGTAGCGCCTTCCATGAAGCTTGGAAGTGAACTGTGCCAAACAATTTCATTAGCATTGCAAATGACATACCACAACGCGTGCCACTTCTGTTGCATTGTGCACTGCGATGCTCTTGGGTGCAATCTCTGTCACCAGCAGAATTACAACCTGCCCAGGTAAAACCATCTTCTTTTCAGAAAAGTGGATTACAAGTAGATATTAGAGTTGCAAGGAAGGAAGGACAGAGATAAGCAAGAGTCACAACCTAAAATTTGGAAAGGAATCAACCTGAGCTCCTAATAGTAATGGAAGAGACAACCAGTAGGGCACTCACTGTCATGATGCCAGTGGCCGCACTAATTCCAGCCTCCCCAAATAAGGCTGTTGCAGCGTCAGTCACCAATGCTGTTGCTGCTATATTGGCAACCCTGTAACATGCGGAACATACTCAATAATTGTGTGCCAATGACCCTTTCAACCTCAAAGTATCTACATGAACGAGAAGCCTAAATTAAGAAGCCTAAGATTGGAATCCTTGCTGGTAGCTCTAGTGCGGTTCCACGAATGAATGAAATGACAAAAGGAGTAACTTTTGGACCAACAGCCTGATACACGCTCTTGGGTGGGTGTTCGAGGGCCCATACGTAGTGCCGATGAGGATAGTAGTAAGGAAGCGAGTGACGTCTTGGCGAAGCAGATGAAACACCCCACCTTCTTCTTCTTTCTCTGCCAACTCTCGGACCTGGCCATCACTCCAACGACCATCTCCTTATCCAACAATCACTGGTTTTTCTTTCTTTCTATGTCTACAATTCAGTGCATATGTATCATGTCAGACAACATATTCATACCCCAAATGACCTTTGCAGAGGTTATGGAAGAAAACGTAACCAGCAAGGATGGACAAGAGGTCATGCAGGCCCCCTGTTCAGGACATAGGGATGCACCTTCCAGGGCCAAAGAGTTGTTATGGATGTCTCAGCCATCGAGAAAAAGGCGGAACAGCCCAGCAGCATGGATAAAAGCAGACCTTGATCTCTCAACACCTCCAGAACCTGTAGAGTCTTAGGCCACATGGCTGTTGCTCTTGCCTTAACTCTTCCCACAAGGGGCAGCACCAGCACCCCTGTGCTATTGTCAGCTGCAAAAACTGGCCTGGCTCCTGCCAATCCAATCCCACGCATATGCAAGTGGCAGTTTTGGTTTCCTTCCACATGCCACGGTAATAGCAAAGATTTCTAGATTTTGCTTTGTTGAGCATACAGGCCTTCATTTGGTTTGTACAAGGCCCGACGTCAACAATGCAAAATTCTCCCTCAATCTTGGAAAAGCAAGTAACCACCTTGACCTTTACAGTGCTCCAACCATGTTTGGCAAGAAGAGAATAAAACCTTTACCTCCTGCCAACCACAATAGACATGCCGCAGCTGCACAGACCACCAGTGCTTGCACTGATACTCTTCCTGCTTGCTTCCAATATCCCGCATTCTGTTCCTCAAGGCTTTGCCAACAATATGGCTGTAAAGAATCTGGCTTGCATATATTTGATGCCTGAACAAGCCCTGCAATTCCCTGCCATGTGCTGAAGTGAGATCAAAATCAGAAGCTACTTCAACAAAATGTGATATACCAAATCCCATGGGAACGAACTGCTTGTTTTTTTAATTAAGATGAGTTGGCTGTCTTCTGCACATGCTAATTTCCGAAGGGGTGACACCACACTCAGCGCCTTGCCTAGACCCCCGTAAGTTCAAATGCCCTTGAATATTCACCTTCATGGGGTTTGTTGCTTGCTCTCAGTAGGTGGTTACTAGGAGAAAACGAAAGCTACTCTGAAGGTCAAACCAAGCTTGGTCTCAGAAACATAAAGATTGGTCCCAGATCAATTGCTTATTCCAAGGTAAGTCTTACTACCGGCGCCAGCCCCTGACAAAGGTAGGTTCTGTTCCTCTGTGTTCCGCTCAAACTGCTCCCGTATTGCTCACCCACAGCCAACAAAACTTGTGACGGCCATTTTAAGGGCTGGCAGCAACAACAACATACTAGCACACATGAGATACTGTTCACCACTGCTACTATAAACCACTTCTAAAGCAGACGTGCGACATGTGGCTGCAAATGCAGTTCCAGTCATTTTCCGAATTGGGGTCTGGAAATACCTTGTTATCAACATTGGCTCTGCTGAGTTTGGAGACTCCCTTGTCTCTCCCCAACTTACAAAGTGCTGGCCATAAAACCAAACCGTCTTTCAGATACAAACACAATTTAGAGACTAGCATGCTCTACATCCTTCTAGGCCCTGAATTACTAAAGATAATCACACACCCCTATTCATCTCAATAAAGTACCCTTCACAGTGGGTGATAAGGCTGCCTAACGCTTGAACTGTATCAATACCAGAAAATCCTTCACAGAGGTTGAACCAAGCTGCAAACAGCGAATATTTTTCATACTATGCATGCCCCTGTTAATGGGCTTCTATATACAACAGGTAGTGCAACACAAACATACCAAAGGCCAACCCCACCACCACTCCTGTACCAATAACAATCCCAGCCAGCTCTGGATAGAACAGTGATGAAGTGGACATCCCAACCGCTGCTGCTGGAGAGTGGCACTGCTTAGCGCCTGAATTCATAAGGCCAACTGTTGATGTGGGGTATGTAGGAACAAGTCCAATGTGAGCTCTTGCTGCCAAATTTTGTGTCCTTACATGTCCTCCAGGATATCTCTGTATTCCACTTGCTACACCCAACTGCGACCTTCCATGTGAAAAATGCTTGTGTCCAAACAGTACAGTTTGTCCAACCAATCTGGAGACTGAAGAATCTAATCTTTTCCCGCCCATCAACCCTTGAGACAATCCACTCCCTGTTGCTCCCCCCTCGAAACAGCACCCCAGAGCAGCCATCGCTGAGCGTGTCCATGGAATCATGGATGGAGTCGAGGGGGTTATCTTCCGGAGCTCCAGGGTCACCCTCCCTTTAGATGGGCCAGGTCCACCTCGCCCGATTCGGCCCGGCCCAGTGGAATAAAAGAGCCCGTGAATTGTACGAAAGTGTTTACGTGTTAGTATACTATATGCATGAAAGTGGCATTTGTCGGGCGACTCATCATTATGGAATACCAAATGACCACTTCCATTTCCAATAAAGGTTGCCTCATTTGCAGTAAACTTTGCTTCATTTCCAACAAGCAGCTCCACCACGAAAGGCTCTGCCCTAAAATCTAAAATTGTGTCCAAAGAAAGGGTACCGTATGTGAAATCCTGCAAATAAAGAGTAATAGTCATTGTTAAGATTGATCATGTTTAGGTAAATAAAGAGGTTGATGGTTCATTGTTATATATTGGAAGTGTGTTTGGTAGTTTGAATGCAATATAAATTGGTTTGTGGAAATCTGGCCAGAATGCTTCTGTTACACCAGATGCACATTCATTTCCAATGACATTTGCCCATATGTGGTCTAGTTGAGATCCGACTTTTGTGGTGCTTCCACTAAACTGCGACTTTAATTTATCCATGAAATTCAACAGTTGTTGTTTGTTTTTTTGCATGGTTATTGGCTACTAAAATATCAACATTAAAATCTCCCAAAATGATAATTGGACAATGTTTGGGCGAATTTTGAATTAGAGCTTCAAGTTTGTTTAGGAACGTAGAAATTGTACATGATGGTTCTTGTAGCTATTGATCCATAGGGAATCATAGGTAATTTTGTGCTTGAAATCTAGCCCTCTTGGATAAATCTGAACCCACACTCTATCCCTGCTCCTTCAACTATCCCTGCCTCTGCACAAATCATGCATACATCCTTGTCTTGCTGCAAGCAATTGACAATGACAGCTTAGATTTATTCCAGCAAACACATGAACCCTACTTATCACACTAGTTCATATGCTGACTTGCATCTACTTCAACAGGCATTCACCTTTTTGCCTCAATTGTTCCACCATTGACTGGGGTCGGAAACGTATTCATTCCAGAGCTTCTCATCGTCTCTGTATCTGTTTTTCGATACTTTCATGTTGCCACAGTGGCAGTACCATGTCAAAATCACTCCAAAACCACCATAGATCCACCAACGAGCTAACTTGCAGAATTCAACATGAAAATTTGGGGACGACTCCGATAACAGGGGAAAACAGGCTGAAATGTGTCGAAGAAGGATTAGCAATACCTTATTCTATCAATTGTGATGCTACCGCTGCTGTTTCCAGTTGACCATCTACCCACGCAGATTTTTCTTGTAGCTATTGATCGACAGGGAATCAGAAGTAATCTTGTGTTTGAAATCCGGCCCTCTTGGATGAATCTGGACCCACACTCTATCCCTTCTTGCGTACAAATCATGAATACAATCCTCAGCCGTGCTACTAGCAACTGACACTGACGGCATGAAGTTCTTCCAGCAAACACCCCAACCCTTCTTATCACAATAGTTCCAATTTTGAATTGCATCTGCTTCCAATAACCATTCGCCTTTTTGTCTCCATTGTCCCACCATTGACTCGGGTCAAATCATATCTCTTATCTATTTTTTGATACTTTCTTGTTGTCATATTGACATGTCATAATCACTCCAAGAGCCACAATGTTGAAAATTACCTTCGCATCCTCGATGCTCCCACATGTGGCATACATGTCCACGTGGGCATTATTCAGAATCACATCAAGTACAATTCCAACTTTGACGATGCAACCATGGACCTCTTTTCTCTTTTCCAGAGCTGCCAGGCTTGCACACGTACTGCAAACGCACACAAACGTTACGTTGTCAGGCTTCACCCCTTCCCCCATGAGATAGGTCTTCAAAGCCTCCATCTCACGTCCCTGTTGTGCACATCCTGCAAGCATCGCGCTCCACGACACCACATCTCGTTCAGCCATAGTGTTGAATACTTCCTCTGCATCCTCAATGCTCCCACATTTGGCATACATGTCCATGAGGGTATTGTTCAGAATTTCACATCTAGTACAATTCTAGCTTTGGTGTTGCAACCATGCACCTCTTTGGTTTTTTTCCAGGGCTGCCAGACTTGCACACGCACTGCAAACGTACAATCTCGTTCAGTGAGCATCTATTATGCTTCCACACTTGGCATACATGTCAATAAGGGTTGTCTCCAATATTGTAACATCTGACAGAATTCCAGTTTTGATGATGTCAGCATGGACCTGTTGCCCTTTTTCCATGCTTCCTAGCTTGGCACATGCATTGAGAGCATAAGTGAATGTTCATATGCTCAATTGCATCTGATACTCTCTGTACTCCCCGTCTCTGTTATATGTTTTTTGATACTTTCCTGTTGCCACATTGGCAGTATCATATCAAAATCACTCCAAACTCTCAAAGGTTTACTCAATCAGCTAATTTGCAGAGTTCCACATTGAAATTTAGGGCCGATTATGATAAGAGAAAAAACATGGTGAAATGTGTTGAAAAATGTGTCTTCATTAGCAATGCCTGATTTTATCCATTGCGCTGCTGCCGCTGCTGTTTCCAGTTGACCATCTACCCACGCAGGTTTCTTGTAGCTCTTGATCCACAGGGAATCAAAAGTAATCTTGTGTTAATCCGGCCTTCTTGGATGAATCTGGACCTCTATCCCTTATCCTTCAGCTATCCCTGCCTGTGTACAAATCATGAATACATCCACAACCTTGCTTCTAGCAGCTGACACTGATGGTGTGAAGTTCTAGCAAACACCCCAACCCTACATAGGGCGTAGACACACGAGCGGCAATTGAGATGAATGGGAGACGACCATTGGCCGAGGGAAAACCGCATCTAACACACGAGAGGAAGCACGTTCTACCGGAAGCTGATATGTCTACTGAAGTGGACGGTTTTAGAAACCGCAACACTTCCAGGCACTTCCGGCTGGAAGTGTTGCGCGTCTCTGAAAAGTTTTGTCTTGACATGAAATGCAGGGCCCACCGGCGTCTTCCTTCTTCCCGAACTTCTTCACGCAGCTCTTCACTACGGGTCACTATGGAAAGATGTGCGTCTTCACGATAGGGTTTAGGAGCCCTCATGGAACCCACAGAGCAGGTACTTTTCATAGACTTGGAAGAGGGGAATGGCCATCGGCTCATGCAACCTACGATTTCAAATATGTATACACCAGGTTCATTTTCACAATTGTTGGGTGAATACCCGCACCCAAATCCTCCACAGATGTTCTATTCAAACATGGGACCATTCAATTTCCACCCAAGTTGGGCACAAGCACGACCTCATCTTCAACTACGACTGGTACTGCACCAGGCTATTTACAAAGACTAGAATGAGGATAAGGCTCTCGATGGAATTTCTGGAAATGACAGATCTGAGAAGTGCAAATGGTTTGATTTGGTAGATCAATATACGTGCACGATCGAGCCAATGTCGTTACTCATGCACACGGATGTGCTCATGAGCCAAAGGGTTTGAATGCCACTGTGGTATTTGATGAGATAACAGTGAAGATGGAAGATAGTAACAAAGTCAATTATGATAAATTGTCTGAGAGAAGTTCTGAGAAGAAGAGAAAAGAGGACCAACTCCTACTTGAGTGTTTGAACGAGGTCCGTGAAAGTGGTAGGAAAATGAGAGAAACTATGAAAGCTACCGAGGATGCGAAACTAAAATTACTACTGATATATGCAAAAAAAATGTGGACGCGTTGTTGAAGCAAGCGTAACTTATGGTGACACTTAACCCAGAAGGGCTGCTGCCTTCCGGTAGGAAGGTGGACACCTTTGTAACAACCAACAGGGTGGTTTGAACCCACAACCACTCGTAAGAGGGTATATGCCCTTACCACTGGGCTACATGTTGGTTGTTTTAGAAATATGCATGGTACTATTGCTAAACTAGCAGAAAAGCTAGTCTACCACCCGTAGGTCTGCGCAAAATTAAGGGTACCCCACAAAAGCCGTAAAACTGTCTAAGTCCAACACAACCCTCTAACAACGAGACCCTCGCACACTTTGGGTGGTAGTTTGATCGTTTTTCGGTTGTCTGTCGAGTGAAACTCCGAAATAGAAGGCATCCCCATGCCCTTCGTAGGGTGTGCCAAAGGAGTCCCCCGTCATTTCCTCGTAAATCGGTGACATAGCACCTTTTTTTTAGCCGGAATTGTCTACCGGTTCAGGCAATACTTGGCCTGAGATGGCCTGAGCTGGGATTCAAGTAGGACCGTTTCATGGTGGCATTCTCCCCCACCATATTGGCTTTTACCCAAGAACAACGGAATAGAATTGGCTTCACAAGACCATAGTCTAGTTTAAGGATATCTTTGATGACTCCTACATATTGCACATGGCATGAAATTGGATTCCGATCTCGTGCACAGCTCCTACTCTCTTGTTCAAAAAATGATGCCACTCCGCTTTCATAAGTCACCAGGAGGCTGGTGTTGGCATCGTCCACTCTATAATGATTGCCATATGCTTTCATTGAGCGGTACGAAGTGGCAATCAGCCTCGGGGGGAATGACAGACTCACCGTGCCCTGATCTGGGTCCTCGTTCTCTGATGCGTACACTGCAACTGTAGATCTGACCCACACTGTAAAGGGCTGCAGCTCCTCTATAGTTGTGGGGTACTCCACCGGGGATTTGCGCCTACAACCGTCCCTCCGCCATGCTTTTGCAAATGCAATCCGTTCTGTTTTCAAGCGGACCTTCTCCGCTGCGTACTTTCTGGAAGAAACCAAATAGAAGCTGCAACTCAATCCCCCTGACCAACACCGTACTGTACATGCATGCCACATGCAGATTGTGCCCTTTCAAGCACATTGTAGTGATGCAGCCTACTTCATAATCACTTGCAAGCAACAACACCAACTACGAAACACCCTCTGTAGTCGTCTAAAGCACCCTGTTAGAACACGATCCCACTCCCATAGTGGCCAGAATGACTTGTGACAGTATATATGTAATTCCAACATACAAAGACCATTAAGAAAAGCACAGGAGGGATGTAAATTTACACCCACTCTCTCCATGGTGTCATGGTTGTTGTGTTGTTCAGCACATAATCATGTGCCACATCCCCTTCTTCCTCGTTCTCGTCCCACACCCGTCGTTGTGTTGCATCAAATGAAGACATATACTCTGTCATGAAGCCCATGGCTTCGTCACGGATGTAGCCCTCCGCCATACTCCCCTCTGGCCGTGTCATGTTGCGTACATACCCCTTCAGATCCTTCATGTACCTCTCCATGGGGTACATCCAACGGTTAGCTATGGGCCCACACACATGCAGCTCCTCTACAAGAGGTTAGCTATTTCATGAGCATGAGCGGCATGAGCGGAGTAGCAAGACAATCGGTTTTCATGAGCAGAAGTACAAATTCTAGAAATAAAAAACATAAAAAACATTATTTTAATGGAATGTGTCAGAAAAAACCAATATATTATTCATTTTTTGAAGGGAATATTTTATTTTTGAGATCCGTGCTCATGATATTTCGTCTTCCGCTCATGCGAATTCCGAGCGATATTTGCAAAAATGGCGCCGAATTTCGCGGCAATAAGGTCCGCAACCAGAAAAATCTACGACGTTTTTCGCGGTAATAGGTATCTCCGGTGAAAAATGGTGCCGAATTTCGCGGCTATAGGTCCCGACATGACAGGTGTGTAAGCCCAAAATTTTGAAATGTGGCGCCGATTTTCGGTGCATGGTGCCGGGGATTGCACAGATGTTGGGCAGTATTGGGCCATGTAATTGGAAATTCGGCGCCATTTTTCCAAACATGGTTCCCGTGCATGTTGGGACTTAGCCAGTTTTCGGCCCAAAATAGGGAAATTCGGCGCCATTTCTCCAGAAATAGCCCCACAACTGCTACTGTTGGAACTCAGTTTTCAGGAATATTGCCTGTCTCATTCCAGGAGTTTTGGGGTGGATTTAAAAACAAAGTCCGATGCATCAAAATGCAATTGAAAATATTCATATGCTGGATTCTCTTTGCCCCATCAATGATTTCTGGAATCCCTAAGGAGGAGTTTGTGCAGCTCGTTCACGCTCAACCCTGGTGCATGAATAAAGTCATCAATAGTCAAGTTCATCCTCAACCTCTTCAGGTAAATGAAATACAGATGCTTGCACGGATAATACTTTGAACCCTTCTTTGCTTCCATCAACGAGAAATCCGTACAATTGCAAGTGGGCTCCACTCCAATCGTAATTGTGTATACGTCTGTCGCGTACAGCCGAGCCGGCCATTGCCATTCGATAAACACGCCCAAGGCCAGGTGGGGGTACGTCCACGGAGCTCTGAATAGTGCAAGCCATCCCAAGAGCATTGGCAATCCGAGTCTCATTCAACTTGATGGGAGGTTGTCGTCTCTTCACTCTTCCGAATCGCATTGTGGGATGTGCAGAATTGTCCAATCTGTCTCTACTGGACCGATCAGTCTGCAATGGCTGGGTCTGAAGAACTAGAAATGCGTGGGCCGGGACGTCTGTGCGTTGCACCATTCGAAATCCTGCTGCAGAAAGAGCATCCGCCTCATTCTGAGAGAGGTTGCAACCCGGTGCGATAGGCCAGACGCCGGAGGCTCCGGCATTCCTTGAATCTCGTACTTGGGCTTGCCAAATACACAGGTCATTATGTCGTGCCTACAGAACCAAAACGTCTGCGTTGTGGCGTGAGCAAATGTGGGAGTCAAAAATCTGCCGCTGAAACAAGGTACAGGTATAGCACCGTGTGGGTTTCTCCGAATCATCTCGCCACAACGTGCTCTCATATCCACCCGGATGGCGCAGCATTTCCCTCGAAATGCCGACAATGTCCTTGCAATTCTCCACTGTGACTCCGACACTCTTGTCTCTACAATGGGAATGTTGTACTGCGTTACTACAGATGGCTCATATGTTCCCCGGGTACGTGCCCTGTGCTCAAAGGAGATGGCGATCTTGAACGTGCAAGACTTGCGGTGCTCAACGAGACCTCCTCGGGCAACATCATGGAACCACGAGGGAGCGTGCGAATATTCTTGTCAGCTCGCCATGAATCCTCTTCTCCGCTAGGTGCCTCGTCAAGTCTTCGTCTCACTGGACGGGTATGAACATCTCCTTCCAAGTGTTGGCCACTTTGAAGCAATGGCGTGTCCCGAAGGCCCTCTCGCAAGGCCGCCGCCCACTTCCGAGGATTCTTCGATCTGGAGGCAGTCCACATCAGCATCTCTTGCCTGTCTGGCCAAAAGCCCCACTGTTTCTCTGTCAAGAACTCGTTGTACCTGCATTGCTGCATAATTGACCTCACAATGTCCTCCGTTGTGGCAGTGGGGATGTCCACCAGATGCGCCGCAGAGGAGGCACGCCAGGAAGAATGCACTGATTCAGCCATGTTTGTCATCAGCATGTCAGTGTCGGAGTCGAGACACATTTCCTGCACATGCACATGTTGAGGTTACAAGCAAGTTACAAATAATGACTAGCATAATATTCAACGTTCGCAAATTTGTCCAACCCACCTCCCGCATATAGTCGCCGAACTGGAGGAAACGATAATGCCACCATGCTAGCCAACTGACAATTGCTCCCTCGTCTGATTTTTGTACAGCACCTGACGATGTCCACCAAGCCCGTATACATGCAAACTGTGTCTCGGCATCATCCAAGGTGGGAGCGCGCTTCCACGCAAGACACATGGAACGGTGCTCCTCTATGAAATCTAGCGCCACGAGCCTGGTTGTGTACTGCGACAAGCTCTGCAAAAAATGGAACCCACAAGATCTCTCCTTGCCTTCCATCGGAACATTGGGGTCTTGCCCGTACACCATTCGGATGGTAGCCCAATTTGCTTGTGCGTTGTCCGCCATGAAACCACGGAAATTGGGAGGGGGCAATCCCGCCCTGGCCATCTGTTCGTGTATTCCCTGCCAAAATAGCATCTCCGATTGTCTGTCCTCTCCTTTCATCTCACAAATAGCAATTGTCATTAGCATCCTGCAGTGGGTGTCGTAGACATGTGCACCCATTGTCACCCATTGGTGATTTGTAATTCGCTTGATATGGTCAAACATGACCCAACTGTTTGATAAGTTCCCACTTGTCATCCGGTCGACTTGTTCGACGCCACTGCCAGGCCCACACGTTGACATTTTGAATACGAAACAACGATTTGCCTCAGTCCCTTGTCCTGGAAACCTACTTCCATGAATGTAGTCATATCCACATCGTCGCTTCACCTCCAGAATTGAGTGCACATCCGAACCACACCCAATTTTCTGTTATCGAGCATCTTCATGCTGGTGGTTTTGGTGACGCACCAAAGATGACCGTTATGTTTTCTATCCATATCTGTCAACATTCCGGACGCCCTCGAGTAGTCCGTCCGAGGAAGGAACTCAAAGAAGACATTATCGTCGACATCTGCGGGAAGACATGTAACGGATTTAATTGCGAACTAGCTGTAGTCCAGCCCAGCCAGCTCCGAGCGGTGTCCCTCCATGTGAAGCCCTCGCATAATTTCAAGAATGGATCGAACTGTTGTGCTCGTGCTGGGAATATGACTCCCTCGTCCGCTGATGTCCATTTAGGACTTGCCTGATCTCCAGGATGATCTCGGAACTTCCATGACCTCATTTGAGTCGGACAGGTTGTGAACAACCCGGTTCTCGCTCGTCTTCATTGATGGGTTCGGCTCTGGATTTACTTCGTTGCGGACTTCTCTCTTTGAGGTACCCACTCTCTGATTCGCGGATTGTTTCGTGGAAGGCGCCAGGATCGAAGGTGCATTTGGCGGGCATATGAAGTCCCCAACAGCCCTGTATATGACGCTGTCCGATTGTGGAACTCGCCATTCCCTGCCGTCGCCGAAATCATCATGGAGCACAACAATACTTTCGACTACAACTCCGTTTGAATCCTTCCTTTCCTCCTCCAAAAATACCGACCCCGATTTCAGGTGGTATCAACGCAGAGATATTTCTCCATCACCCGGCAAATGTCCCCTCTGCACGGAAATGAATCCTATGCTCGTGAGGAGGGCAGTACACTGTAGGCTCGGGTTTTCTGCCATGGGAGCCCTATGCACACAAGACTGCCAGGAATGGCAGTTCGGGCAAGCCATGGTAGACTATGCACACAAGACTGCCAGGAATGGCAGTTCGGGCAAGCCATGGTAGAGCCATTCCCTGCCGTCGCCGAAATCATCATGGAGCACAACAATACTTTCGACTACAAACTCCGTTTGAATCCTTCCTTTCCTCCTCCAAAAATACCGACCCCGATTTCAGGTGGTATCAAACGCAGAGATAT
Organism: Takakia lepidozioides; assembly: GCA_030704615.1. NCBI lineage: Eukaryota > Viridiplantae > Streptophyta > Takakiopsida > Takakiales > Takakiaceae > Takakia > Takakia lepidozioides. The sequence continues at coordinate 35,275,617 of CM060731.1, read as the reverse complement.
TCCTCCATCACCCGGCAAATGTCCCCTCTGCACGGAAATGAAGCTCTATGCTCGTGAGGAGGGCAGTAACACTGTAGTTGCTCGGGTTTTCTGCCATGGGAGCTATGCACACAAGACTGCCAGGATGGCGTTCGGGCAAGCGCCATGGTAGAAGGGGGATGCAGTGAGGGGAAGGAATGCAGGGCCGATAACTTTTTCCAGGAGTGGTTGGATGACTTTGTGATCGTGTACATCGACGACATCTTGGTATAGTCGAAAACAAAGGAGGAGCACCTGGAGCACCTCAAAAAGGTGTTCTAGAAATTGCGGGAAGGGAAGCTGTATGCCAAAGCTTCAAAGTGCAAATTCGGGGTCACAAAAGTGGAGTTCCTGGGGCATGTGATTACATAGGATGGGATCAAAATGGATGACAGAAAGGTGAGGGCGATCTGGGGACTAGGAGCCTCTCACTTCGGTCCCGGAGTGCGATCCTTCCTAGGACTCGCCTCCTATTAACGAAAGTATGTGAGAAATTTCGCCGAGATCGCGGGGCCGCTATCGGACCTTCTGTGTAAATCCAAAGTCTGGGTATGAAACACCTTTTGTGGCCAAGCTTTTGCTGAATTGAAGCAGCGGATGGCGGAAGGTCCAGTCTTGAAAATTCCGGAGTTCGACCATCCGTTCGAGATTCATACAGATGCGTCGGACTTCGCGATTGGGGGTGTACTTATGACGTCCAGTGGCTTACAAAAGTAAGAAACTGAATGAAGTGGAGCGACGGTGGCCGACGCACGAGAAAGAGATGAAGGCGGTGGTGCATTGCCTTGAGCTTTTGGCGCCACTATGTTGGTTCCAACCCAGTGAAGGTATTCACGAACAATGTCACGGTGAAGTATTTTGGCACGCAACCTAAGTTGTTCCCAAACCAACTTAGGTGGCAAGATACTTTGGCGGTGTTCGAACGTGGATATCCACTACAAACCGGGACGAGAACAATGTGGGGGCCGATGCTTTAAGTAGAAAGCAGTAACTCATGTTGGTGTACAGGGGCGAGACGACGCTCCAAAGGAAGATCCGAAAGCCTTGCCGGAAGGATGAGCTGGCGAAGTCCGTGTGCGGGGACTTGAGGATGAGGGTTAAAATCGCGTTTCCACTTTGCAAAATGGACTGCTCCACGGTATAAGCAAAAAGCGTCTCTATTGGCTATGTGCCGAAGGAGGATCAAAGATAGTCTCTCTTGAAGAATGTCATGATGGCCCGCTTGCAGGCCACAGCGGAGCCAAGCGCACCGCGGCACCTCTTGAAGAAAGAGTATTTCTTCTTTCCTGTCCCCAAACTGAGGGAGGAGGCAGAGGAGTATGTCAAGACATGCACCACATGCCACAAAACCGGAGTGAGTACAAAAAGCAAGCGGGGCTGTTACAACACCCTTGCCGAATTTCCAGAGGGGTCTTGGGAAAGCGTCTCGATGGATTTCATGACTGCTATGTCCGCTGTCAAAATAGGATTCGATGCGATCATGGGTGGGGGGATAGGTTTCAGTAAAATGGGTCATTTCATCCCTACCAAGGAGACGGCAACGGCGCAGGAGACGGGCGACTTTACTTTTGCCCACGTCTTCCAAGCATCAATGGACTCCCGGAAGGATATTGTCTCGGACCGCAATCCAAAGTTTACGAGTAATTTTGGAGGGCACTTTGGAAGAAGATGGGGACGAGGCTGAAGTTGAGGCACCGCCTCCCGACCAACAACGAACAACGGACGGCCAAACGGAAAGAGTAATTCCGTAGTGAAGCAGATCTTACGGAATTACCTGTTGGGCAGACCAATCAGACTGGGTGGAACACTTGGACGCGGCAGAGTTCTGTTAATAATATAATAACACAAAACACTCCGCAACGGGAGTTTTCCCTTTCGTTTGGTCCTATGGAAAAGCACCTCTGGTGCCGACAAGTTGGGCCCGCCCAAGACCCTTGAGGAACCGGCAGCAACGGCGTTACTGGAAGAACGCGAACGTTTGTTGAAACTCGCAAAGTACAACATTGCCAAAGCTAGGAAACGGTATGAAAGGCAGGCGAATCGATCGGAAGCGGAGAGAAAGTGAATTTTGAGGCAGGCACGGAGGTCTGGTTGAACATCAAGAATTTCCGAGTACCTCCGGAAGTGAGTCCAAGTTCGTACCTCCGTATGCGGGACCCTTTTGCAATCTTTGGAAGATTATGAATGAGGACGTGCATGAATTGGAGCTGCCAGCAAATAGCAAGGTGCATCCGGCTCCCTTTTGAAGCCTTACTTCAAAGATGAAACGCGTCCGAATCGGCATCAAGTGTTGCGTCCGCCACCTATGTTGTTGGATCATGAAAATGAATCTGAGTACGAGGTGGAGGCAGTGCTTAAGTCGAGGAGGTTCAGAACCGAGAAAACCGAGTATCTCGTGAAATGGAAGGGCTATCATCATGTGGAGGCATCTTGGGTGCGTGCCTCAGAAATGGGAAACGCATCCAAGGCGGTTGGCAAGCGGTTCGAAGGCCGACCTCAAAAGCGGAAGACAGACGTTGATGGGGACATCAACCTTGGATCGTGGGGAGGAAATGCATGCTTAGCCTGACTTAGCTAGCTCAGGAAATCCGATTGCAAAAACTTGTGCTGTACAAATTTTGTTATAAATGGTTTCCGAATGTTGCGCCTCTTATTTTGTTTGGAATGTTGATGCATGGTATGGTTGGCTAGTGTGTAGAATGCATGCTAGCTTACAAAAGAGGGAGTGGTAAATTGGTTTAATCGTGTGTTTGCGTAGTGCCAGAAATCGGGTGACTCCCCATCTAAGGGGGCAAGGAAACTTGCGCCTTCTTTGGGAGTTCACATGCTATGTGCACCTGGCGCGTCGCGTACTATAACTACTATCACTACCGCTACCGATGGGTTGCCTTTGTAGTGCGGGCCCTAACGTGGAAGCTACGTGCTTCCGTTCACGTACTATAATCGTGTAGCCTCGGGACAAAGTCATAGTGCGGCTTGGGCGTGGTTCCCGTACCTCAGGCAAACATTCCAAGGTGGACCCAATTGTAGCGATTGGGGCGCACGGTTGGTTCAAGGTTATCTTCTTAGTCAAAAAGGGTTCGAGGTGAACCCTTGCTAAAGGTGATGTCAAAAGCGGCATCATGAGCGGTCGCAAGCAATGTTGTTGCAGTAAGGCGACTCGATCCTCGGGGCGGATCGTTCCTTTGGCCCTGAGTAGGCCAAGAAGAGTGCACTGGGAGGAGCTTGAGAGGCTCCACCCTTGGCCGGGACTTGGAGGAAGTCGGCCGAACTAGCTAGTGGAGAGTAAGTCAAGTGTGGGGTTTGGTTCCTTTGCCATGGGACGCCATGGTACAATAAACAAACTCCTTGATGTGGGACGCCACAACTTGGATGTTCGTTTCTACAAAATGGACAAGTCGATGAGGACATCGACTCCTTGTTGGTAGGGGTGTGTGTCGCGGCCCTTTGCCTTGAGGGCAGGGGGGTCAGGACGCAGAGGGGCTGCCCCTGTGGTGGGGGCAGTTCCAGCGATAGGTACGGGTGGCTGAAGCACCCTTGAGTGCCCAAAGCACTCAAGGAGGCGGAGGGCGCTCACTAGGTGGAGCCCCGCACACGGTTGCGGTGGGGGTGGCTCACAAGGGGTGTTGGTAGCTTAGCGGGACTTAGTGGGGGTGGCATAGGACTCACCTTGGGGTGGAGACCCTCGTGGTGGAAGTCGTGGGGAGTCTTGAGACTCATCACGGCCCAATGGGGCCGTGGTGGGTGTGCCAAGACTCACCGCGACTCATCACTGGGAGTCGAGGGTCTTCGTGGTGGTTCGCCATAAAAATGGCATGGTTGTTTATGAACCCCCCCGCGGACAGTCACCAGAAGTATATTATAGGGAGTAGTAACCCCGAGAAAACGGTGCAAGCCCATTGGTGACCAAAAACTAGTGAGTAAGCGAGCGAGCCGGAAAGCGACCAGGAGTGGGGAGCTATTCCGGACTGCCATCTTACCAAAGGGATTTCCCCTGCCCTCAATGCAAAGGGCCCGCGACCCTTGGGGGAAGAATGCCGACAAAGGGGCCCGCGACAGAGACACTTGGGGGAAGAGGCCGACAAATGGCCCGACAGAGACACATCCCCCGGATGGAAATTCGGCCGCGAATTTCCATCGGCCTCGCCCAGGGGAAGTCGGGCCTCGGGGGAGAGGGCGGCCCTGCCGACAGAGAACATCCCCCGGATGGAAATTCGTATCCAAATTTCCATCCGGTGCCGCCCGTATTAAGTCGGCTCGGGGGGAGAGGTCCGCACCTGGCCGACAGAGAACATCCCCCGGATGGAAATTCGGCGCCGAAATTCCATCCGAGGGAACCCGTCATAAACAATTTTTTCAGTCCTTGTCATCCAGTTTTTTCGCGTTTTTGGTATCTTACTCATACAAACTAAGAGTTTTTGGGCCTGCACTCCTCTTCTTGGCAAGTTTTTCCCACAATTGTCGTCCGCTAGAGACAAATTCCTGTCCGTTTCCATCCGGCAGTGCTCCTCCTGCTTACCGCTGGATGGAATTCGGCGCCGGTTTTTCCACCGGCAGCTCTCCTGCTTACCTGCTGGATGGAAAATTCGGCGCCGGTTTTCCCATCCGCGGATGTTCTCTGTCGGCCAGATATCGGCCTCACTCCCTCTGGGCCGACTTCGTCCGGGCGGCCTCCGATGGAAATTCGGCGCCGTTTCCATCCGGGGGAATTTCTCTGTCGGCCAGGTGTTGGCCTCTCCCCCGAACGACTTCGTCCGGGCGGCCCCGGATGGAAATTCGGCACCGAATTTCCATCCGGAGGATATTCTCTGTCGGCCAGGTGTCGGCCTCTCCCCTCCATACGACTTCGTCCGGGCGGCCTCGGATGGCAATTCGGCGCCGTTTTTCCATCCGGGGGATGTTCTCGGTTGGCCAGGTGTCCGCCTCTCCCCCCGAGCCGACTTCCTCCGGCGGGCCGTCGGATGGAAATTCGGAGCCGTTTTTTCCATCCGGCCAGAACGTCTCGGCCAAAAGGAGGGCCACGTTGCATCCTACTTTATGCGCTCGATGGAAATTCGGCGCCGTTTTTTCCATCCAGTGGGCTAATAATAAATTCTCGGGGGGAGGGTGGGCCACGTGGACCTTAAGAGCCGACCTCCATACCTCTTCCATTTGAGCGCGGAGTGCGCATTAAATGTCCTCCGCCGTCAGTTTTGAACCGGATGTTCTGCACGGATTCCGCCCTTGCTTCCCGGATACGCCAACCCTAAACCTGGATGTGACGGGTGGATGAAGTTCCACTCGAGGCCTGTACGCACGCATTCTGCGGGTGATTTTTACTGTTGTAGGGACTTATGCTGCGTGGAGAAGGGCATGGCTCTCCTGAGAGAAACCCCACATGCAGACCGCGCCGCAAACTGAAGCCTTTGTACTATGGGCGGTGTCCAACGTCTTGCATGGCCAAACTGAAGCTCCAGCAGGAGATCCCCTTGTCTTGCTCACAGCCCACGCCAACTGAAGCCGAGCACTCTCAGGTGAGCCCCCTCCTCTTTCGCTTTCTGTATCATTTGCGGTCTTCGCTTTGTTTGTTTGTTCAGCCTGCCAGCCCTGCAAGTGCATGGTTGCATCGCAAAGCAGAATTGGTGAGAAGAATGATGAAGGTCAAAGGGGTTAGAAAGAGCAAGGTCATTTTTGCATTCAGATTTGCAACAGGGTGCAAACCTTCGCTGTAGATGACAGGTTGCATCCTAGAATTAAGGAAATCCATGCTGAGCTAAGAAGATTGTCTGGGCAGATGAAGTGCCTTCAAAAGGATGAAGTCCTTCAATTTCCATGTTGATTTCTGCAAGTTACTGGTTGAATGAACCATCGATAGTTTGCAATGCGTGAGCAAAGCCGGCAGCTCTGGAGAAGGCTGCTTTTGCATGTGATTGTTAGGCATTGCCTGGGTTTGTTTTCATTGTTGTTCCACGATTGTTGCGATGGTGCATGCGATGGTGGTTTTCATTGCGATGGTGGTTCTCACGATTGTTGGGGATGACACAGTGAAGACGAGCGCGACACACTGGTGGTATCATCGACAACTCCAACTGCTCGATCAGTCACTCCAAAAGTCGCTAGTCTTCAATCGCAGTCGGAGAGTTGTTGGCAGCAGTCGACGGAGCTGGTGGTTCGCATGTTTGGATCGCCCAACTTGGGGGCGGAGGGAAAATAAATTCTTGCTCCTACAGTTGGTGGACGGGATGGCTTGCAGCGAGAGCACGCCAGAATAGGCATTCGGGAGTTTGGTGCAGGTGCATGGCAGGTGAAGCCCGTCGGATGAGGACAACAGATCCGATATCGGAGGAAGCTGATGCACATGCAGTAGGGCCCGCCCACGCAAAGAAGAAGAAGAAAGCCAAGCAGATAAAATCCCCGGCGAGAGAGCCTTCACAGGCTGCAGAGGGGGGATTGAGCAGGTCGCCCGAGGGTGTCAGTTTGCTTCAATCAAAGGTGGTCGTCCCGGAGGCCTCCCCTACTGCTACCCCTAGTAGGAAACAGAAGGCCCGTGAGAGGGCAAAAGAGAGGGCAAAAGAACAGGCAAGACAGAAGGCTAGCCAAGAAGCAAGAGAAAAGGCCATTGAAGAGGCCAGGGGTGTCGAAATGATAGATGCCCATGTAAGGGAGGGACGCACAGAGACGGTGGATCCCTCCAAGACAACAGAAATAGGCAGTAACAGACCGGCTGCATGCTTACCGGTTACACCATTGCGGGTGGGAGCAACCCGCACAACTACCCATACGGTGGAGACTGGAGGAGAGGAAAGAACACCACAAAGAGCATGGATTGGGGGTTTTAGGTGAAGCCGGGGAGAGGGCAGTAGAGACGGGGAGAGTGCTCGAGGTGCTTCCCGCCGTGTTTGCCATGTTGAGGACACGAGATGGAGCTTTCTGACCAGGATGACATCCTCCCGGACATCCCCAGGCCCCAAACCCGCAGCATACAGGTTGGATTTGGTGGTCCCGGTGGGCTGCCGGAGAACCCCTCTGCAGCAGACGTCATGTCGGAGGCGGATATGAAGTTGGCCGCTTCTAAGATGTTGGAGGCAACCCACAGCAACATTGGCAGGGTCATGTGGGGCATGGTGTACCCGGCCAAGCTTCGGATTCCCCTTTGCCGCTTGGTGTCATTGCAGTTGTTGAGACCTGCCCTCCCAGGCGATATCGACAAGCTGAAATTCTCTTTCCGGGAGGGATATCGAATGGGGTCTGCCACGTTTTACGTTTCCATTGAGAACGACCACGGAGCTTCCCGTGCCCACACTTCCGATGAGGTGGACAAATGGGGTCCCCATTGGCAAAGGCGAAATGAGGAGTTTGAGAGATCGATTGCTACTGATCCTCTTTTCCAACACTTGTCCGGAAAGATGTTTTACGCGTGGGACGACAATCATCGCCTCCTGGCATGGATGGAGTACATAGCCCAAGCCCACCCCAACAACCTGGATTGACATTTCGCCGTGGAGTGTGTTGTGCTGAAGGTGTGTGGGGCCCAAAGATCGCAGGCAGACAGAACCTGGTATAGGCTGAGCATGGACGCCATGGTGGACTACATATTTCAGGTAAAGCTCTTCCTGTTGTTCCGCCAATATGTCTCTCCCCCAATAGAAGAAAGAGTGTTGACCCGGATTTCTAATCTTATGTGCGCATTCTTGACAGACGAAAATTCAGCAGGATTTGGCACATGTGCGGAGGTTCTACATAGAGTCAGAGGAGAAGAAATTAATCCTCCCGGCACTGGAATCGTATCTCAAAGTTGCGGAGGCGAAGGCCCGCATTAAGTACAAGTCGCGGATGGTAAAGTACGTGGCCATAGCTGATCCCGCCCTTGGTGCCGACTTTCTGGTGGAGGTGGGGAAACACTACTCCCGCGCTCTGAGTCCATGATGACATTGGAAAAGCTGCATCGTCTAGCCACATCCTGCGTGGATGCAACAGAAAAGGTGATACATTCTTAACCAAATTGTTGTGGCAATAATCCGTTTTTTTGGTGTTTGGCGCTTACTAATTGCTGGGTGGTTGGACAGACCCGGTGGCTCCAAATCTGGAATGGTTCCCAAAGTACAATGGACATGTGGAGCTTCCCCAAACCCGACAAACTGTCTGACCCCACATTCGACATGTGGATGAACCGTATGACATGGTGGTTTCAGGTACTTTCCCACGCTTCATTTGGCGCTTCTACTCTTGTAGCGGGTGAATTTTTTGTATTTTTGAGGAAAACGATCTGATGGAGAATCTCCACAGGTGACGACGAATGCGCAAGAGCAGCTTGACACACAAGCACATCAGTTCAAGCTGGAGATTTCTGGTGAAGCAGAGAGCCTACGAGACTATGTGACGAGATACTTTCTGCTCTGACCGACCTATTCTTTCGAGAGATACCCCATGCCCGCCGGAGCCACGAGTTCACCGACCAGCCTCACGCAGACAAAGCGGCAATGCGCCTTCTGTACAGGTACATACGTGATGCCTTTCTTTTTAGTCCCTACATTTCCAGGATGTAAGAGGATGTATTCGGGCCCAGGGGGATGGCTGTCCAACGCGTGGCTGGCACTCAGTCTGCAAATTCGGCGCCATTTTTCCAGTTCCAGGCCCAGTCAGTTCTGGGACTTAGCCATTTTCGGCCCCAACCTGGAAAATGGCGTCGAATTTCCAATTCAAGGCCCCGAAAATGGCCAAGTCCCTAGGCTGGCTGGCACCGAAACCGGAAATTCGGCGCCATTTTTCCAGATCCGGGCCGAGTCAGTTACCCATATGCGATATGGGACTTAGCCATTTTCGGCCCGGATCTGGAAAAATGGCGCCGAATTTCCAATTCAGGGGGTCAAAAATGGCTAAGTCCCTAGGGTGGCTGGCACCGAAAACCGGAAATTCGGCGCCATTTTTCCAGTTCCGGGCCAAGTCAGTTCTGGGACTTAGCCATTTTCGGCCCAAACCTGGGAAAATGGCTAAGTCCCTAGGGTGGCTGCCACCGGAACCGGAAATTCGGCGCCATTTTTCCATTTGCGGGCCCAGTGGCGAAAGCACTTTTCGGCCCCAACCTGGGAAAATGGTGCCGAATTTCCAGTTCAGGGACCTCATTCTGTGTGTGTTTCTTGAATGCAGGTACTGCAAGTTCTCCCTTTTGGAGAAAGGTCATCTGTCCTTCGAGCCACCATTCTTCGTGGCATGGGGGAACCCTGGGGCTGACTCCATGTACACTGACGTTATCGTGAAGGAGTGGCATCTGGATCATTTGCGCGACTGCCCTTGGTATGTGGACTCATCCGCACTTCCGCCCGGCTCGCTCGACTCATCCGAGTTTCAATTGAAGCTGGATGCGGAGGCCCGACGAAACCGGGCTCGGCTGCCTCCGCTAGGTCCAAAGGAGGCAAAAGTGCTTGCCAAGTCCAGGGAAGTGGCAGAGCTTGCTCAAGGAGGTATTCAAGAGAAATTGAATGAGAAGAATAAAAGACAAAAGAAAATGACACGGAAACAGGGGAGTACAGTAACCCCCAAAAAACAGAAAACCACCGGGCACCAGAGGAGGCGCAAGAAGGGCCCGTAGGGAGTGACTCTGATGACGACTTTGTTCAAGGTCCTGCGACTATTGTTGCTGCTACCAAGTCACCGGTCGTCCGGGTTCCCAAGTCAGTTCGGACTGGGACTGGCTCTGCCAAGAAGTTGGCATTTGAGGGCAAGCCTACACGGCGGCATTTGGCAGTGACGTTTACGCAGAGGCCAAAGCTAGAACCCCCAACCATCATCCTATGCATCAATGAGAGCTTCCTTGACACTCTGGCTGCCAGGGCGAAGAAGGTGGCACACATCAAGTCTTTGGAGGAGCTGAAGGGGAAAGCCAAGAAGAGGGCTGCCGGTACATAGCCTAAAGACACCCCTGGTTTGGAAGCCATGATGGAATTCTTCACGGCTGTGAGCACGGATTGCAAGAGCATGAGGGGGAGGGGGGGGGGGGGGGGGGGGGGGTGGGGGTGGTGCGGTGGAGAGAGCCTGCGATATGACTCTCCTCGATATTCCAGATGGGGAGCTACTGGAGGGCCTAGATGGTGTGCCCACCTAGAACAGGTTTACTGAGGACTACTGGAGAGCCGGGTTTGGGCTGGTGGGGATGCTCCTGGATGACGATATATGGTGGTCCTTGCCACAATAGAGAAGACCACAGAGAATGTTGTGGCAAGGTGGACACCGAAAAGTGTCACCCCGGTCCTCCTCAAAAAATTGTTCTGCATCAATACACAGGGGTTGCGAACAGAGGGCCACAGTGTAAGTTATCAATCTATTGCATTCACTTCATATTGTGGTGTATCTAAACTAGACCCTGTAGTTGATCCCTCTTTTGTTGGATGTGCAGACATTGATGTTTGAGGCATATTGTTTTGTGAAGAGAGGGTCTACGTTCAAATTCCGCAACGACGGCCGTCTTGTTGATGCCGCTGTGGACCCTGTTACCTACGATGTCCTCTACAACTATGTGCCCCACTCCAGTATGCCGAAGGACACAAAGACAGGCAAACCATGGCGGTACAGCCGGACCCGGAACCCTGCTTTCATCCAAACCCTCATGGAGACGTGCTCGGATGTCCAAGGGCGGATTCTTGACCTCACATGCGGCACGGGTAAGCCTTCACGTGCTCAATTTGTCCCCTGGCCCGATTGCAATTGCATGCCGCATGCTATCAACCCCCCGCTTTGTTCCTCACGTGCTTCAATGTGGGCAGGGACGTTGTCCGACAGGCATGTGTTCGCCTTAGAGCCAGATACTGCCCTCCACAACTCGGAACTTGCAGCAGCTGAACGTCTGCCGAAAGAGGAAGAGGCATCCTCGGAGGATGAGGAAAATCCGAGAAGGAGCAGGGGGAGGTACAAGTTGGGATCGAGGCCGAGGAGCCCCCGGTTTACGAGTGAGTGGTCGCATTGTAAGTTGCCTCCTGATTTCGTGAGGCACCTCCCTTCGCTCTCTTATTTCATTGAAAGACCCTTTCTGCTTGTGCTGGTATTGGCATTCTTGAAGTGGATTTGTTCTTACTGTAGGATGCCAAGTACTGCAGGAGAGACGTTTACACTGCAGTTCATGGGCAGGAGGAACGTGCATTTTTTTGCCAGGGGGGCTTTCATGCCTAGTCAAGAAAGGGACTACATCCTTCCTACTTATGCTGTCTGGCTTGCTTCGGTGTCCATTAGGAGGTGTTCCGAACCTAGTCGTGTACAACAGATTTTAGACGAGGCCAGCCTCAAGAAAATGAAGATGAGGGAGGAGACAACAGCTATTAGAGCCCGTCAGGCTCGTAGATTTGTCTTGGATTCTGCTGAGGAAAGTGGGGGAGAAGAGGCAGAAGATTCCCAGAAGGTGAGGTGGACAGTCCCCAAGGAGAGGACGGAGTTTTTGAGAGGCATAGTGGAACTGATGCATCACAGAGCTCGGAGGATGGGGGGGATGAGGGGGATGAGGAAGAAGGTTGGGCAAGTTCCTCGGAGCGTGTAGGAGAGTAGTGCCCATTTCGGCTATGATAGTTAGGACACACTTGTATAGATGTGGCTTGCCACAAAATTTGCAATAGAATGTTGCATTTCATTGCTATGACGAGTCCACTGGTGCCACATTCCAACTTCAAGTGACCCTATTTCCGTGCCTCCTAACCCTATTTCCGTGGACACACAATGGTCCGCTCATGTTTTTTTTTTTCCCGCTCATGCTCATGCCGCTCATGAAATAACAGCCCCCGTTGTGGTGTATCACTTCACAAGGCGGGGAATTTCAATTAAATGTGTTTGGTTTTCCTTCTGTGATTGGTTTCTTGTTATTTGGAGTGTGTCTGCCTTCCTCTCTGGTCACACAATCTATTGTCTTCCCCCTTCTCATACCAACTGGTTGGCAAAAGTGCCTGGCTATGAAGATATGGCGAAACCTCATCATAAGCCCTACAACTTGTCATACTTCCTGGTCCTTTCAAAGTTCCACACCCTCATTTTGGATGAGAAAGTGGAGAAGATCATAGCTGTAAAAATAAGGCACATGATCCTCAACACGCCGAAGCCGGGCACCATTCTAGTCTGAGTTGCTAACAGCCTTACAAACACAGCAGAACAATCAAGTGGAACAGCAACAGACCTGCTATCATACTGTCTGGATTCCCTCTTCAAAGTTAAACCATCCTTGCATATTGAACTGCATGCATTCGATCATACACACAAGTAATTTTTGGGCTTGGATGAAGTTGAGAGATACTATCAAACTCTCTAAAGACTTAGGCAGGCAGCACTACAAATCACATTTCTGTGCTCAATTGAGCGAAGGTAGATTGCTTAGTGTTGCTCATTACTGAGGTATATTCTGTTTAGTGAGTTGATTAGTGTCATGACTTGGGTACAGAACCAGCTTGTCTTGTGTAGAGAGGGGAATGATGGGAATGTTGTCTGTTGGCCAGGCTTCGGTCCGCCATACCAGGGATCTTCACCAAGGAGCTAGACTAATAACCATTAAGAGACGGAGACTTGTATTGTTGGTGTCCGATTGCAATTTCATAAATGAACTATCAGAGTCAAGCAAAGGAGGATAGAGGTACGCAACCGGGTGCAGCCATACCATCCATCGGTTAGTCAAATTCCAGACACAGACTATGTTAAACCCACGCATGTTGGAGAATTGTAGCACAGGCAGGAAAAGCAACGGGCCTTTCAAAGCCATCTTTCTCACATAGAATGAAGGACAGTAGACTGCCTGCAGGAAGGTATTCTAGCAATTCCTATCAGAAGCAGATAGCAAAATAGAGTGCATTGTTTTCAAAAACCACTGTCATGATATTGTTGCCTTACTCAAACATGTACAACATACCTATCAGCAAAAAATGAACAAAGAACAGTAATGTGCATGCCCTCAATCCATGTCATGTGTCCATTGTGAGCTACTCGAAAAACCACAAGGGCAAATCCACATCACATGACTTGGCTGGGCACCTAATGGTAACAACTAACACATCCTCTGTCAGTTCTAAACTGCTCAACATTGACATATCGTGGCACCAACCTCTACCCCATCAATGAAAGACTAGCATTTGCTTTCTTGCATCCCAAAGTGGTCATGGCATAAATGAATTGGTACTGCTGAAGAGACGAGACTTGTCCCCACAATGACAGCAGCGAGTGGTAAAGTCCTCATAGGGGCGGTCTGCTAATCACATGCCCTGCATTGCCACCCACAATGCTCAAGATCTTCCTAAACTTCTGTCTCATAATTCAGCACTAGACATATACCAGATGTATGTCCTATATATCATGCATAGAGGAGTTAAACTACATCAGAAACTTGAGCATGAATTGGCAAAATAACAACCAAGATTTAGAAAAGCAAAGTGATAAAAGCATAAGTGGTACAGTACTCAGCTTGTACCTAGTTGATATGTTTTCTTTTCTTCTTCTTAGGGCCTGCACCAGAAGAACCTGCATCCATCTTCAAGTTAGGTGGGGTCTTGACAGTATTAAGGGACTTGACAACAGGCCCCCAAGTGGTCAAGTTGGGAGGAGTCTTCACGGTGTTCAGTGACTTCACAACAGGGCCCCGAGTGGCCTTCACAACACCGTCCCGTGGGATTGAGTTACTCTTATCATGGTGGCTCAGATCGTTGTCCTCATTTGTATCCAAGGGCTTCTGCACGACAACTCTCTTTGATGAGGGGGTACTTTCACCTGGGCACTTGTCCATATCCTTGTCAATTGATACCTTAGAATCCGCCCTAGTGGTGGGCTTCTTTGCATACTCTGCACTCAATGCCTTGCGAGATCTCTTTTGTTCTTGTTTATGCTTCCTGTTGCCTGAACATGTGGACTGACAAGGGCTGCAGCTGGGGGGTTCAACACTAGTCCAAGAATAGGAGGGGTTGTTGCTAAGGCATGAGGTACATATACTACCATAGGTAATGGAGAACCACCATCAAATTAAGCTAGATTTGCGGGAATGGATAGTGGTGGAGCAACAAGGGAGGTAGCAACTGGTGGAGTGACATGAAATATAGGATCTGAAACTTGTGAGGGGCCTCCACCTATGGTATTGTACAATTGTATCAGAATCAGACTCAAAGTCAGCCCCAACATCAATTCAAATCCCTCTGACCCCAATTCTGAGTCTGATGAGAGGGTTGCCACATGTCTAGTATTTTGGGCACTATCTCTTTCAACCTTCACATCCACATAAGGAGGAACAACGGTGGATGGGATTGTCAAGTCCACAACATCTTCATGTGTACTTTGTAGCGTATGTGTCGTAACAAACTTTGGAACAAATGAAGCCTGCAATGGAGATCCAAGAATCTTCTTTGGTGGAGAACCAGGAATGACGAACTTCTTGACAAAACCCTTTCCTGAAGCTGAAACCTCTTGCATGATGGTATCAGGTGTGACATCAACCTCAGGGTTCAACAAATCACCAACAATTGGTGCAACGATCCCCGACCGCGACAGCCCCAAAGGTGACATTTGAAGAGTTGAAGAGCTTGGAGTTCAAGGGAAGTTTTGGTTCACAACACTACCACCATATCCACTTTGGCATCCACTATAGTTGGTGGTGAATGCGCTATAGTTGGTGGTGGCTTGAGATGGAGGTCCTGGTCTTCGTTTGTTGGTATCAATGAAGCCATCATCTGCTATCACACCTACACCATTACAACTGGTTTGAGAAGGCTGAATTATCACTTGGTGCCTAGTGTCTACCAATACAACATTAACTGTAATTTGAGTCCAGACAAGTCATTGTAGTCCTTACCATGGCACGAAGTCCCAACAGTTGGACCACAATAATTATGTGTAGAGTGTCCATCATAATGGACTTTTTGTCCCCCATATTAGACTTCCAAGTTCTATGCAGCTGATGGTGGGACTACAAACAAGATTCACACTCCCTAATTAGGACTCACACTCCATCTGGGTCAGGACTCAGATTCCAAGTTGAGAAGCAAGCTCCTCAATAAGGACTCGCATTCCACATCTATTAGAGGACTGTCTGGGACTTAGACACTTATACGGAATCTGTGGGGTACCCTTAATTTTTGCACAGACTGAGACCAACAGGAGCCTTAGGGGTGACAGCAGCGCACTTTAGGGGGGGGTTACACAGCCCGACACAGCCAACACAGCCGTCACAGCCAACACAGCCAGACACAGCCAACACAGCCCGTCACAGCCGACACAGCCGGTCACAGCCGGTCACAGTTTCACACAGCCAGTCACAGCTTGACACAGCTGTCACGACCATAGGGAACGGATAGCAGGACAGGGAACGACTGTGGAGAACAACACCTGCGAATGGAACATGTTAGTTCACGGACGACGGTTAGTGAGGGAAACGGTTAGAACAACGGGTAGGAAGATAAAGCTAGGAGCAAGGACTGAAAGGGGGATGATTTTTGGGAGCACTTCAGGGGGGGAATCACTGCTGGAAGGAGGGGAAGGAGCACTTCTGGGGGAGACTTCGGACATCACTGGGGGAAAGGAGAAGAGAGCGTATCTCTGAGCAGAAAGATGGAGAGCACGGAGTAGGAGGAGGATCTGTTGATGCTTAATGAATGCAGGCAGTAGAATTGTAATGTAGAGCAGATTCGAGACTCCATGGCTTCAGCCTGATACTTGATAGATATTAATCTGATACACACTTCATACTCACACTGTGTAGAGAGATCTGAGTGAAGCTGTGGAATGAATGGATGAGTTGATGGAATCCAATAAATTGATGAAGCAAACTGATACTTAATTACCAGCAGTAAGGTAACTAGCTAACATGAATGCGGGAAGGAAAACAAATAGGAAATAGCCCCATGATACACTAGCTGTAGGTCATGACTGATTGTTCTGAGCGGGCTGAGTACTTAGAGATTTCCAACTCTTCTATCTTGGAGTTTCCACCTCGGATAGCGAAGGGATGGGTGAGTAAAAGCCGCGCGACATTTGGCGACCATACTGGGGAACTGGGTCATGAACAACAAGATGTGACAGGCATCTGGTGGGATCATGGTGGATGGAGAATTAAAGAATTTGATTGAATCAAATTCCTTGTGAAACTAAGAAGGAAAGATTGTCCAAACGATTCTTCCAGAGGTTTTTGGAATTGCCAGACGGTTGTAAAGAAAACATTCTTAAGAGAGTGCATGATGCTGACCCAGAGTGGGGTCTGGAGAAAGGAGTGATAAAGATTTATCAGGTGGCCTGTAGAGGAAGAGCACGTTGGTTACCAACATTGGTTTATGTGATAGCATTGCTATCCATTAAGCGAGTAGAGTTTGAAGGCTGGGAGGAAAGAAAGGTGAATGTTTATACTCATATGCATGAAGAGCTTGTACTGGTAAAGAATTGGATTCCAAAGGATATTTTGTGGATCAAACTCACACCAAGAACAGCTTTTCAGACTTGTTTGCCATATGGTTATATGGTAACGGAGACTTCAAGTATAGCCAAGGGTGCATTGAAGCTTGAAAGAAACCCAGGCATATACGAGAGATATTACAGAAGAGAGTTTTGGTTATTGCCACATTAAAAAGAAATGAAAGACATGGGACATGAGTGATGAAAGAGAAGCTAGACGCCGGAGATATTCAGCAAAAAGAGAAAGCTATCTGAAAGCTAATTATCCATATCTTTGGGAGAGAGGAATAGACATAGGGGAATCATCTGGACCTCTCACACCATTAAGATCAAAGAGTACATCACCCATACCGGAAGAACTAGAGTTGGATGCCACTCCTTCTGTTTCTTTGCAAAAAAGATTAAGGGAATTGGTACAGGAAGAAGATCAATCACGAGGTGAGAGGTACATCCCTGGATAAAAGATTTGACAGAAATCTTTGATAAGAGTTGGCATGGAACACCAAAAGCAGGAACTCCAGTTTCTGAAGCGGAAGGTGAAGAAGGAGGAGAGGATGTGGCAGAGCCAACGGAGAGTTCAGACTCTCCAACACCATTACAGTTGAGTTACATGAGTGAAGAAAAAACCCAAGGGCAGAACTTGGAGGATGAAAACGGTGAGAAGAAATTGGAAGAGGAAGAATATGAAGAAGTAGACCCAACAGCTGAGGTTGAGACTAGGTTGAAACAAACAAGGACACGAGGTCACAAGACCGGCATTTAGTCACAGAGACATTAATGTACTCCCGTATCAAGTCCATCCAATGTCAATAGGCTTCCTAGAGGACAGGGAGAAGGAGAGAGAGAGAGAGAGAGAATGAGAGGTTTTAGTGTTTCGGTTGAGCGGTAAAAGTTCAATTGATTTTCACATTGATTCCTGCATTATCTCGGTAAATCTGTTTGTTTCTTTCAAGGCTCCCTTGAGATGCATGACAACCATATCTGATCAATTTCAAGGATGAGCACAGTGTATTTTTTGTGGGTCATTGTAGCCATCAGCCAATGCTGGTCTGGATTCAAAGAGATTCTGCACTTTATTCGGAGAATGGTGTCTTCGAATCTCCTACTTCCAGCCTGAGCCTTCGTTAAGGTTTGAAACCAATAATACCACGCGACTTGCTCAATCCTGGGGCCAAAAATCGCATGCATTCTTCCTCCATCGCATCCAGTGCTCTCAAGTGATGGAGAAAGCCACTAGTTGCATGTAGAGAGGGAAGCACATGCTTCAACCACTGCTTGAAAAAAACTGGCCCCAATATTTATGCTTGCTGTATTAGCCCAATATCTCCTTTTGTTCTTGAAGTTTACTGCTTTCTCAACATTAAACCAGCCTGAGAGTAACAAGAAAACAATGGGGTGGTTCACTAACTAACTGCCAAACTTGGCAAAGTGTTGTATGCATTTCATCATGTTACAATCATGTTGAAAAACCAATTGGATTGTTCGCCCCAGACTTCATTCTTTCCAAATTGCAGGACAAATGCTGCAGAGCGGGTCAGAGACAGAGTGAGATGCACAATTTTTCAATTAAACCAGGTAATTAGGAGTTGCTAAAGATAGTATTGTAGTGGTGCTTGCATGCAGACCGAGCAATAAGCAGAGAATGGCTATGGCAGGACTCCTTCGCAGATCCTTCACTGTGGTGGGACAACAGGTTTGAGAAGGTGATACTTCTTCTTGTAGGAGGTGACAGGGGTTCTCTTTGTCGTCAAGAGCAGCTAAACCACATCTTTCTGTTGCTACCCGTAGGTTGTTCTAGCAGGCAACGAAAGTAGTGTGTTCAAAGTTGCCCTTGATTGGAAAGATGCTTTGAGCCATATCCTGGTCTTTGTGAGACCACGGCCAAAGATATGGCCGCTCAGCTGCAACTCGTGTTTTCCCAAAACAGCCCAAAGATCTCCAGCCTTCAGACGAAAGGGCATCGAGGAGGTCCTTTGGATTGACAATTCGTGGAACCCTGCTGGGGTGAAAACAGAACCGTCTGTCATAATACAAGGCTCAGCACATGGAGATATCTCTTCTGTTCCTGCACAACATCGAGCTCCAGGCCAAGACTACAACAGGTACTGTTTTCATGGTCCCTGAACTGTTTGAATTCGGATAGATAATTAGTTCTCAATATATCTTACTGCAGTAGGGCCGTAGCCATCAAAACTTGTCAAGAGCCTTCTTTGAAATGTTTGGAAATCCAGGGTATATTATGTTGAGTTAGTGTAAAGGTTATGCATTGCAATTAAGAGTTTAGAGTCGTGCAGGATGGCTGGTTGAAGCAGGCCCAGTTGTCCATTGCACTTCAGAGCGGTGGCACGGGTAGGACCTCCTCCATGGCCACTGTTGTTGAGACAAGACCAAGAGAGGGGGTCAACAAAAATTCTTCCCGCACTAAGTGGGTATGTGAGGACACTGTGTAAGGCAGGACGACTTAAAGATGCTATGCATATTTTGAACCAACAAGGCATTCGGCCAGACTCCAGTACTTATGTCTGTCTCTTGCAGGAGTGCATCAAGATAAAAGATCTAGCAGAGGGAAAGCGGATGCACGTCCACATCATTCAAATTGGATTCAAGCCAAGCATCTTTCTACTCAACGAACTTGTCAACATGTATGCAGAGTGTGGCAGTATGGTGGATGCTCGCCAAGTGTTTGACAGAATGCCTGAGCGATATATGTTTACGTGGACTATAATGATAGCAGGATTTACCAAGCATGGGTATGGTACAGAGGCTGTCGAGATCTATGGACAATTGCAAAGTCAAGGGGTGGACCCTGATCGGGTGACATTCACTTGCGTTCTCATATTGCATGTGCCAGCCTACAAGCCCTTGAAAAGGGCAAGCGGGTCCATGCTGACCTCAGTAAAGGTGGAATTACGCCGGACATCAGTCTGGAACTCTGGTCGACATGTATGCCAAATGTAGGAGCATGAAGGATGCGCGTCAAGTGTTTGACAATATGGCTAAACGAAATGTGGTCTGCTGGAGTGATGCTCAGCACAGGTATCTTGTAGAGAGTCTCTAGAAATGTATGAGCAAATGCAACGGGAAGGGGTGATGCCTGACTGGGTGACGTTCATTTGTGTTCTCAATGCTTGTGTGAACCTAGAGTCAGATTCACACTTGGAATGTAAGAGACAGAGAAGAGACGGTCTCACCAACCAACATAATTTGATGAGCGTACGAAGAATTCTGTCGGCAAAATGATAACGAAGACAAAAGTGAGAAGGAGACGCAGGATTGGCCCGCTAACCTCAAAACTAAGCAGAAGTCTTTAAAAAATAGTGCCTTTGCTATGCTAGGCTATGACGTCGAGATCAAAAAGAGGGGAAGCGCTACCAAATAGAAGCTCCAATGCAAGATGGACAGCAATGCCCTCAACCTTGAATTCATCTCATCGGGAGCTTAAGGGATGCCAAACTCACCCCGAACAGCCACATTGGCTGTGTTGGAGCATGCGGACATGCACTCCTTAAGCACCCCACTTGAATGGATTGGAGAGACTTAGCCTGGTTGGAGTTATCAACCCATATTGCAGATGCGTACTCCAAGGCAGGTCTAATAACGCCACAAGAGGAGAGAGATTGTACTCATAAGACGTTGTTTCCATTGACCCCGCGCCCAGTTTGAGCGGGAACAAAAGGGACACAAGAGGAGAGAGAGAGAGAATAAGAGGTTTTAGTATTTTGGTTGAGCAGTAACAATTCAATGTTCACATTGATTCCTGCATTATCTCGGTAATCCTGGTTCTTTCTTTCAAGGCTCCCTTAAGACGAATGACAACCATATCTGATCAATTTCAAGGATGAGCACAACATGTTTGTTTTGGGTCACTGTAGCCATCAGCCAATGCTGGTCTGGATTCAAAGAGCTGCACTTTATTTTGAGAATGGTGTCTGCGAATCTCCTACTTGCAGCCTGAGCCTTCCTTAAGGTTTGAAACCAATAATGCCACATGTGTGACTTGTTCAATCCTGGCACTCCTAAGCATAAATCCAGTAGCATTTCAGACTAGTTTTTTGATGCATGTGTACAATCTCTTGGGTAACCCTAGTACCATCCGGCTAGAAAAGAGAGGAAATGGGTGTACTTGCAGAGTTGATCACTCATCAAAATCTTCCTCCAGGTGAAATCACCTATCCCCTTGTCAGAGTTTGCTTAATCTATGCCTGTGAGAGCTCAATTTATGACAGGTTGAACATTCCCTTTCCCATGTGCTCTCAAGGGAGGTAAGAGAGATACGTAGCAAACACACAAGCTAGAGAGCTGAAAGGGAATTCAGCCCCTTTGCTTTCTTGTAAAGTACTCTGGGTATGATCAAGAACGAGCCTCACTGGTCCAAATGGATGGTGCAACGTAGACAACGACCCAAATTATCTTAGGAGCTGCGGGTGCAGCTCTCTCTAACCTAAGCACGTCAAAATTGAAGGGAGGCCTAGTCAAAGGCAGTTAAGAGTGCAACTTTGTCTAGAAAGCGTTGAACCATTCTGGGTTGGACAAGCGTGTCAAGTCCTGACCCGATTCCTAATGGAATCTCACTATCTAGCATAAAGTAGTCAATGCATAATGATAAAGACAAAGCAAATGTTATGGAAGCAAACGAAGCTTTTACTACTTAGAGAACCACAGTCTTTGCGATGCACTGGTATATCTACCGATCGTGAAAAACCCCCTCAAGATACATGCACGCCACCATAGGCAATAGTAGGTCATGATCAGTAGAAAACAGAAATTCAAAAGTCATAAGCACACTAGTGCCTTGTGAACAAACCCTCATGTAACTATTCTACTGTTTCAATATATCTGTAACACTCCCACTTAGTATAATAGTTCATGACTTATGTAGACAATCACCAACTGTCACCTCCCACTTCATGTACTATTCGCTGTCTGGAGGCATCAAACGCAGGAGCTGGCGGAATCGCAGAAACTTATCAGATGCAAGTGACTTCGTAAAGATGTCAGCAACTTGATCATGAGTACCAATGTAGGTCAGGAGAATGTCTCCGCGCTGATGAAACTCCCGAAGCAAGTGACATTGAATATCAATATGCTTGGTACGGCGATGATACTCTGGATTGATGACCAACCGAATCGCGCTTTGATTATCACTATAAAGAATCGTGGGCGTAGTCTGTGCATGCCCAATATCTGCAAGAAGCCGTCTAACCCAAACAATTTCCTTAGCAACAAGACATGCCGCTATGTACTCCGACTCCGTCATAGATGCTGCTGTACAAGTCAACGGCTAATCCATGTGACAGGACAATTGTTGAGGTATAGAACACAGCCACTTCGAAACTTACGATCCTGTAAGTCCCCAGCAAAATCCACATCAGCAAAAGCCTTTCTGTCCATCACCTCCTGAGTATTCAAGACTATAATGTGCAGTACCGCGAAGATACCGCAAAATGCGCTTGATGGCTGTGCAATGAATCTGTCTTGGATTCTGAGAGAACTTCGATGCCATACTAACAGCATATGATAGGTCAGGTCTTGGACCCTATCATGGCAAACATAATACTTCCCAAAATCTCTTGATAAGGAAAGTCTGGGTCTGGAAAATCTTCGTCTGTACCCAGGGGTGTACAAAGCTGTACATTAGGATCTGAGGGTGTCAAAACGGGATTGCAATTATCAAAACCAAACTTCTTCATAATGAAGAAAATGTAGCGAGTTTGGTCAATCAACAAAATTCGTAACACTCTGTTTCGGGAGATCCGCAAGCCAACGTAGCAATCAGCTGGTCCAACTGTCACTCGAACACCTTCTTCAGATGATCAAAAACACCATGAAGCTTAGATGTATCAGAACTCCCAAACCATCCTCTACATAAATGGCAAGTATCATCTGTGGAGGAGAAGCATTGTAGTAGATACAAGGATCAGCTGTGCTGGCTGTCAAATTGTATTGTGCAAAGAACTCATGAAATTTGGCATTCCACATGTGTGAAGCTTGGCGCAATCCATATATGCTCTTCAGGAGTCTGCAGACGTGTGCTTCTTGCCCTGGGACAATAAAACCCTTAGGTTGCACCATGTAAATTTCTTCATCCAAGTTACCATGGAGAAAAGTTGTCTTAATATCAAATTGAAGTAGTTCCATGTCCTGAGCTGTAGCTATGGCCAAGAATGTCCTGATAGACTCAAATTTCACAACTGGCACATACAGCTCTTGATAATCCTTTTGCGACTAATCTGGCCTTAAATCGATGGATGCCACCATCTGTGTTGGTCTTGACTTTGTAGACCCACTTGCTTTTGACTGCCTTTCTGTGTGGTGGCAAGTCAACTAACAACCATGTATCATTCTTGAGTAACGAAGCATACTCATCTTCCATGGCTTCTTGCCACTCACTGGAATAGGCTGATCTTATGGCTTCTTCATAACTCCGTGGCTCATTGTAGATGATTGGAGCAATCATTTCTGCTGCATACGCCCAGTCACCATAATGTTTTGGCATCTGCTTTGCCCTTGTTGACTGTCGTCGTATCTCTGGATTGACACTCATCACTGTCGATTGTGCGGTGGGATTCTCCCCTGCCACCGGCATTTGCACAACCATGCTTCAACTGAAGTATCTGGAATAATTGAATGAGTCTCTCCCACTGCTTCAGTCATCTCTGCAGTTGAATGATCTCCCACTGCTTTGATAGATACTGCAACCGGCACCACTCCCACTGGTTCCACCGAATCAATAGTGGGATGATAAAAACTTGAAATACTTGTAGAGCGCTTCGAAACACTTGTAGAAACCAACGTAGAGGAGCTGTCCTCATTAAAGATAACATCACGACTTACGATGATCTTTTGTTTCTCTGGGCTCCACAGTCTATAGGCTTTACACTCGACACAATATCCCATGAGGAAACAGATGTCACTCTTGGAATCTAGCTTTGTACGTAGCTGTTTCGGTCTATGCACATATGCCACCGAGCCAAACACTCTCATATGGCTCACATCTGGTAGCCTACCACACCAAGCTTGTAGGGGTGTCTGCTGATCTAAGGTGCTAGTACCGACCTTGTTTAGAATGTAACTTCATCAGTGGTAACAGCCTCTCCCCAGAACCGTAAGTCTATGCCTTTGGCATATAACATACATCTTACACTTTCAACGATAGTGCGATTATCACGTTCTGATACTCCATTTTGCTCTGTAGTGTAGGGAGCAGTAAGTTCATGAGAATGCCCACTTGAACAAGATAATTCTCAAACTCTTGACTAGTAAATTCCCCCCCTCTATCTGTCCTCAGCTTGGAAATATTGTTTCCCGTCTCTCGTTTAGACTTAGACTGGAGTTTCTTGAAGGCAGAAAAGGTATCACTCTTTCTATCGAGGCAATATATGACCCTATAGCCACCATGATCGTCCTTAAACGACACATAATATCGTGCTCCTCCATGGACGACATACTCATAGGTCCACAAAGGTCAGCATGATAAAATATTCCAGGTTTGTCTACTCTTTGCCTCTCTTTATGGACTGGAAATGGTTTCCTGCAATTTTTGCCATGTGCATAACCATCGCAAAAAGATGAAGCAGTTTCCTTGTCAGCAACTCGCAAACCTGTGACACTGCCATCTCTAGCCATTTTCTTGATGGTCTCATTGTTAATATGACCAAGACGACTATCTGAAGATTCAAACTAGCCGTGCTTGTCTGTTGAGTAGGTATATCTTCTTTCATCGTAATTGTTGACTCACCTCTACTTTGGAGATCTGCAGCTATGACTGAATTTGCTTCACCTTCTGTTGTAACGACCTTGATCTGCATACGCCATAGTTGCCCTTCTTTAACTCCTGACATCATTAGTCTGCTCTGTGATCGATCTGAGTAGAGATTGCAGCTGTCTTTGTCAATGATCGCTACAATGTTCTTCCCTGTCATTTGTCCAATGGACAAGAGATTCTTGCAAAGTTCTGGTACATATAAAACTTTCTTGATAACTCCTGGCTGCCACTTGCTATTTACATTTGATAGAATGTGAATGTCTCCAATCCCCGCCACCCAGACAATGTCGTCATTGGCAACTTTCACTCCCCAGGCTGGATTGTCTCAAGATTCTGAAACCAATATTTCTTGTCTGTCATGTGCTGTGTGGCTGCACTATCAGCATACCACGCTTCCTCATCACTTGCTTGGACATAGCTAGTTCCGCTAAAAAGCACTCCTGACTTTTCCATTGGTTCTTCATAGCATAATATTGTAGTCGCTACAAATGCATCACTCTCTACAATGTTTGCACGACTCTGCTGTGCTCTGCTATCATTCTTCTTTTTGTTAGTACACTCCCTTGACCAATGTCCATACTCACCACATGTATGACATTTGGTTATTTTCTTCAAGTTGTCAAGCCTGTCATTTCTCTCCCTCCTCTGGTCTGGAGTAAGAAAGTCTCTCCTCTGTGAACTACTACCAGGTCCTACATAGAAAGCCTGTTCTGTCTCGGCTTCAGTGTTGGCCTTTGTCTTCAATGACGACTCTCTCTTAAGTAACCTAGTCTGAAAAGCCTGAAAGGTCTGTTCAGCAACAAGTACACTATCCCATGCTAGCAAGAAAGACTCGTACCTTGCAGGTAATCCTACCTTGATCTTGGTTATTAACTGTCTCCCACTAATTTTCTCTCCTAGATCACAGAGTTGTCGTTTCAATGCTGCCATGGTACTGACAAATTTGGCTATAGAGTCTGTCTCTTTCATCTGACATTTATAGGTTGAACTGTTCTTGTAGATGCGTGATATTCTCCTCCGCACTTTGCTCGTGTATCGCACTAAGCATGGTCCACATCTCTGCGGAAGTAGTGCAGTTGATCAACTGCTCCATGTGTTTCTCATCCACTGCTGCAAGAATATGCATAACTGCTGTTGAATCCTTACATTTCCAAACAGCAAGATCCTGAGCTTTGTCCAACGTTTCCGCTCCACTCACCATCTCCCAAACGTGCTTCGCCTGCAATAGAAATCGCATATGAAATTTGCATAAATGGAAGTTTCCACCACTGAACTTCTTCCCTTCTGCTGGGGTAGCCATTTTTTTTGTCTTCTATAACATCAATCAATATGCATAATCTTCTACATCGCTCGTGGGCCCATAACCTAATGGAATCTCACTATCTAGCATAAAGTAGTCAATGCATAATTATCAAGACAAAGCAAATGTTATGGAAGCAAACGAAGCTTTTACTACTTAGAGAACCACAGTCTTTGCAATGCACTGGTATATCTACCCATCGTGGAAAACCCCGTCAAGATACATGCACGCCACCATAGGCAATTGTAGGTCATGATCGGGGAAAAAAACGGGGGAAAAAAACGGGGGAAAACAGAAATTCAAAAGTCATAAGCATACTAGTGCCACGTAGAACTATGTGTTGTATTTTAACATCTTGTGAACAAACCCTCATGTAATTATTCTACTGTTTCAATATATCTGTAACAATTCCCACATCAACCCCTCGATCCGGATGGGATCGCACGGAGGCTCTTGTTGCCCGAAGAGAAGGTTCAAGTTGGAACTCTCCGATTTTGTAAGGGCTCTCAGGGGTGCTGCGATCAATGCCATACTCCTCGAGGAGCAAGGCGTTTGGAGAATCAAACAGATCATCCAGAATCCACAAGAGGGCGAATACCATAGATACGGATTCAAAACGATCAGAACTGACGGCTCCGCTGTACACAAAGCTGGCCGACGAGATGGACAGACGATAATAGGATTCTAACGAGCTGATCTGCAGGCATTCCTCTGCGTCAACTACAAACTTGCTCTGCTGTCAAGGTGGCAGGCCTACGATGACCATGGAAGAGACGAGAGGTGGAAGCTCGATCTCATCCTCCGTGGGATTCTGAATGGGTACATTTCCAGGATTTCCAGGATGTTGTTCTACCCTGCTAGTTGTGCATGGCACGACTTACCTTGATAAGTACAATTAGTTTGAGCTTTCCAGATATCTTGTAGTAAGCCGTGCAAACCAAATGCAATTTTTTATGCAACTTTGTTTTTAAAAAAGGAAAAGGGGAGGAAGCCCTTGATAGCTTTATTGGGATTATTGAAGGGAAAAAAAAGTAATATACTTTTTAATAAAACTTGAACATTCACAATCCAAAATTGCATCATGTATCATAACACAATGCAGTCCATCTTTTCATAAGACTTGAATAGACCCCAATTCATCCCCTGCCGTGGGGATGCATACCGGGCAGAAAATAGGGTTCAACTCCCCCTCAGTTCTTGGGCGTAAATAGGGGTATGCCTATCTTATACTTTTGCATTGTTCCTCATGTTTTGTGCATAATATAGATTTCCAATCAAAAGAAACATTGTAGCATCCCCACCTCTTTTTGTGCCAATTGAACGTAGTTATCAGAATTCGTCGCTAGTAGTGCGGAGCAAACGTGAAGCCCTAGTTTATGTGTGTTTCTTGGGGGTTTGGGTATAGGCCAAAACATGGAGATTCTAATATTGTCCCTTCTGTATGCACAATCCGGCAACCAACACGTAGCCAGTGGTTTGGCACATACCACGTTGTATGTGGTTGTGGGTTCAAACCACGGTCTGGTGTGTCATGAAGGCGTCCACCTTTCAGCTGGAAGGCAATAGCCCTTGTGGTGAAGAGACACCATAATTTACGCTCCCTTCAAGAGGAGTCTATATATATATATATATATATATTTAATGCACAATCCAAGATTTTTGCGATCCACACGCTTAGACAGTTAGTTCCTATGATCCAGTCAGTGTTGGGCGGGTACACTGTATAAGCAAGTTCACCACCCAACCTAGAGTTCTCTACTTGCCACTTGCTAGGGATTAATGTTTACCAAGACTAACTGACTACTTTGTTCTCAGCCCTGCAGGCCCGTGTCCTCCTCTAGAGTGTCACACCAGGTCCTCCTAAATACACCCCAAGAACTCCCCCCCTTGCTCTAAGATACCCTTTGATATTCCATTGCTCTCCAAAGGCCTAATACTTGGCCTTTGCCATTCTAAAGTCCTGTTACTTTCTCTTGCTAAGCCATAAGTCTCTTCAGCTTCTGTTATGGCTTTTTGTCTTCAACCTTGCTTAGCCACTAATCTAGGCATACTAACCTAGTCTGTTACATTCTCTACCCCTTCAAGATTGGTCATTGTCCTCAATGACAAAGTCTGGGTACTATTTCTTGATTGTTATTATGCTTATGGAATTACCAAATTTCATAAGAGCGCTCGAACTAAATTGTCCCAGAAAATAGCCTATGGGGCCTGATTTTGTCTACTTGGGCTTGTAGCCTTGGGCTTCAATGGCAACGAGGCAACCGCGTGAGCGTGTGAGCGTACGCTCACACACTGGTGACGTGGCGTGAGCGTGATGCCACCAGGTTGCCATGGTATCGAATGTTGACGTGGTGCCATGTCAGCATCCGCCACGTCAACCGAAACATACGACGCCTATACCCGAGGGTCCTATGACCGTGGGATGAATTTAGGGAACATGAAACCAAAATACCATCAAGAATACCATCAAAATACCCGAAATGGGAAATACGCCTAAAATTGTGGCATCGATTCCACAACATTCTGCAATTACAATTGTAAGTTTTACAATAACAATTACAATGAGGACAAAATAACCTTATAAGGCTCCATTGACAACTAACCAAAGAAGACCCTGTTTCCTCCCAAAATACACAAGAGAAAGGGATCACGATATCAGAAAGAAGCCTACAGTACATAGCGACACAAAAGAAACCAGAGCAATTTTTTTTTAAGGAACAATACGGAAAAAAAAACAAAAAAAAACAATGCAGAAGTGATTGTCGGCACCGATCATCACTTTGCTCTTTTTTTTTCTTTTTTTTGAAAAAAAAAGGGGAAAAATAAAATAAAAAATTTGATTGTTGGTACCGATCTGATGATCGGTGCCGACAATTACTTCTGCTCTGCTCTGTTTTTTTTTGTTTTTTTTTTCTTTCTTCTGTGTATTGTTCCCAAGGAAAAAAAAAAAACAGAATGAAGTGATTGTCAGTGCCGACAATCACTTACGATGATCGGAACCGACAATCACTTCTGCTTTGCTTTGTTTTTTTTTTTTTTTCGTCCTTCTCCGTATTTTTTATAAAAAAAAAAAACACAGAGTAGAAGTGATTGACGGTGCCGACAATCACTTCTGCTTTGCTGTAACAAGTTGAGACACGCTTCCTTGTGCCGCAGCTCCGTTCTGGACATCCGCACTGCATTGCTTCACTGATGCAAATACAGAGCAGAGCAGAAGTGATTGTCCGTGCCGATCATCACTTCTACTCTGCTTTGTTTTTGTTTTCTTTTATTGTTTTTATTTTTGTTGCATATTGTTAAAATATATAAATAAATAAACAGAAGTTATGATCGGTGCCGATCATCACTTCTGATCTGTTTTGGCATTTGGGTAGAGGTGATGATCGTCGACGATCATCACTTCTGTTTGATACTTGATATTTGATTTCCAAACATGCAAGAGCTTAGTATGTAGACCATATCTAAACCAGTCTATTCCATCTGGGTGATTTTTACGTAAGAAAGCCTCAATTCCACTCCAGCTAACTTTTGATGGTTGGGGATCTACACTGGGAACTGCTACCACACCTTGTTATCGTCTGATACAAAAGCATATTGAAACTAGTACGCTCATTCTATTTTTTATGGGAGGGATAAATGTCTCACTTTGGCAATCGCACACTTATCAAATCGCAGTTTATGACACGAGGGGCGGCGGTGGGATGGATGTTAAAGATGCAGTCTGCAATGACTGGAAAAGATAAATCATTCCGTGGAAATAGGCACCTAGGCTCACGATCTAGCATTCCCCCCTTCCGCCTGTTCTGTCTGCGGTTATAGGTCCGTGCTTATGGAAATGACGTGGCATGATGTGACGTGGCGTCAACTACACTGGCGAGGACTGCTGACGTGCCGTAACACCCGTGAACCAACGTGGCGAGAACTGCTGACGTGGCGTGAGCCTGACTGCGCTCACGTGCTCACACGCTCACGCGGCCAGGCTCACGGGGAGGCATTTCCCCTTCACTGGTTGGGAACTAGAACATAAACACCAAACTTATAGCTATGGCACAGGGTATTTATGCCAGTTTTTTCTTAGATAACAAAGGGAACATGCAGCAAATGTGAGGAGAAAATGAGTGATTCAGAGTTTTGGGATCCAACCACTGCTTTCAAAACTCACCTATAGCATTTGGTATCAGAAGTGCCCATTCTGAGCAAGTTCGAATCAAGAACGCACAACTGAAAAACTTCATTATTTTACTTGCAAGAAGATAGCTCAACTGTCTGGCCCTTCATATTGATAGATTGGATAGATGTGAAGCTTCTCCAGCTCATGGCGAGAGCAAAAGTTAGATGTAAATGCTAACCCACATACTAGACACTCTTCTGCAAACAAAATCTTAGTCAACTACCAAGGCTTCCCATTTACAGGGGATCCACTGGTTGGAATAAACCTACCAACTTTTGTTACTGCACTTTAGGGCTCTTATTCCATGCAGCTCACAGAAAGCACAATATTGACAGTCGCGTATGATGCTACAAGTTTTTTCTTTCAGCTTTATTATTCTTAACAAACTGTGGATAATTCATAATCTTTCTACCCTAACATTTGAAGCAACGCTCTTGATAATTTAGATAGGAGTCCCAGGGGATGTGTTGATGAGACCAAAACCAATTGTCAGCTTCTCACTGTGGTTGCAAAGAGAAAATTTTTTTGCTTCTCCTCCACATCATGCAATACAAAGTGAGTGTCAGGCACGTACTTGGCCTCCTTCAAATACCATACAAACTCTCCAGCACAGCATGAATTTCCTCTCTGTGTGGATGTGATCTGCCATCTACGACAAACGTATAGACTTGATTGTCAACCTCAATGCAAGAGTCACCTGACTCCTTTCTGATCCTTCTCTTCTTCATCATGTTCCTAACCCTTGCAACATCCTCCATCTGCTACCCGCCACATAGATGTTTGATAGCAGCACATAAGTAGTAGCATGCCCACTTGAGAAGCCATTTTATTGCATGTTTTGCTAGTTTTACGTTGTCATGTATTCTGCAGGCCCAAGCAAGGCCCCATACACAAGGTCCACTAGGCAGCCAAACGAACACTCCCTTCGCATTCTCAATGCACCCACATTTGGCATACATGTCCACCAAGGCAGTGTACAATTCCAGCTTTGATGATGTCGCCATGGACATCTTTGCCCTTTTCCAGCCAGGCTTGCACAGACATTACAAACGTGAACAAACGTGATGTGGTCGGGGTTCGTACTGCTGCCCACTCCTCCCCCTCTGCCTGTACTATTCTCCTACTTACACAGCAAAGGCCACCAAACAACCCTCACCCCCTTCTACAACTCTCCCATGGCGTCACCCTTCTACCCACCTTTGAACCAAACCAGCTACTATACGAACACAACCTCCCCTCCCCGAAATACCTCCGACGCTTAGAACCCACCATTACATCACTGCTACTTGTCCAACACATCCATCCCACCTCCACACCCATTATCCTCCCCTCTACCGTACACCACTTACTTGTACGCACATGGGGGATGAAAGTCTCAATTACCCTCAACACACATTCTCTTCCCTCTACATCTTTCTCCTTACCCACCATGTTTCCCAGAGTCAATCCAAGCAAGGCATGGATAAGGGCGCTACCGCGCCCTCTTCCTCCCCCTCTCCCACCCCCTATTGACGCACCGGTCTCATATCTACGTCTGCCGCTCAAAATCTCTCACTCACAATCCTACTATACATATAGTTCCCAACCCGGCTATAACGCTGGCTACGGTGTTTTTCACGCTGTTAATAACCGTGGGATAGCTCTTAGACTTCCAGGCCCAGCCACTATATTACGTGTTCAGCTCATGACGGAAGGCAGTAATCCTTCGGGGTGAAAAGACACCATAATTTACGCTTCCTTTGGAAGACATCAAATATTATATTATTGCGCTCTTCACGCACCTTCTCGTGTGGGGGATTATCTACACTCGGCCCGCCACTCTGCTACATGTTTAATATATATATTTATGACGCCAACCAAGCCAACGTAAATAAGAGCCTCTTCCCTTTGCGGGTACTGCCCCATTTTAGGGGTGGGCTCTATCTGCACCGTAACCTGTTACACAATGGCTAGTTGGCCACTTTCAATCTTACGTTTATTGAGGATTAGGGATGTGAGCGATGTAATAGCTGTGAAGTGTAAGGTTTGTAATAGAGGTGTAGTGTATTTTGGTGGTAGGTTGAGATTATCTTGCAAACTTTGGATATAATGGGTATGAGCACCGCCCTGACACCCGCAGTGATGACGGTCAGAGGTGATGTGTTCTAGCCTTGTTGATGGAGGGCATGTGTGATTGGGTCATATTTTTCGTGTTTAGACATAATTGATTAATTTGGATTTTGATCATGGCAGAATGTGAATTCCAAAAGATGTATTTTGAGAGATGGAAGCGGTTCCGTCGGCGGCAATGCTAGTACATGAAGTCCTTGGACTAGCAAAATATCTTGGCATAGCCTTGCCAGATATGGATTTGCAGTGGTAAAGAGGATACAACATCGAGGATTCCTTTTTATAAGTGTAATATCAGGATGGTGGATATGTGATGATGGCTTGCATAATTGGTCGGTGAGGAGGTGTAGGGAGACCAAGCTCTTTGTAAATAAATAGTATGTTGAATTAGGTTGGTTAATATATGTCATGACGTCGTGACCATTAGACCAAGTGGTCTAGTTATACATTGACATATATATGCATTTCAAGAAAATTAGCACTTATTAAACACCTTCACTCGGTAGCACAGAAATGGAAAAGGAGCCATTCACGCAACGCTGGATTGCTCCAGAGTTTTGGAGGGATGGGGGAGTTAGGCAGGTTTTGGAACGGTCCTTTGTCCGGATCCGTCTCCTTCACAAGTTAGGGCCTTCTTATGTGCGGAGGAGTGTTCTGAGCCTCATTGGAAAATGGTTGAGAATACTGACAAGCAACTCATGAGGGTCCTGGAATTTGCTAAGCAAGGAGGCCCCACAGGCGAGGTCATGTCTTGTGCTTGCTGTGGAGGGGAAGGAGGCCTCACATGATGCAGCAAATCAATGGACCAGCCTGTGGAGCTGCAATGGGGATGGCATCCTTGCAAGCGATGGCTATGACAACACCCCAGCCTGGAGGGAAAACGAAGAGAGCGTGTTCTCTAAACTGTCTCAGTCGGGGGTATGCAGGTTCCATGTTGGTCGACGCAATTTCCAGTGTGGGCAGTTGAGGGCCATGGACCCCGCGCCCAGTTTATTCTTTCACGCAAGTCACTTGTTTCACCAATAATCCCTGCAAGAACACAACCCATTTTGGAAGTGACGAAAGCGGTCGGCATCACATACAACAACCTTTGAAATAAACTTGTTGGCGGCATAACCATCTCCACACATCCGAAGGTTCTTCATGACACGAATGGCCGTCCCAGCAGGAGTGCTGATGAGCCCAAAAGAAACGGCCAGCTTCTTGCTGGGGTGGCAAAGAAAAAATTACATTTGCTCCTCCTCCACATTATGCAATACAAGCTGTTTGTCAGTGACATACCCTGCCCACTTCATCTCCCAAGACAGTCTCCTCAGTTCAGCAAGGATTTCCTTAAATTATGGGTGCACTTTGTCTTCAACGAAGATATGCACCTAGTTATCCACCTCAATGCAGCTGCGCTCTTGCTCCTTTCTGGCACCTCTATCCTCCATCATTTTTCTGACCTTTGCTTTGTCCTCCAACCTGCCAGCAGCAGCAGAGATGTTCAATGGTAGCACGTAAGCTCCAGTGTGCTGTGGATTACTGAATGCTCTTTGCTGCACGTTCTGCTACCTCCACATCACCATGTATTCCGCAGGCACCAAGCAAGACCCTCCACACCTCCATATCTGGTGTTGGTTGCCGTTGTGTTAATGAAGTCCTCTGCCTCATCCAACTGCCCTGCACGGCCAAGAAGGTCCACCATGCAGCCATAATGCTTGGCTGTAGGAGTGAGGCCATAATATTGAGTCATGCAATCAAAGTAGTACTTCGCATACATGTCAACAAGACTATTACCTCTGCGGATGTCATTATGGACCATTTTCCCTTTGTCCAGGGCTCCTAAGCTGGCACATACGTTGATAACACAAGTAAATGACTGTGTCAGGACTCACTCCGTCCCTTTGCATTTGCTCAAAGTTCTCAAGAGCCTCCTTATCACACAGATTCGAATGTGACAAGTCTCATTCTTCCTGACTTAATGGCAGGAGCCTTACCTAGCATAAATACCATTCAAAATTTGTATGACAGTCTTGCTCTACCTAGATCATCTTGAAGAGGGGCGTGCTAGTCTCAAAGTTCTCTGTTCTTGGTCCAAGGTTAGGAGTGTGTATTTGTTGTACAAGGGTTTCTTAGTCAGGAAGTCACAATAAAATCTGATATGCACCATCCCCTTGCTCCTCCTGGTTTGTCAGCTCAAATAACGGGGGAGTATCAGGCAGTTTTTCTTTGTTGCATTTGACCAGATATGGAGAAGAGAGGGATGAATGCAATTGTATGGAGCACAATTGAAGCTTGAGCTGGAGGACTTGCACTAGAACATTGCTAATCTGCAGAATGGAAATAGAGCCACAACCTCAACTAATTGCCTTGGTGGGCACTGGCAGTACCATTGCAGCAGGCTCACTTCAGTAGTGGGACCATTCCTAAAATGAAATTGATTATGAACTTTCAGATTTTCTATAGAAAGATCTGTCAGATCCAAGAGGCCACAGCTTCTGGCTATGTCTAGAGGTTATTGTACTGAGTGAAAAGACGTGTGCAGAGACAGCCAATTTGATGCTTTCAAATAAGGCCCCTGGTTGCAAAGAGTACAAAGAATGACAGACAGACAGTAAGAAAGAAACTAAGCCATGTTATGGGGAAGCTGAAAAAGAGAGGACTCAATGCATGCACGTTTTTGACTGACTAATAACTTCCATCTTTCTTACAGTGACAAGTGCAAAGATAACATCATACCATGACCTTCCAGCAACTCAGGGCCATCACAATGAGCAGTAGGAGGTAGAATTAGACACCAGGGTGATAGAACCTCTCAAACATCTAACGTATCTTCTCATAAGACCAGCTCCATTCTCACGGGGTTGACTACTGCCTCCCTCCTTGGAAACTGTGACGGAGAGCTCCCTTCCCATGGGCACCTATGCAGGTGACTTCAGCAGCATGCCTGTGTGGGAGAGACATTGCTGCATGGATATGGTTGTGACCTGGAAGGTAAGAGTACTACCACATATGCTGTGAGCATACCTTTTGCTCCAGATTCTCTCCAAACTTTCTGTACTCATGATTGGCATATGTTGCTGCCTATACATGTGGTATGTGTGCATTAAACCCTTAAAGTCTTAGCCTACTTTTGTGCCCTTTACCACTTCTAGTCCTAGGACTAACTGGTTGTGTACTGCTGGTATAGATCAGTTTCAATGGAAGTAGTTATTGACTGTTATTCTAATCCTGATCCCAGCCTCTAATTTGTGTGTGATCACTTTGTATATGTTTGCAAGGGGGTCAAATGCAGATCTTAACATCTATCAATGTTTGTATGCATTTGTTTCAAAATTGGATCGGGAAGGTTAGATGGTTGTAGAGGTGACCTTTTATCCAACCCAATTGACCTTCATAGGACCAATCTACAGTATTTTATATGCTAATTCAAACCTTTTAAGCCTTTCGACCATGGGCAGACGTGGGATCTTTAGTGCTCACCGATCAATCAGCTTCTGCACATCTTCTGATTAGGATGGTTACCATCATATTTGGCAACTGTCAGAGATTCTTTTAGGTGCACACATGAAATTAGTCAAAATCTGCAAGAATTATGCAGCCTGCAGTGGAACCCAGTACATAACCCAAAATGTTTCGCTGCAGCAAGTAAGGCTTATCTGTTGCTGTGTAACTCTCTGGACATGCAGATGAAATCAGGAGCCTGGAAGCATTGCTCTGCCCCGCATTAGAGGAACTCAGAAGCCAGGTCTTACTTCTGTAGATTGCCAGCCAGGTGTCTCTTCTGTCTTGCTGAACTATTCAAATTCACTGCCCTCAACTTTGCTAAATGGGACTCCTCCCTACCGCACCCATACCTCGAGGAGGCCTCTCGCTGTCTCAGTGTGTATGTCTTATGGTGATTCCGAATTTCTGATGGGTGATAATCCCAATTAGAATGCTGGGGCACCGTTCCCCTTTCCTGGTAAACCCGGAGTTCGCTGCAAAGATGGACTATGCGCATGCATCTCATGGCCCTCGAAGACTGTCATCGCGCTTGACGTAGCCTACATCTCCGAACCAACTTCAGGAGCACCAAGGCATGAGAGAATGCGGGTCATGTCTCAGTTATTAACAGTTAACACAGGTGCGAATGAGGTGGCCTTGAAAATGCTTGCGGAAGTGCAAGGTGCAGCACTTCTGCTGTGAATGCAAGTCTCCACCTAAAACCAACACGAAGATGCGCATCAACATTCAGTGCATTTCTGGAGTTGGTTGCTCAGGCTGCTCAGAACTGGGAGCTTGATTCCCACAATACAAATCTGCTAGATTGGAGTCTAAGAGAAATCAATTTGACAGCACCTCCAGCTCATGTCAAATAGAAGGTATGAATACAGATAGTGGATGTTTCCCAGTCAGAAAGAATGGTGTTCTGTGGTCTCCCTCTGTGTTTCTGGGTACACTCATTCAACCATTTGAATGACTGGTGCACTTGTCAATATTATGGTGCCTAGACTGCTGCTGATTAGTGCTGTACAGAAATTGTTTTACAATTTTACACTTCCGTTATCCATCTTACAAGTGTTGACCTTTTCCACACTTTCCTTGAAAGGACTGTTTGTGCTGCTGTTTCTCACCAGTAATCCCCACAAGAACAAACCCCATGTTCAAAGTGGTGAAAACGATGGGCATCCCGTACAACAATTACGCGCCCAACAATCTTTGAGATGAACTTGGCGGCAGTGTGGCAGTCACCACACACCCGCAGGTTCCTAATTATACGGACAGGTGTCCCAGGGGGTGTTCTGATTAGCCCATAAGCAATGGCTAGCTTCTCACTATGATGGCATAGATAAATTTCATCTTGCTCCTCCTCCACATCATGTAATACAAACTGTGTGTCAGGGAAGTACCCAGCCTCCTTCATCTGCTCAGACAATCTTCTCAGTTCAGCATGGATTTCCTCAATTTGTGGATGCAATATGTCATCTACAACAAACGTGTGCATCTGGTTGTCCAGCTCAATGCAGCTTTGCCCTTGCTCCTTGTTGACACCTCTCTCCTCCATCAATTCTCTCACCTTTGTTCTATCGTTCCACCTCTCAGCTGCAGCATAGATGTTTGATAGCAGCACATAAGTTCCAGCGTGCTGGGGGTCAATCTTGAGAATGCTTTTTGCCGCATGCTCTGCTACCTTCAAATCACCATGAATTCTGCAAGCCCCAAGCAAAGCCCTCCACACCCCAGCATCTGGTTTGACAGGCATTTTGTTAATGAGGTCCTCTGCCTCATCCAATTGCCCTGCACGGCCAAGAAGATCCACCATGCAGCCAAAATGCTCCACTGTAGGACTGAGGCTATGATCTTCACTCATTGAATCAAAGTAGTGACGGCCTTCAGCCACTAGGCCTGAATGGCTACATGCAGAGAGAACAGATACGAAAGTGATACCATTTGGCCTCAAGCCTTCCTGTTTCATTTGTTCAAATAGTTGCAGGGCCTCCCTACCGCACCCATGTTGGGCACATCCAGCAATCATTGCACTCCATGACACCGCATTGCGTATAGTCATATTGTCAAACACCTGATGTGCATCATTCATGCTCCCACATTTTGCATACATGTCAACAATCGCAGTCTCCAAACTAGTAGATAATGCGAATCCGCTTTTCATGATGTCAGCATGGACCATTTTGCCCTTTTCCAGGGCTCCTATGCTTGCACAGACATTAAGAGCTGAAATGAACGCGACCCTGTCAGGCGTCACCTCTTCCTGTTGCATTTCCTCATAGAGCCTAAAAGCCTCCCTGCCAAACCCATGCTGAGCATATCCTGCAATCAGTGCACTCCATGAAACTACATCTCGTTGAGCCATATTGTCGAACACTTGATGGGCATCCTTCATATTCCCGCATTTGGCATACATGTCAACAAGGGCATTTTCCAAATTAATATATGATGCGATGCCAGCTTTAATGATGCCAGCATGGACGCTTTTGCCTTTTTCAAGTGCCCTTAGATTGGCACATGCATTGAGAACACAAATGAACATGACCCTATCAGGTGTCACACCTACCTGTTGCATTTGCTCATAGATCTCCAAAGCTTCCCTACTACACCCATGCTGAGCATATCCTGCAATCATTGCACTCCATGTGACAACATCTCGTTTCACCATGTTGTCAAACACTTTACGTGCATCATTCATGCTCCTGCACTTGGCATACATGCTCACAAGGGCAGTCTCCAAATTCATGTATGACAAAATTCCAGCTTTCATGATATGCGCATGGACCTCTTTGCCCTCCTCAAGAGCTTCTAGCCTGGCACACACATTGAGAACACATATGAACGTGACCCTGCTCGGCATCACCCCTTCCTGTTGCATTCGCTCATACATCTCAAAAACCTCTCTACCACACCCCTGCTGAGCATATCCTGTGATCATGGCATTCCATGAGACAACATCTCGATGAGCCATATTGTCGAACACTTGATGTGCATCCTCCAGGCTCCCGCATTTTGCATACATGTCAGCAAGCGCAGTTTCCAGAATGATGTCTGGGACAATACCAACTTCCACTATGTCACTATGTACCTTTTTCCCCTTTGCTAGGGCTCCTAAGCTGGCACATGCATTGAGGACACAAATGAATGTGACCCTGTTGGGCCTTACACCTTCCTCTTGCATTTGCTCATATGTAGTCAAAGCCTCCCAACCACAACTGTTCTTGGCATATCCTGTTATCATTATAGTCCAACTAAAAATATCTCGCTCCGGCAGTTCATCAAACACTTGGCGTGCATCCACCATGCTCCCGCATTTGGCATACATGTTGACAAGGGTCTTGAGTACAAAGATGGTTGGCTTGCATCCATTCTGCATAATGTGGGCATGCACCTGCTTTCCATCTGCTAGGTCTTTCTTCTTGATGCACTCCTGCAAGAGAGAGACATAACTACTGGAGTCTGGCTGAGTGCCTGGTTGGTTCAAAATGTACAGCGCCTCTTTCAGTTGTCCTGCCTTAAAAAGAGTCCTCACATATCCCGAATTACCAGAAGAATTCTTGCTCATTCCATCTCTTGGTCCTGTTTGGAGAGAAGTGGCGATAGTGGAGGAGCTACCCCTGACGACAGTCTGACATCCAACGAACAACTGGGCCTGATTCAACCCTGCCATCCTGCATGACTTGAAACACTTGAGTTACGAACTTTTACACTCAAACCTACATACTCTCTCTCAAAGGTCCAAGATACTTCAATAACATATCTGTTCAGCCCATGAAGGCAGAAGGCGAAGCCCCTATTTTTGTTAATTTCTTAGCGAAACTTTTGGTGTGCTAAGCAGGCTTCTTTTATTTATTTGCAAGGTTATATGAAAGCAGTGGACTTGTACACTGTACCGATTCTATCTGTATGAGATGGAACCCCTGAATCATCATAAAAAAAATACCCGTTGTATCCTCTGCCTGCAGCTCCATGGCGAATACCAATTATAGAACCATCAACAGATTGTTCTTGACCTTGTATCATTGGCGGTAGCTCTGCTTGCACCCAAGGAGGGTTCGACCAACTCTCAACCCAAAGGACCTCCTTGGTATTCTTATGTCTCAAGTCTGGCGATTTTGGACTTATCTGTGAAAACAACGTGTAGCTCAGTAGCAATGGATTGAAAACAGCCAAGTTACAACAACCCGACCTACAAGTACCTTAAGAAAATAACAGGGATCTACTGGCAATAGTATTTGGTTCTGCTGGAGAGAATGCCACACACAATACAATTTATGTTGCCAGTCACACGCCTCCTTGAAAAACCCTTGTCCACTCTTATGAAACTGGACTCACCTTGTCACACCACTGCAGAGAATTTGAGAAGAACTCCTGACAGAGGCGTTCTGGGCTTATCGCTTGGCCTGTATGCAAACACCAAGGCATGTATATTAGCAGCTCCTTATTGCCTGTCTTGAGGAATGCAAATGTAGGCTTTCAATAATCCTCGCGTCCATGATGATAGAATCTTGCGGCCTAATTACTTATCTGCACCTTTATCTCTCTGTCTTTTGAAGGCATTGGGGCAATTCAGGATGGGCTCCCACAATTTAAGGATAGAGACTGGTAGATGGGAAAACTTGCAATGAGAAGACCACCTATGCCCAGCTTGCACGGGGCCCAACCGTTGCATCGAAACTGAGAGCACTTCTCCTTTTGCTGCCCTTTTTACTATGAGATCCATGGCAGATTCCACTCTGTTCCATGACAATCCCTTGAGCAGTAGTTGCTTTAGGGCTGCTTCTGGCTTTGCTCTTTGTCTTTCATTCTTTCTTGTTTCTTGCTTTCCTTTTGTCCCATAAGCTCTTTGAGCTTTCTGCAGGGGTTATAAAGTTCCATTTCATTTCTATCTGTTCCTTTCGTAAGCTCAATGTCATGGGCTATGCAACCGGCGCTGTAGGGTTACATTCTGAGTTTCCATAACCTGGTGTGCTTGGATCCCAAACTGGCTCCGCAAGGGTTGATATTCCTTGGGGACCCAAGGGTTTGTCCCACCCACTCTCACAGCACTCTCTCACTCCGTTATCCATTCCCTCGCTGTGATTGGCAGTTGTGGTTCTGCATTTCTCCAAAGATACAAAATCAACGTGTGTATCTGTGCTACATTTGCCTCCACATTGCGGAATGAGCTCAAAATCAATGCATAGAAGCTTCCAGCCGATATCCGCCGATAATGATGGCAATGTAACTCTCTCTCACCATGGTTTCTTCTCACTCTCTCTCTCTTTCCCATTTTCTCTCTTACACACACAATCAATAGAAAAGGTGATATAGAAGCACTTTAGGATATTTCATACAAGCGCACGATTACAAGCATATTACTCTAGAGCCCACTTCTTCACCATAACGCAGTAAAACTCAAGAAACACGCAATTACATGTCATACCATTGTTCGCTTCCCCTGTAAGATGGCGAAGCATCGTAGCTATCACCTCCAAGTAAGTTGGGCCCCGCATTGCCCATCGCAGCTCCAATTCCTGGGCCACTAATCTGCTGCACGATGTGAGGTCACAGCAAAGACAAGACAGGCCCTTGGGTATGGCCTCTCCGTGCGCTCGCAGGAGGGCGCCGGAGCACGCTGCCATCCCTCTGTACACACACATGCATATCACCTCCTCCATAATTTGAGCTGGAGACACTGATACCTAGATTTTTTTATTTTTTTAAGGGAAATGCCTAGATTTATTTTATTTTATTTTTTTAACAGAACAGGGGGATTGTAACTTTATTAAAAGGTAAGGAAAAAAATAAACTTACAATTGCCATGAAGGCTGATTACCTTTAGATTCATTTGTGAAAATGAACCTTAGACATTCATGAATATCTTGCACAATATCAAAAAAATTAGAACATTTCACATTTCACTCATGGACAGCTCTATGGCGGGGAAGGCAGCACGACAAGTAGGGATTTGACAGCGGGCTAGCCGGA
Source organism: Takakia lepidozioides (assembly GCA_030704615.1). Taxonomy (NCBI): domain Eukaryota; kingdom Viridiplantae; phylum Streptophyta; class Takakiopsida; order Takakiales; family Takakiaceae; genus Takakia; species Takakia lepidozioides. Next base: position 35,234,445 of record CM060731.1, on the reverse strand, counting down.
GGCATAGTAAGTCTCCCACGGAGAATAGGTAGTCTATTCCACAACGATATGTTTTTCTTGTAGAGAGAAAGACGACAGGTATAGAGGTGGAGTTGGATCCACAGCGTGGGGAGGCAAACTATCAGGCCAAGCTTCCTCAGTCATTCACATTGGCGGAGACAATGTCGACCATGGTACCTAGTTTTTGCCCGACTGTTACCGAGGCGGAGGTTACTATGCCATTGGGGAGAGCTACACGGGCAGCACCACTACCTAGTGTTGCCAAGGCTACGGCAGCTAGTGTGCAGCTGGGGGCGGCCACATCTATGGGTCAGGCTCCATTGTTCTCCTCTACCATGATTGCGACGCCGGGGGTAAGACCAGCTGAGGTGTTCAGGCTGGCAGCTACACTCTGTGAGAGTGGGGAGGTTACTTCATCTTTTGCGGAGATAGTGGGAGGTGTAGTGCCGGAGGGATCCTCGAATGTGAGGGTCAAGCCTGCCACGGCGGCGTCATGGCAAGCTACAACTGCCAGGTTGATGGAGCTACCAGCTAGGCCAGCCATTGAGCGCGCCATGGTGACACCCGGAGTTGTCATGTTGAACAACCAGGATGACATTTTCTGTTTGAGTGGACCGGCAGGCAAGATGTACTGGCCACTATGAGTCTTGTTGGACTCGGAAACTCAGCCATTGATGATGGGCAGAGCTGCTATTGCACGCTTGGGCCTCACAGAGGCGGACATGGAGCCTTGCATTTTCCAGATACAGACATCCCTGGGAGGATCAGAGCAGGCTCGGAGCATGACACGGCGTGAGTTGGCTATCCGACTACAGCCGGATCATCCTACAGATGGCTCAGTGATAAGAGCCAAGGTCATTGTGACAAACGCGGTCTCGTACGATGTCCTTGTTGGTGGGGCAGTGTCGTACCCCATGGGCTTCACCCTGGATTTTTGGAAGGAGTCAGCATCCTATAGGCCTGGATGGCAGTCAGGGGAGGACCGGCGTGTGCAGCTCTCCGTGACGTTCATAGGTGGAGTTGCGGTTGCCCAGTGGGGCAAGATGCCGACACTGGCAGCATTCACAGCTGCAGTGACTTAGCCTGGAGAGTTGTTGGATGACAACACTCATTATATGGTATGGTATGGCGGAGTTGCCTACTATGGTTGCTCAGACTTCATTGTGGGGCATGAGCAAGGATTTGCAGCGGGTTGCTGATTGGCGGGTGCAACAAGCCTGGGTAGAGGCTTTTGTGCTATCAGGAGAGGAGGAGAGTGTGGTTATTGCACCAAAGCCACCTTAGTTGTCATCATTGGATACCACACCTATTGTGTGGCAGTATCCGGATGAAGGCATTTGCCTTCTGGACTTGTTTGGCGGGATCAGCACCGGATTGGCTGTTGTGCTTCAGGCAGGTGTACGAGTACGACGTTACTTATATGTGGAGAGAGATGAGACTGCACGACGCGTCTCACTTCGTCATGTTGCTCAGTTGGTGCAGCAGTACCCTAAGTTGTTGCCGGTGTCTGCGGTTCGTGGATATCAGCAGGTCTTGCCAGCAGACATTTCTTTGCTGGGGGCGTAGGATTTGGAGCGGGTTGGCTCCATTGATTTGGTAGTGGCAGGTTGGCCCTGCCAAGGGCATTCATCAGCCGGGCATGACAATGGATTGCAAGACTCAAGGTCGGGTCTGTTTTGGGAGATGGTGCGGGTTTTGCGCCACTTACAGCTTCATCAAGCTGTATCTCCAGCATACATCTTGGAGAATGTGCCACTGTTGGGCGATTCTCGGGCCAGGGTGATGGCCAGTGTGCATCAAGTCCGGTCGTGGCTTGGGTTAGTAGTATTGTTGGATGCAGCTGCAGTGGGGTCACGGGCTCATCGTCCACGGTTATGGTGGATTAACTTGATGTCACCTGCACTGCTCAAACATGTATTTGATGGGGTGCAGCGGCCAACACACCTCACAGTGGATATCATTTTGGACACATGGAGGCAGTCTCAGCGTGTGAGACACGATGACCGCTCGCCTTTGGCATTGGTCAACAAGGTGGGTCAACCACGAGCAACACTACTTACACTGCTCAGCTTTCATGGATCACATGCATTTCGAGATAGTGGACCTGGCCTCCTGTGGGATGCTCAGTTGCAGCAGTTAGTGGAGCCTAATGCTGATGAGCGTGAGCGGGCGATGGGTTTTTCCATTGGGACCACGGCGGTGCCTTCTCTTTCTGAGGCATCGCGTCGTCAGGTGTTGGGGCAAGCGGTGGATCTCAATTGCTTGACCTGGATTATCAGCTTGGCTATGGCTGAGCAACATAGAGTGCGGGAGTGCACTTCCCTTGATGGTCTCTCTGCCTACCGAGACGGTACAAGCAGTGAGTGGGAGCGAGCCGGTGAGGACCACGGGGTGCAGACATCCATGACACACGTGGGAGGTGCTCGAGGTTCAGAGGGAGTTGGCAGCCAAGGCGGCTGTGATGGATGAGGTTGGGGATTATTCTCGGGTTGAGGAGGTCCTCAAGGATGAGATGATGGGGCAGGATGAGGCCTTGTCACTAACTGAGCAGGCAGGGAGTATTGCTCAAGAGGTTGCGGTATAGCAACCATGGGACATGTCTCCTACCTCTAAGTCTGGTGGACTTAAGGTTGCAGTTCCGGAGGACAATTGGGAGCCTGATATTAGACCCATTATCACTGGAGAAGAGAGATGATGTATACGGCGGTTCCCTGAGGGCTTATAGGAATTGTTTTGCCTTCAGTTTGAAGGATTTGGGAGCACTGAAGGGTCAGGAGATTCGTATTGAGTTGGCCACGGACACGCCAATCTTTCGGAGACCCTATAGATACAGTGACATGGAGAGGTCTTTGATTCAGATGAGGACTCAAGATCTCTGGGAGGCTGGTTTGGTGGAGCTCTCTGGTGGAGAGTATGCTTCAACCACAGTGATGCTAGCCAAGAAAAATGTCTATGGCAATTGGACGGAAAGACGAATGTGTGGTGATTACCGGCCTGTAAATCGTCAGACCAAGTCCGATAAGTATGTCATGCCCACACCAGAGGAGATCTTTGATGCCATTGGGCATGCCAAGGTCTTTAGCACTTTGGACTTGCGGTCCGGATATCACCAGTTGCCGATCAAGGAGGCGGACAAGCAGAAGACGACATTCTGGGGGATCAATGAGCACGGGAACAATTGCCTATATCAGTGGCGGTTCTTATCATTCGGACTTAAGAACGCTCTTGCAGAGTTCCAGAGAGTTATGGACAAGATTCTAGGAGGGGTGGACTTTGCTCGGTGCTACATAGATGACATCATGTCATCTTTAGTGCTACGGTGCAGGAGCATGAGAGACACCTTCAAGTGGTGTTTGAGCACTTGAGAGCGCACGGGTTGAAATTACATCCGGGAAGTGCAAGTTCTTCCACAACCAGATTGAGTATTTGGGCCACATGATATATCTTGGAGGATTGGGGGTATAGTAGACTAAGGTAGAGGCCATCGCACAGATTCCACGCCCCACGGATGTGAGCCGAGTTCGAGCTTTCATGGGTTTGGCAAACTTACTATAGATGGTTTGTCAAGGGATTAAGTGCTATTGCAAAGGCTCTAACCAAGCTGACCAAAGTAGACCAGGAGTGGTAGTGGGAAGATGAGCAAGAACGAACTTTTTAAGAGCTCAAGGCGAGGTTGATCTCGGCGCCCATCTTGAGACGACCTATCAGAGGGCGCCCCTTTCAGCTACATACGGATTGTAGCATACTGGGACTTGGAGCGGTGCTCACACAGGTGGATGATGAGGGAAAATAGTTCGTAGTGGCTTATACTAGCTGCTCGAACAACGCTGCAGAGTCTAAGTATAGCTCATATGAAGGAGAGTGCTTACCTGCAATATGGGTCGTGGCACACTTCAGGTGCTATCTATACGACAATCTCTTCACCCTTGTCACGGATCACCAGCCACTCAAGTGGTTGATGGAGTCAGACAAGCTTACGGGGAAGCTTGCACGGTGGGCACTTATACTCCAAGAGTATGACTTTCAGGTTGTGCATCGACCGGGTTTGGTCAATAGGGATGCGGATGGATTGAATCGCAATCCATGCACGAACCAGCAGGATGACACTGGAGCTCGGTGGCATGGTGAGACGGACGAGGAGATGGTGTCGGATGGCATACATCTGCCTTTTTGTGTATCTTGGCATCGGGAGGTCAGGTTGGACCTACAATAGGGATAAATGTAGACGGAGTGTCTAAGGACCCTGAGGCTAGTGATGAGCCAGGTGGTGCCAGAGATATACATGAGGATTCGGTTGTGTTGGATTACCTCCGCACTGGAGACATGACAGCTAGTGTAACTGCCAAGAAGAGGGATCGGATCTTGCAACGAGCCAAGAGGTTCAAGTGGGAGGGGATCCACATGCTCCGAGTGTGGGAGGATGGTCGGGTGAGGATTGTGCCTCACCCAACACAGTGTGTACGGTTAGTGCGGCATGCCCATGAGGAGTTGAGGCATTTTGGAGTGCGATACACTCATAGTCTACTGCAAGGACAGATTTGGTGGCGTGGTATGCACACAGAGGTGCAACAGTTCGTGGCTAGGTGCATGGTGTGTGACAGGGTGCGTGCTTCATTTAACGCCCCTACACCACAGTTGCATCATTTACCCATCATGGGATTGGGCTACAGGTGGAGTCTTGACTTCGCAGGCCGTGTCATGACAATTATGCACCGTGATGATATGTGATAGTGATGGTGGAGCACTTCTCCAAGTGGATTGAGTTGGTTTCATTGCCTGATAAGGCTAGTGAGGGAGCTGCGTATGCATTCTTGGATCGTGTGCTTAGCCGATTCAGCGCTCCAGCTGAGGTACTCACGGACCAAGGGAGAGAGTTCTTGGGGGAGTTTCAGGCTTTGTGTGATAAAGCCTTGATAGACCACGCACCACTTTTCGGGATCATCCTGAGGCCGATGGCTTGACAGATAGAGTTGTTCAGATGGTGAAGAGAGGTTTGCGCAAGTATGGCTTGCAAAAGGGACACCTAGGAGATTGGGATCTTCATGTACCTTGGTTAGCCATGGGCTACAGGTTTAGCAAGCAAGCATCACTTGCCTCCTTCTCACCATATTTCCTTCTCTTTGGCCGAGAGCCGGATTTGTCTGCATCTATTCGCAATGAGGCTGCAGTAGTCCTCTCTGATGATCGGATGTGTGGACACAAGCATGTGCCCAGCAGGCAGAGTTGTTCAAGAGAGTCATGCCTATGGCTTTTGAGAACCTTGCTATTGCCCAACACCGAGACACATTGAGGTATGTCACTATACGTGGAGGGGAATATCGGCCAGGAGTTTGGTGTTTCCTTCCTGGGGACTATGTGTATCTACAGCAGACATCGCCTACGACCTTGGACGTCACAGCAGGATGTGTGATTCTAAGGATCAAGGAGGTGTTGCTTTCAGGAGATGTGATTCTGGAGGGTCGAGATGGCATGGTATGGAAAGACTATGTGCGCAATTGTGCACCATATCACCTTCCACATGTGGATGGGAGGATAGATCCCAACCTTTCAGTGGTACCTGCAAGGTTGCGTTGTATGCTATGTGGGCATGCTAGTGGTGCCGTCACAACCAAGATAGTTTAGGAGCAATGCAATGTGCGGGAACTTTTCAAAGGTTAAACCAAGTGTGTGTGAGAGAGAGAGAGAGGATGTACCTATGAGACAAATTGTTTGTTGTAGCCTTGTTACCATAGATACATGCCTAGTTTGGGCAGAACGATAGGAAATGGACACTAATTTTGTGAACGGCTCACTCTATTAGTTGGATTTACCTCAGTATCAGCCATTGGTTCGGGCTTTGTGGAGTTCCTCTAGAAACCCTTTAAAAAAAACATCAATATATTGTGTGTAATCTTCCCAGCGATTAAATCCTAGTAAGGCCAAGGCGATGCTCAAGAGGTTGGCATATGGGATGTTTGACACCACCTGAGAGGGTTCCTAATGGAGATTGGTTATGTCCACACTGCCTAGGATAGTGGTAGTGGATATGACTAGTGGCAGCTAACAAGACATGGGAGCCCAAGCTCATAGGAGTCAATACTCGAGATCTCATGCTCAAGTTTAAAGGTTGCAAGACAACGACTAACGATGGGGCAACTCTTGCACCCGGCCTCTTGATCTATCAAGTTTGAGTGTAGTAGGGACAGTGGTGGAGGACTTAGTGAGACTTATTATATGGCCACTATCACATCTTGTGGCTACACGGACTTAGAGGGATCTAAGCACCAGCTAGGGACAATTGTGATGGACTAGTGGCTGCACTAGTGGCAGAATTAGTGGTGGCTAGTAGCAGCCTAGTGGTTGGACTAGTGGTTGCCTAGTGGCAGCCTAGTAGTGCACTAGTGGTGGACTAGTGATAGACTAGTGTTTGGTGTGCACATGTGTTGTGTGGTTTTGGATAGCAATGTAGTTGTGTAGCGATATGTATACGCACGACAGCTGTCAAGTTATTTTACCACTAGTGTGAAACTAGTTAGGAAATAATTAGTTTTGATATATTGATATTTGGGATTGACCCAAATATCAATCCAGGGGCCAATATATGTTTGGGCACCTGGCATGGTTATTTTCACGGCAGATCGCGGTGGACTCATCTTTATCGAGTTGAGCCTCACCGCGTCTAGCTATGGCGTCGTAGTGTGGATTCCCCATGGCGTGGGGTGCACTTGGCTCGACTTAATATATGAGTGATGTTTTCATGTGCAAGTGTGTGAGCTTGAGAGAAGCTTGTGTGCTTGTGTCCCTTCTTTCTTTATCATTGTGATGGACTAGGGGCAGCCTAGTGGTTGCACTAGTGGTAGGACTAGTGGTGGCTATTGGCAGCCTAGTGGTCGGACTAGTGGCTGCACTAGTGGTGGCTAGTGGCAGCCTAGTGGTTGGACTAGTGGCTGCACTAGTGGTTGTCTAGTGGCAGCCTAGTGGTGCACTAGTGGTGGACTAGTGATAGACTAGTGTTTGGTGTGCACATGTGTTGTGTGGTTTTGGACAGCGATGTAGTTGTGTAGCGATATGTATGCGCACGACAGTAGGGTAAGTGGCGAGATGGCCCTCGCCGGTTCTAACTCAAGCCAGGTCCACCAAAAATTTGGGTGGCGGGTCTCAATAGTATGATACCCTGATTATTACCCGGTCGGGTATATATGTCCGCCCAACACTGCTTTGTACCCTCCAGGGAATATACAGTCGATGTTCAGAGCTTTGGGATGCACGATGCGAGATGCGGATAATAGGGTATGGAAAAGCGTCGGCTTGTATATTCAACATTATAACTGATCCCAGATATGCCAAGTGAAATTCCCCGCGGACGAGGCTATTTGTCGCTCATGCAAGGCGGGTTTAGGACGTGTTGTTAAAAACAAACTAGGTGCTAATTAAGCAGGAAGAAATCCTTATGTTGAGCCAAAAACTTTCTCAACCTAACTCACCATCCGGTCTCAATATGCGATTTAGTTACATATGTACATGAAATTTTTTCGTAAGAGCTTCCGCTGAGCTTCGCAAAGTGGACGAAGAGGATTTCCCACTATTCAAGACACGGTTGGGAGTTGTCTTGCAGTGAGTGCACAATTGCATTATGTTAATTCATGTTTTTTAGAAGTACCTTCCGATTTATATTGGCTTGACATCTTGTACTTTCTTTGTAGGTTTTGCTAGGGCATACGGTGAGTGCATGAATTGCATTCTGTTAACATGTTTTTTTGTCGAAGTACCTTCAGATTTATATTGGCTTGACATTTTGTACTTTCTTTGTAGGTTTTGCCATGGCATATCCAAGAATTATCAATTGGATATCAATCACTACAGTGCCGAGGATCATAGAAAACATGTTGATTGTCAGGATGCACATGTAATTTATCTCTACAAACTGTTGATCAAGAAACGACCAACGTGGACTCCTCAGGAATCAGGACCGCACCCTATGTTCTTTACACCAAGGCAAAAATAGAAGTTTACTGATGACGTCTGGTTCACGAAGTAGGTAAAAATCCATTGCACTCCTACACGAACAATCTATGACGAGGGATTTGCCAGAATTAACCGGCAAAGTTCTTACGAACAAGATTGGTCACGGTGTTGGCATGATACGTATGGAGGAGGCTTATGTTCCACAAGAACATGGAATGAAGCTTACGGGTCATAGGAGTGCTAAGGCATATGACAAGTATGTTACCTTCTATCTATTTCTATGTTTCTTGATTTCAACTAGTAATATCTTTCACTCGTACATTGTTATTATTCTTTTGTATGCAGATACAATCAAAGAAACAAAATGATGAGAGATTGTGCATTGCAACGAATTGTATCTGGTGAATTGTGCAATGGAAAAGCCTTTTTCATATGAACAAGCTCTTGAAGAAGGGGAAGAGAATTACAAAAGGATAATTGAATCTGAGTATGGCGGTCTCCAGGAAGTGCATCTACTGGAGCAGTTAATTCAAGTATTATGCACTCTCAAGTTCCAGTGATTCATTCCTGCAATGTTCTCTGTGTCAGTGACAAAAGTAACCAGAATTCCTACTCTAGTTCATCAGAAGCTCTTACTATGGCTCCATGTAAGAGTAATGTTACTCATGTCGACGGCGACTCGTTCTAGGAAACTCATGAAGCCCAAGATGCTGTTACCGAAGCCTTGAACCAGAATAGCGATAAGTTGGAGAGAATTTTTGGAGGTCGTAACCAGGTTATTTCAACAAGAAACGTAACACAAATTGGACCTAGTTTTGGAATTGTACAAGGCAACATCACACTGCAAGTGCTTGATAGCGAAACTGCAGTTGACATTCTTAAAAATTGAAGGAGAAATGATATATTACATGTACCTGATTCAGTTAGAAACTGTAGACAATATTGTCAGTACGAGGGTTCACAAAAACAGCCAAAAAATCATTACCTTCTATTGATTTTAGTTTCTCTACTTAGTTTTCTTTTTTGTCAACATTGAATGTATACATAGAGCATGGATGAAAACTTGGAAAGAAGTTTTTCGAAAGAAATTTATGTCAAATTGTGAATGAAATTTTATCCCAAAAGATAACCCTGAAACAATTGCAGTGGAGCTTCTTTGCCCCCGCAAATCGGGGGAACCTTCCGGCTAGGGAGATTCCTTGAATTACAAAGAAAAAAAATTCCCGGTGTTTTACGTAATGTCTTAATGAGTACATCTTTATCTCAGAAAGAAAGTTGGGTGTAAAAGTCCCTTGAACTTGTTTCCAGTTTGTGACATGGGTAAGAACTTAAGGATGACCTGAAGGGCCTACGTACCCTTTGCACTGCTCTTTAGGACCATGAAGAACATAGTCCTCGAAAGACATTAAGGCAAAGATAACTGGCCCAACTTCGGGCCTTTGATGAAGGAAATTGAAATGTTTGATGTTTAGTATTAGAACCAACATTGTCAAAGCTTTGCAAACGATAATAGAATTGGTTGAATGACCCACCCCTCATCAGTGGCTCCTAAAGACTTTCTGGAAGTCAATAGGCTTGGTGAATGGTGCCATAATAACTTGTCTATCGCTCATATGGACAGTCATCACTAGTTCATATGCCCCTGTATCTGATAGGGTTGAGCACTCCATTGGGCCTTTGATGGAGCAACCAAGCCAGTAGTGTTGGACACCAGCAGCACCACAATTCTTTGCATTAATGGATGCGATTTTTTTTGCCCGAGTCGAGAGATAAGAATTCCATTACCAATAGTGGGTGCTCCACTTCCCATCAATCCACATGTAGATCTTGACATCATTTCGGGTCTAGGAGGGACTATAAAAACTGTCATATCAGGTAAATATTCGTTAGTCAGCTCGTAGTGGACTGAAGCGTCAAACAAAACTTTGTGCTCTGAGCCTTCACTCTCTACCATAATGGACAACTGGGAAATCAGGGCTGCAATTGCCCTGTTATGGCTCACAAACGCCGACCCAAACCTGACCCTGCACAAACTCAAAGACCAACCTATGCTTGACAGCTGTTACCTGTTCACCAATTCCAAGAATGATACTGCTTCTGCACTTGCAATGGCAGTCAGGGGCGCCTCTCGTATTATATGGTCAAATCACGCGGAAACGGTTGTTGAACAATACAGTTTGCAACCTTCCATCATCTTCTCAGCCTGAGATCACACATATAACATCCAGAGATATAACATCCACCAAAAAACAACATGTCAATTTTAGTCATAGATCCTTGTTGACAAACATTATTCTCACATCGTAATGACAATTTACTCACTTGATCAAAACTATCATCCAATAGTGAAGGATGTGAGGAGAATTTATATAGTTCTTACATCTGCAACCTTAACTACAACTTCTACAGCTCCTACTGCTACTATTGCTATTGCTCTGTGGCTTTTGTATAACACCGAACATCATCTAACATTTTAATCCAAGCCTAGAGATTTTCCATGAGCTATGTGTAAGATACCTCAAGCAAGCACACCATAGAGACTGCCCATTGATGAGTACATAGAAGATTTAGTGCATATGACCGACATCGGAGGCAGTTTATGTGGGCCCTGGAGCCTTATCTGTATCACATGTATACTATAGATTCGAAAATTGATAATGATATATAACCTACTTGCCAAAGTATCGTCTTCCAACACTATCCTTGTTTCATACACCCACAGAGAAATATAAATAGTGTTGTGTCAATGAGGTCATGATTTTTTTTAGAAGTACAGTTTGATAATAACTATCTATTGAATAGGCTATATCAAACATAAGTAATACTCTAAATGACACCTCCATAACAATATAGTCAGATAATGACAATCTATACTTCTAGTATAGATATATAGAACATAGATAATTTATATTTTGAGATGATACATGCAACAAATACAGTCTGATAATGACAGACTATGTATTAGATATATGCTCTACTACAACATTTTGGGGGATGCTAGCGTCGTCTGCGCGACGCAGAAGTGTCACACAAGTGTTATTTCAATCATCCCTCAATGCCATATCTGCGGCGGTCGTAAAGTCGTCGTTAAAATCCGTCATAGATTTGCAATGACTACGGCGTCGCAAATCCACAACTCTCAAGAATTTTTGTGAAAAAAAACATAATAATATAGACAAGTGAAAGCTTCTTATTGATCTCCAGATTGATACGTAGTACCATCTAGCTTTTCTTATGCTAGCATCATCTATCACATGACAACTAACTAAATAATACACCACCACTTGTATCAACGTATTTGAACTCCAGATCTCTTTGTTATGATGTTATTAAATCACTATATGCACCAACCAATACATCTCATTTGTACTTCATGCACATATGAGGTTGTTTATTTTTATATAGATGATATCAACAACACAACATATCTCAATTTGACATCCGAAGGCACCAGCCTTTCGAGATCAAGTGATATCAAAGTTATTTTGGCTTCACAATAGTTCATATTCTATCTTGATTGTAATACGATTTTTCATACTAAAATTATATAATTAATTAAAATTATTATTTTAATATAATATAAGTTAATATATTTAAAAATCCATAAACTTTATATATACATAACAAATATTTACAACTTGATGTTGTAACCAACTAGTTTGAAATGTTTACGCAAATTATTGAGGTGCCATCTTGAGACCCCTTAAATAACCTTTTTTTTTTTTTTTTTGAACATCTAAAACACTAGACTTGATATATATATATATATATATATATATAACTTCAGGTTATATTACAATCATCAACTCTATTTTTTTACACTCTTAAAAATTACCTATCGTCTGCATAATTATGGTAATTATAATAAAAAAAAAATATATGATGCAAAATAATCACGTAAGGGAAGCCCCACATGAACTCCTTGCATAGAAAATCAATATTGTAGAAACCATACAAAATGTTAGAACTATGGTTTATGTAACATTTACTACACACAACAAAAATGGCAAGAAACAATAAGCCCAAAGTACATATCCTCTCCAGTATGCTCAATGCTTAGCGGCCACGGATCATAACGCTGTTGTAGACCGTCGTAGAGTCGGTAATCATTCTAACTTGTATCCATAATCATTTATGTTTGTTTGTCAAAATACATATACGTTGTAAGACATAATTTAAAACATATGAAAAGTACTATATAAACATGCAAAAATTAGACATTTACCAACACAATAGACCCGTCTGATTGTCCATACAGAAAATTAGAGTACTAAATGCATTTGTGTGTATGAGTATCCACTCAACAACCGATCCGGGATGATGGCCCATACATCCAATTCAATGAACGTTCAAACTATAATAGAGTCACCCCCGAAAGGGGGCGGTACCCGCAAGGGGAAGAGGCTCTTATTTACGCTAGCTTTGGTTGGTGTCATATATATATATGAAGAATTGATTTTTTTTCAATTATAAAGACATCACAATGTCAAATATATAAAAATAATATCCAAATATTTCACCGTCATGATGTTGCACATGCGTGTGAAGCGACTTGGGCCCTCTCGAAGAGACATTGTCTTGTCAGCTTCCGATGCTATCATCTACAGATGTCAGATCATCTTCAAGACAGTACGAATGATGACATGTTATGCACAATAGGCTAATATTTCACTCATCGGAGGCGGAATCACCTCCACTGTACATAAATAGGTTTTATCAATTTAAATGACACGAGTATGACGACTCATAAATGATTTATGTTAGACAATCCTAATTCACAATATACGATTTTTATTTTATTCTAACATGAAATGAAAAAAAAACTTTAAATAAAAATGTTAGCATACCAAAACAATGGATCGGGGTCCACACAACTTTGAATGCGTAGCAAAGACAAAATACGTTTGATGAGTTTGAGTTTGGAACTTATCGATCAGAACTCACCAAACAATTGAGTCGCCACAGCCAGAATGGTGTCATTGGGCAAAATAACATGCTCATACTTGATTTGACCAGAAGTCGTCTTGGTAACCCCACACCAAGAGCAGAATGACGTGCATGTGGCCAATACCCCACCTCTATATACAAGCTGATATATGCAATGCAGATCATGACACTCCACGAGTGTCAACCCAATATCATGTCCATCTGTGAGGTACAATCCTGTCTCTATAAGCATACGCAACTGGTCAAAATGTCCTCCATCCGCAAAAACCTCCATGTTGGCGACATGAACTATAACCTTTGGCACAACATCCTTGCCCTCCCACTTGGCAATGGATGCATATGATAAAAGGTCGCGGTCACAAAGCAACTCCAATTCAACCTTGCATACTTGGAAAAAAAAAACATATTAGTTAACTATATGATATACCTTAATAAAATACATTTCAAATATTATATGATTAAAATAAACACAATCAAACATGTCCGCCTTTGCCATAGTGTAGTCGATATTGTGTTTCACCACAACTCGATCATCGACCTTAGAACCATAACGTTTCCCATAACATAAGATTATATACGTGTCCCATGTCTGAACTCTGTCAACTTACACTCCGTATGTAACAGTAGTCAAATTAACATTCTTAAAAACCCATTAACATCAAGTGACTTCAGTAGTCGAATGATCTTGTATGTCATCCTAGCGTCAACCATTAGTGCGACTATCTGCGTCGTGACAAAACACTCACATATCATGGCCATAAGATGTTAAGCCTCACGATTACAAATGATGCCCCATACATCAATAGACTCTAATGACAAATGATGATGGTTTGGGCTCTGACCAATGTATCATACAACGCGCAAGATCTCAATGTCGCTACGGTCCGTCATCGGCATACTGGTGACAACAGATGCCAGATATGTCATGCCCTAACCATTGCTAGTGATGAAATTAGTAGGAAGAACCATTACATGACCAGCCATTTGTTTTTTCTCCTTCTTATGTGGAATATGATTATTTTTGTCAAATGTAAGAGGAAAAAAAACAAAAAAACATGTTATCCACTTGACAATTATACAAAATGTTAGTTCTACAGCTTCCAAGTCGGATCCCAGCCGGATCCCAGCTTGTAACCGGTTCTCAATTTGGACATGCAAATGCCTACATTGATAATTCGTAACCGTATCTCTGCTATTATCACTCTTGCTATTTCCATCAATAAATCTGTACACTTCATTAAAGTTTACACATAGGTATTAACGGCAATGAAGAGGCAGACCTCTTCGCTCAGCATGGAGCTTCCAAACCTCCGGTCGAAACCTCATCTGACCCCATCCACATTGCACATGCGCATCCTTTTTGGATGATCCACCCGGTATCAGATCCCCATGAACCACAACCCATACGGAACCTTCTCAGTATCCTGACTAAAGAAGCTAACAAACAAGCATCTTCCTCTCTTAGCCACACCAAACTATATATTCAAAAATGGACACAATCCACAGTACTTCACCACAAACTATCCAACCACTTCTGGCACACTGAAGCCGCTTCTGATGCCCAAATACGCCAAACACTTAAATTCAGATACGCCCAGTACATGGGCCACCAGCGCAAGCACACTTTCTGGCCAAACCTATATTCATCCCCGAACTGCCCACTCTGCTCTCACATTCATGCAACCCGCGACATCTGGCCCCATCTTCTCGCAGCGAATGTCCCCATCCCGTCATCCACGGGCTTCGTATTGCTCGGCATAACCATGCCGTTTGGCATATCCACAAACTTCTATCGCGCCGTAATGATACCAGATGGTTTTCACTTATCAATGCTGACACATATCAAGGCCGAGCCCCCGATCACACGGTGCTGGACCAGGGCTACTTCCCTGTGTATGTCAACCACGCGCATCTTGTACTTGCCTAGCTAGACTCTGCCCTGATATTCTGTTGGTCTAGGGACTCCCCATAAACGCTCCCCCACCCATCGACCCGACCCAAGCACTCACCATACACTTCATTGAATTCACCTATTGCCATGACTGCTTTCCCGACACCTCCACTCTCGAAAACGACAGAAATACGCACCACTCATCCTGGCCATCCGTCGTCCCGGTTGGAACACAGACCCACTTACTGTCACCAGAGGCGGCATCCATAACGCCAGCATCTCTGCACTTCAAAACAATTTTAAACTCCCTATCACCTCTATACATAAATGCTTTAAAGCCCTACACCTTACAGTGCTTCGTTCTCTTACGGCTATTATCACCAACAAGCGACAACCAGAAACCCCCCCACCTGTTTCCTAGGCACCTTGGGGGCCTCGGGTACCCAATAGGTCCTCATGGGGTACCCCATGGGTCCCCATGTGTACCCAATGGTACCCATTGCCCCACAGGTACCTTCCTCCCGTCGGTTACATGGTGTCCCCTGGACACTGGTTTACCTGTTCAAACATATTAGCATCCCTAACAAATCAGTACCCCTAACTGAATGAAAACTACCCTAAACCCTACCCCTGCATCCTCTCCCTCAAGCCGGCGCATGCATGGTATTGGAGTGGTAGTTTGCGCTAGGAATTTAGAAGTCCATGTACCCTGCCCCACCCCACCAGGGTATTGTACCCTTGCACGTACCCGCCTGGTATGATCCTTCATACCATTACCCTTACCCTCATTGATACCCGCCCCAGACCTATATACCGGTCCAACACTGGTCCATTCTTGAAATGGCTTGAAAGGGATGATAGCTGAAAGATGAAATGACTAGTCTGACTTATGTCAGCTAAGGGGGGATCTTCTCTTTGGAAAGATGAAGCTTTCTGGTTTTTTATGAGATTCAAAACTTAAATATACCAGTACAAGTATTGAGTGGCCCAGATTTTGGGCTCAAATATTTATGCTACTTGATTATATGTGGTATTATATTCTTCCCCTAGGCAGTGTCCATGAGCATTGCATTGTTGCGTTCAGGTTAGTTTCCTCTCACTGCAATTTTCCATTAAGGGGTTCGAGAAGTTTGCTCCCTATAAAAGATAAAAAGTTGAACAATAAAACTCAAATCCATGAGTGAAAGATTTAACGGAAAATCACCAAGTTTTGTCAAAAGCCTTTTGCAAAGCATAAGAGCCAAGAAATGTAGGGTCCATAACAATTGAGTCCTACGTATTGGCTGCGTTGACATTTTGCCAACACTTTATACTTTATACCCACCTCTTGGGTCTTAGCATACCCAATGATAACCCGCCACTGAAACGCTTACCAAGAAGGTCCTTTTTAACAAAGAGTTAGCACCTTCTTGTAGACTTGGCCTTCTACTTTGTTCTAGTGAGCCTTAAGCCATATGGTGGGTTGCAATTGCGGCTCATCAAATCCACATCAATGGAGAATTTGGCTCCATGCTATTCATGAGATTATGTCCATTGCATGTGAATCAAATGCGTTTGCAAGAAAGTAGGCATGTAAGGCCAATGCCAAAATCGTTTTTAAAATTTGGCATGGCGTTTGGTCCTTGATGGGTTTACATTAGGATTGAACAAATCGCCGAGTGGTTAGGGTACAAGAACGTCTTACAAATGGTCGTGGATTCGAAGCTATAGAGATGTACGTCGGCACCAACCCAGCTAGAAAAGTGGGTCACGGAGTCAAAACCACTTTCTGTGTAGGTAGGGTGGGTAGCCAAATTGCTTGCCTTTCCGAATGAATCTTTTGTTGTTTTGGGTTGCCACTAGAGCATGTACCCAGTGGCTTGCGGGTGAATAACCTAGGTGATCTAGAGTTCAAAGTGTCAACCTTCCAACATAAGGCAATAGTCCGAGTAGTCACTCCTGATGAAGAAACCATAATTTACGCTTCCTTAAGAAGGCATCATCATTTTTGTTTTTTGTGTTTTTTCTTACCAACAGGGTACAGAGGCCCTGATAATTTTATTGATGAGTTATTGAAGGGATTTTGTTTTTGCTTTACATTTAGAGACCTTAGTAAACATTATATTATTTTGTGCAAAGGGGAGGTCCTCCTTGTAAGCACACTTGCTTGTTCATTATTGTCACATCCTCAATTTTCTGAAAAGTAAAAAATTGCTACTTGATACATTCTCTGTTCTGTGACCATCATCCCAAAAAGGTGAATACTAAAAGCACATGAAAGTTGTGCAAACAAGGCAAGTGAGTCACCAAATGGGTATTTTTAAAACAAAGTTTATATAACAAAAATTTGTCAACCTTTTGAGTTGCATTCTCATAGCAAGAGATTGCATAGTAGATGTTCTCTTCAGCAATTGGCTGGCTTATGGCAGCCCCTAGCTCCATATTTAGGTTCTCTCAACAACTGGATAGAGGTTACCGATGCAAGTTTGGGTTGGAATGGCAGATGGCAGCAGTTGCAGCACTCTGTGTGCAGTACGAAGGGGACTTTCGCCCCAACATGAGTATCATGGTGAAAGCCCTGCAACCGCTTCTAACCTCAAGGCCTGCACTACAAGCAGGACCATCGGCAGAGTATCAAGTCTGTGTGATGTTATTAGATTCTTGATTTAGTGCTTGCATGGAGTCCAAAAACCTTGGGTACCTAGTCTGTGTTTGGCATTGAGGGTTTTATAATAATGGGTGGTTTGCAAATATTTTGGATTAAAAATAATATATGAAATATCTCCCCTAACCAGGCTCACTTTCAATCTTCACACACACACACACACAGCAAAAAAGGAAAAAAAGAGGAGAAAGAGAGAGCTTCATGATTCCACCAATATAGTAGCTCCATGTAAGGAAATTGGAGACGCTACTGCTGTTTTGTAGGTGTAAAGTAAACCTCAATCCACCTTCTTCTTTCCACGAGGAGTGTGTTGGGAACAGATTCTGACAGGAGGAGCACTCAACAGAGTGTTCAAGTAAGCGAAGGTTTAATGCATTTGGGTCAGTGCATTATGTACCCACTACTTATGCATTTGGGTGTAAAGTGTCAACGTGTAAGCCTGGGGGAGCTATGGAAAATGAGAGCTTGGTCATCATCGCCGCATGTTAGGTAGCGGCCGTCGCTGACATTGTGTCAGCGTTTGCAGCCATCGTCCCCGTCTCTGCACGAGAATCGTGTCGCAAGTTCAAGTATGTGCAACTTTTGACCTACTTCACGGCAGACTATTGTGGACGAAGTAGGGCCCGCCGAGTGGATTCGGGAAATGTTGCAAGCCGACACGATAAGCTGTTTTTGGCCTGGCAACGAGGAGAGCAGTACATAGGCTACTACATACACGGAGAATATTAGTTGATTCATAGACTAGTTGTCAATTGTTTATGAGCCAATCTGGCTGGAGGATATTTCCATGCCATGTACTTCGACGTTTTCTTCTTGGCAGGTTCTGCTCAAGTTCTGGGTGAACAGTTTTTTAGGCAATTCATGTGACATGTGGAAAATGTGTGTCTTGAAGGTGGGTGGGGAGCTGGAAGATTTAAAGCTGGTCACACACGTCATAACATCAAAGTGTACTCCCCATTGACTGCTGCAGCGTGCAAATAAACCTTCACCGGCTCAACCATCGTGCGATGAGCATTCAGTCTACCCTCTATTATACGGGTTACACCTCGGCAGTAGGGAAAATGTAAAACATATAGAACATCCTAACAGATATAGAACGAGAATCTTCCCAAAATCACACTTAGAGAAGGAACACTTACACCGGAATCTCACACGTAATTCAGTACAAACTTTTCAAGCAGAATGGCTCTGGCCAGCCACGCACGCCTAACTAGACAGACATTCTTGAGGGACAACGTTTTCCTCATCAAGATTCGCCCTTCCCTTCCTAAACACAGTGCAGGAAGAAGTTTATCATTGTTGCATTTTATCAAGCTAGAGAGAGGACTTCCAAGAGACATTGATGCAGATTGAGGCTGCATTGACATTGTGTGCAAGTGTGAACGAGCTACACTTGAATGCTGTTTACCAAATCCCTTTCCAGGGTAGGATCTAGTTTCAAATTGAAGTTGCTGGAACTCGAAAACGAAATTCTAGTCTCACAACATTCTTGTCCCAGGCTCTGATTGTGATGGGGTATTTACACTTTGCCTAGCAGGTGGCCCGAATATTTCCAGGCACTAGATGCATAGGTCCACTATCTGAAAACATGCATTCTCCATTGAGTTCCTCGTGTACTGGGGCTGTGCTTGATCTTCTTACAGACTTATATACATGGAATGAACGAAGAGAACTCGCTGCACCAGAGTTGGCAATTACTCTTCCCGTCCACCGTAACACAAGGAACATACACAAACCAGATATATAGCTAGATTGTGATGCTAGTGAAAGATACCTAATTAGAAATCGCTAAATTGCTCTACATAATGGTGAGCTCCGCAGAGATTCACTTTGGTGCAGTGTCTCAGCTATCCACATCAGCTTGCTTTCGAGTGTCGTAGTTGCTGTAAGGATTTTCCCGTGTGGACTTCTTTGAATTTGACCTGCTCAAAACATCATCAAAATCAACGACCCGTACCGACTTGGTGCTGCTAGATGTGAAGAAACGGGGCATCCTGGGAGGCTTCTGGGAGCGAGACCTGTAAAGATCAGCTGACGTTTTAGGGGCCGAAACATCCCTTGACATCTTGCCTGGAGTTTGCACATATCTTTCATGATACTTTGACGATCTCGGAGGGAATTGTCCATACCCATCTAAGTTAGAAAATCTAGGAGGAGAGCGTCCATACGATCCAGCACTCATTGCTCTGACAAGGGGACCGTCGTGGACATTATCCGCACTTGCAATCCTTCGTGAGGGAGATCTGAATTGCCCTGTAGGACGCATGGAACGAGTCTTGTATAACTGTGCCAATTCAGTATCTGAATGCGTGACCCTTTCCTCATAAAGCTCGAGTTCATGCACTGTGTCAACACTGGGCCTTCGAGAAGAGGAGCTAGACATTAGATGAAAATCCACCATGGGCACGCCCTGGACTAATCGCGTGGATGGGTCGGAAAGTGAAGACTGGCGACTGGTTCGGGCAGCAAGTGCAAGAAACTCTGGGGAGAAGACATCGTCATCCTTCTGCGAGACGGAGCGGCTTAGCACACTGTCAGAGGCCTGGAGCACAGCCACCTCGTGACTGGAAAGGCCCTGCAGGCTACCGTTGCTGGTCGCAGACATGCACGCCATCACGTATTTGTCTAGAATCTTCTTCAGGAAGTGCAGGCGCGAGGTTTTCCGCACCCTCGTTTTGGCGCTGCCGCTCTTGGGCAGCATCTTAGGTGACTCAACATCTGGTTGCTTGGCTGTGTGAACGTCTCCAGACTTCAGATTAGGCTCCGTGTTGGCATCCATCATGGTCATCTTTCTCTAGCAAATGAGCTCCTGCTTACATTGTATGCTGCCTCATCCACCTCCCACCAAACTCTTATCTTTCCCGCTTCGCAGCTCGTGCACAGTACTTTGGGTGGCCAATTCCGGGGAGAATCCTCCAGCGATTAAAGCCCAACGTCTACAAGAGATGCAGCTCTAGTGGAAGGATGCACGCAAACAGGAGGGGGCAAGGTGAAGTTTAACAGCTTAAATCACATTGCCTCGTGCATGCACGCTGTGTCGACTAACCCCAGATTGGTCACCCCGAGAATGCAAAGTGCAGGACCCAGAGTCGTACCTAGGGCATCCAAATCGTCAACTGCTACAGGGAGACTCAGGAAGCGTCTTGATGTCAGCCTCACTTGATCTCAGGAGAGATCGAGACACGATGAAAGAGCGAGAGAGAACCTGGAGACCTCACAAAGGAGAGCGAATATATCGAAACTCGACCACACAAGATCCACACCACAGCACCTCCGCAACATTAGCAGGCCGCCCACTAAAGTCACGCCATATCTGAGGGTTGCTAAGGACAGATGCAACAGGACTGCCTCCTCCTCCAGTCGATTGTTGGTCGCAGACAAAGTTTTGACTGTGGTGCGAGTCCACCAGGGCAGGCGCCTGCTCCAGAGTCACCGAGCCCCACAGTCGTCGCCTCAAAGGCTGCTACCCGGCCTTCCTTGCGCGTACACATCTCATCACTCCCCGACACTTTTCCTGCACACGCTGCTCAATTCTAGCCTCGTGTTAACAAGCTCCGTGCCACCAGGCTCCCTATTATGGTTCTCTTATGGGTCTTGTTTTTTCTGCTCCTTTTTCTTCTATTATTATTATTATTATTACTACCGTAGTACCTTGGCAATTTCGACACAAATTATAATATTTCAAAGATTGTTGAAAATTTTGGAAATTGATTTTATGAAATTAAATAACTTTGTGAATGATAATAAAGCATCTTTAAGAATATTCTATATGTTGAAATGAAATTCTCAAAATAAAATAAATATTCGACAGATGATTGTTGAACTTGCCGAGGTACTACGGTATTAGTTTCTATTATGTCGCTCCTAGCCTGGTGTTTCCCTTTTTAATTAAAAAAAAACAAAATACTAGGTATGGGTCTTGTTTCGTCTGGGTTTAATGTTATTATGGGTCTTGTTTTTTACTGTTTTTCTCCCCCTTGTTCTGATTTTTGGTTCTTACTATGGGTCTTGTTTTGTCTGGTTTGGTTACCATATTCCGCATCTTCATTCTCTACTGAGAGCAATCTGATCCTTTCTGAAAAAATTCATGCAGAAAATGGTTTTATGCTCAAATTTCAGTTTGATATATATATATCCCTGGCGACAATTTATCCAGCACAGCCAATTTTGACTTGAGAGTGAGATGAGGGATTGTAGCGGAACTGATACTTGTTAGGCTTTTCATTGTACTCATATACACTCATCAGATTTTATGGCATGTTACTTCTCATGTCACAACAAACAAAAAAACAAAAAGGATAATAAACAAATAAAGAAATATCCGAGAAAAATAAAAAAGGGAAACACATCAGCCCAAATCAGGCACCACCCTTTTTCCCAACGTGCTCTCAAAAACAGTAAAGTTTTAAGGTCTCCCCTAGGGCCCTTTTTGGGGTTCTTATTATGGGTCTTGTTTTTAGGGTTTGGTTCCCATATTTTGCATCTCTACTGAGAGCAATCTGAAAAAATTCCATGCCAGAAAATGGTTGTGCTCAAATTCGGTGTGATATATATATATATATATATATCCGTTAAAAGACAAATGAAAAAAGGGAAACACATCGACCAAATCAGGCACCACCATGTGGCCTCAAATAATAAAGTTTTTAGGTCTCCCTCAGGCTGAGGTAAAAAACAAGAAAAGGAAAAAAAGTGGACTGGAGGACTGTTCTACTATATATGTAATATCTATGATGTTCAGTCATCGTCATCGACGTACAGATCACGGCGGACCCATTCCGGCGGCCCATTGTCTTTCAGGGTCAATGGAGGGGAGTTGAAGGAGTGGATAATACAAAGGGACAGTGGGAAGACTCAAAAGAAAGGGTGTTGGAGTAAAAGAAATGGGAGGGCAGAGAAGGCGCGTGAAGTTTTTAGCGCGGGTAGGTGGGCCCGGCCCGGGATGGGCCGGCGACCTACCCACGCCCTCTTGTGGATTGTTTCGCCAGGGTTTCGCCACGGCGATATCTTCGGAGTTAAATAAAAAATAATTTAAAATAGTTTGAAACAGTCTGTGTTTTATTCGGAAACCCGGGAGCGACTGCTCACAGGGAAAATTTAACCCCATTTCAGATAACTGGTCACGAAACAAATCATACCCACAGGTCAGAGTAGCAGGATTTGAACCCGAACCACCAGAGTGACACACAGTGCACCTATCCAACGCCGAGGTTCTAAATTATGTTTTACTATAATATAGGCTAAAACCTGTGTATTAAATAATATAATTTATGAAGAGGGCGCCTGGAGGGGAAGGAAAAAGTTAACCTTCAACTTGAGGCCATTCTCTTTATCATGGGGTCTGAATTTGAAGTCTGATCGTATCCAATTACTGTCACATCATATGGAGACTAGAGAGATTAATTGAATATACTAAAATTATAAATTAATTTAATGAGATCAAAATAGAAGAAGAGCATTTATTTGTCAACTACCCAAAAGACACTGAACTAAATTTACAAAAACAAAAAGGAATAGCAATTGACAGTTGTTTTGTGGCAGTGGACAGCAAGCAGGCTTGTGTGTAGAGAGAGAGAGAAAGACTGCAGCTGAAGCTGGCATAACTAAGAGCCACTTCACCTTGTCGCTATTGCCCCTGTGGGGAGTGGGCTCTATGCATGTATGATAGGACTGGGTTGGTTGAGGGGTGGTCATACTGTAGTGGGGATATACAAGAGCCACAACAAAAGCAGATGACTCCAATAGTCACCACGGTGCTATGTTGCATTGTGAGAGCTCACTCTCCACGTTCATCAGGTTATTCAACTGTTTTAGGATGCAGAATTTTAAACTCTTTAGCCCTGATCTTTATTATGCCTACTGTTCATGACCTCTATTTGTCATGTGGCAGTTCCATGCATCCAAGACCAGTCAACTTCACCCAGGTGATGCACAAGGTAAGGTTTCATGTGAGCAGGAAACACCAAACTGGTAAACAAATTTTGCATCATAGAATATGCCGATCACAATTCAAGAGTTCTATAGACCTGGAGCAGCAAGGCACAGTCTTTCATATGTTTTGTTGTTTCATCAGTACTCCCCACACGAAAAAATCCATCTTGGAAGTGGTGAGAGGTGGGCATCCTGTAAAACAACTGCTTGGGCCAGCATCCACTATTCCTGCCACACTAACAGCATCGAGAACACAGATGAACATGACCTTTCAAGCATCACCCCTTCTCTTGTTATTAGATCTTACATCTCAGAAGCCTCACTACTGTTCTCATGCTGATCACATCTTGCAATCATTATTCCATTGGAGCACATTTCGTTGAGCCACATTGTAGAAAAATTGTCTTGCATCCTTTCATATTCCCCCATTTGGCATACATGTTGACAAGGGCAGTCTCCAAAATGATCTCTTGTGCAATTACAGCTTTCATAATACCAGCATGGACCTTTCTGCCCTCTTCAGGGTTGCTAGGTTGGCTTATACCAACACAATTTACTGTGAACTTTTTGGTACCAACTGTTCTCGTATCATCTACTCATACATCTCGTAAGCCTCTGCATGACATCCATGCTGACCATATTCTGCTACCATTGCATTCCACGAGACAATATTTCGTGGTGCCACATTGTCAAACAACTTCCGTGCATCCGTCACGTTCCTGAATTTGGCATACATGTCAACAAGGGCAGTCTCCATACTACGTCTGTCCTGAGCATATCCTGCAAACCATGCAGTCCACGAGGCCAAATGTTTTGAGCAATTTCGTCGAACACTTGATGCGTATCCTCTACTAACCCTTGGAAGTTACAAATTGCAGGTGCAGAGGTCAACAATCTGCCTCACCAGCTGAGAAATGTATACTTACGACAACGGAGAAATGTCGTCATATAACTGCTGGTTTTCTAACACTCTTGTGGGGATCCTGTGCCCAAACTGTTTGGTTCAAAGCTTTAAAATGCCATACTGGGGTTAAGTTTCTTCACGCCTGCTCCCTTAAACATTTTGATGCAATAAGTTTCCTGTGACTTCACCCTCACTGTTCAGTATAAACTTCAATTGTGATAGAAACGAGCAGCTCACACATCGTACAAATTTTGTTAAATCAGGACAACTACAACCTTTCCATCATGCCTGAAGCTATGCACTGCTTCTATGCTGTCCGATTCTTGAGTAGAACAAACCCCATCTTGGAAGTCACGGGACTGGTCAGCATTTTGTATAACAATTCCTTACCCGCCAATTTGATATGAGGACTTGGAGGGTGTGTGGCAGCATCCGTTTCATAATCCTCCTAATGGAAGCATATTCACATAGAGATTGACATATACACCACATACCTGAAGGTTCTTGATGGTATCATGGGGGGTGTGCTGATGAGCCTGAGGCGATGGCCTGCTTTTCACTGTGGTGACAAAGGTTTTGCTCCTGCCCCACATCATGCAATCTCAATCCAACTGGGACCTGACACCGTTCTCACACCTTTCTCCTCCATCATTTCTCTCACCTTGGCTGTATCCTGCCACCTGCCAGCTGCTGCATAGATGTTCGATAATAGCACATAAGTTACAGAATGCTGTGGATCCCACTTGAGAAGGGATGTGGCCACACGTTCCGCTACCTCCACATTACCATGAACACTGCAGGCACCAAGCAATGCCCCCCACACGGCAGGATTTGGTTCAATAGGCATCGTGTTAATCAAGTCCTCCGCCTCATACAATTGTCCTGCACGACCAAGAAGGTCCACCATGCAACCAAAATGTTCTGCTGTAGGAGTGAGGCCATGATCCCCACTCAATGAGTGAAAGTAGTGACGGCCTTCATCCACTAGGCCCACATGGCTACATGCAGAGAGAACACATATAAAGGTGATAAGATCTGGCTTCAAGCCTTCCTTTTTCATTCCCTCAAATAGTTGCACGGCCTCCCTACCACGCCCATGTTGACCATATCCTGCTATCATGGCATTCCAGGACACCACACCTCGTTCAGCCATATTGTCAAACACTCGATGCGCATCCTTCATGCTCCCACAGTTTGCATACATATCGACTAGGGTATTCTCTAGTGTGATGTCTGGCACAATTCCAGCCTTGATGATGTCAGAATGGACTTCCATGCCCTTTTCAAGAGCTGCCACAGTGGCACACGCCTTTAGAACAGACATGAATGTGACATTGTCGGGCATCATCCCTTCCTGTCTCATTTGCTCATACATCTCAAACGCCTCCCTACCACAGCCATGCTGTGCATATCCTGCAATCATGGCATTCCATGAGACCACATTTTGTCGAGCCATACTATTGAACACTTGACGTGCATCCTTTAAGCTCCCGCATTTGGCATACATGTCAACAAGGGTAGTCTCCAGAATGATATTTGGTGCAATTCCAGATTTGATGATGAGAGCATGGACCTCTTTCCCCTTGTCGAGGACAGCCAGGCTGGCACATGCTTGAAGAACGGAAATAAATGTAACCTTGTCCGGTGTCACACCTTCATGTAACATTTGCTCATACATCTCCAAAGCCTGCCTACCACACCCATGCTGAGCAAATCCTGCAATAATGGCGCTCCACGAGAACAGGTTCGGCTTCAAGCCTTCACGTTGCATTCGTTCAAATAGTTGAAGGGCCTCCCTACAAGACCCCTGCCAACCGTATCCTGTGATCATTGCATTCCATGCCACCACATCTCGTTTAGCCATATTGTCAAACACTCGACCTGCATCCTCCATGCTTCCACAATTGGCATACATGTTGATAAGACTATTCTCCAGAATGATATCCAGCAAAATTCCAGCTGTGATGATGTCCGCGTGAATCTTTCTGCCCTCTTCCAGGGCTGCCAGTCCGGCACATGCCTTGACAAGAGAAGTGAACAAGACCTCGTTGGGTGTTACCCCTACCCGGATCATGTGCTCATACAATTTGAAAACTTCCATACCACACCCATTCCGAGCATATCCTGCGATCATACAACTCCATGAGACCACACTTCGTTCAGCCATATTGTCAAACAGTTGGCGTGCATCATTTATGCTCCCACATTTGGCATACATATTAACAAGGGCAGTCTCCAAAATCATATCTGGACAAACTCCAGCTTTGAGGATTTCAGCATGGATCTCTTTGCCCTTTTCCAGGGCTGCCAGGCTGGCACATGCACCGAGCACAGCAACAAAGGCGACCTTATTGGGCTTTACCCCTTCTAGTATCATTCGGTCATACAGCTCAAATGCATCCATACCACACCCATGCTGAGCATACGCTGTGATCATCGAACTCCATGAGACCACATTTCTTTCAGCCATGTGGTCAAACACTTCACGTGCATCCTTCACATTCCCGCATTTGGCATACATGACAGTAAGTGCTGTCCCCACAAAGACATCTGGTGCAAATCCAGCTCCGATGACCGCAGCATGGACCTCTTTGCCCTTCTCCAGTGCTCCTAAATTGGTACAGGCCTTGAGAACGCAAACAAATGTAAAATTGTTGGGTGTCAACCCATCCCGTAACATTTGCTCATAAATCTCTAAAGCCTCCCTATTACATCCATGTTGAGCATATCCTGCTATCATTGTAGTCCATGTAACCACATTTCGTTCAGCCATGTGGTTAAACACTAGGCGTGCATCCACCGCGCTTCCACACTTGGCATACATATTGACAAGGGTGTTGAGTAGTGAGATGTTTGGCTTGTATCTTCTTTTGATAATGTGGGTGTGCACCTGTTTTCCCATGTCAAGGTCTTCAATTTTGATGCACTCCCGCAAGAGAAGGATATAAGTCTTGGTATCTGCCGGAATCTCCTGTCTGTTTAAAATGTGAAGTGCCTCTTTCAGTTGTCCTTCACGAGATAGACTCCTCACATCCCCGCAAAATCCAGAAGGGTTCTTGTGGGCTCCATCACCAGCTTGTCCTCGACCTTGCCCTCGACCTTGCACCATGGCAGCTACTAATTTTACCCAAAAAGGGTTCGACCAACCCTGAATCCAACATGCCCTGTTTGCATGCTTATGTCTGAAGTCTGGCAACCTTGGACTTTTCTGTGAGAACTACCAGAGCACCACAGCCTCTCTTAGAACAGGCGCAGCTACCAGAATTCCAAGCATATTTCAAATAGCAAGGAAGAACCTTGGACAACCTAGTGATAACAACAGTAAACACGTCTTTGCTGATATTTTCCGAGGAAGACCATAATCATCATTAATTCAAGGGGCTGGAAATACAATCAGTCCACACAACACCATCATATATGCCAGCTTCAGTCACTAGCAAACTCTTTCATGTCCTATGAGAAGACACCCTCACCTTATCAAACCTGTGGTGCCACCACTGTGAAGGGTCGGGGAGGAAATCCGGCCGGAGTTTTTCCTTTCCCTTTGCTTGATCTGCATGCAACCTACAAGACCATGAGAACTTTGCTACCATCCCATTGCCTCGTCAGAGCTTTTGGGCTCGTATTTGACTTGGTCTCACTAAGAATAGCTTCTCCGTAAAATCTCTCTCTCTCTCTCTCTTTAAACCTTCTCTTCTCAAGGATCTGAATCTTAACCCACAAGTCTTGACCCTGCTGGATAAATCTGACTTAGAGGCTGTAGTGTCCGAAGCCATGTCTGTTGCCAGGAAATTGTCTGATGCAAATGAAGTTAGGCAGAAAACTTCCCAGAACTTGTTTCCAGTCTGTGACCTGGGGGAGGACATCATGGATGACCTCAAGGGTCTACCTACTCTCGGCACTAGACTGAAATTTAAACTCAGGGCGGGAAGCCTACCTTTGAGCAGCAAACAAAAGCAGAGAGGAAAGGGAGAGTGCAATTGCCCGTTGTAACTTGAAGACAATATTCATTTTCTGATTCTTGTCCGAGGTTCTCTCACCAGAGAGACGCTCTCTTCAAATCTATCAAGGGAATTGTGCATGTACCTCTGTTTACCAACTTTGAAAGTCTCGAGGCTGAGCCAAAAGCCCAGCCCCTTTTAGTTATTGCGCAAACCACACACAGCAGGTTGACGCTTGTGTAAAGGGATTTCTAGAGGATATCGGGAAAACCCGGATCAATTGTTGAGTGCAAGGTAAGTCGTACTACCGGCGTCAGCCCCTGACAAAGGTAGGTTCCGTCCCTTTGTGTTCCGCTCAAACTGGGCGCGGGGTCAATGGCCTCAAGCTATAGCAAACAACATCTTATGAGTACATTCTCTTCTCCATCAAGCACATTGCAGTGAGGCCCTCACAAAGGTCGTGTCTATTCCCTTTTCTTCTGCCCAAAATGGACGCCGGGTCTATAGGCACGAGGCTATGAGTACCTTCCCAAGCAATTGTGACTGCCAGTGCAATCAGTCATATGTTCAATAGGCATAAGATTGAACTCTGTGTGATGAAGTCTCACCACAGGAACAAGCTATCCTACCCAAAGATCAAGCACAGGGAACTAGCTGGGTAACTAGCAAAAAGACGTAGGCAGCCTACTCTTAGTTTGAACTTCAGCCCAGAGTATGGCAATGGTAAGGTGCTCCTTCCAATCAATCATCAAAGGCTCAAAAGACGCTCAGAGTAGATCTGTGGCACACTTATCTTGTTTGCTGTCAAGCAGCAACTCTCTAGGGCCTTACCACACTTCGTCATTTCCCCCTCTGTAGAAGCCAAAGGGCAGACAGAAAAGAGGGGAGGGGGGGATGTTCTCACCACACTGCTTGCTGTAGTCTTGTGGGCATAGACAGTTTGGAGGCAGCAGAAGGTGTAGAGATAGGGCAACCCCAATTCTCTGACGCTGAACATCTCAACGTGTTCACTGCCACCTGCTCCCACATGACACTAGTCCACACATGTCAGCCCCTCCCCACTTGTGTCCCATGCCCCACTGCTCATCAAGATCTACTTGTAGGCACCCAGCTTCCTACAATCGCCCATAAGGTGCACTGAGTAGACCACGGAATGGTGGTTCTGCAACAGCTAACAACGTTTTGATTTAATCCATTGTAAAGAAAGCAATCATCTCCATGTACGTCCAGAGTAACAATTCCATACAGAGATTAAAAGGTAACCCAAACAGTTGTGGCCAGTCCAAGTCGAAACCTACACCAACCATATAGACAGTGTGCCCCAACAGTGTGTTGTCAATCACGAAGTCTCAGGCTATCATCATCATCATGTGTGGCAGTGACAAGCTGGCCCCACTCCCCACTGATGTCATCAGCTCCCGACACATGTAATTCTCTTTTTAGGTTCATGCGCATACCATTATACAGATCTTCTCCACTGCATCAAGAAAAGAACCAATCACTACTAAATGACGACCCAAAGTTAAAGACCAATCTAGCAGAGTGAGTAATAGAAAGAATGAGGCAAAAGAAGAGCGACTCTGAAGATTTTTCGACACGTGCAGGGATGCCCATCCCTGCACAACTTGGGATACAATGTGATCATGAGTGAAAGTAACACTGACCTTGGCACTTCTTTGGGGAATATCTGCCTTGTGGACATACCCATTAACAACCAGAGGCCCAGTAACATGAATCCCTTCCCCTTTCTTCACATTGTGCCCTGTCAGCTGATCCCAAATCTCCAACTTCAACCTGCCATACCAACCTGGTCTTTATCAATTGTCTGTGTATCTTGAAGAGTGACATGGAAGTTGGAATAACATAACATCTAATGGCAGTTTATCCCACCTGAACCCTAGTTCTCACCATACACGGATTCAGCAACCTCGCCCATACAATCTCAATGATAACACACCCCTATGGCCGCCTGTAATGACAGCACCATTGACAATCGTGATTAAGAAGGCAAGATATCTTGTGCCATAGAACTTCTTGGTATGACAGAAATAGCTCACCAGCTTGGAGTATGTGTTCCAGTAACAGTCTTAGGCGCAGCAAGGCGCCCCAACACTTTTCCAATATCCAAGTTATCCATCTCCGTGCCAGGGTCCACAAGGGAAATGACGTGCATTGTGTTGGCAATTTCCTTGCTGCATGTGGCCTTTGGCAGCCGCGGCCATTTGTTGCTCTCCACATCCAGCTGCCCTTGTTGGTCATTCTCCACTAATCTCCAATTTCCCGCAAGTGGTTTCAAACAGTTAGACAAAAATCCCGATGCACTTCGGTTTGGAAAATGCAGAGAAGAGTACATAGTGTGCAATCCACACCTTCTTGAAGCTCTCAGCACAGGCAAGGCAGGGGGCAGTGATGGTTTTCACATAGAAATCCCAAGACACCAGACTTCCGATGTAAGCGAACAAACGAGGCCATTTGAATTGAGGGATGCTTCGATTCTCCTTGTGCTGCAAGCAGATTTAGCTGCCACGATACAAGGTCGAGCAATTAAAGATGTACCAAGAAACCAAAAACTCTGGCACTTGTGGGCATGGGGACACTCTGTAACGGCAGGCATGCCAGGCATGGAAGGAAGTCAGATGAGCCTTCATTTGTTTGTTGTGATGGATGCCCCAAGGACCCAAACTCCTCGAGCTCCACTGGGGAGGGAGGGAGGGAGGGAGGGAGGCCAAGATTCCAGCCGTTAGACCGTAAATCATGGGTTGGAGAAGGGAACAGTGTTGTTATTGCTGGGAACTCGAGTATGAATAAGATACATTGAAAGTTACTATACCAAGGCAGGGCTAGCATGCATCCATGCACATCTTGTTCTTTACTGGAGTGATCAAATTGAAATCAGTTGATGCTTACTTGTGTCTTGTCACTCAGTGGATATCTTTTCTCAGAGCTTGCAATTTCCTGTGAAGCTTTTGTAACTCATGCTTCATATTTAGGGCGCTCAAAGGAGCCTTTGTCCTGCTTTGGCTGTGTTTCTTCTCTAACAGACATGAGTGCAGATAGCAGTGCTTACGCATCGGCCAAGGGCTTCATTATAAGCTGGTTGCTTCCTGGAGCTGCCTCTGATGAGTCTCGGGATTATTGGTGGCTAGATATTGGGCTCGTGAATATGATACGGCTGCCAGTCACCATTCAAGTTGGTGAATCACACACCCCACATCATTGCTACACATGTTAAGAGGGATTTTACAACAAGTACAGTCTTGTGCAGTGAACTGCATGGACCTGTGATGAGATTGCACCACCAATGAGAGAAGTGACCAGTTTAACACGGCACAAATGTCTTTTTTGCGTCTCAGCAGTCTAAGCAGCCCTCAATTTTTCAACTTGGCAAACTCATAAGCCAATCATCATCAGTGATAATCTAGTCCCCGGATGTCATCTATTTATTTCAAACAGCTTGCAGGAGTTGAGCCCTACCTTTCTTCATTCAACGATCCTGACACACTACATTCCTAACCAATGATGGAGGTGCCAAATAGCTGGAGGAAAAATTTCTATCCACAGGACGTCGTGGGAGAGAATGAAACACACAACTTGAGGTTTCATACCATGAAGCCAGCGCCGCTGGAGCCTTCAGTCCATGAAGAGCCAAGACAGAATTTGCAAATGGGGCACGTAGCCTGCTGCCTTAACCATTGGTCAATGCAGCTGGAATGAAACTGTTACCACAGACAAACAGCCCACAACAGTACTTGGTAAGTGCACCTTAGGCTTACATTGCAGCAGCCCACTGACTGTAGACCCCATTCCAGTTTAGACGGAGCAGAAAAGGTGGGAGGAGTGCACCACTGGGTACACGACAGTGCGGGATGGCTTTGACCAGGGATTTGCAAAGCTCCCTACAAAGTTTTTAAACCAATGGGAGTGTCACACAGTATTCAGAGCCAAGGATAGGGCGAAGTCCTGAGCTTCTAAAACTGAGACAAAAAGAGTAGTGACAGCCAGTTGATAATTTTATAGAGGGCCTCTGACGTGTGTGAAAGAAGGACCGGAACAGCAATAAACATCCACAGGAAGCCAGAGAGCAAGAGTGTTCCACAGACACAGACAGTTGTACTCATTGTCTGTTCCCTGCGAATATTGGCCATAACTGGTTGTGGGGGTTTCAAGCTTCCAAGGATGAGATGTAGCCCAGAAGTGAGTTGCCGACGTTATAGTAATAAGCGACCCCTTTCCCAACCAAGAAGCGTGGTTAAAGAGCATCACCAGATGGCTTACCAGACTTTGTTGAGAGCCAGTTAGAATATTGCTGAGATCTAAGACAGACCTGTTCTGACATTAATGTGGACGTTAATGTGCCTGTAATGCGGTGTGGGAGTCCTGGCTCTAGGGAACAACCTATTAGCCTTCATCAAGCACTACCACGAAGAAGCACTAGGACGTAAACTTTCTGCAGCAACTCTGCCAACAAAAGGAGAATTTAAACAGGGATAGTGGAGCAAGAGAAAGATGTACTCATTTGTCAAAGAAATTCTGGTCATTGACCTTGCTAGCCCAAGAGTAAGAAGAAAAAAGTACTCGTGAGAATTTGTTACCCTTGTGCCACAGATCCCACACCCAGTTTGGTGGAACAAGAGGGCCCTCTTGTGCTGCCCAAGAGCAAAAAGAGATTGTACTCATAAGACGTTGTTTGCCGTAGCCTTGTGGCCATTGACCCCGAGCCCAGTTTGAGCGGTAACAAAAGGAACAGAACCTACCTCCGTCAGGGGCTGACGTTGGTAGTAAGACTTACCTTCATATAAGGAATTAATCCGGGTTTTCCAGATATCCTCTAGAAAACCCTTCACACAAGCATCAATCTGCTGTGTGTGATTTGCCCAAAAACTAGGCCTCAGGAGGGCCTGGGCTTTTGGCTCAGCCTCGAGACTTTCAAAGTTGGTAAACAGGGGTACAGGCACAATTCCCTTGATAGAATTGAAGAGAGCGTCTCTTTGGTGAGAGAACCCCGGACAGTGTATCAGAAAATGAATACTGTCTTCAGATCCACACAACGGACAATTGCACTCTCCCTTTCCTCTCTGCTTCTGTTTGCTGTTCAAAGGTAGGCTTCCTGCCCTGAGTTTAAATTTCAGTCTAGTGCCGAGAGTGGGTAGACCCTTGAGGTCATCCAAGATGTCCACCCCCATGTCACTGACTGGAAACAAGTTCAGGGAAGTTCTCTGCCTAACTTCATTTTCATCAGACAATCTCATGGCAACAGACATGGCTTCAGACACTACAGCCTCTAAGTCAGATTTATCCAGCAGGGTCAAGAACTGCGGATCCAGGTCCAGGTCCTTGAGAATCTTTTCTACTCTCTTCTGCCAGGACTTAGCCTGTTTGACAGGGCGGTCCTGTTTCCAAGATATAGAGTCGATTAACTTAGGATATCTGGTGTTGGGCATATGTTGCAGCTGACCCCACCATCTGACCTTGAATTCATCTCGTCGGGAGCTTAAGGACGGAATGCCAAACTCACCCCGAACAGCCACATTGGCTGTTTTGGAGCATGCTGACATACACTCCTTAAGCACCCCCACTTGAATGGATTCTAGAGACTTAGCCTGGTTGGAGTTATCAACCCATATAGCAGATCCGTACTCCAAGGCAGGTCTAATAACGCGACAAAGCATGGTTTTCTTAACCTCAGAGATGACCCCTCTGCAGTGGAAAAATTTAGTGAGCCCCAGAGCTTTGCCCTTGCCAGTTTGAACAACTTTCCGGATATGTGCATCCCAATTACAATTGGAGGAAAACTCAACGCCCAGGTAAGTGTAGGAAGGGAGGACCGGGATCTCTTGGCTACCCCACTGCCACTTAAGATCACTTCCTCCCTCTCCTCTGTCGTTGAATGCTACCACTGCACATTTGCTGACATTAGCCTCTAGCCCCCAAAGATCAAAGTATCTCTTCGCGCAATCAATCAACTCCTGGAGATTGGTTGGAGTCTCCCCTATGCCTGCAAAGTCATCCGCAAACATAAGGGCTGATATGGTGGTATCACCCACCCTTAACCCAAATCCTTCACTTTCCACATCCTCGAGGAGTTGATTGATGAAAACATTGAAGAGCAGAGGGGAGAGAGTACATCCTTGAGCTACACCTTGGTCTATGTCAAAGAAGTTGGACTTCTGTCCGTTAACAGTGACACAGCTTTTGGTGTGAGCATACAAGTTGTGGACAACTCTCCACATCTTTCCCTTGATCCCACAAGACCAGAGGCGGAACCATAGGCCATCTCTCCACACTGTGTCATAAGCCTTTTTGACATCCAGGAAAAAAACATAAGTGGGTTTCCCTTCTTTTTTCCTTCCCTGAATATCTGGTTTAGAGTGAAGATATGATCCACACAGCCCCTGTTTCGCTGAAAGCCAGCTTGGCCTTTGTGGAAACAACCTCTAGACTCCAGATCAACCTCGAGACGAGTACTTATAACTCTGCAGAATGTCTTGCCAACAGCATTGAGGAGCGTGATGCCACGGTAGTTCCCCGGTTCTTCTCTGTCACCCTTCTTGTATAGACTGACAATGACCCCCTGTCGCCAGCGAAAGGGGATCATTTCAGTCTTCCAGATAAGGTTAAAGAGGAGAACTAGGGCCTCTATCATGGGATCGCCACCGTGCTTGATAAGCTCGTTGACAATACCATCAGGTCCACCAGCTTTATATCCATTTAAATGTTCAATTGCTTCCACAATCTCAGAAGAACTAATGGGAGCGTTATAAGCCATTGAAATATACTCCAGTTCATCAGGGCTGTTTTGAATCATAGGAACAATTTTTCCAACTGTGTCCCTCCCCTCACTGTTAGACCTAGAAGTTCTGCCAAGGATACTGTAGTGATTTTCAAAGGTTTTGACAATGTCAACCGATGAAGTCACCACTGCACCTTTAGTAGTCTTCAGCGCTTGTACTTGCTGACCGTTTTTAGGCTTGTACAAACGTTGAAGGGCCAACCAGAATTTCTTGTCATTACCACCATGGTAGTTTGAGTTTATTTCACTGTATAACTTATCCCAGTATAATTTCTTCTGAGACCTAACAAGCTGATTGATATCTTTCCGGAGCTGATAGTACCTCGCCCACAATTCTCTGTTGGTTTTCAAATTGCAGCACTCTTTATAGAGGGCTCGTCTCTCAGCTATCTTGAGTTTGATCTCATTGGTCCACCAATTAACAGCTCTACCGCAGACAATTAGTTTCCTCCCAATGATCTTGTCAGCCACGGAGGAGACGAAACTCTCCCAAGAGTCCACTGCTCTTTCGACTTCATTTCTTGCGTTGTCAGAGCGAGACTGAAGTTCTTGGAGCGATTGGACAAAATGAGGGAGAGCCTCTTGCAAGGCCTGGACGTACTCAGCCTTGACCTCCTCATAATTTTTCTATGCGCCACTTCCGAATCGAACGTTTCACAGATCTCTTGGTGTTGGGAAAACACCTTTTGATCTCAGTCCAAACCAGGAAGTGGTCAGAGGTACCAATATCAGTTCTGTCGATCGACACATTGGCACACTGGGGAAACAAATTTTTGTCCATTATGATATAGTCCACAATGGAACGTTCCCCAGTTTGGGATTTCTCACGAGTCCACTGCACTTGGTCACCTCTTGTCCTGTTATTCAAGGTCAAAAGCTGAAGCTCTTCCAGACAGTTAATTAACCGTCTGCCATTAGAATTCAGCTCGTCCTCACCAAAAGGCCCAATGATATCGTCCTGATGGAGCCCTTTGCCCACCCAGGCATTGAAGTCACCCAATAGCACTACCTGACCTTTGGCAAGGAACGAAGCACAGTCCAGCTTTACATCTTCGAAGGCTTTGTCTGCGTCAGCACTAAGGGTCCCCTCTGTGGGCATGTAAACACAACCCACAAAGAGGTCCTTCGTACTCATGCCGCCCTTCAGATTCAGTTTTAGCCAGATACTATGCTCGTACCTCAAACCCTTGTTGATAATTTCACAATTATCAAACAAGAAATCAAGGACAAAGAATCCAACCCCTTTTTGACCGCGTTTGGCAGAGGCTGCCTTGAGAGTACACATCCTACCTGCCCATTTATAACCATTGACATCTCCAACCAGTTTATCTGACGTTTCCCATGTTTCTTGCCCAGCACAGATATGAATATCATTAGTCCGAAGGACTTGTCCCACTTCGAGTTGTTTCCTTTGGTTAGTAAGCCCTGAGAAGTTGAAAGTGGCCAGCCGCAAGCCAGCCCTTTGCATGTGAATTGTTTGTCGTCTAGGTAGCTTGTGATTGCTCCTGAACGGCCAACCGTTCTGCAAAGGGGGGACAGTTACCCCATGTGTAGATTTTGCTCGTCTTGTGTAAACTTTGAGAATTGGTAAACCATTCAGGGTACCAAATCCTTCAGTTACACGACGCACAGGCTCCGCACACTTAGGGGTATATTGTCCGTCAGACTGCTTGGGGACAATTACCCCGTGTGTAGATTTTGCTCGTCTTGTGTAGACTGAGGATTGGTAAACCATCTAGAGTACCAAATCCTTCAGTTACACGACGTTCAGGCTCTGCACACTTAGGGACAGATTGTCCATCTGACGGCTTGGGGACAATTAGCCCGTGTATAGAATTTTTTCGTCTTGTGTAAACCTTGAGGATTGGTAAACCATTCAGAGTACCAAATCCTTCAGATTCAGGACGTTCAGGTTCTGTACACTTAGGGGCATCTTGTCCTTCTAGCTGTTTGGATTCAACCTCATTCAGAGCATCAAACCGATTAGAAACTCTCAAGTTGAAGTCCTTGCCCTTAGTTGTCTTCCTAGAGCGCCCCATTGAATCACCAATGTCTAAGACCGCTCTCCAGCCAGTCAAGGGACGAACTTCTTTGAGATTGAATTGATGTGGGACTCTATTAGAAGCACTTTTGGTCATTGCAACCTTCAATGTACCCGTGTTATCAAGTCTCGAGATGGAACAATTAGCCATGAAATCCAAGCCTAAGCTAGAGCATGTAGTTTTAAAGGACACATCGTCCATCCTGGGATTCACCCCAAAAACTACACATGAAGCCCTAGATTTGGCATAAGTAACCAATTCCCAGGAATCACCCTGGGGGGTGTTGAAGTCGATAGGAGCTAAAATTTTGATTGATCTCGCAGGCTATAAGTTTAAGCACAGGAACCAACCCGAGCCCAAGTGCCGAGTATGCTATACAGAGCATACGACTGCCCAATTTGGGCGGAGGGGCTGCCCCCAAGCGGTCGGGGCCCGCTTGTTACCATTCAGAGATCACACTCCAGGGAGTTGCAGGGAATGGCCGGTGTAGGCATATTCTAAAGAGGGAAAGGCCCCAAGCTTTCCAACTAAATCCAATGCACTACCTTACCTGGAGCAAAGCGCTTCAGGTCGAAACAAACAAGGACACGAGGTCACAAGGCCAGCATTTAGTCACAGAGACATTAATGTACTCCCGTATCAAGTCCACCCAATGGCAATAGGCTTCCTAGAGGACAGGGAGAGGAGCAAAAAGAGAGAGAGAGAGACATAGGTTTGCACCTGGTGAAGGCAAGGGAGGCTGCGGACTAGTTCACCGTCTAGGACTTGCTCCAGGCAAACACTGCATGTAAGCTCCTCATCGGACCTTGGCTTGCTGCCCTCATCGCTCTTCTTCTGCACATTCAAAGATAACCACGTACCAGAAGTCAACTCATAATCTTTGTTCTAGCTCTCGCAACTGTGTTTTACGCTCAATAATTTGTTGATGGGCATTGATGTAGATTAAAAAAGCTATGAACCTTAGCACCCACTCTCAGTAAGATGACTATTCATCATGGAATGTTCATAGACATATGTCAGTATCCTAGTCCACTGAAACTTGTTTGACCTAGCCGAAATAGTCCAGGACAGATGGTATTTTGGTCTGGTACAATGTACTAAAAGCCAGTTGCAAGGAACCTCCAGGCAAGATCAGGAAAGAGGAGGTAAGAGTAGCGGAATAGGATTTTCAAATGGACTCCTGCAGTCTTAACTGTCGAGAGAGAGGGACAGATTGGCCGGAAGGTGCATAGTAGGATGTGGTAGTTGCATTCTGCAAGGTTTGCTCAAAATTCTATGTTGCAACCACCAGGAAGTGCTCCCCTGATCTGAGCAAGAGCCAGGGAGAGAGAGCCAGAGAGATCGAGGGGAAGACTGACCGAGCATACATCATTAGGGGCTGCACTGGAAGCTTGTGAAGGTGGAGGCGGTACTCCTTCACTGCAAAGTAAAACAGCCAAAGACAGCGGCAACATGAGCAAAGAACAGCAAAATGAGACAGACCAGTTTCACAATCATGTTTGGTGTAGAGAACCAAACTGGCTTAGAACCAAACCACTTGCAGAAACTCATATATCTCTGAACTCATTAAGACTTACCTCAATTGAGGATGTGAAGAAGGTAATTGCCGTGCCACCTTGTACTTATGAACTGGCAGCCTATTGATCTCTGCATCACTCATGGATGCCACCCCGGGTGGATTATCGGCATCGAGTGCCCTCAATGCATCATAATCTGCACCACTATCACCAGTCAGCTTACAACCAGAGCAGGTGAATAGAATGAAGATGGCCAGATAATTAGCCAGAAAGAGAAGCTTCAGGACAGATGGGAGCACAAGAACAAACAGGCAATCAAGGACCAATCATGCAGGCATCGAATAGAGACATGGGCAAAAACAAGATTCAGACCAAGTTCATCAAACTCGCGGTCAAGTAGAGCAAGCTGCAGACGAAGGCCTTGAAGCCGAGCTCTGGTGGCAAAGGAAAGAGAAGGGGCCATGCGTAGCCGCAGTTCTGAATGGCCCACTAGGCCCCCCGCAGAGGCGGCTGCAGCAGCAGCAGCATGTGCCTGAGCTTGGAGCTGCTGACACATAGCGTACATGCGGAATGTTGTTGCTGTCAGGAACACTCCCATTCCCAGCCAGAGCTGCAACCAGTACGAAGGTAGATTAACATTGACTCGGTTATGTACTCAATTTTCTGCTCAGTTTCCTGAGGTGTTTCCTACTCCTTTTCCAACGACTTTTATTGACTTTTGCTCTATCCAAAAATCTCACTTTCAGCAGCTATTTTGATAAGAATAGCAACTATCTAGAGCACCACACACGACTGACTGGGCCCATCTCAACCACAGTTCCTCATTCCAACTTGGTAACTACACGGTCCAATTTAACAGGAGAGGTAATTACCAAAAGATAGAGTTGTACAGTATTTCTAGCTAACCCCTAAAGACATCCAGTCACAGTCATTGTGCACATATAAGCTGTATTGAAAGTGTACCGCAAGCAGAAAGACACACCAGAACGTTGGGTGACATTTGATGTGAGTTAAGAATCATAAATAATAGCAGCACTGCACACAATCCAATTTGCATCCCATAGAATTAGGCGAAGGAATGACTTTTCTAAACCTCTCAGATAACATCACTAAGTCAAGTTTGATGTTGGCAGGCCTATCCCCAAGGATGACCATGTGCCAGCAAGTCAAGCTGACTTTGACACACATCATGTACTGAGCATTGCAGAATGGATGTAATGAGTGTGGAGGATGTATGCTCTGCACACCTGTGACCAAAAAAGCCATTGGGTTGGCATTCACAGAGCGGACACTGCCATGGAATCTCTGCCCACCATTATTACCAACAGTGATTAGACACAATCACATCCCACTCGATTACTGTGCAGCAACAAATGCTAAGAGCAGAAGGCTGACACACCTTGCTTCTGAATGTGCCACAAAGTGAGGATGGTAAGCACTACTTGTCACCGCTGTAACCTACCCTGATTGCAAAATTGTTGATGGGCCTTTCACCCAACCCCTGAACATAATGAAAACATGCAGATACATGGTCTTCGATGAAGGAGGCAATTGTGCAGTCACAAAGACAGAACCAAAATATGATACACACAGGGAGATAGATACTTAAAAATGTCTACTTGTCTCTAGTTTCATTCCTCCTAAACTGCCTGTCAAAGGTCATCTGTACTTGAGAACCTAAGGTTGGCCCACTTCAAAACAACTGACAAGTAGAAAGCATTCTCTTCATTCATACACAAAAGAACTCACATGACAATGTTCTGGGATGTTCTCAAGCACTGGGCACAGAATCATACCACAGACCGCCGCTCAGGTATAAAGCTTTGAAGCCCACTCTCCAAGTCACCCCTCGATCCTCGAAACACAAAACTCATATTTGAGCAGCAAATGCACCCTTCTTCCTTCGCTTCTCTTTATCAATCTACACCTTCTCCATGTAATTCTTTGTACTCAGAATTGACACCAAGATTGGATCCTGCTCTAGGACATTTGCTTGGTTCTTTGTGGTTGTGACTGAGTTGCAATCAATTGCAACTTGAAGGCACAAAATGACCATATCTTGGTTGATTCCCTGTCAACATACCCCCCTCATGACCAGTGTCAGTCTTTGTAAGCTTTTACAACAGAGCAGCTCACCTGAGTCCCCAGCACCTAAAGAAAAGGAGAGTTCCAGTATTTACCCCAAGATATACCACCTAATATATACGACAGGGTAGAAACGCAGTATTTTACTCTGGCACTTGTGATATGCCTAGTGTTTGAACTCTTCAGAATCTGTTTACACTTGCTCCCAAGTGCCCACCTGTTTCATTCAGGCTCAGAAACCAAATATAGCTACCGAGTTATACTCCCTTTTGTAGCCCTTCATACAAGCAATACACAATAAAACTTCACCAGATTATTTGCTCAATGGGTTTGTGACCATGCCTTTCATTACATCCTTCACAAACGTGTTGCATTAGATATTTGACATCTGATCAAAAGCTCCTAGACCCTAAAATTAGTTACCAATTCTACACGTTTCAAGGTCCTTTCCTCTCATAAAATGGCATGGTCTTTGGATTCACTTGTTTGGTTTATCTCGCTGATAAGAATAAGCCTAATTCCTTCTGCATTGACAACCTTTCATGAATTATGAATAACTCTTCCGTGTGTGCCAAATTTACCTGGAAACCATTTTGCCTTCAGCCTCCCAAAGCATCTCATAATGTCCCCTTATATTATTTGTCTACAATGTGACGAGCTCGGTCCATTCAGCTGCCATTGGGAATATTAGAGCACCTGCAAGAGGGGAAACCATAAGTAACTTCCTGAAACCCCCTGCCCGCCTGTATAGTTCTTCCACCTCTCCGGACTACAGACGACGCTTCGGCTTAGTTCAGTTTTCTACAGTCTTATCTTCAAAGCAGCAAAAACGACACTCCTCTCACGTACATTACCAAATACATAAATAGGTAGAAAGCAGAGGAGACTGGGAGTGGAAGTCCGTATGCGGCCAATTCCACAGTCCGAAGACTTAATCCAACCACTAGTATAAGAAAAGCGCATGTGTCTTTATTTTGATAAAAGACTGAGAAATTAAACATCTGCATTGAGCTCTATAAGGCGGCACGAAAAACATTGAAGTACAAGAAGCAAACATAACAATTCTTGAGCCCTGATCTTTCCACGCTCAATCTCTATCGCTAATTCACCAGTCCCTACTTCAACTCCCTCTCGCTGTCTCGTTCTCAATCTTCGCAAATGCTTCTGGAACACCGACCAACTTACCTCCACAGGCAACTGGAGAATCTGGGAGCCGCACACGCATCATCATGATCCAACTATGCTCAATCATGCTGCGCCGTGAGAGAGTGCCTCCACGCTCATCTGCAACCCCAGAAGCTCGAAGAACCGGCTATGGCGGACATTGTGACACTACTCGACAACAACAAATCACCTCTTGCTTTTTTACGGTGCCCCCACCCCTCAATGAGGGCCATTGTTATCTTAACTTAGTTTAGCGTAGAGCAGGAATAGGGTGCCATAGTACCACGTGATAGTCGCCATGTCATTGTAACCACGTCATCGTCGTCACGCCAGATCGTCGTCGTCAGCCTCATCATCGTCGTCAAGTTTTTTGAAACCTGCCCGAAATGCCCGAGGTGTCTTGCCGCGCTGGGACGAGACGATGATGTCTCCGCATGCTTGAGCACAGAGGGATTTCGCACACCGATCTCAGAAGGAGATCTTACATGGTGGATGCTACACAACCTTTTTTTCTTTCAAAATGGGGACTGGCTGTAGTCGAAGGATTACAATATTTCTGTAGCTAGCAGAGTTTTAATAATTTGGGGTAGCGGGGGCTGCATCTGGATTGTATGGACAGGGAGAGCGAGGAGGGAAGAAGGTGTTGGGA
This sequence comes from Takakia lepidozioides, assembly GCA_030704615.1. Classification (NCBI taxonomy): domain Eukaryota; kingdom Viridiplantae; phylum Streptophyta; class Takakiopsida; order Takakiales; family Takakiaceae; genus Takakia; species Takakia lepidozioides. The sequence continues at coordinate 35,191,996 of CM060731.1, read as the reverse complement.
CTGTTCTACAAGACACACCAATATGCAAACAATCTTGAATTCTTGGGTGCGCCTGAAAATGCAACGACGCAGCGGCGTGAGCGTACGCTAACGCAGGAGTGACGTGGCGTGAGCGTGCACCAACGCTGACATGGCGTGAGCGTGATGTCAGCAGGTTGACATGGCGACAAATGCTGACATGGCTTTGCGTCGTCGTCCGCCACGTCAGCAAAACATACGGCGCCTATATCCGAGGAGGGTCCTATGACCGTGGGATTAATCCAGGCAATCGTTGGATGAATACAATGAAGACTACCATCAAACACCCGAAATGGGAAATAAGCCTACAACTGTGGCATCCATTCCACAACATTGTGCAATTAGAATTGTAAGTTTCACTATTATAATTATAATGATGACAAAATAACTTCACAACGTGAGTGCCATAGAGGCTGCCACGGGAAAGACCTTGCTCCCTTCCCAAATAACAATGAGAGTTGGGATTACATTCAAAAGATTCCTGCAGTACATAGCGACACTGCAGAGATACACAGTAATTCGAGATGGAAGAATATATAATAGGAAAATAACACCTTCCCCCAACCCCTGGCATGCCTTATCCTCTAACAAACGTTCGAATGGACCAAGCTTACCAGTTTATTACAACATGGTTTCCCCTCATTGTCTTGACAATTCCCATGTCATGCCAGTCATGTTGAACCATGGGAACCATGCATGTGCGAAGTGTCATTTCTTCTGCATACATAAGAAGCAAAAAACTGGGCAGGGGGCTGTCGAATACGGAATCATTCCACATCATGGAGGCTATTGAAGACCCACAGCTGCCTTTCCTACAATGGAGATCCAGAAAAATTGATATTGATAATAAAATCAATCATGTGGGCTAACATGTCACCAAAAGACAAATGAAGAAGTCTATGCTCCTTCGCAGCCAATACAGCTATTTTTCTTTGATACTCGTCATCGTCGAGAGGCGCCAACATTTCCGCATGGTTGTTCATATGTTTCATTTGCTGTTTTTGAAACATTGTGTGCTCAAAAGGGCAGTCAAGGTATCATCCATAGTCCCCGAAATGGGCAAGACTCCAGTCCTTCAAAATCCCAGCTGTGTACATGGTTGGGTCATTGGCAGGATCCGACCACATGTCGAGATAATCAGGGACACCGCTCAAGTGTTTTCCCTCCATGAACACATATTTTGTGTACCTGCGAACTCGCAAACCCAATGCAATTCCCAAGGGGAATGCTTGTGCGTGAGCCTGTGAGCCTGTGAGCCTAGCTTGGCTCACGCCACGTCAGCAAGCATCCACGTGTTCAGGCCCTAATTCCGTGCCCCCCCCCCCCCCCCCCCCCCCCCCCCCCCCCCCCCCCCCCCCCCTATTACTGCGGATCGGCTGTCGCCTATGTCCTTATTTTTTGATCCCTCTTCATTGCCCCCACATGAATATTCTTTCTGGCCGAGAACAATGGCAGGTTTGCGGATGGTTTAGGATTGAGGTCATGACTTTGGAATGAGGAGATCGCCCACTAGATAATTGAATATTAACAGCAAACCCTTTTTTTTGCAAAGCAGTACATTCATTCCAACCCACAAACATTTTTCAATTCCGGAATCCGAAGACCTACCCCAGGCAATCCCTAACTGTACTTACGGGAACGCGCGAAGAACTTGAAAAACAGTTTGGGGATGGAAGCAAAACCAAAACACATTTTATTAAGCCTCGGTACTTGAACCTCAAGAACTATTGGAGGTTCAGATGAACCACTTCTAGAGATTGCAGCAATATCATCTATGAATACAGCAGCACATCCGCGACGTTTTTCGTTTCCACGACCCCCATGGAGATGCGAATACATTGTTTGTTGGGATAACACCCGTGCGCAAGCTTCCACATAAACCGGCAAGCGGTAAGCTCTAGGGGGACTCGGGGACATGTAGTATCATTGGAAACCGAAAGGTGTCTGCTGATTCGATGACTGGTGCCGAACTCTGGAAGGCAAGAAGAGGAATGGTGGTAGATGTTATCATCCAGAAATAGACAATGTAAGCAACCATCTGTCGAACGGGAATGACACAAGGAAATGCAACATATTTTGCATGATTACAGCCGAACTTACTCACACTCAAAATCGGAGTCCACGTCGAGATCCTCGTCAGGCGCTTCGGGCTCCTCCAAAAGTCCCTCCGTGGATGGGGCAGAAGTAGTGCCCGACTCAAGCTGACGAAGCTCGCTTGAGAAGAGCTCCGTATCAGCCTCCATGCCGAAGAAGTGCCTTCCGGCGCTCTTGCAAGCATGAAAAGATGCTCCTGCAAATCCAAGACGAACGAGAAATTAAAACAGGGCTTCCCTAAGGTCACTGCCCATATTTCAAACACAATATTCAGGGCCCCACCTGTGCCAATAGACAAGTCAACCACTCGTCCACCGTGACGGCTGCATGTCTCCACCAAAGTCTGCATGAAAGATGGAGATTTCTCCCGTGCACATCTCCCAGGGACACCAATCGACCTTTTCGTAGTTCGACCCGAGTCCACGTAATTGAAGATTACATCATCCTCCACAGGCTCGCAGGTGGGGTCAATGTGAGCTGCAAGGTCCCTCAACTGGAACTCAGCAATACCAGGAGGAAGAGTGTCCTTCCGCACCCTCACCAGGCACAAAGCTTCGAACACCCAAATCTGTCAATAATCACGAAGAGAGCATGAGGCAAAAGACATAACCTGCCTTTTGACATTTACTGAAAAACCACAAAACTTTAATTGAAATGAACCAACTCACTTTCTGCCCCGGGAACTCGCCCTTCGTAAGAGTCAGAGTGTTGATGCATGTCCAAGTTTTGATGACACGAAACCTGGAAGCTTTCATGTAGCTGAAAAGAGTTCTCCGTGCCGACATGTCCTTTGACTGCATGAGAAGAAGAGCCCCCGAGTCAGAAAGGAATTTGTTGCTGAATGAGAAAGCCCACTGCCAGTAACGAGAATCCGATTTGTTCCAAGTTGGGGTCGAATTGGAAGGCAACACATCAGGGACAGGAAAACCGTCAGGAATGTCCAGCACCCACAAGGTCAGTCGCGTATGCCTGCTGAACTCCATTCACCCAATCCAGCCTTTTTGTGACCTACAGCAAAAAACAGGAGACAGTGTCAGAAGCCCAATCCAAATCCAACACGAAATCAATCCCCTGGACAAGCCAAAACAAGTTGCCAAAACAAAATTATTCATACAATAGTTAAGACATATGTGCTTACCTGAGTGAGGAACGAAACAAGCATGTCCCATGATTTCGACGGCACCCCTTTGAATGTGGACTTCCTGGATTCCATCATTGCAAGAAAACTTTTATTCAGCACCTTACGATGGAACAGGCCCAAAACCCTGGATGGATGTTCTCTCGCCTCGAAAGGCTACTCCCTCGACTTTGATGTTCTCCTATCCCTCCTAGTTGGAGAAGGCTGTCTTTCAGCGACCTCTAACGGTCCATGTCCCTATGGAGCTGCACTCTTCCCCTTCCCATTCGGATCCCCGACAATCTTCCCCTTCCGTTTTGGAGTAGCAGATTTCTCGGGCTCTTTTGCAGCCAAAGCAGTAATGATTTTGTCCTGAATGTCTTTGTCAACCAGTGGGGCAATTGCTGTGGCGTTGTCGTTAAGGTTTCTCAAAACAACTTCATCGAATGGTGTGTCTTGTTTTGGCAGGTCGAGGTACCACCCACAGTCTCTGAAGTGCGCCCTGCTCCAGTCTCTGGCAATACCAGCCGTGTACATTGTCTTGTCATTGGAGGGGTTAGCCCATGAGTAGATGAAGTCAGGGTCATCACTAAGGTACTTTCCCGGTATGAGGACATTATACATGTACCTAAATTACACAAACCCAAAATCCAGATAGCCATTCGATCTGAACAGGAAACAGATCACACATCGGGAAAAAGGTATTGGAATGCAGGTCAGTAACACTGAGAAACCAACTTTTGAAAGCCCGAATCAACCTTGCGTTGACCCAATGTTGATTCGAGCAGAAATGAGAAACAACAAATGTGGAGAACTGTACTTTCACGAGCACTTACGAGAGGGAAAGCCCATTTTCCTAAAACATCTCATGCACAACATGGAATTCCCAATCAACCTTGCATTGACGCAAAGTAGATTGGCGGACACACCTATGATAATGTTGCATTGAAAGAAACAGTGATTGACAAGCGCAATTCAACATTGCTTCAACGCAAGGTTGTTTTCATTCACAGAGGAAATGGAAAACAGTGCTTGAAAACAACCATCCGAATATCTGTTGGTATGGATATTCAACCTTGCATTGGCGCAATGTTGAATTCCTCTGTTGAAACACCTGTCCATGGTATCTGATAACCATAGCTTTCCTACAATTGTATGGAAATCGGGGTATTGTTGCGGGACATTTCTAGCAATCCATATCGTCAAACAACGTTGCGTCAACGCAAGGCGGTTTGTTGGTACAGTGTAAGCTCTAAACATCATTTCAAACAGACTCCAAATAGACTTTATGTTCATCTTGGCAGCATTGGAACTGGAAACGACAGCAAATTACAGCCCAAAAACACAGGAAAACCTACCTAGCCTGGCCCTTATCAACCTTGCGTTGACGCAAGGTTGATTTTCCTGTCAGTTTTTTCCCTTTCACATGCAGAAAAATGACATTATTGCATACCCCAGGTATAGGAAAGTGAAACGAAAACAACGGGATACAAGCTTGCGTTAACGCAATGTTTCTTGACTGCTTGTCCAGAGCCCTCGGAGCTCCCTCAAAACCTTCAAATTCGCAAATCTACATGGAAAGAACGACACAAGAATACAGAAACATACACTTCAAGTACCAGATTTGTTTCTTGGAGGTCACACCTGTACAACACTCGTTTCATTGCTTGCTAGCTGTTGTACTGGTTTTTGAATTCGTACGACCTGGAGATTCCTTTGTCTTTCTCAAACTCCCTGCAGAAGCAGTTGTTCCAGACAGCGAGCGCATCTCCTGATATAGGCCTCCAGTGTGAAGTAGGTTTGTGCGAGAAAGTCTTCCCAAAGTCAACGTTCAAGACGAGGTTCACATGCATTCACTGCGTGTAAAAAACGTTGATCAACGTCTCCTCTCTGTGCTCCCTCCCTCTCACCAGCCCTAAGATTACCTCAAGGGCTATATACTGCCTCCATTCCGCCTCCGTCTTTTTGGCAGTGTAACCCTGGGCAGCGCTATTTGCCACATCTCTGTTCGGGGGTAATTATATGTCAAATCTTGCCAACCCACATAACACTAGATCATTCTGCAACCAGATTTGTGTGGGAGAGCTATGAAGGCGGTTGTAGACCGAGTGGGTCCTACCCTGGTGTGTGTAATCACGTATCACCACAATCAGCTCCAAAGTAAGAGCATTCCTAGTGGGTTACGCTGAAACCAATCTCCCAAAGATGTAATATCTAGACACTAACAATTGGCCTGTCATAGCTCAGATGGAAGGTGGGATCGGCATTCAAATATCAAACCTGTGACCTCGGCCACTGTGAGACCAACCGCAGTTGCTGTTTATGGTGCGAAACTTTCTTCAGGATGGAAGCAAGTGTTGGAAGGGCAATGGGACGTGGCAGAAATAGTTCACAGATCACACGACCTGGGAGACAAAGTTGTGGGCACTGTAGGCGCAGGCCGAATCGGGAGGGAGCCTCATGAAACGTCTCAGGTAATCTTCAACTCTACACCGTCACCATCTCTTTCCCTTGGGACTTTGCATGATCTTTCCTACATTATCGAGATAGACAAAAGTTGTTGCCAGCAGCGATGGCGATGACTGAGTCCAAATGTGCATGTGCCCTGCAAACCCAACGTTAATGGGGCCCATTCAAACAGTTCACACTCTTCATGTGGAATGCTTAAAATAAAAGTTAGTTCAGAAATAATGCCACAGGCAAATTTTATAGAGGCTAGCTAATGGGTTTGGATAAGGGTATAGCATACATGCCTGTGAAAGAGAGTCTATAAATCTTTAGTGCACAATTATGCTCTACAATCCACTCCCATAACCAGATTCATCAAGGAGAGATTCAATTCCCAAATACCCCACTTTGCATGAATCGGATGCAATGATCATTTTCAGACTTAATTACATTTCAAGTGGTTGGGAAGTATAGAACCAGCCCAGTGGGTAGAGGCTAGACTTCTGCAAGTTCACCAGTCTATTCCTTCCCCTCAAGGTTGTCTTAAACATTTAGAGAGATAGAGTGTAGATGTACCAAAGTCTTGTAGGTTGACAGTTCTTGGCTTGTAAAAATGGCTCACTGTCAAATAGGGCCCAGCTATGATATCCACCTCCTTGCTTCCAGAAAGGAGAGCGTCCAGGCACATGCCATGGATGTTCCAGTGGAGGATGTGACCATCTCTGGTCGACATCCAGCCGACTGTGTGAAGGATTTGATAGAACAATTCTGTAGGTTTGCGGGCCTGACGAAATATTGTTGTGACCTATTGTTGTGACCTTACGGTTTTCTTCGTATAACATTTTTTTATGTAGTTCTGCTGACCCGGTACACATGGTTGTGCTGCTGATATCTACCTTCTTTTGAATGGCACTTGGTTGTCAATGTTGTCCATGTTGGTTGTACTGCTAAGTTTACCACTTCAAGATCACCACTATATTGAGCAGCCATAGATTTGACTTGTATGAGATCGCATTTTTGTTACACACAGCATGTTAGAGTGGCCCTTCATAAGACCACTCTTCGTTCAGAGTGGTTATTACAACTTGTGGTTGTGGCATGGGTGTGGTTGGGAAGCCCTCCAACTATTTGAACAAATGCAACATGAAGGTTTGGAGCCAAATGGTATCACCTTGTATGTGTTCTCTCTGCATGTACCCATATGGGCTTGGTGGATGAAGGTTGTCACCACTTTGATTCCATGAGTCGGGATCATGACGTCACCCCTACTGCTGAGCATTTTGGCTGCATGGTGGATATTCTTGGCCGTGCAGGGCAATTGGATAAGGCAAAGGGCTTCATCAAGAAAATGCCATTTGAACCAGGTGCTGCTGTGTGGGGGCATTGCTTGCTGCCTGCAATCTTCATGACGATATGGATCGAGCAGAATATGCTGCAAAATGCCTTCTCAAGTGCAATCCAAAAGATACTGGATCTTATGTGCTCATATGCAATAGGTGCGCTGTTGGGAGGTGGGATGATCAAGCAAAGGTAAGAAAGATGATGGAGGATGCAGGTGTGAGAAAAAGAGCCATGGCACAGATGCATTGAGGTGGAGAACCAGGTGCATGTGTTCTGTGTAGATGACAAATCACATCCGCAAATTGAGATACATGCTGACCTGAGGAGATTGTCTTTGCATTTTAGGGAGGCTGAATATCCATTATCTGTTACAATGTCCGGGGTATTCTGATCAGAGAGTGACCCTCTTCAGGACCTGTTCACCAAATTTCAACCTCTCGAGGCTGAACATAAAGCCTTGGTCCTGTTGGGGTCTAATTGCTACGCAGCTCGCAGCAGATTGATGTTTGTGTGAACAGCTTTCTAGAGGAAATTTGGAGAGCCTAAATTAATTAGTTATAACAAGGTAAGTCCCACTACTGGAGTGTGAGACCCTCATAGACGTACTGTCTGTTCTCTGTTCAGCCCGAACTGGGCACAGGGTCTATGGCCACATGGCTATGGAAAATGTCTTATTAGTACATTATTTCTATGTAGTCAGGGGTGGGAGCTGATGAGGAAGGGTGGAAGTATTGCAAAATGAGCATTGTGGATTCTAAGCCCAAAAATGGGAGCTGGCTCCAAGAGTGAGGGAGCTGCATGTCTGAAGGCCAGAGGAGAGGGAGGCTCTTCCAAGGAAAAAGGTTCAAAGAATTGGGCTGGGTCTAGGATGCATGGATGGATAGCTGCCTGTACCCCTGATTGTGTCTGGAGACAAAGGCAGTGGATCTGCCAACATCCAGTCCAACCCATTTAAACAGGAACGGGAAGAGGATATTTTCAAGTACCTGAATATTATGCAGGAGGAACTGACCCTGCTAAGAAGCTGACTCGGAAGCTGACGTGTCTAAGGCCATGTTGAAACCGTGCAGAATATCCGAACAAAAGTTAGGCATAAAACCCTGAACTCGTTTCCAGTTTGTGACATGGGTGAGTGAAGGGTAGTTTTGGCACTACTGTAATTTTAACTGAGGGTGGGGAGTCTACTTTCAAACAATAAACGGATGCAGAGAGGAAAGGGAGATTGTCAATGCCTGGTGTGCAGACAGCTTGAAGACAATATCCATTTTCTATAACAATGTCCTCTCTCATGTTTTCCGATTTGGTCCCGTAAGCTCTTGGAGCTTTCTGTGGTCGTTACAAGTTCCATTTCATTTCATTCTCTTTCCTTCCACTCTTCTTGTAGTTGAGCCTCCATGAGCCTCTCTCACCTCCATAGCTCTAGGTATTGAGAGGGAGAGGGCTTTGTAGGGTGGATTTCCTTAGCAAGGGTGCCCTTGGCTTGACTTAGTTTATGTGATTGAGTGGTTCATAAGTGGTGTGGTGAGGGCTTTGTAGGGTGGATTCCCTTAGCAAGGGTGCCCTTGGCTTGACTTAGTTTATGTGATTGAGTGGTTCATAAGTGGTGTGTTTCCATTTTGTTCACTTTCATTTATCACTACAAGAAGATGACCTTATGCTTGTGAGTGCAGAATGTAAGGGTTAGTTTAGCACTTACGTGTTGAAGAGCTTGAGAGCTTGTTGAAGAGAGCGTGGTAGAGAGCTCTTTGTTGCAAGGTGTTGCAGGTGTTGCAAAGGAAAATATTTGTGGCGTGAAGAACATGGATGTTAGGGTTTGAGAAGCATTGCTTTGCTCTATAAAGGTGGAGCACTTAAGGAGAACTCTCTTACATCACAAAGCTTGCATGGTCTTGCAAATGAAAGAGCTTGTATGTGCATTAAGGGTTTGAAAGCTTGGAGAAGAGCTCTTGCATCACAAGAGAAGCGGCACATGCTTAGGTTGGAAACACGAATGAGCACAACAAGGGTAGTTTGATGAGCATTGAGTAGTTGAAGAGAATCTAAGAAGTGGTTGTTCTGTCCATGGTGAATTGAAGCCAAGTGGGGTTTCATTTGGTTGACAAACAATCAAGCTAAGGCGCTAAAAGGGAGTGTTTTTGCTAGTTTTATGAGTTCTTGGATTGCTCTTGGTAAAACAAGTGGTTGACCAAGCAAGTGGCGCATGTGTGAAGCATGCTTTCCAAGTGCGGCTTCCAACTTCAAGCTTGAGGAGAGCTAGAAGGTGAAAGGAACAAGTTCATTCCTTTGTGTATGAGGTGATGTTTATGTGGAGCATGTTTTCAGCCCATTGAGGCTTCTATTTTCAAGCCTTGGAGAGCAAGAAGTCATGAAAAGGGCTGGTTTCCACTTAGGTGAATGAAAAGCACTTGTAGAGCATATGTTTGAGTTGGGGTTTCAACCTTAAGCTTGAGGAGAGCATGGCTCTTGAAGCGGCAAGTGTAGGGGCTGGAATAGGCACTAAGAGGTGTGCTACTACCAAGAAGAGCGTGTGAATGAGTGCTTACAAGGGTTGGAAATCAGCCATGCTTGGTTAGTTGCCATAGGATGAATGGCGCGGTTTTGGTGAGTTAAAGTGGAGAAAGTGGACTTGGTGTATGGCAAGCATCTTCCTCATGAGTTAGCGTCACTATTGGTGGTGTGTGGGAGTGGAAAAGAGCGAGAAAACATCTCTGATTTCTTCACAATCACCATAGCTCATTGCAAGGAAGCCTAGTTGGTTCATGGTTTGAAGGGTGGGGCCTTGATAGTGCAGTCGTCTAATCTAGTAGTCTTGGGTGTGGGTACTACCTTTGCTTCACAGCGAGTGGTTCGCCCGATTGCGTTTGAGAGATTGAGTGACTATTCAAACTTGGCTGTGCTTTCGCGCACATGGAGAGAGGGTAACACAACCCACGTTGGTTTTTGGCTTAAGGGAGCTGACGGTTGGCATTGGGAGTCTACGAGTTGCAGTCACACAAAGTGTTGAGGGTGGTACATTGTTCCACTTGGGTTCCAGATGACAGCTCACTAAGTGTTTGGCCCACTCTCCATATCCCGGCTGCTTAAAGGTTGTGCTTTCAATCTAACTTCGTTTCTTGTATGTTAGGTGATTCTAGAACTACTTGGTTGAGATCCGGAAGACAGAGGTCCATGAATAGTTCAGGAGAGCCGTTGGCCGAAAGTGTAGTAGAAATGAATGAGGGATCGGACAACGTGCAGGTAGGTAATCTCATGGTGAGTGATGATGAATTTTTTGAATGCTAGTACGATGGGAGCAGTTGTAGAGTCCCCAACTGGTATTGCATTGGTAGATGAGGGTTCTAGGACAGCCAACCCCGAGGGTCTCTCTGTTTATGATCGGAGTGATGAAGCCTTGGTGACTGGACAAACCAAGCCTACGCTGGCTCGGGAATTAAACTGTCTGCCATCCCATCTTATTCATGTTCAGGGGGTAGACGGGTCTGGTTCGGATGTTTGGGCTACTATGAGCGGTATGTCGGCCCCAATAATGAGTCTGATTCATGTGCCTGTGATTAGCCTCCATAATCCCACTCTCGGGGGAGGGACTAGCTCTTTGAATTCAAGTTTGCATTCAAGTGCTGTCCCTTTGTTGAATGTCTCTGGTCTTGCTGTAGGTAGGGGGACAGTAGCAACAGTGCCCTCCACCTCGTCTGTTGGTCATGCAAGGCGTGTGAGAACTCTTCTTGTTCAATAGATGGGGGGATTGCCACGGACTGCAGCCAATCCGGGTATGGGTATACATGCTAGCAATGTCAATACAGTCCCTGTTTAGGGTAGCAATTTAAGCTCTAGAATAGTTCATATGGTGGGAGTGATGTCCATTCCTCCCATGAGTGGTGTGTCATAGCCCCACCTACAGTCAGTCTACCCAGCTGCTAAGTCAAATATGGTGTCACATGCCCTTCCCATGGGCATGCGGGCACCACATTTAAGTATGTCATCCTCTAGTATGGGACCAGCCATTAGTAGGGTTAATCAAAGTATTGCGTCTGCTGTTAATTCTATATATGCTGCCAATACCTCTTCTGTTCCTACTCAAGCTACTATTCCCTGCTGTGCTGCTCATGCTTCTGTTCTTCCTGGACACATAAACCACAGTCTGCCTTGTCATCTGACCCCTCAACTCACCACTCAACCCTATCCAGAGTACAATATGGGGGAAGACTTTGATAGGTACCTTCAAATGTTTGAAGTCATTGCTAGCGTGCCTGAGAACATCAAAATGACCATGTTTAGGATGCGGATGAAGGCGTCAGCTCGGGACTTGCTGCATGCATCAGTCATGGATGATCCCAACCTCAATTGGGCGACCCTTATAGAATGGGCTACAACCTTGTTCAAGCCTCCTGAAAGACCTCTAGACTGCTTTGCTCCCTTCCAGGACTTACCAGCCTGGAGAATCCCTGTGGCAATTTTACATGGACATCAAGTCTGTTGTTGTTGAGAATATCATTGACCAGCAAAAAGAGAACGCATGGTCAAAATGTATTTTCTCCTTGGGCTAGTCCTATTGTCCTGGTTGGAAAGAAAGATGGCACCACCCGCTTTTGTGTTGACTTCAAGAAACTGAATGACATCACTAAAAGGGATGCCTACCCTCTGCCTATGATCAATGAAACCTTGGATCAATTGCATGGTGCTACAATTTTCTCCTCTCTTGATCTTGCATCTGGTTTTTGGCAAGTTCCTCTCACTGAAGCAGCCAAGGAAAAGACCTCGTTTGTGTGTTGCATGACAAATACCAATATGAGACCATGCCCTTTGGTTTTATGCAATGTCACCTCCACCTTCCAACGCCTCATGGACGTTATCTTGGGAAATCTTCATTGGGAATGTGCCTTAATTTATGTAGATGATATCAATGTGTATTCAACCAGTTTTGATGCCCACTTGATTGATCTGCAAAGTGTATTCAACAAATTGCGTACTACAGGCCTCAAAGTGAAGCCAATGAAGTGTGAACTATTCATGCCTGAGCTACACTTTCTTGGTCATATCCTATCCAAGGATGGTTTGCTTCCTGATCTTGCAAAGCTTGCGTCTGTTTGGGGCTTTCCTATTCCCAAGAATAAACATTGTATCAAATCTTTCCTGGGTCTGGCTTCTTATTATAGACACTTCATTAAGAACTTTGTCAAGCTTGCCCACCCCCTAACCAAGGTGTTGTGCAAAGATGCCAGGTTTGAATGGACCTTCTCCCAGCAGGCTGCTTTTGACACCCTTTGCAAGGCTTTGTGTTCAGCTCTCATCCTGATGTTTCCCAACTTTAAATTGTCTTTCTTGCTTCAGACTGATGCATCAAATGTTGCCATCTCTGCAATTTTATGTCAAGTTGTAGAAGGCAAAGAGCATGTAATAGCTTATGCATCTCGCCGTCTTGATCGTCATGAAGGAACTATTCCATATCTGACAAGGAGGGTCTGACATTAGTATTTGGTGTGAAGCATTTCAGGCAATATTTGCATGGTGTCTGGTTTGTGGTGGAGACTGATCATCTTCCACTTAAGGCCCTTGTTAAGCCGATAGAACTTCATGGCAGACTTGTTTAGATGGGCTATGTACTTGTAGGAATTTGACATGGATATAGTCTACAAGAAGGGCAAGGAGAACACAAATGCTGATGCACTCACACGGGTTGATCCTCCTGTCAACAAGCCTATGTTCACCTTGGATGACCTTGCTGCTGCTGATGCAGCCCCTCCTCTTGATCCTGCCCCTCTGCTCAACCTTCTTTGTGCTGATCAGTACCCCTTGGTCTTGGATTCACATGGCATATTGGTTGCTTAGGGCTGGTCTAGCCTTCTTGATGATCCTAGTTGATTTATTCGTGTGTTAGTATGTGTGGTGGATCTATCGTTTCGTGAGAATTCGGATAGTTTGGTGGAAGTTCCTTGTTGTGTTTCAGCTCTTCTCTTTCCTAGGCCCCCCGAGTTTGTTGTGATTCAGCTTTGCACTCCGGTGTGACTATTGGCTTGAGCCTAAAGGCCTGATTTGGCTATCCATGAGTAGTAACAAATGAGGTGAAGGTATCCCTGGCTGGAGATCATAGGCTTTATCTAAAACCCATTGTCTACTTCTTATGTGCAGTGCAGTCATGGATGATCAGCTACATGTTGTGCTACTCCAGCGATGCCAATCAGGGCGTTCGTCATCTGGCCTTTCCGAGTCCTTGTGTAAACAAATTATGTATCATGTGTCTACTCACCGTTTCATGGATGATAAGCTTTTCAAGGAGCTCACTAGAGGGGAGTGTCATGCTACTTGGAGGTGCCACCACGGAGCCAGTTGAATGCTTTACTGGAGCGTTTCCATTGTTCCTTGTATACAGGTCACCTTGGTGTCAAGAAAACTGTGGCCCACATCCAAGAGGTATACTATTGGCTGGGAATTCACCGAGACGTCACCGAGTTCATTTCTAACTGTGAAGGTTGTCGTGCTAACATTGCTCTCCCTAGGGCTCGGATCTTGTATGAGCTGCAGCCTTTGCTTGTCACCTATGTTTTTGCTTGTGTTGGCATTGACTTAGTAGGACCCCTCGCACTCACATCAAAAGGGTCGAAGCTACCTTTGCGTTGTTACCGACCACTTGACTTAGTGGGTAGAAGTCTGGCTTCTGCGTTCCAAGGCTAGTGATGTTGTAGCTCAGTTTTTCTTCAATAAGATCCTTATGCGGGATGGGTGTCCTCGGGAGATACTAACGGATCAGGGCAAGGAGTTTTGTAACTAGCTCCTCACGGTGATTTGCCTCAACTTCAGTGTTAAGCATTCCACCACCGCCCCATACCATCCCCAGACCAATGACCTCACGGAACGCTTCAACCAAACTCTTTGCCGAATGTTGGAGAAGAATGGCGCACTGACCAAGGAGTGGGATACCTTTCTTCCCCCTATTCTCTTTGCTTATTGCACAGCCGTGCATTCTAGTACCAAGAAGACTCTTTTTGAGTTGTTGTATGGTCGCAAGTATGTTTCTCCTTTGCATTCTACCCCTCTTATCTCTACTGTTGCTGATCTGGTTGATCTTGAGACCTTTGTTGAGGATCTTCATGCTTGGCATGCGGTGTCTATCCATGATGCCAAGACGAACATTGGTAAGGCTCAGCTAACACATGTCTGTAATTTTAACAAGCGTGTCAAGTATTCTAACATGTTTCAGGTGGGATAGACCGTGTGCGTTCGATTACAACATGGCAAGCATGCGTGCAAATCTAAGCTCAAAATCGACGGTCCATACTTGATCTATCAAATTCTACGTGTGCGACATGCTCTCCTTCTTCCACAAGGCTCTAATACTGAGGTGCAGGATGAACTTGTTTCTTTGACCGACTTGATGCATTCCGAACTAGTTTTTTATCTTACATCTATCAATGTGGAGGGGCGCACGGTGGGGTGATGTCTTGATCTTCTTCGCCGATCTACTTCAGCTTGATCCTCTTCTTTTCTCAGCGGCTTAGTCTGAGTTTGCGGATGGTGACTATTGGGATCCTAGGACTTGACCTCTCTAGGACTTAGCAACATTTTTCATGGTATATCACCATCTGTACTCCTTTGCACGGTTTTCCTAGCCAAGGGTTTTGTCCTCGGCCCAACTTGCAGGTGCCAGGTATTCCTTTGGTAGGTTTTTCACCCAGCAGTGGAGGGTGATATTTTCCTATTGTTTGTTCTCCTTCGCGGAGCTGAGGATTTTTCGTAGGGGGTAGGCTTCACAAATGTAAAGCCCCATATTTGCTTAGCCTAGAAATGGCTCGTTTCATCCAAAACGGCGATACACATCTGTAGTATAAAATTTTGGCGTATAAAGCCGTTAAACCGTTACAATGATACCTAGATTAGGGTTAGTTTTGGGCTGGTGGTGACATCCTGGCCCTTCATCAGATCTAGGGCTACAAGGCGGCGACGTGGGCTTTGGCTTGTGACGCCTCCCACGCGGCGGGCAATTAAAGCTAAGGCTTTTGTATAAAGACAGCACCCTGACACAAGGTCAGGGCGGTGTACTCGGGTGTTAGTGTATATGTGATTTTGGTGTACAAGGCTTGGATGAGAGCTGCTTTGTGTCAGATCCGTGTGTTTGATCCTCCTCTCACGCTTTGCTAGCTCTTTCCGCTCGCCTCTTTGTTATGAAACCTTGCTTCTTGAGAGGAAATGAGTATATGCTTCAGGCTTGTTTTAAGGCTTCACAACCCTTTGTACGTGTGAGCTGAAAATTACCCCGCTCAAGGTTGTGTCAATTTCATTTTTGTTCAAGGATTATTCCAATTCTAGCATATAATATTTTTTGTGACAAGGACATTTCTATGCCATATTCTCATACAAATTTTGTTGGGAGTCTTGTCCAAGGTGTCTCCATGCTGGTCATAAGTTTGTTCTCTCATAAAGATATGCTTATTGGATAGTGCTCAAGAGATTAACTACAATTGGGAATCTAATCAATGTAGATGTAAATTTGAATCATCTCTGCCAGCATGATCCATTATTGCTACTGGTTACTGAACGAATGTGCAAAGCTGAATAAAGAACATGACCTAAAATTACCTTAATAGTGTGCAAAGGTAAAGGGTCTCACTGTGGGGATGCCCTTCCTCCTCTTGTCTTGGTTCTTTAATCCAGTGCAGCACTTCGCTCATTTGTTCCACACCATTCTTCCAAGAAAACCCCCACTAGTCACTTCTCCCCTTTTTTCCACTTCCTTGAAACTGAAGCTTGGTCTATCAACACAAACGACAAGAGTGACTAATCGCTCCCTCCCACGCTCCGCTAATAATAGGCCAGACCTCACCCCTTGCAGGAAGGGTCCATCTTGGTCAAACAAAAAGGTGATGCACACTTTACAGCAAGAAATCAGTGGACAACAATCGAGCAGTTTCCGCAAATAGATGAGAATGGGCGAGTAATTAGTGTACAAAAGCGAAGCATAGATGCATCACATATGTCCTGGATTGTGGCTACAAATGAGTGCGAATTGTTAAATATCTCAGTGTTGTGATGTGGAACTAAAATACAGTATCAATCCTTAACTGGAAATCCCCACTCTGTGGTCATGTTTCCTTCAGAAGAAACAACAACCTGATTGGACCTTTCGAACAGAGCTCACCCTCTGCTTACAACAGCTAGTTCACTACACCAAAATTGGAAGAGGATGCCATGAGATTCACTGCTTCTGACTTCTCTAAGCTTCCACTATCTGTTGCATACACACTGTCGTCAGTCTTGTTGCTTGCCTTCTCACAGCCAACACTGAACTAAGCTGTTTAAGTCCATCGCTTATACTGTTATGAGCTCCAATATAGCCATTGCCTAGTTGCATTGTGCCTACAAGCTTCTCCTCCTCAAAATTCAGCTTTATTTTTTCCATATCCAAGTCTTCTTTGTGCCGCTTGTCTTTCCTGTCCTCGGATCTCATCATTGCATCTACAACCTTCTGATTGTTGTGTTCTAGGATAGATGCTAGCCCATTGGTTGTCCTTGACATAGCTACCAATATTGAACACTTCCGTTTCCTGCCTGTGCTTGGGCAATCCATCTGCTCATCGGCCTCCTCACCGGTCTCTGAATACTTGGCATTGTTGCCTACTGTGTTGCTTGTGTTTATCCCTGCAAAGGCCAAAATTTACTGAAGTTCAGTACAATGTAATGTCATAGTACACCCTCAAATGGTCAAGGTTGTAAAATAGGTTGTAGATAAGATAGAATGTGAGACATGATGCAGAGTTTTCCTTTCAATTTCCAGATCTTAGTGATAAAATCTGCAAAAAAGGTCTGTAAGTGCCCCCTAGTTATGGTTATGTGCAAGTACATTGCGGCCCTTCCAGGCATAATCCCACCCATGGGAAGAAAGGGCTCAGTACGACACTCTTTGGAAGCATATAATCCAATCAAGGAGTCTCCTCTATTGGGGTGACAAGGGCAGGCATGGGTTCACTTGTTTCCTTGTTTGTCAACCTTTCTTCTCTGTCACCTGTTTGGCATTCATGTGGCCAATTTGAAGTTACCTTCTTCCCTGACTAGAATACTGGTTGCCTTTAGGCATAACAGAAAGATCAAAAGAGGGATTACCACCATTCTACACTTACACCCACAGTAACATATAAATCTTGGTCTGAACTCACTGAGTCACAGTGTGACCACAACCGGCCTTCTCCAACATAACCATCCGGTTCCCATTCACCGTGTACAGATTGTGGCGCTCTAGACATATGTTATAGTGCATTTGCTCAAGGACAACAAAGGGCTGGAACACTCTACCAACAGTTGAACTCCTTGAAGATCATCCAAAATGGTCGAAGCTATTGCATCCCTCTCTTTTGTGGTTTGTCGTAGTAGGGTTCGATTTTGTAGGGAGTCATGCACTTCCTCTTCAGCCTCCATAATCCACTGATGTTCAAAAGAGTCTCCATGTAATGTACATATGTTGTGTAGAATTATGCATGCTGCTACAAAGTCAGGGACATGCTAGAGTGAGATATCCATTCTCTTCATTAATAATCGCCAACGCCCTTTCAATAACCAAAGCTTCTTTCCAAACACATGCGGGTTGAGCTTTGTACATAGTTCTAGAAGCATCCTTGTGTCTTTTGAAGGGTGAAAACATCCAAGGATGAGCTGGATAAGCTGCATCCCCTACCAATGTATAAGGCGCGAGACGTCCAGCTTCACAAATTACCCTATGGCTGAACGGGACTAGAGATTCGCATCGTGCATGCTACCTGCCCAACCAATATCGTAATCCCAGAACACACATTTGCTAGTAACAACACCCTGTAGCAACACGCTATGAAATCATTTTCTATTGTAATAATCAGTTGCGTTCAATCGAGGAGCAATAATTGGTATATGTGATCCATCGATGGTGCCTACAACAAAAGGTATATCATGTAATGTCTCAAAGACAGTAGCTATTTTCTCCATAGCCGAAGTGGAAGGCCACTTCACATTTTTTTTCTTCTTAAAGACTGTTTCATAGCATGCACAAAATCTACACATATCTTCTGAGAAGTTGATACTCCCACACCATATAGATCAGCGATCATTTACATTCTATTTTCGATAGCTAAGCGTGGAATGACAAGTGCTATTCTAGTTTCAAGTGGAAAACAACTCGCATGTTAGTATCTAGACGCTTCAAATAAGGAGCAACTTCCGAACAAATAAAATCAAATGTTCCCCTTGACATTCTCATCTTGGCCTTAAATTCTCTCTCATTGTAAGACCCGAACAGAGTTGATTGTAAGTATCCCTGTATGCGCTCTTGAGCCCAAAAGATTTAGGCCTAGATTTTGACTTACGCACTTTGCAAAGAAGAACAAGCAGAGAAATTGTCACAAGGTTGTGATGGTAGAGGATGAAAATATGAGAGGTTGATAAAGTCTCCAGGAGCATAAACAAAGACATCTGCAAAACTAGTGTGGATAAGAGTTCTCTTTTTTGCTTTTCTATTATGGTATACATTGGGAACTGCAATGTCGCAATGGTACAAAAATGAATAAGGTGAGTGTTGTAATATTGGCAACAGTTGCATGGCACTCACATTTCAGAATGCAATGAAAGGTAAAGCGTGACACGAATACCTTATTTTCGTTGGTCCCAAATGTTGCAGCGCAGGATACCACACGGTTGTGTCCCATGTCGATCAATTTCTGTTTTTGCCACTCCGTTTGTATTCCAATCACGAACTTCAAATCACTCGCCACTGGCGCTGTCTCTTCATGGTAGAAGAAGACGCTTTCAGGATTGCTATGGACCCACATACGTACACTTTGTGCATCATCTGGATGTTTTTTGTAACTCTCAATCGCAAGCTTGTCGGCAATGTTACTCGAACAAGAAACAATCGCGACTCCACTCCATGCCTAGCTGAGACGCACAAGCTTCCTGGAGCTGTTGAGTGTGTTGTGTCATAATCATAGCTGGAGATAGGCCACTACGAAGACTATCGATGATCCACTGTTTCATATCTTGGTTGAGACGAGGGGCATGCACGAATCGCGTGAAATGGGAAGAGGGATCAGCTGAACCAGACATGACTTTCTTTTTGCATCTACATGTTGTTTCTGGAAGTATGTGATGATTGCCAACTCTGGATCTAGAAAACACTGGCCAACTTTGAAGCTACAAGTACACCCACGTTTGTATGACTATCCAAAATCCGCCTTACGTCTGATTGACTGGTTTTTGATTATCGGAGGCTGCTATCGGTTTTTCTTTCTTCTTCACAATCGGCGGGTTTGTGCGCCTATCTACCGGGTCGTAGCAGCAGTGATACCTGCAAAGAAAGCATACAAAGTGAGGAGGGCTATCGCCATATACGACTTTGCTAGGCCAGTAGAAAGAAGTGGGGCTGGGAATGTTATACAACCCTCGTAAGTGACTTACTTCTGCCACTGACGATAACTGTTTGCACGCGGTATCGTCAGATCTGGCAACTCACGATACCTTCGATCTTGAACATAAAATGGGGTCTTCCCATCCACTCTACTCCTTTCTCCCTCCAGAAAATCAGGAATGAGAGACCATGGAACGACAGCTACTTCGATGGATATCCGTTTCCCTTTTCCCTGGGAAACCTGGCATATCCAACGGAGGTTTGTGTAATTGAAAAGCCTGTCTATGGGCAGCTGTAGGATGCATTTCAAATGAGATACCAAATGCTACAAATGACAAAGTTCTCCCACCTCGTCTTTCAAACCATTTGATTCTAATGTTGCTTTGTGTTCCTCGTCTAGCACCTTCGTGGCAGCATACGCCATTAGCGGCAACAGTACCACCAGTACAATACAAATCGCAGAACATACACGGGCAATGCAACGGAGCCCTTGGGACCGCACGACGTCTGCGCACCTGGTGAAAATGACTCACGATGATGGAGTTACATGTGGGTTTTGATGTCACCGAATCGTGTAACCCAGGTTTGAATTCAAAATATCTGACACCTCTCGGAGCCCGCAAATTTTTGCCAGGCACCAAGGGGCTACACGAACAGGGGTGACATGCGTTGAGGATAAATGATCCGGGGTGACACGAGCTAGGAGTGACACGATCGGGGGTTACACGGAGGGGATTGACACAATATCGAGGTTACATGGAGGGGTTACAATGTGAGAGTTACACAATGAGGGTCACACGAGGCGGAGTTACAAGGGCTGACGTGCAGAGGGTTACAAGGATGATGGGGTTACACGAGGAACTGGAGTTACACGGAGAGGGGTACATGGGATAACATGATACAAGCTTGCATTGGGGTTACACGATCCGGGTTACATATGGTGGGGATTACATGGATCACATAATGAGAGGGTTACATGATGCGGGATAACATGGAGTGAGGGTTACACCTCGCGGAGTAACAGAGGGTTATATGGATTACAGAGGGTCACAGAGGGTTACATGGGTTATAGAGGGTCACAGAGGGTTGCATGGAGTGAGGGTTACATAGGGATGAGGGTGACACTCTGTGGTGTTACAGAGGGTTACATGGGTTGCAAAGTGTTACAGAGGGTTACATGGAGTGAGGGTTATATAGGGGTGGGGGTGACACTCTGCGGTGTCACAGAGGGTCACATGGTGGTGAGGGTTACAGAGGGTCATAGGGTTACATGGGTTAAGATGGTCACAAAGGATTACATGAGTTGCAAAGTTTTACAGAGGATTACGTGGAGTGAGGGTTACACCCCTCGGAGTAACAGAGGGTTACATGGTTACAAAGGGTTACAGAGGGTCATGGGGTTAAATGGGTTACAGAGGATTACATGGTTACAAAGGGTCACAAAGGGTCACATGGGTTACAAAGGGTTACAGAGGGTTACATAGGGGTGAGGGTGACACTCTGCGGTGTTATAGAGGGTCACAAAGGGTTACATGGGTTGCAAAATGTTACAGAGGGTTACATGTAGTGAGGATTACATAGGGGTGGGGGTGACACTTTGCGGTGTTACAGAGGGTTACATAGGGTTACATGGTGGTGAGGAGTACACCTGGTGAGGGTTACAGAGGGTCATGGGGTTACATGGGTTACAGAGGGTCACATAGGATTACATGGGTTGCAAAGTTTTACAGAGGGTTACATGGAGTGAAGGTTACATAGGGGTGAGGGTGACACTCTGCGGTGTTATAGAGGGTTACATGGTGGTGAGGGTTACACTTGGTGAGGGTTACAGAGGGTCATGGGGTTACATGGGTTACAGAGGGTTACACTCGGCGGAGTTACAGAGGGTTGCATGGGGGTGAGGTTTAAACCCGGGCGGGGGTTACAGGGGTTGATGTGCAGGGGGTTACCGGGAATTGGCGGACTGGTGGAAGCGGCGGACTGGTGTCATAGAACGACGACATAGGCGGCGACGATGCCGATGGGATGAGAGCGGGGCTGGGGAGGGATTGTCCGAGCCCAGCCGGCTGTCTTTCGATGGCTGCCGGAGGCGGAGAATCGGCGGTACGGGGTGTCAGGGCTGGACTGTCTTGACGCGAGTTCTTACATTATTCCTATTACCTTCCGACAATAACCATGCAAAAAAACAAACAACAACTGTTGAATTTCATGGATAAATTCGAATTAAAGTCGCAGTTTAGTGGAAGCACCACAAAAGTCGGATCTCAACTAGACCACATATGGGCAAATATCACTGGAAATGAATGTGAATATGGTGTAACAGAAGCATAGAGGCCAGATTTCCACAAACCAATTTATATTGCATTCAAACTACCAAACACACTTCCAATATATAACAATGAACCATCAACATCTTTATTTACCTAGACATGATCAATCTTAATAATGACGATTACTCTTTATTTGCATGATTTCACATACGATACTCTTTCTTTGAATGCCTCGCATATGAGGGACTCTTATTCATCAATCTTATATGTCTCGCGGTATTCCCTTTGGTTCTCTATCATTTTGCTCTCCTTCATCGTGATTGCTGCGCCTGCCAGCACTTGTAGCAGCGTGAAAACCTACACAACCAATGCCTAGCATAAATCCTTAGCAAGGTATAAATGATGCGAACTGTAATTGCATGCATAGCTGCAACTGAACCCAACCCTAAACCTTTGACAATGGTGTGCATGTCATTTATCATAAACCCTAAATCCCAAAACATCATGAATGGACTGCAAATAATATGAATATGTCAATATGGAGAGTGATCATGGACCAGAGTAGTGATCTAAGTTGTTCTGGAAGGGAAACAAAATGATAGAACATATGTGCACGTCCCTGGAGTGAGCCATTGATTATGGAAAGTGATGCCCGAGGTCACCTTCATTGTAATACAACATCAAAAATTGCAAAGTTAGCAGTTATATGCCTTACCAGTCTCCCCAACTCCCGAAAGTATCAGCAAAGTAAGCAAAACATGCCCATTTTTGTACTTTGCTAACTACTATAGTGAGAAAATGAGACCGGAGTCACAATATGCATATTTGTGAATCTATGCATTCAATAGATGTGAAATAACTAACAAAGAACGATTGGGTTTCGGATGCTCATTGTAGAACTAACTCACCCACAAAGTATAACCTGGAGGAAGAGCATAATGAAAATCCGGAGAAGACAAACAGACAAAGTCGATCGTTTTTTGAGCGATAATAAGGATCTGGAGAGCAAGCGTTGCAACCTCTGAACACGGCGACCACATCCTGCATCGTAGCAGGATTGCCCACTACTCTCCACAAAATCGACGTGCATGACAGGACGCGGTACGCCAACGCCAACAATATCAAAGAAAGCGAGAGCTGGTACGTGTATTCTCCAATGGCATGCATGGGGAGGATGAAGGCATGTATGGGGGATGGAGGGCGATGCCATGCATGAGGGCAGGATGGGAGGAGGGATGCTGGAGAGGGCACGTCTCATGTCCTGGCAGCGGGACATGAGGCACGGAGGGGCGTGCCGCGCGGCTTCTGGTGTGTGGGCGATGGAGGCGGGGTGGGCGTGGGGTGGCGGGGGGTCCACGCTGGCTGAACCAGCTCCCTTGCATTCAACTTCAGGGCCCCATCTAATGCGTGGCTACGCGTGATCCACGTTGTGTAGGGATCGCCTTACCCGCATAGGCAAGTCTGTGTTGAATTGGAAGATTCGGGTCTCTTGTGGGGCAGAAAGCAGCAGTCTAGTGGAAGCTCATCGACAATTTTACAGGGTCGCACCTGGTCAAGTCGTCAAGTCCATGCGCACCGGAGCTTCACGCACAGTGTGTATCGAGCTTCCTACAACACGACGCCGTAGAAACTAGCATAATCGCCCACAACAGGTGTGGTGGCTCGTCGTTGGACAGTTTCGTTAAAAGGCACGTGGGAACCTGACAAGCTGCATCAATAGTTTTCCATTAATGTTGCAGTGTCGTTGGTGGTGTGACCTGACCACCACGCTTGTCACAAGTGAGAACTCGTTTCCCATCAGTCGAAAGGACGGTGGCAAATAAGTGCAGGTGGCCCTGGAAGGCACATGAAGTGGCGGGGTGGTCACGAGAATCGTGCTCAGGGCGAGTTTCAGAGCTGGGGATAAACGGACACCTAAGGATAAACCATAAGGATGGCCTGACCTTTTCTGGGTCGCTTTGAAATCTGTAAGAGTACAGACTTGGAGTCTGCCATAAATGTTTGATGCTACTGACAGGCCGATCAATCCTACTGAAAATTTGGACAGCACTGATCATCAATGTCTTAGGACTAATTCTAGCGAACCGGGACAGTAAAAGTTAGAATCCATATGACCGGTGTAGCACTGCGCGCCACCTCCAGGTCTGGTCACATGTGGAGGATGGCCTGTGAATCGCCGACACGCAGATCCGGCACGCGGGAAAGAGTAGAATAAAGGGCGTCGGAGACTCGGACGTGAGCAGCGGAGCGTTGTTGTGGACTGTGGACGGTGGAGGGTCGGGCTTAATCACAGTGCGATCGTGTGAGCGGATTGCGAGCACGGGACAGAGCGAGAGCGATGGCGGGGAGCAGCTTCCCGTCGTTGGCTGAGCGATGGAATCTTAAAGGAAAGACCGCTCTCGTGACTGGTGGCACTCGGGGTCTCGGGTACTTTTTTTCCCCTTTCCTTGTGGGTTCGGGTATTGAGTTTGTGCAATCTTGCTACATTCCTCAGGCGACCAAGGACGGGGAAGAAAAAATAGACTCAGTACATCACGTTTGGACCAGCATTGAGCACGGATCCCACACACTGAAACGTATTCATGATAGAGATTTAATTTTCTCTGGGGCTTTCAGCCAGTGAAGAGTTTTGGCAGACCAGATTCTACTCACTTCCAAACCGACCACCTATTTAAGCCGAAGGATTTTGACAATGGCTGAGATCATCATGGCAATTTGAGCTGGTGTTTGTGCGGCAAGTTCAGCCTGGTATCTGTGAATGCGTTCAGTATTCTCGTACTTGGGTATTGCAGGATTCGCTTAGTGGAGTTATGTTTGTTGAGCGAGTAGAGTCAGAGGTGATACCCACAAAATGACTGGTTGTTGGCCCTTGTGAAGGGCCCCTCTCTCTTTCTCGTCTCGTGCTTTCTCGTCTCCCAGAAGCTCGTTGAGCTTTCCGCCGACGTTATGAAGGATTATTTTATTTGGGTTGGTGTTTCATGAAGTTACTCCTTCCTGGAATTTGTGAGATATCTTGTTCTCATGGATTTGTATCTGTGACTAATTTGCGGGAGGAAATGTGAGGCCTGACTTCATTGGAGATCCACGATCTCAGATCTACCACCATACTCAAACGTCTCCGAATTTCTCTCACTGACATAGTTCTTGATTTGTTCTACCTTGTCCGAAAGGACACTATACAGTTTCTTCCTTAAGATCTTTAGTTATTTAGAAATTTTAGAATGTTTCACCATTTTCCAGTATGAAGAAATGTATGCAGAAACGGAGACCAGAGAAAAAATAAGTACTTGGTAGCAAGGCGATCGTCAATAATCTCGTTGACGACGTATTGCACCACCCGTGCTAAGAATCCCCCTCCTCTTCCAGCCATCGCTTACCTGCTCCTCTTCGCAAAGCGTGTGGTTTTTTAAAATAGGGGACAGAGGTGATTTGGGACTTTTTTACACTTTTTCCCCAGTTATTTTCCAGTGTGATCTGGCCATGTCACTTTTTCCCCTGTTGTTTTCTAGTGTGATCTGGTAAAGTCCCACTTTTCCCTATAGTTTTTCAGAGTGGTATGGTAATGTTACACTTTTTCCCTCTAATATGATTTTTCCAGGAATTCTTGAAGGAAAAAAATATTCCCCTTTGACAGAGGTAAGTGATAGGTCAATCTACAAGTGGTGGTAGGAGGAGTTTGGTCCCCGCCTGAAGGCTAGATTGAATGGTTAGTGAGTACATATTTCTCAGACTCTGTTGGCCAGTCCTGGGATTGTCTTCACATTACTGATAAAGAAATGATGGAGAAATTTTTGGACAAGAGTTGAAGCCTCAAAGGTTACCATGGACATCATTACAATTCAAACCACTGGAAAATGATGTACTTCGCAGTTTGCAAAAGCACTTCAAACGTACAGATTTGATGGCGCTGGAAATTAGTCCTGATACAATTGATTTGAGACTTTGCAGCCAGGCCATTGTGGAAGAGCTAGCAGGGCTGGGAGTCTCCGTGTACACATGTGGAAGATCAAAAGAAACACTCAATGACCGCTTGAACTCATGGACGAAGGCAGGCTTGAAGGTGGAAGGCTCAGTGTGTGATGTTTCATCACGGGAAGCTCGAGAGGAGCTATTCAAGAAAGTTGATGCCCATTTTGGCGGGAAACTTGATATATTGGTACGTTAATTGACATCAATAATATTTTATTTCGCCCTACACAAGTCGTTTATACTACGCATTGCTCCTGAATGTTCAGTGACTATGCTGGGGTGGAAGTGAATACAACTGTGCAGTAGTATGTTCTTTGTAATAACTTCACTTGCCACACCATCACAGTCTTTGGTGTAAGAGGCCTGTTAGAGTAGTAAAGCTCCACACTTCATTGGGACATCATTAGCTGGCAGAGAGCAATGATATCATGGTCCCACATTTTTAGTTGGTGAATTTTATCGTTGCTGAAGCAATGCACAATTGGGGTACACAAATGCGAGGTTAAATCTACTGAGACCACCGTGACTATTTTGTTTTGAAATAAGGATTGTGCCAAATGCTAAATGCTGAACCTCATAGACTTGTTTCACTTGTTGATGTCGCTCTATCTTGTCCCAAGGTGAACAATGTCGGCACGAATATCCTCAAGCCTGCATTAGAGTACACTGCCGAAGATTTCTCTCATATACTATCCACCAATTTCGAGTCTGCCTATCATTGCAGCCAGCTGGCACATCCAAGTTTAAAGGCCTCAGGGAATGGTAGCATTGTATTTATCTCTTCCGTGGTCGGAGTTGTTGCAATGGCTTATACTGCAGTATATGGTCCGCTTAAAGGTATGTCACATCAAGCCCAACTTTTTGATTGTTTGGTTGTCTGTTCTCTGTCCCTAGGCCCTCTGGGCTTTCCTTGGATGTAATAAGTTTATGTCCTCCTCCTACTTCTTTCTTCTTTCTTTTTCCACAGCACTTGTGTTCGTGAGGCTGACTCTCGCAAACAAAGACTTTCTGGAGGTGAGACTGGCAGTTTTTAACGGGTATGACTGCTACCAACTTACGATTGGTTTTGAAATGAGGCCAATTCCTTCAAGGCCCCAGCACTTGTGTAACATTCCACATGGGCATCCCATTCTGTTGCCCACTTTGTCTCACATGTTCCTTGTCCCTCTCGTCCCTTCCTCTTCACTTGGGATTGCCCATGAGTCAGCATGTCAAATTTTCAAGGTCAAACTTGTACTGGGCCACCTCAATACCAAAAGGGTCCTTCTGCAAATTGTTCGTTGGAATTTTGCAAACTTGTCTCAGACAAGTAATGAATGAGGGAAGTCGAATGGGGTGCATTTGTGCAGCGGCCATGAACCAGGTTGCCAAGAATTTCGCATGTGAGTGGGCAAAGGATGGCATCCGTGTTAACAGTGTGGCTCCCTGGGTCATCAACACGGACTTAGTGCAAGTGGTATGTCCCATGACTTGTGCCGTATATACCATTTCTGCAAATTGAAGATTGCATTGGTTACGTCTCTAGAGTAAGTTACAGCACAATGTTGAAAGTAGTTTTTCTCTAATTTCAATGCAAATGGATGTGTGGGGCAGATAATAAGTGATCCCAATTTATTGGCCTCGCTTGTGGGTCGGACACCTTTACGGAGAGTTGGGGAGCCACACGAGGTTGCAGGCATTGTGGCATTCTTGTGCATGCCTTCTGCTTCTTACATAACCGGGCAAACCGTAGTCATTGATGGTGGCATGAGTGTGAATGGCTGGTTTCTCACCAACTGACTAAGTTGGTGCATGCATGCTACCGAGATCCGAGTTGATGTTGGATTCAGATAAATGAAACTGGTGGAGGTATTCAGAACAAATCTATGGGTACATGAGAATGGACCTACCTTTCTGTTACAGCCTGTAGTAGAAACCACAGGGGAGAAGCATACATTCATATCACAGAATAGAAAAGGAAAGTTGAAAGGTTGATTCAGTCGGTTTTGCTTATGACATCAAACTCAAGCCCTGGATGAAATCTGCATTTGTAAAAATGGGGGCGTCCCCACGGGTATTCATAGACTCCACATTGTGCCCAGGGAAGAAGGCGGAACTTCATTTAAGGATGGCAAGTTTAAAGTTCAAATAAAATCAATTGTTGCCACCACACTCAATCATAATGTCCAAATTTCTGGACATGACACTAGGTAATGTTACTGTGCAAGTACTTATCAGATGAATTAGAAAGGAAATATTACCTGATGGGTGTGTGAATGAAGCAAAAATCTGACAAGTGATCCTCCAAATCTAACATACATAGCAATCTATCTCAATTTTTAGAATTTTGGTCTGATTTTGGGGTAGACCTTCCTCTAGGTGCCATATTATGAGATTGCAGACCAGCTTATTTTTGGAGGGCCCCACTCTCCTTCTCGGTAGAGTGCCATTTCATTTCATTTCATTTCTCTCCCCCTCTTGTCCCTTCTCTTTACATTGTTGCTTTCACTGCTTGAACTCCGTCCTATGTCTCAGTTGTTGTAAGGTATCTGGAGGGCCCAATTTCCTATAGCAAATTGATTGTGGACGAGCGCTATGTGAATCTACATCCGGTGCCAGGAGGGTTTAGGTCCCGTCCTGAAGGCTAGATCCAGTGAATGGTTAGTGAGTACATATTTCTGAGAGTCTGTTGGCCAGCCCTGGGGATGTCTTCACTGTGTTGATGGATAAAGAACTGATGGAGAGTTTTTGGACAAGAATTGAAGCCTCGAACTTTACAATGGACATCATTACAAATCAAGCCACTGCAAAAGCTCTTCAAAGTGTACAGATGCACGATGTCCGCTGAATATTATTCTGATACAATTGATTTCAGAGCTTGCAGCCAGGCCGTTGTGGAAGAGCTAGCAGGGAGTGTCCGTCACCTGTGGAAGCCCAGAAGAACACTCAGTGACTGCTTGATGTCATGGAGGAAGGCAGGCTTGAAGGTGGAAGGCTCGGTGTGTGATGTTTCATCATGGGAAGCTCGAGAGGAGCTATTCAAGAAAGTCGATGCCTATTTTGATCGGAAACCTGATATATTGGTTCTCTAAGACCAGGAGTTCCATCATTGTTGGAGCAATGCACAATCTGGGTACACAAGTGCGAGGTTAAATCTACTAAGATATGGCTGGTAATGGCCAAGGGGCTGCACCGCCGTGACTATTTTGTTTCGAAATAAGCATTGTGCCAAGTGCTAAATGCTGAACCTCATAGACTTGTTTCACTTGTTGATGTTGCTCTATCTTGCCCCAAGGTGAACAATGTCGGCACAAACATCCACAAGCCTGCATCCACAAGCGAATGGGGAGGGACGGGCCACGCAGGCACACCCGCCCGGGGCGCCCGGGCCTTTTCTATTACTCGGCAAATGAGATTGCTGGTGAACCCTAATTAGAGAAGGCGCAGTGGAGAGATATGGGTTTGGATGGTGGCTGCAGTTCTTCGGAAGACGAGGACGAGGCAGCCAGGCTGCATTGCGCAGTGTGGTTATCGACTCTGTGGCTGTAGTTCAAAATGCGTCTGTCAAATTATCTAATCGCCATGGCAGACTTTCTAACTCTGCCGGGAGAAGACGCCCGAACGCAGAGAAAGAAGACAGTGAGGATACAATTGGCGGGCTGAAGTTGTACCAAACTCGGGTAGGGTTAAATCCTCATTGGTTTGTTTTTAATCGCTGCAGGCAAGGTGGTCTCTGTGCTTGAGATGAGTTTAGTCCAATTCTGTCAGACGTTTACCAGTAGATTATCTGGTCCAGGTGTGGTTAGTACTGCTTTGGGTAGCCCTAGAGGTCAACCACACCAAAGAGTTTGTGGAGAGCTTGTGACTAGTGACTGGCGTACTGCAAATGAAGCTGTTGCAAGAATACTTTTGTTCGAGCTGCAAGCTATTCTACTATGCAAACTAAATACCTGCTTGGCACATGGACGCTGGGCGTCCCTTTAGACATCCTATTGTGGCATTAAACATAAAGTCCTTTGCTTTTGCTGACTCCTGCTTGTCCCCACTTTGTTTGTTGTAGCTATCCGGATGACTGAGTGCAGGTGTTAATGGCCGTTGCCAGTAAAGTATCACGCCGGTGAGATGTACGAGATGGAAGGAGTTGAATGTGAAAGTAGTCTTAGACGTCACTCAATTGCCCTATGCTCTTGGAACAATGTGGGGCCACTTGTTACAAGTGGATATTACCATGTCAACTTCGTTCTATTTATGAAAATCACCTCATGGCTATGCAGTTGCAAGACCTTCTATACAAGCATCTAGACAAGACTGTAGGTGCTAGCTTTGATGATGGATCTGCATTGAGCGGGGAGCCTGTGCTATGCCATGGCAGTCATGTTGATGATGGTGGGAGTGACATGGGAATTTGTCTTTTCAAGAGGGCACCCCCTGACATTTCGATAAAAAGTACAGGTATGTTGCGCTATGGGTGCTGGTACATGTATGGTAGATGTGCACTGCGTGGAGGCATCATAATAGCTATAGTTGGCCATAACTTAACTCACCTGCTCAGTAGAAACACAGTCTTCTAACACAACAGAACTCTGCCATATCCATCTATACGCAGATGACAACCAACCCAGTGTGTCTTCAGCATGCCTGTGCTTCCTTGCTATCTGTCCGTGGCTGCCAGTAAGTATTGAGGAGGTTTTGCACTTCTTTTATTTCTCTGATTGCTTCCCTGCTCCTGAATGCATTCCTGAGGTGGCAAAGGGAATCCCTCCATATCACAAGCTGGATGTTGTTACATGTTTTTTGTATCTGGACATTGTTGTCTAGTTTGATATTTGTACAAGGTGGTCAATTCTGTGGATCTGATCTAAACAAGCTAGTTCTGAAAATGATCATGACACATATTAGTCCTGATTAATGCAGCTGGGGTTTCTGCCAGTACTTGTAACTCTAAAATTGTTGGTACCTTTGATTAAGGCGATTTAAGAGTCCGTATGTCCTCCATTGACTATGATGGATTCACCAGGGGCAATTTACTTTTTGTAGAGCAAACTCCAAAACGGAAGCGGGTAGTGAAGAAAAATGGCATCAGTGATGATACTCCTGCTCCATGTTCCTCTTTGATGGCCTGTTCTTGAGAGTTTTGTGACGAGTGGAAAGCAGTCTACTGGAAGAGGGGAATCTATAGAAGGTTGGTTTTGTGACCTTAAAGTGGTCACAATATGGTACTTGATTGTACTTCAGCATCTTGACTCACCCTCAACACCTACATTATTGGAAGATGATGTCTTAAACTTGCACTAAGGGCTTGCGGTGTTACTGCTCGACATCACAGCACCAGGCTGGGCTACTGGCAGCAGCTGTGACAGGAGAAACTGTAAGAGCAGGGGCAGAGCGAGCAAGGGAAAAAGCCCTAGCAGCAGCCCAAGCAGCTGCCGCCGAAGATGAACAGGCAGCCAAGAATGAGGAAGATAGAGTAGCTTGCTTGAAGGAGGAGCGTGGAGAGGAGTGGCTCCCAGCTATCGCTGCTGATATGAAAATGGACAATTGTCCACCAAAAGTGAAACGGGTGGGGAAAGCATTGTCTAAGAAATAATGCCAGTTGGACAATGTCCACTGCACAATACTGAAGCTTTGATTGCCAGTGGCCACAATTAAGGTCATGGCTGAACCACGAGACCAAGATGGGTGCATCAAAGATCAGGTACTGAGGGTACATTCGAATTCAAGAAGAGTGTTATACCCCTAAACTCTCCCTACTATGTGACATTTTTAAGATGTCAACAGCAGCTTCAAGCAGACTGCGAGATGGCGAATCATGGGGATGGTTTATGTGGAGGTGATGGAAAGACAACCAACCTGGGCAAATAATAGGATATGAGTCAAATCTCCTCAATTGATCGATCGTCTTGGAAGCAGATGCTTGACACAACTTCACTTTGAACTTATCTGTAGCCTTTGATGAAGATGTGGGACGGGACTCAGGGAGCCCGGGTGTGAGGCTGGAGTTCAAACTATGAGGCCTCAACAGCAAGGGGAAGGGGCAACTGGCTAGTCCAAGTAAAAGCATGGAGTCATGGAATTTGACCAAGTATAAAAATACAAAGAGGAAGTGACCGAGTGATACTAATGGGGATCACATAACAATCCAGCTTGAATCAACCCTGTACCTCACAGCTACCATCACCATTGTTTTACAAGCAAACTACTCAACACTACTTATAAACCAATAGTGCTCTAAAACTTTTAATGGGGAGGATTTGATGGGGCTTGCTGGAGGACCTGCTGAAACCCTCAAAGTGCCGTGAAATGGCCCGTTTTTACATTATTCCTGTTGTTTTCCTCACCAGTCTGGTTGGGCGGGTGCTACTCTTTCTTATGTCTTGATATTCTAGTAACAACCAAAGGTGGGAGACATTTTTTAGCGTAGAGCAGGAATAGGGTGTCTTTGTGCCATGTCATCGTTTGAACTTGCCCGGACTACCCAAAAAGCTGAAAAAAATTCTCGAACTGTCTCAAGCTTCTTGAACTCTCTAGACGGATTTTCATGGAGGTGCCTAGCCCTCCGATGGCCAGCCTATGGTCTGACAGATATAGAGAGAATGTACTCATAAGGCATTGTTTGCGCAGTGTTGTAGCCTTGTGTCTTTTTGTGAGGAACAAAAAGAAATAGATGCTACCTTTGTGAAGGGCTAACTCCAGTAATGTGACCGACCTTGGTAGAGATAATTAGGTCGGGTTTTCGAGACATCCCTTCACACAAATGAAGTAGATTTCTTACCCCAACATGACTGACAGATGAGGATGGTTCTGAATGATGTACTCATGTACAATATCACACAGGTCATTCAATTTTCGGGTTTTAGAACTTCCTTCCACAACTTCACGTTCCACAGATTCTGCCTCATCTGCATCCCACACCCTTCGTATACTTCCATCAAATCCTGCCATATACTCTGTGCAAAAACCCAATGCTTCTTCAAATTGGTATCCTTCTGCCATGCTCCCCTCGGGCCTTGCCATGTTTCTTACGTAGCCCTTCATATCTTTCATTGCCCGCTCCATAGGGTATATCCAACGAGATGCTACGGGCCCGCATAAGTACAACTCATCCACTAGGTGAACAACCAGATGTGTCATCACATCAAAAAATGATGGTGGGAACTCCTTCTCTATAAGACACAGAGTGAGAACTGCTTCAGTTCTCAATTCCTCATACTCTACAAGATTCACCACTTTTGCACACAACTTCTTAAATACACGACATACTCGCAAAATGGCCCTTCGAGGACCACTTGGCATGAGCCCACGGATAGCAAGCGGTATAATTTGCTGCATGAGCACATGATAGTCATGTGATTTCATGCCAGACAACTTCTTCTTCACCACATGCTTTTTGAAAGCTGATGCGTAGCCTGTTGGCACTTTCAAATTCTGCACAATCTCCAGAAAGACTTGTAACTCAGCCTCAGTGAGGACATAAGGGGCAGGAGGCATAATTAACGTATCTGCTCTGTCAGGATCACGTTGTAGCCACAATTCCGGGCGCATCCCAAGTAGCTCCAAATCACGGCGAACTTTCAATGTGTCTTTATCATCAAAGATAGTTTTAATAATATTTTCAGCCAAGTTCTTCTCGCAATGCATTGCATCAAACGTGTGGCGGATGATGAGACCCTACACAATGAACACATAAACAATTGAGCATTTACTCATCACAATTTAAACAGAAAACGCAAAAATGTACACAGCCAATTTAAAGGCCATGAAGGAATTACCTCCCAATAAGGTAAGACATATAAAATTGACAATCGCTTAACTCCATGAGTTTTTGCTGGGTCTGTCCTGCTATCTGGCGTCCCTCCGTTTTCTACCTATGCAGTGCGAGCTGTTGCAAGGTCCTTGATTTGTGTTCCAGTCTGCGTTTTTGGAGGAGTTCCATGCTCAGTAGCGCCATTGAACATTCATGACCTTCTATATGGATGATTGCGGGCCAAAAATCTTCGGTGGCCTAGGAAAACAATTTTTCCACATGTGTGTAACTGCTGTGAAGTCACCCCGGGTCCACAAGCTGGACAACCAGCATAACCTTTCGCCACTTGACCTGAGAGCAAGCCATATGTAGGGTAGTCATGGATTGACCACATCAACACTGCCCTCAGTGTGAATTCGCGTTGACCACGAGGACGAAAAACATCATGAGCTGCAATCCCTCTCTATAGTTCCAGTAGCTCTTCCACTAGGGGCATCAGGTAAACATCTACGTTGTCCGGTAACAGACTCCTTACCAGGAATCAGTAGCGCTAACATGACAAAGAACTTTTTGGTCATTAACCACGGAGGCAGATTGTAATTGACCAAGAGAACGGGCCATGTGCTCCAGCTTGTGGATTGAGCTCCGTAGGGATTTACACCGTCTAAGGCCAATCCAAATCGCAGAGATCGTGGCTCTGCAGCAGAATCCGCAAATGTGATGTCAATGTGTATCCATGCTTTGCTATCAGCTGGATGTCGAACCAACCCATCCTGGCTCTTATGTCTGTCGTGCCATGTCATGAGGTTAACGATCGATTTACATCGGTACATACGTTTCAACCTTGGAATGACAGGGAAGTGTCGCAATACTTTCTTGGGCACACTTCCACGACCTGGAATGTAACGGGAACTGCGGCACACTGGGCAAATGTCTACATTCTCATACTCCCCACGGAAGAGTACACAACCACGCTCACCGGCATGAATCATGGTGTACTGCAATCCCATCTTGGCAATCATGGTTTTTGCTTCATAGTGAGTTTTCGGCAATGAATTCTCTTCAGGCAAAAAACTCTTACGCAACAATCCCAGAAGCTCATCCACAAATGCATTGGTGCACTTGTGGGTAGTGCATGCGTTCAGCAACGTCAAAGTTGCTTGCAGCCGGCTGATGGAGCACCCTTCAAAAAGTGGACATTGCGGGATCAACGTGCATGTGAGCATTCTCATCAAATTCATTGTCTCTGGAATCGTCGAGATCATCGTCATGATCGGCAAATGTGTGATCGATTCCACCATGAATGGGGTCATCTCTGTTTGCATCTGCAAAGAGAAACGCTTCCTGCAATGCACGCTGCATTTCTACCTCCAATCCACCACTCTCATCTGCGTTCTCTGTGACATTGGGCTCCCGCTGTGCCGCAGGGCCTTTGTCTTCATCATCTGAATATTCACATCCCTGCATCCCAATAGTCATCTTGTGAGTGGACCAACAACGATGTGACACTTGTTCATATTATGACATAGGAGGCACGGTGACGTTGTAGTGATGCAGTCATATTTACATATGTATCTTATGAATATACACCCAATCAATTGGCGAATGGAAGAAGCTTATGCCACAAGGAATGGACATACAAAAATGCTATGCAACTGCGATGAGTGTCATGGAGGAAAAGTACTGTTGTTGGAAACAGTGAGGAATCATTACATGATACACGGGAGGGATCCTCTTCTCCAACGCTGTTCTCTTCCGGTAAGATCGCCACTTTCCCTTCAGCACTTTAGTTTGAATTTTGAATACAACAATCCTCTTCTCCACATGTCGACATTTCGTTGGGTGATTGTAGTCATAAGATACAGACGTGACTATGACTACGCCACTTCCGTTAACGCTCTGTTAACGCAAGAAATGAAGTCGAAAGAGCAGTGGACTCTTGGGAGAGTTTTGTTTCCTCCGTGGCTGACAAGATCATTGGGAGGAAACTAATTGTCTGCGGTAGAGCAGTTAATTGGTGGACCAATGAGATTAAACTCAAGATAGCTGAGAGACGAGCCCTCTATAAAGAGTGCTGCAATTTGGAAACCAACAGAGAATTGTGGGTGAGGTACTACCAGCTCCGTAAAGATATCAATCAGCTTGTTAGGTCTCAGAAGAAATTATACTGGGACAAGTTATACAGTGAAATAAACTCAAACCACCATGGTGGTAATGACAAGAAATTCTGGTTGGCCCTTCAACGTTTGTACAAGCCGAAAAACAGTCAGCAAGTACAAGCGCTGAAGACTACTAAAGGTGCAGTGGTGACTTCATCGGTTGATATTGTCAAAACCTTTGAAACTCACTACAGTATCCTTGGCAGAACTTCTAGGTCTAACAGTGAGGGGTCTTCTGCTGAATGGAGGGACACAGTTGGAAAAACTGTTCCTATGATTCAAAACAGCCCTGATGAACTGGAGTATATTTCAATGGCTTATAATGCTCCCATTAGTTCTTCTGAGATTGTGGAAGCAATTGAACATTTAAATGGATATAAAGCTCGTGGACCTGATGGTATTGTCAACGAGCTTATCAAGCACCATGATAGAGGCCCTAGTTCTCCTCTTTAACCTTATCTGGAAGACTGAAATGATCCCCTTTCGCTGGCGACAGGGGGTCATTGTCAATCTATACAAGAAGGGTGACAGAGAAGAACCGGGGAACTACCGTGGCATCACGCTCCTCAATGCTGTTGGCAAGACATTCTGCAGAGTTATAAGTACTCGTCTCGAGGTTGATCTGGAGTCTAGAGGTTGTTTCCACGAAGGCCAAGCTGGCTTTCGGCGAAACAAGGGCTGTGTGGATCATATCTTCACTCTAAGCCAGATTATCCAGGGAAGGAAAAAAGAAGGGAAACCCACCTATGTGTTTTTCCTGAATGTCAAAAAGGCTTATGACACAGTGTGGAGAGATGGCCTATGGTTCCGCCTCTGGTCTTGTGGGATCAAGGGAAAGATGTGGAGAGTTGTCCACAACTTGTATGCTCACACCAAAAGCTGTGTCACCGTTAACGGACAGAAGTCCAACTTCTTTGACATAGACCAAGGTGTAGCTCAAGGATGTACTCTCTCCCCTCTGCTCGTCAATGTTTTCATCAATCAACTCCTCGAGGATGTGGAAAGTGAGGGATTTGGGTTAAGGGTGGGTGATACCACTCCAGCCCTTATGTTTGCGGATGACTTCGCAGGCATAGGGGAGACTCCAACCAATCTCCAGGAGTTGATTGATTGTGCGAAGAGATACTTTGATCTTTGGGGGCTAGAGGCTAATGTCAGCAAATGTGCAGTGGTAGCATTCAACGACAGAGGAGAGGGAGGAAGTGATCTTAAGTGGCAGTGGGGTAGCCAAGAGATCCCGGTCCTCCCTTCCTACACTTACCTGGGCGTTGAGTTTTCCTCCAATTGTAATTGGGATGCACATATCCGGAAAGTTGTTCAAACTGGCAAGGGCAAAGCTCTGGGGCTCACTAAATTTTTCCACTGCAGAAGGGTCAACTCTGAGGTTAAGAAAACCATGCTTTGTCGTGTTATTAGACCTGCCTTGGAGTACGGATCTGCTATATGGGTTGATAACTCCAACCAGGCTAAGTCTCTAGAATCCATTCAAGCGGGGGTGCTTAAGGAGTGTATGTCAGCATGCTCCAAAACAGCCAATGTGGCTGTTCGGGGTGAGTTTGGCATTCCGTCCTTAAGCTCCCGACGAGAAGAATTCAAGGTCAGGTGGGGTCAGCTGCAACATATGCCCAACACCAGATATCCTAAGTTAATCGACTCTATATCTTGGAAACAGGACCGCCCTGTCAAACAGGCTAAGTCCTGGCAGAAGAGAGTAGAAGAGATTCTCAAGGACCTGGACCTGGATCCGCAAGTCTTGACCCTGCTGGATAAATCTGACTTAGAGGCTGTAGTGTCCTCAGCCATGTCTGTTGCCATGAGATTGTCTGATGAAAATGAAGTTCGGCAGAAAACTTCCCTGAACTTGTTTCCAGTCAGTGACATGGGGGAGGACATCTTGGATGACCTCAAGGGTCTACCCACTCTCGGCACTAGACTGAAATTTAAACTCAGGGCAGGAAGCCTACCTTTGAACAGCAAACAGAAGCAGAGAGGAAAGGGAGGGTGCAATTGCCCGCTGTGTGGGCAATCTGAAGACAGTATTCACTTTCTGATACACTGTCCGGGGTTCTCTCACCAAAGAGACGCTCTCTTCAATTCTATCAAGGGAATTGTGCCTGTACCCTGTTTAACAACTTTGAAAGTCTCGAGGCTGAGCCAAAAGCCCAAGCCCTCCTGAGGCCTAGTTTTTGGGCAAATCACACACCGCAGATTGATGCTTGTGTGAAGGGATTTCTAGAGGATATCTGGAAAACCCGGATTAATTCTATAGATGATGGTAAGTCACACTACCAACGTCAGCCCCTGACAGAGGTAGGTTCTGTCCCTTTTGTTCCCGCTCAAACTGGGCGCGGGGTCAATGGCCACAAGGCTACGGCAAACAACGTCTTATGAGTACAATTTCTCTCTCTCCTTGTTAGACCTGTCTTGGAGTACGCATCTGCAATATGGGTTGATAACTCCAACCAGGCTAAGTTTCTAGAATCCATTCAAGTGGGGGTGCTTAAAGAGTGCATGTCCGCATGCTCCAGAACAGCCAATGTGGCTGTTCGGGGTGAGTTTGGCATCCCTTCCTTAAGCTTTCGATGAGATGAATTCAAGGTTGAGGGCATTGCTGTCCATCTTGCATTGGAGCTTCTATTTGGTAGCACTCTCCATTTTTTTGACCTCGACGTCATAGCCTAGCATAGCGAAGGCACCAATTTGTGAAGACTTCTGCTAGTTTTGAGGTTCGCAGGCCAATCCCGCATCTCCTTCTCACTTTTGTCTTCGTTAGCATGTTACCGACAGAATTATTCGTACGCTCATCAAATTATGTTGCTCTGAAGGCTCACTGTTTTCAGACTCTGGTAGTCTCCCTCTCAGTTTGTGAGGCTGTCTCTTCTGTCTCTTACAGTCAAAGTGTGAATCTGACTCTGTTTCATCTGAAGTTTCAATCTTTTGTACCCCCTTTCTTTCTTACGCTACATTCATAAACCTTCCTTTTCCAGTCAGCCATTTCACCACATTCACGATCTTGCTTAGTGCTTGTTGTTCACTTCACCGCATTTAAAAGACCTCTCCTGTACTTGATTGCTACGCTCATGGTTCCTCATCTTCTTTCTGTAATGCTGAAGGCTCTTGGTTGCTCGTAATGGAGGAGAGCGGAAGAAAAAATGCTGTATTGAAGTGACATCACTGGGTTGCAGCTGCGACAAGTCCATGAAATCCAACCCAACAGCTCACAGCTCTATGTCGTCCGCTCTATTCGACGCTGCGTTCACCATGTGCAAATTTTGCGGTACTTCTTAGTTTCAGCTTTATGGTTAAGTAAAAGCTTGTTGTTGAGAGCTCTCGGCAGGGGGCTCTTGTCCCCTTCTGTTCTTCCTCCCTCGGCTCTCTAGATCTCTTCTGCACTTTGTCACTCACTGGGCAGTGCAACAACACCCTCATGTGTTACTTCTGTTCATCAATAATGACATCAAGGAACCACTTTATGGTATGATGTCAATGCCATCCCATCAATCACCATTCAACTCACTGCAACTGGATTGCAAATTGGTCCTAATCAGATCTTCAGGTCTTCTTCCTTCTACCAGGCCCCTCCCCACAGTACGGTGTGAAGTTTACAGATACAAGCCCCCCTTTTACACAGATGCCCTGGAATTTGTAATGACCAGTGCCTCTTCTGTGGCTTCTTGCTGTTCTCCTGCTCAGGTCATCATATCCCATTTGGTGAATATAGTAATTTGAATGGCCTATATCTCCATGGATGTCAATCAACAAAACCTCCTTGATTGCATTAGTATGCTTTTTATTTTGTGCTCAGCCAGGGCATTGTAGCAATCTGCCATTATTGCATCATAGAACTCCTCATGGCACTCTGGGACCTGAGTTTCCGGAGGAGATTGCACCAATGGTATCAACCCCTTTTGGATCGGCTCTACTGTTTCAAGGACCTTCTTCACTTCCTGGAATCCAGCCTTTGGGGGCGCTCCTCTACTGACATCAGCTTAGGTTTTGCTGATCCAAACAGCTTTCTCAAACCTAAGAAAATGGAAAGCAATTGAGAGTCTACAATTGTAGCAGCCT
This sequence comes from Takakia lepidozioides, assembly GCA_030704615.1. NCBI lineage: Eukaryota > Viridiplantae > Streptophyta > Takakiopsida > Takakiales > Takakiaceae > Takakia > Takakia lepidozioides. Next base: position 35,152,431 of record CM060731.1, on the reverse strand, counting down.
ACAAAAAGACATGATGTACTCATTAACTGTTCCCCGCCAACATTGGCTATGATGTGCCCTTGCACAAGTAGACACCCTCCCTGGTTTGAGGTTTACACTTTACACCCACCACCAGACATTTATAAAACAAAACACAGAAATTTTAAAGCCTAGACCAGCACAAGATCAAGGGTGCAGTTTTTGACATCGTGTTGTCAATCACGAAGTTTCAGACTATCAAGTGTGGTACTGACAAGCTGCCACCACTCCCCACTAAGTTCAAAAGCATTCCCAGTCCATGGTAGATCACATACAACACTACTACGCTCGAGATTGTCACAGTTGGTACGAGGGACAGAGAGATAATGTACTCATAAGACTTCAAATGTTTGCCTTAGCGTTGTGGCCACTGAACCGTGCCCAGTTTGAACGGAAAAAGTAGAGAGAGAAGGAGAGTCACATGGACCTGGACAACCTTGTTGCTTTGCTTGGCAACATGGTCAATCCTCTGCTTCGACTTGAGCCAATCCTTTCAAAAGTGGTTCACCTCCAGACACCTGGTTCACAGCAAGCCGCCAACTCCCAGTCATGCAAGGTGGCTTTGCACATCCAGGATCTTGAGCAAGCAGAGGTTTAGCTATTGTAAATACACTGTCATATTATATCATATTAACTACATGAGACTCTTTCGACACATTACTCTTCATCAAGGCACTGACCTGTCCAACATATTTATGTTCCGGCCAAGTAACGTACGTTTCATTCAAAGCCATACTCTACCAACCCATTAACTTGAACAATTCAAAGTGGTTAAGAAGACCAACCTCATACAACCTCTAAAATGGCATCGAGTGATCCACTGAGCGTTTGGTTGCCATTCTGCAGCACAGGGATTCGAAATGCAAGCTTGCTCGCACGAATACAGGGAGTTTGGAGAGCTCCGCTCTTCGACGGGGGAGAGAGACGAAATCGCATCTGACCACGTGCCAAGATCCTGACCGCCCACATGCGGGCAGCTGCCCGTTACAATAATGTAAGTTATTTGATATATAAACCGTATATTCGAGAAAGTAGGCCTGGGCCCTAGGCCCTGGCCTAGGTAAAGAATGTTTTTGGAGCCTATCCTAGGCTAGTAAGATCCCCAGGCCGAAGACGGAATCTTTACCCCAGGATAACGCATATTCTAAGAATCTACGCCCAGGGCATGGGAATCTCTCCTGGGGTCCGGGCCCCCTGCAATGTGCATGCTTGTCCTTTTTGCTATTCCCTAACGGGTCTCACACGTTCGACACGTGCGACATAAGACGCATTAGATTGATAGACAGAAAGGCGCAGCAGCCGAGATCACGAGAGTGCAGTTGAACTCGCGGAGGGAGAGTTTGCAGCGTTGCGTATATAAGTTAAGTTACTGTGATTTCTGTCATAGCCTTCCTCTTCATCGCTCTGCTGCCCTACGCATTCGATTCGAGTGCTTCGCTCTAGTAGCAATGCCGGCCGGAGGACTGCAGAACGGCTACCCAGCTCCACAGCCCGCTCCATAATGGCCTATCAATCCATTGCCAAAGAGGTCTCCCTATATTCTTCCTCCCTCGCTGGACCCTCCCTACTACTCATGCCTTTCAGAAGTGCCCTTGCTTCTCTTCTCTTGTCAAATACCCGTCTTCCCTTCTTGTGTGATGCACGGCTAGCAGGATAGAACAACATCCTGGAAATCTACCCATTAAGAATCCCACGAACGGTGAGATCGAGCTTCCACCTCTCGTCTCTTCCATGGTCATCGGAGGCCTGCCACCTCGACAGCAGAGCATGCTTGTAGTTGACGCCGAGGAGCGCCTGATGGAAATTTTGGAGCACTGGCAGATCAACTCGTTTGAATCCTACTGTCGCCTGGGCATCTCGTCGGCCAGCTTTGCGTACAGTGGAGCCGTCAGTTCTGATCGTTTAGTAGCTGTATCTATTGTATACGCCCTCTTATGGATTCTGGATGATCTTTTGTTTGATTCTCCAAACGACTTGCTCCTCGAGGAGTATGGCATCGATCGCAGCATCCGTGAGAGCCCTCGCAAATCGGAGAGTTCCTCAACAGCTTGAACCTTCTCTTCAGGTATGGAGGTACGAACTTCGGACTCACTTCCGGAGGTAGTCGGAAATTCTTGATGTATTACCAGACCTCCGTGCCTGCCTCAAACTTCACTTCCCTCTGCTTCCGATTCGCCTGCCTTTCATACCGTTTCCTAGCTTTGGCAATGTTGTACTTTGCGAGCTTCAACAAACGCTCGCGTTCTTCTAGTACCGCCGCTACTGCCGGTTCCTCAACGTCCTGGGCGGCCCAACTTGTCGGCACCAGAGGTGCTTTTCCATAGACCAATACAAAAGGGGAAACTCCCGTTGCGGAGTGTTCTGTGTTATCATAACAGAACTCTACCGCGTCTAAGTGTTCCACCCAGTCTGATTGGTCTGCCGACACGTAATTCCGCAAGATCTGCTTCACTACGGAATTCACTCTTTCAACACTTTTGCAGACGCTGTCATCGGGTACTACAGGGCGAGCGTTGCCAGCCATGCTGACATTGGAGGCGACCGCTCATATTTGCAAGACTTAGAGTCTTACACCCAAATGCGCGCCTGGAACGGTGGAAGCTTGTTGTATATGAATCTCGTGGAGCTTGCCAACAATGCCTTTCTTCCAGACGAGGTGCGCGCGCACCCCTTCATCCAACAGCTGACCGACGCGGCCGCCCTTCAGGTTTCTTTAGCCAATGATATTTTCTCTTACCACAAGGAGGTGCAGGAAGGCGATCCGCCCAATCTAATCAGGGTGTTGATGGAATCTGAAGGCACACCGCTACCCCAAGCTGCGTGGAGAGCCGTGGACTTGGTGAACTCCTACACTCGCGTCGTCCTGGAGCTGGAGACGCAGTTGGCAGCGTCGGTGGGCGCGGAGCCTTGGGCCCATGCTGTGCGCCGCTACGTGGAAGGTGTGAAGGAGTATGTCTTGCGGTATCCACTGGCAAAGTCCTGACTCAGTTTTCCCAGAGCTCAGGGCCATCACCAATGTCCATCACGAACTACAAGAGATAATTTAGAGCCTGATCAGATGCAGCACCTGCATCAACTTTGATATGTTGTACCGAGACGATGCTCACAACATTTTCAATGTTCAATAAGTACGGTTCCTCAAATATATATGTCCGCATGCTTGATCTGCATAGTAAGACTTGATATATTTTTCATGTCATATGTGATGAGAGAGAGAGAGATCAGAGAGAGAATTTCAAAGATGGCGGTGTAGATGGATTTTACTCTGGATACTAAGTGAAGTTCGCATGCAAAGAGAAGAAAGAGCTGACGCTGTGATGCAAGTGTTTTGTAAGGTTGCGTCACACTTTGATTGTTCGGTTTCTGCTTATTTTTCCTGAAACCGATGGCATCAACCCCTGCAATGCCTGTCAGGTAGAAGCCTCTTGTAATGTTGTTTGTGTCCTCCAGTGGGATCAGTCTAGGACTAATTTGGCGCTTGGGTGCAACTTGTATAGATGTTTATCTCTTAAGGGTGCTAAATGGCGTCCAATTGGCAATGAAAGACACCAACCTGGTGGCTTACACGCAGTGGAACCTTTTTTCTCAGTGCATGTATGGGAGCAGCCTCTTGGACAGCAAGTACTAACTACATGAAGCTGCACAGGGAGAACCCACAGAAAGTGAAGTTTGTTGGACCCAAGTGCTGCCATCAATGAAATAGAGTTGTAGAAATTGTTGAGCCTCCTTGTCACTGAGTTCGTTGGACCACAACACATGTTCCAATCTGTTAGCCCCTGGTCCTGTGCAATTGTATTGAGCATAGAAGGAAGTCCTGAAACACATTCAACGCACATCCAGTGCAAAACCATCTACTCAACCGCATTTCAATGGTCTATGTGTATGTACATTGTACTTTTACGTAATTCCACACCAGGAAATTGAGGTTTCATTCACAGATGGTCCATAGGGGTGTTGAGAAGTATTGAGCAGCTTATGTCCTTGGTCACCGTCTAGAAGATTGTAAATACTGACAACTACTTAGACGAATTTGCACTCTTAACCAGTTGCCTTTGACTAGGCGTCCCTTCAATTTTGAGCTGCTTAGGTTAGAGAAAGCTGCACCCGCAGCCCCTAAGGTAATTTGGGTCGTTGTGTACGTTGCACCATCCATTTGGACCAGTGAGGCTCGTTTGATCATACCCACAGTACTTTACAAGAAAGTAAAGGGGCTGATTTCCTTTCAGCTCTCTAGCTTCTCTGTTTGCTACATATCTCTCTTACCTCCCTTGAGAGCACATGGGAAAGGGAATGTTCAACCTCTCATAAATTGAGAGCAAACTCTGACAAGGGGATAGGTGATTTCACCTGGAGGAAGATTTTGATGAGTGATCAACTCTGCAAGTACACCCATTTCCTCTCTTTTCTAGCCGGATGATACTAGGGTTACCCAAGAGATTGTACACATGCATCAAAAAACTATTCTGAAATGCTACTGGATTTATGCTAAGGATTGCAGGTGAGATGATTTACTTCATACACAGACTGTCCGTTGCCAAAAATGAAGTCAATAGAACTCGCAATAGATTGCGGGTATTTTGCAGGCCACATCCTAGTGAGTGTAGTGGCAGTGATTTAGATGGTGATCTCTATTTTGTGACTTGGGACCCAAGACTGGTTCCTCCAAGAGGTGAAGACCTGCCCATGGATTACAGCCCAGCTCCTACACATGAGCTTGACCGCCCTGTTACAATTGAAGTAAATTTCAGGGAACGGACATCTGTGTTTGAAGCAGTGGTGGCCTGAATAATCAAACAAAGTGTCTTGGGCACCATAGAATCCGCACTCGTAGAATTTGGCTTCCATATCACCAAACAACAACAATGCCACTGCTTAAACTTTTCCCCTGAACAATAAGATTCATCCTCTGCAGCTCAACAATTAATCCCCGTGCTTATACCTGCTAACAAATAATATTGGCCATGCTCATTGCATTGAGATGTGGTTTTTGTGCTGATTTCTCTGCATAAAGATGTGGTTTTGGAGTGAACTTGCGGAGCCAGTTTGGCATTCAAGCACACCAGGTTATGGAAACTCAGAATGCAACCCTACAGCGCCGGTTGCGTAGCCAATGACACCTGAGCTTACGAAAGGAACAGAGAAATGCAATGGAACTTTATAACCCCCGCAGAAAGCTCAAAGAGCTTATGGGACAAAAGGAAAGCAGGAAAAAACAAAGAATAAAAGACAAAGAGCAAAGCCAGAAGCAAAAGCAACTACAGCTCAAGGGATTGTACGTCTAAGGGTCAAAGCTTCATGCAGAAAAGTGCCAAGCATTTCTAATCCTCGTAATGGAAGACTTTGAGTGAGACATTGGGTGTCATGGAAAGAGTGTAATCTGCCACGGATCTCATAGTAAAGAGGGCAGCAGAAGGAGAAGTGCTCTTCAGTTTCGATGCAACAATTGGGCCAAGTGCAAGCTGGGCATAGGCGGTCTTCCCATTGCAATTTTTTTTCCCATCTACCAGTCTCTATCCGTAAATTGTGGGAGCCCGCCCTGACTTTCCCCCATGCCTTCGAAAGAGGGGGAGATAAAGGTGCAGATAAGTAATTAGGCCGCAAGATTCTATCATGATGGCCGAGGATTATCGAAAGCCTACATTTGCATTCCTCAAGACAGGCAATAAGGAGCTGCTAATATACATGCCTTGGCGGGATTTGCATGTACAGGCCAAGTGATAAGCCCAGAACGCCTCTGTCAGGAGAGGTGGAACGATAGAACAAAGGTGAGAGAATTGATGGAGGAGAGAGGTGTCAACAAGGAGCCAGGGCAAAGCTGCATTGAGTTGGACAACCAGATGCACACGTTTGTTGTAGATGACATATTGAATCCACAAATTGAGGAAATCCATGCTGAACTGAGAAGATTGTCTGAGCAGATGAAGGAGGCTGGGTATTTCCCTGACACACAGTTTGTATTACATGATGTGGAGGAGGAGCAAGATGAAATTTATCTATGCCATCATAGTGAGAAGCTAGCCATTGCTTCTGGGCTAATCAGGGAGACCTGTCCGTATTATTAGGATGAGAATAGGTCAATCATTCACATCCTCCCATAAATTTTACTTTTGATCTTTTGTTTTTTTCAAAATACAACAATGACTTACATGAACTTCTATCATAAAGTAAAAATTAAATATTAATGTGTGATACTATAAACTGATCTTTCAATTTACTGAATTACTGAAATATTGAGATGTTTGTTGAAGCTGACTGAGATATTGAAATACTTGTCAAAGAAAAAGCTGAAATAGTGAAATACTTGTTGAAACTCTGGCTGAAAAACACTGAAATACTTGCTTGATATACTGAAATACTAGCTGAAATACGTGCTGAGGAACTGGGTTAACATTCTGAAATACTAGCCGAAATACTTGCTGAGGAACTCGGCTCATATACTGAAATACTAGCTGAAATACTTGCTGAGGAACTGGGCTGACATACTGAAATACTGAAATTTTAATGTACTGAAATATTGAGAAAAATGCAGGTATCTGAATCAACTGAAATGCCTCTTTGGTTTTCAGTCTGTAGAACCTCTTTGGATTGCCTTGCCTCACATGGCACTCTCACTAAGCCCACAAATGTCTGAACTGGCATCTTTTACTGTTGGAAATCGTAACAAAAGTGACTGGCCCTGATATATCTCAAGATTAACACATGGGACATGGGACTGATACTCGCTTGACTCCTTAGCACAATCTTCCAACACTCCTTAGCAGCGTATGACTCAGGTCATCTCGTATTTTCTCTGGCTTGCTGAAATATGCCACCCTTTATCCCAAAATATGGATGTAGCTCTCCCATCGACCCACCCATGTTCTCTTCTATCTTTACAACAAAAAGTGTGACAGGCTTTGCAGCAAATAGTACTTCACCCTTCTCTTCTACCAGCAAAATTGGTATTCAGCGAAAATCCAGTAGCCCAGAACTTAATGACATGACCTGTCGTGCCAAACCCTAAAGTATTTGTGACATTCCATATTTCAGCATGCTAAAACAGTGAATTCTTTTGACTCGGCATTCCCACGTAAACCCTCTGGACTGGACTATGTGTTGTCTCCGAAACTCTAACTACTCATCAGTTTGCTCCCGCAATCAATCACGCAAAGTCGCTTTGTTGGTGGTCATGACTGATGCAAATTAGCCAACACTTACAGAAACTACACCACATCAATGATTTGTATCAATTCTATTGGACATTTGCTGGTCATGCAACATGTTACCTCAAACGAATCCTACTTCACACAATCAAGGAATGCACTCCCAACTCTCTTAGAACAGAAAACCATTTGGTCAGAACTAGCTGCGTCACAGCTTCATTCACATCCCCCATACTCCCAAGTTTTTCTCCCCACCCACCAACTCGTGTGTTGTGTTCTAAGTGTAGCAAAAAGAAGAGGAATAACTTTTTGTTGCAATGTCTAGATACCATGTGTTGCTAGGCAGATATCTCAGCTACATGCCCCCTTCACTGTCGAGCTGTGAAGGAATACATCTATAATTCTCTGTCAGTGTATAGTGTAGGATGTACTAGATTATAGATTAAGGATGTGCAGTTACATCCAAGTCTTACATCTAAAGTGGTTAGGTGGTTAAAGTCACCAAGGAGTGTGGAACGGTACAGAGCTCAACAGTTGAGTAGATGTAGAACCACTAGACTCAGCCGAGACACAGAGAGTGCAGATCTCTCTTGTGAACACTTTCTCTCTTGATGTAAGGTCTATTTAATCTAGTTTTATGTTTTACACGATTATGTGTGTGATTGACTCTGAATAGAATAGGTGTTTTCACATGGTATCAGAGCCATGGTTGTGGCTCGGGAGAGAGAGTGTCACTGATGAGAACGAACTAATAATTTCGAGACACACAGTGAAATTAAAATGTGTCGACAGAATTTGGAGGAGAGAACTAACAATTCTCCACGATGCATCAGCGTGGAAGAATTTTGATTCTTATAGAAGAACACAAGTTTTAACATGGCTTGAATTCTGTGATGTTCATGCTTTCTTGGAAAGTGATAATTGATGGAGAGACTGGAATGGCTCAAAGAGTAGATGTGAGCAATATTCTTAAGTTTGACGGCACATACTTCCATGTGTGGAAGCATAGAGTAACACTACTGTTAAAAGCAGAAAAACTATGTGCTCTAGTTGTAGGGACAGAGTTAAAACCAGTGGCTCCCACGGCAGCACAGATTATTGCTGGGCAGTAAGCGCTTCCAGCCACAGGTGTTGGGAGTATAATGAACTGGGAAGAGAGAGATGCCCTCTCACTCACCATAATTAATAACTGCTTGGACAATAGTGTAGTGTCACATGTACAGTCGTGTACATCAGCTTTTGAAGCATACCGAGAGTTGACAAGGTTATATGAATCAAATGATGCAGTAACCAAAATGTACCTTAGAGACAAAATTCAAACTTTAAAAATGAAAGAGAACGAAAATGTCACTAAGCATATACATGTCTTCAGATCTTTGTTAGAACAGTTTTCCGCTGCTGGTTCCCCTGTGTCAGACGAGGATGCTATCTTATCCCTAATGAGGAGTATGCCGATGAGTTATCGGACATTTATAGGCTCTTTTAGGAGACAGCCGAATATAAGTCTGTAGTCTTTAATTACAGACTTAATACAGGAGGAAACTTTAATAATGAGTCTTGGACCTGCTACAGATTCAAAAACTGCATTATATTCTAGACAAAAGTCTAGTACATATAATAGTTTTAATAGGAAGAAGCAAAATGAGGACAAAAATAGTGTCAAGAAGGAGGATGGCGAAGGATCAAACACAAATAGAGGAAAGAAGAAGCAAATCAAGTGCTTTTTCTATAAGAAGTTTGGACATATGATTAAGGACTGTAGGAAGAGGATTGCAGCTGAAGCAGCAAACAAACAAGCAACACAAGGACATGTTGCAGTCAAAGGCAATCAGCTCTATGTAGCAGCGATGATCATAAGTAAAGGGAAAGATTCAACTTGGTATGTGAACACAAGAGCCACAGAACACATGACGTATGACATACACACTTTTGCGACATACAAAGAGTGGAGACAGGGACAGGTTGTCTATTTAGGGGATGACTCAACACATGAAATAGCAGGCCAAGGGTCAGCCATTGTGTTGTTGTGCAATGGACAGCGAAGGGAGGTACCTGACGTGCTCCATGTGCCAGGTCTCAAGAAGAATTTATTTTCTGTTAAGCAATTAGACCTAGCTGGGGGAGAGATGAACATAAAAGAATGTTGCTGTAACCTGAAGAATTCCAAAGGAAATCTCACAGCAAAATATGAGATAGAAAACGGACTTTATAAGCTAGGAATTGCATTACAGAACTCACAAGTCATGGCAATGCCAACTGTCTTAGAGACTAACAAGGCAGACCTATGGCACTGTGGACTAGGTCATATGAACCAAGCTAGAATGCATCAGATGCAAACTAACTCAATGGTTAGAGGGCTGGATTCAGTAGATGTTAGGAAATTAACATTATGTAGAGATTGCATCTCAGGAAAACAGCACCGAGAGAAATTCCCTGTAGAGGGAGGCACGAGAGCTACTGAACCGTTAGGCCTCGTACATACTGACATTTGTGGACCGATGCAAACTCTCACACACAACGGGTTTAAGTATTTCATCGCATTTATAGATGATCTTTCAAGGTTTACTGTTGTTTATTTGTTAAAATAAAAGTCAGAGGCATTTGAGAGGTCTAAACAGTATAAGTTACTGGTTGAAAATCAGCTAAGTAAGAAGATCAAGGTTCTAAGGGCTGATGGGGGTGGTGAGATACATTTCTAATGAGTTTAATTTATTCTGTCAAGAGAGTGGCATAAAGAGGCAGTTTATTGTAGCATGAACACCACAACAGAATGGGGTGTCTGAGAGGAAAAATAAGACCTTAGTGGAAGCAGTACTTTCCATGCTACACCATGCTAGCTTACCAAATGTCTATTGGGGTGAAGCTCTTATGACTGCCACATACCTACAGAATAGGTCACCAACCTCTACAGAATAACAAAACACCCATAGAGTTATGGACAGGTGTGAAACCTGATGTATCACACTTGAAAGTTTTGGCTGTAGAGCATTTGCACTAATACAGAAAGATAATAGATGCAAACTAGACTCACACACTGTTGAGTGTACATTTTTGGGCTATAGTGAACAGACTAAGGGTTACAGATTAATGACCAAACAAAAGACAATTATCATTTCTAGAGATGTGATATTCCATGAGGATAGTAATGGCACAGTGGGAGATGCTATAGAAGAAGGAACACAAGCAGACAAAGATTCAATGCTATTAGATTGATCTTTCTTTAAGCAGTACGCAAACACTAATAATTTACCACTTCCTCGCACTCACATAGTACCACAAAACACTCACACAAGTCCAAGTGTGCAACCTTCTCAAATACCCTCTCAGTTTCCTAGGCCAAGTCAAGTAATGGGAGCACTACCATCACCACTGAGCACAGGTTCAGTTAATCAGCCTTATGATGTCATAAAGAATATAGTGAGAGAAAATATCTCACCCACCGTAGGGAGGGATTCAAGACAGGCTAGGAGAGAGACATCAAGCTCACCAAGAAATAGACGATATACTAGAATCAAGAAACCACCTGATAGGTTGATTGAGAATATAGAAGACTTGTAGGAAACTCTGGAGAGCACTTTTGACACAAGCTTATGTAAACGAACCTGTTACCTTGAAGGAGGCTTTATCTTGTTCCGAAGCAGAACAATAGAAGAATGCTATAGATTATGAGCTGGAATCTTTAAGAAGAAACAAAACATGGACAGTCATGAAGCTACCAGAAAATAGAAAACCTATAGTTGTAAATTGGTTCAAATTAAAACTTCGGGCATATGGGAGTGTGGATTGCTATAAAGCAAGATTGGTAGCAAAAGGATACTCACAGATATCTGGACTAGATTATACAGAGACATTTTCACCAGTAGTCAAATTAGCATCTATACGAGTGATACTTGCGCTTGCAGCTCAGTTTGATTTTGAAGTTCAACAACTTGATGTTAAGACTGCCTTCTTGAATGGCTTCATAGAAGAAGACATTTATATGGAGTTCCCAGAAGGAGTCATACAAGAGAGCAAATCTGGTTTAGCTTGTAAGCTGAACAAATCACTTTACGGGCTCAAGCAATCATCACGGGCATGGTACCAAAGATTTGACACCTATTTGATGACAATAGGGTTTGATCGAAGCGCAGCAGAAGAACACGAGTTACCTTATGCTGGTATTATATGTTGATGATACTATATTGGCTAGCAATGATGTGAATTTCTTGCAAAAGATCAAGAAGCTCATCGAATCTGAATTCGAAATGATGGATATGGGGGAGATCCACTATTGCCTTGGGATGTAGATTTCAAGAAACAGGGGAGAATGATGGATCAGATTGTTGCAAGAAAGGTATTTGCTTGGAGTGCTGCAAGATTCGAAATGGACAATTATAAGCCAATTAGCACCCCAATGGAGACAAGGGAGAAGCTAACAAAGTCAGACCGCCCATAAACTGAATATGGAAAAGCTTTGATGCAAGAAGTGCCTTATTCACAAACAGTCGGTTGTTTGATGCATGTTGTTGTCAACACCCGACTTGATTGCTCATTTGCAGTTGGTAGTCTCGCTCAATTCCTATCGAACCCCGAAGAGCCTCATTGGCAGGCAAGCAAAGAGGTGGATGAGGTACATAAAAGACACTCTTCACATTGGAATTCAGTATTGTAAGTCGGACAAAAGAACAACCCTAATAGGTTTTTCAAACGCGGATTGGGCTGGAGACATAGACACTCGACGTTCAACATCGGGTTTTTGCTTCAAGCTAGCAGGTGGTGCAGTAAGTTGGTTAAGCAAAAAGCAGAGGTCCATCGCTTTGTCAAGTACTGAATCCAAATACATGGCTTTATCAAAGGCTGCAGCAGAGGCAGTGTGGCTCAGGAGTCCGATGATGGACTTGGGATTTGTTCAGAAGAAGGCTATTATAATTTATGCAGATAATCAAAGTGCAATAGCGCTATCTGCAAATCCTAAGTTTCATGCTTTTAGTAAGCATATTGACATCCAGTATCATTACATACGAGAAAAGGTCCAGTCGAAGGAAGTAACACTGGAGTATTGCTGATTTCTTGACGAAAAGCGTTCCGAAGGAGAAACATTTTTTTTGTGCGAGAGGGGCTGGATTGAAGTGGAACAAGAAGCCAGAGCAAGATCCAGACAAGATGGAAGACACTACATATACACTGCCAGAGTATTAGTAGGAGTGAAGGAATACATCTATAAATCTCTGTTAGTGTATAGTGTAGGATGTACTAGATTATAGATTAAGGATATGCAGTTACATCCAAGTCTTACATCTGAAGTGGTTAGGTGGTTGAAGTCACCAAAGGAGTGTGGAACAGTACATAGCTCAACAGTTGAGTAGATGTAGAACCACCAGACTCAGCCGAGACACAGAGAGTGCAGATCTCTCTTGTGAACACTTTCTCTCTTGATGTAAGATCTATTTAATCTAGTTCTATGTTTCACACGATTATGTGTGTGATTGACTCTGGATATAATAGGTGTTTTCACAAGTTGTCCATCGCTGCATCCACTTGCTTCCCCAAAAAACGTCACCGCTGCTGCTGCTGCTCGATAGTTCAACTCCACACCTCATAACTCTCAGCTCTTGCCGCCCCACTATAATAGATAAACCTTACTCTACCCTCATAACTTTTAGGCGCTCATTTGCTCACTACGATAGATGAGCCTGCAAGCCCCCTTAACAAGAGAGCAGGGAAGAAGAGAAGAAATAACGACCGGCTTTCGCCGGCCTCCAGCCATTTACCGGTGGTGTTATTTAAAATATATTTCACAAAAATAAAAATAAAAATAAAAATTAATATTTGATGCTCATTAATATCAGGAGGAATGTTAACTAGTGAAGGTATATCTGTTATTTTTGGGTGTTTTCCGTCAAAGGTATATCAGGATCTTCTTCCATTTTGGCACTGATGTGTGGTCTCCTCTTGAGGGAGGAGCCAACAAACCACTTGGTCTAAGGGTCACGAAGTCATGACATATATCAATTAAACCCGTTAGCTCTTTAATCTCCGAGGTAGTCCACTTATGTGTAGGGTAAGCCTCCAAGTGGAGAGGATTACCCAAATGAGGCCCACCACGAGGCGGTGGAAGAGTGGCAGGCCGAGTGTAGGTAATCCAGGACCCAAGAGGAGGCTTAACGTGTATGAAGAGCGCACATCGAACTTCATTGAGCTGTTGTAATGCACTGGCCAGACTACAAATTATAGGATGGTATGTAATGCACTGGCCAGCCTGGCGCCTGTATATATGACGCCTCCGAAGAAAGCTTAAATTATGGTGTCTCTTCACCCTAAAGGACTACTCCCTTCCAAAACTAAGTTTCAATCCCAAGAATATAAAAACAAAATGTAGGTACAAGTGCAAGGCAATGAAGCAGCCCAAAAAATCACACTACAGTCTACCCTCTATATGTATTACACATAGGGAGTAGAGGAAATGTAACACATATAGATATTTAACATCATAACAGATATAGAATAAGAATCTTTCAAAAATCACACTTATAGAGAGCTTGAAAACTGGAATGTAACACTTATGGAAAAAAAAATGATTATATGTATTACATAGGGTCATCAACAACAAAATATGAATCCAATCCAATGTGGATTGTCGATAGTCTTGTACGTGCAACTTAGTGATATCCTTATCCAAGGATCGGCATTTTTTTTATCACCTTGGTGACATCTTCATCTTGTTGCTCTAAAAAACTATGAATATTGGCTAAAGCCTCTCAAACAATTGAATAAGGCACACACAGGGAACGTCAACCTCCATCAAGTTGTCACAAAAAATTGTTTATATTAATGAGAGCCCATTTCATTAGCTGACTCTTTCCATGATCACATTTTAGTGAAATTAAACAGCTGCTCATGTTAGTAAAATCTGTTTCAGTAGCTGACTGTTTAATGGTCCGATGTTAGTGGAAGTAAAGAATTTGAATGAGACCAGGTTAAGTTGTTTTGTTTTTTTTTTTGGGAGGAAAGGGACCGAGGCCCTGCTCGAACTTTATTTATAATTATTGGAGGGAAAAAAGTTAAAACCCTTGGGTGCCAAAGGCTGCCATAAGGCATGTCACACGGGAGGCCGTGAGATATAACGAAGAACTAGTAACTACAACTAGAAAAGTAAATAGGACACCATTAGTCGTGATTAAATCACTAGAAACCCCAAGTGTGGAGAAGGTCCAACACTGGGCAGAATATCCATGCAGGCGGAGTGTAGCATTGAGGTAGTAAGAGTGTAATTTAGTAAGTGGGAGGGTAGAGGGTTAGAAGAAGACACCAGCCCTAAGATAGGTTGGCAGAGGTTGGATCGGGGATGCGACGGAATGGGATGACAGCGAGAGGGTATGATGAAGAAGGAGTGAGTAGAGAGGCCAAGAAGGGAGACGAAATTATAGTAGATAATTAAAGAATTCTAACTGGAGGCGCGTTGCAGAGGAGGACCTGATATGCTTCCAGTTGATCTCCAATCTTTCAAACTCTCGGGATGCTGCTAACGAGCAGGCCTCTCTCTCCCTCCCATCAGGAGGGGATGCTCTCTCTGTCCAAATACACATGAGATCATTAATGCGACGACAAATGATTCCGAGGTGGGCCCAAGTTGTCTCCAAGGCATGGAGTAGTGCAGGCTGGCGCTCAGGTTTCATGGCAGCCTTTGCACCAGCATCCCCGGAAATAATTTCAGTTGAACCAGCCATAACCGCTCATTCCCAGCAGCAATCGGCTAAGTGGGTTGGGCAGTCGGTTGCTGCCCCTTAGTGGTAGCTATACCTGGTCAATTTCCGAGATAAATTCTTTACAACCGGTAATATTCCTAATGATTTATTTTGTGTTCAGCTATAAATCCAGCCCTTATAAATATCAACCTGTTGACGACACAAGTGTCAAATGCACAACAATAAGTAAATAATAATAATAATAAATAATCACAACCAGTTTTAAGCAATTCAAACAAGTGAAGAACATTGTATCCTTATAGAAGTTGGACCTGTCAATGCCCTCAAACCACATGGAGGCCAAGAATTGAACCCGCGTGGCAGCGAGTGCAAGCAGGCGTGGGGCTGTGGGGCTGTGGGGCTGTGGGGCTGCGATAGCAACGTCCAGACTTAGTAGGATTTGCCCGCGGCCCCGCCCTCTTGAGTTTTCCTAGGATGGGTTAGGTACTTGTACAAATGAATTATTGGGGTAAGATCCGAAAATTTCGCCAAAAAGCACAAGTAGTTGAGAATTAGTGCCTAATTTTGCAGACGTGGACCAGTTAAAAACGTGCCACCTGGAATATTCTAGCCCTGCCACCTCGTTTTTCCTGCCACATGGGCACTGGACAGAATTCACATGTGGCCCCGCCAGCGATTTTGAAAAAATGAACAGGAAAACACTGCGCTCAACACTGGTTTTTCCGGTCTTAACGAGGTGGTGGGCCCCGCCACTTTGGCCAACCGGGCTTCCGTGGGGGCTATGACATAAATACGTACAATCCATCAGCGTTCCAGATCCACTCCGCTGATCGAGGATCGCACTTGCGAGAGGAGCGGGGACCGCGCTGTCACGACGTCAGGGGCCGGAGGGGACCGCGCGCGTGCGTCACTTGCAAAATAAAGTACGCATTAGATTATTAGACAAAGGATGGTGAGGACTCAGGAGCGGGTTTGGGCAGCTGCCGAGATCACGAGCCTGCGGGTGAACTTAACTCGCGGAGGGAGAGTTTGCAGCGTTGCGTATATAAGTGAAGTTACTGTGATTTCTGTCAAAGCCTTCCTCTTCATCGCTCTGCTGCCCTACGCATTCTATTCCAGTGCTCCGCTCTAGTAGCAGCTGCCGGCCGGAGGACCGCACAATGCTTCCGCAGCTCCAGAGCCCGCTCCATAATGGCCTATCAATCCATTGCCAAAGAGGTCTCCCTATCTTCCTCCCTCGCTGGACCCTCCCTACTACTCATGCCTTTCAGAAGCGCCCTTGCTTCTCTTCTCTTGTCAAATACCCGTCTTCCCTTCTTGTGCGATGCACAGCTAGCAGGGTAGAACAACGACCTGGAAATGTACCCATTCAGAATCCCACGAACGATGAGATCGAGCTTCCACCTCTCGTCTCTTCCATGATCATCGGAGGCTTACCACCTCGACAGCAGAGCATGTTTGTGGTTGACGCCGAGGAACGCCTGATGAAAATTTGGGAGCACTGGCAGATCAACTCGTTAGAATCCTATTGTCGTCTGGGCATCTCGTCGGCCAGCTTTGTGTACAGCGGAGCCGTCAGTTCTGATCGTTTTGTTGCCATATCTATCGTATACGCCCTCACGTTTATTCTCGATGATCTTTTCTTTGATTGTCCAAACGACTTGCTCCTCGAGGAGTATGGCATGGATCGCAGCATCCGTGAGAGCCCTCGCAAAATCGGAGTGTTCCTCAACAGCTTGAACCTTCTCTTCAGGCAACAAGAGCCTCCGTGCGATCCCACCCCGATCGAGGGGTTGATGTGGGAATTGGGTGAGGACTTGAGACGCTTGTCCACCCCGGAATGGTTCAACACTTTTGCAGACTCTCTCATCGGGTACTGCAGAGTGACCGTTGCCAGCCATGCTGACATTGCAGGCGACCGCTCATATTTGCAAGACGTGGAGTCTTACACCCAAATGCGCGCCTGGAACGGTGGAGGCTTGTTTTCTATGAATCTCGTGGAGCTTGCCAACAATGCCTTTCTTCCAAACGAGGTGCGCGCGCAATCCTTCATCCAACAGCTCACCAACGCGACCGCCCTTCAGATGACTTTAGCCAACGATCTTTTCTCTTACCACAAGGAGGTGCAGGAAGACAATCCGCGAAATCTAATCAGGGTGTTGATGGAATCTGAAGGCACAGCGCTACCCCAAGCCGCGTGGAGAGCCGTGGACGTGGTAAACTCCTACACTCGCGTCGTCCTGGAGCTGGAGACGCAGTTGGCAGCGTCGGTGGGCGCGGAGCCTTGGGCCCATGCTCTGCTCCACTACGTGGAAGGTGTGAAGGAGTTTATGTCTGGCGCTATTCACTGGCAAAGCATGCACAAGCGCTACCGGCATCCTGACTCAGTTTTCCCAGAGCTCAGGGCCATCACCAATGTCCATCACGAACTACAAGAGATAATTTAGAGCCCGATCAGATGCAGCACCTGCATCAACTTTGACATGTTGTACCGAACAATCCGTCACAACACTTTCAATGTTCAATAAGTACGGTTCCCCATATGTACATGTCCGCATAGTAGACTGTAGGACTTGATATATTTTCATATTTCATACGTAATGAAAGAGAGAGAGACAGAGAGATCTTCCGGTGGGATCAGTCTAGGACTAATTTGGCGCTTGTGTGCAACCTGTATGGTTGAGCAAGGTGATGGCGGAGTCTCCCACAGCTAATTAGTGTGCCAATGGTGGTAGGCGACGAACACAAGATTGCCGTGAATAGAACCCGCAATGAGGCAGTGTTGAAGCATCGGTGGCCTGAATAATCAAACAAAGTGTCTTGGGCACCATAGCGCGATGGAGGAAAGAATGCATGCAATTTCTGGCCTCAGGATTGAACAAGTCGCATGGCATTATTGGTTTCAAACCTTAGCGAAGGCTCAAGCCTGAGATTCGAAGGTACCATTCTCAAAATAAAACGCAGAATCTCTTTGAATCCAGACCAGCATTGGCTGATGGCTACAGTGACCCACAAAAAATATGTTGTGTTCATCCTTGAAATTGATCACATATGGTTGTCACATCGCAAGGGAGCCTTGAAAGAAAGAAACAGATTTACCGAGATAATGCAGGAATCGATGTGAACATTGACTGTTACTGCTCAACTGAAATACTAAAACCTCTTATTCTCTCTCTCTCTCTCCTCTTGTCGCGTTATTAGACCTACCTTGGAGTACGGATCTGCAATATGGGTTGATAACTCCAACCAGGCTAAGTCTCTTCAATCCATTCAAGTGGGCTTAAGGAGTGCATGTCAGCATGCTCCAAAGCAGCCAATGTGGCTGTTCGGGGTAAGTTTGGCATCCCTTCCTTAAGCTCCCGATGAGATGAATTCAAGGTTGAGAGCATTGCTGTCCATCTTGCATTGGAGCTTCTATTTGGTAGCGATTTCCCTCTTTTTGATCTCGATGTCATACCCTAGCATAGCGAAGGCACCAATTTGTAAGGACTTCTGCTTAGTTTTGAGGTTACCGGGCCAATCCCGCGTCTCCTTCTCACTTTTGTCTTCGTTAGCATTTTTCTTCGTACGCCATCACAATTATGTTGGTTTTGAGAGACTGTCTCTTACAGTCAAAGTGTGAATCTGACTCTGCTTGCCTTCTTTCACCTGAAGTTTCAATCTTTTGTACCCCCTTCCTTTCAAACGCTACATTCATAAACCTTCCCTTTCCAGTCAGCCATTTCACCACATTCACAATCCTGCTTAGTGCTTGTTGTTCACTTAAAAGACCTCTCCTGTACTTGATTTCTACGCTCATGGTTCCTCACCTTCTTTCTGTAATGCTGAAGGCTCTTGGTTGCTCGTGTAACAAATTACACAAGATCTACTCTCATACATCATTGCATGTATTTAGAGAGAGTGAGGAAAAACATGGATCTAGATATTCTCCTGTAATTATAATTACACTTCTTCTCTGTACGAAGAAGACAAAGAACTTAGCTACGACTGTTCAAACTAACCGTTGGAACCTTCCAGTTGACCGATCGGTGTAACCCTACACCTTGATACTTCAAGAGTTGGGTCTATTCACCATATCAGATGAAACCTAGAATTATGGATGAGATTATCTATCATTTCAATACTACCCCTTAATTTATCCATAATCTAGACTTTGTCAATCTGATAGTAAATGTTATGAAAGCTAAGCACTCCAAATGCCTCTATGCAATACTGATGCTTGGGCTTCGGAAGAGCCTTAGTTAAAGCATCATGTAGCATCTCATTAGTGCTACAGTAAACTAGTTCTATCTGACTAGTTTCTACTTTTTCTCTTATAAAGTGATATCTGAGTTCTATATGCTTTGACCGATCGTGAAATCTAGGATTCTTTGTCAAAGCTATACACGACTGATTATCACAACATAAGACAATAGCTTTTAAGCTTGGGAATCCAAGTCCACTAATTAACTACCTAAGCCATATTGCTTCATTAGTTGCATGTGCAGCAGCCATATATTTTGCCTCGGTACTCGAGAGAGCTATAGTGGCATGTTTCTTGCTTTGCCACGATATCGCTCCTCCATTCATGCAAAATATATAACCTGTGACAGAACGACGATTGTCTACATCTGCTGCCAAATCAGAGTCACACCATCCTTGAATAGTGTTTGTTGGTGAAGTCTCAACTTGAATCCCCTGTCTAAGTCCAAAAGTTATAGTGGCTTGAAGATACCTGAAAAAACCGCTTTATAGCAAGCCAATGTTGTTTTCTAGGATTTGCCATAAATTGTGAAACTTGACTTACAGGGAAAGCAAGGTTGGGTCGTGTACACACCATAATGTACATCAGGCTGCCCACAACACTCGAATAAGGAATATCTACCATGGTGTAGAGATAGCTTTACATAATTCCATATTGAATTTCTTTAGTGTATCTCGTATATACTTTTCTTGAGATAAATGAATTAGTCTTTTTCTTCTATCTCTAGATACTTGTATGCCGAGACAATACTCAATAGGACCATTATCTGTCATCTCAAACTCACTTGACAACTCCGATTTTGTTGCTTTTAGAAACTTCAAATCGTTTCCAGCAATGATGCAGTCATCAACATACAACCCTAACAATACAAAAGAAGCTTGATGGCGCTTAACATAGACATTCGAATCTGCTGGATTTTTAGCAAAACCAGATTTTAATAGATAAGAATCTATTCGCTCATACCATGCCCTTGGGGATTGTTTGAGGCCATAAAGTGTTTTTAGTAGCCTACAAACCTTAGTTTCTTTTCCCGCTTTGACATAGCCTTCAAGCTGTTTCATATAAATCTCCTCTCTGATACCATATAACAAATTACATAGGATCTACTCTCATACATCATTGCATGTATTTAGAGAGAGTGAGGAAAAACATGGATCTAGATATTCTCCTATAATTATAATTGCACTTCTTCTCTATACGAAGAAGACAAAGAACTTAGCTACAACTGTTCAAACTAACCGTTGTAACCTTCCAGTTGACCAATCGGTGTAACCCTACACCTTGATATTTCAAAAGAGTTGTGTCTATTCACCATATCAGATTTGGAGACCTCTAAGCAAATGATGGGGGAAGGGGTGAAGCCCGACTCACGTTTGTGTGCGTTTGCGGTGCGTGTGCAAGCAGGTGGCAGCCCTGGAAAAAGGCAAAGAGGTGCATGATTGCATCGCCAAAGCTGGAGGCAGACTGACAAAGGCTCTACAGACTTTAAACCCAAGGAGGCATTTCAGCAGATTGAGATGCATATGTTTGTCTCTTGCTTAAGTGCATCAAGATGGAAGTCTGGAAGCTGGAAAGCAGGTGCACACTCACATTATCCTAAGTTGCTCAATTTGTATGGTGTTCAACTACTGCGGGCATTAACTTAGTAGTTTTGTAGCGACTGTTCCCACTGATAGTCAGGTGCCCGAGGCTCTACATTCTAGTGAAAATCTTGCTGCTAGCAACTGACAATGACAACCTGTGACAGGCTCAACAAACTCTAGAATATAGCTCCAAAGCCTCCATCCCGTGCCCATGCTGTGCATACCCCTGCAAGCATTGCGTTCCATGACACCACATCTCGTTCAGCCATAATGCTGAAATTAACTCCCTTCGCATCCTTCATGCACCCACATTTGGCATACATGTCCACCAGGGCAGTGTTCAGGATGACATCTGGTACAATTCCAGCTTTGACGATGTCACCATGGACCTCTTTCCCCTTTTCCAGAGCTCCCAGGCTTTCACACGCATTGCAAACACAAACAAACGTGATGTGGTTGGTTTTCACCCCTTCGCACATCATTTGCTCATAGGTCTCCAAAGCCTCCATCCCGCACTCTTGCTGTGCATATCTTGCAATCATCACACTCCACGACACCACATCACGTTCAGCCATACTCCATTTGCATCCTCGATGCACCTACATTTGACATACATGTCCACCAGGGCAGTGTTTAGAATGACATCGGGCACAATTCTAGATTTGATAATGTCACCATGGACCTCTTTTTACTTTTCCAGGGCTGCCAGGCTTGCACATGCATTGCAAACGCACACACACGTGATGCGGTTGGGCTTCACCCCTTCGCACATCATTTGCTCATACGTCTCCAAAGCCTCCATCTCGCACCCCTGCTGTGCATATCCTGTGAGCATCGCACTCCACGACACCACATCTCATTCCGCCATATTGTCGAACACTCCCTTTGCACGCTCGATGCTCCCACATCTGGCATACATGTCCACCAGGGTATTGTTCAGGATCACATCTGGTACGATTCCAGCTCTGACGATGTCGCCATGCACCTCTTTGCCCTTGCCCTTTTCCAGGGCTGCCAGGCTTGCACACACACTGCAAATGCACACAAACGTGATGTGGTCGGGTTTCACCCCTTCGCACATCATTTGCTCATAGGTCTCCAAAGCCTCCATCCCGTGCATACATGTGAGAGTTTAAAAGCCTCCTCACCATGACCATGCTGAGCAGATCCTGCAATCATAGCAGTCCATGAGACCCCATCTTGCTTGGGCATTGTGTCAAATACTCGGGTGGCATCTGTCAGACTCTCACACCTGTAATACATGCTGACAAGGGCAGTCCCCACATGGACATCCCCCTCAAGTCCAGCCTCAAATGCACGCACATTTTGCATACATGTCCACCAGGGCAGTGTTGAGGATGACATCTGGTACAATTCCAGCTTTGACGATGTCACCATGGACCTCTTTCCCCTTTTCCAGAGCTCCCAGGCTTGCACACGCATTGCAAACAAAAACAAACGTTATGTGGTTGGGCTTTACCCCTTCGCATATCATTTGCTCATAGGTCTCCAAAGCCTCCATCCCGTGCATACATGTCCACCAGGGCAGTGTTCAGGATGACATCTGGTACAATTTCAGTTGTGACGATGTCACCATGTACCTCTTTCCCCTTTTCCAGAGCTCCCAGGCTTGCACACGCATTGCAAACAAAAACAAACATTATGGGGTTGGGCTTCACCCCTTCGCACATCATTTGCTCATAGGTCTCCAAAGCCTCCATCCCGTGCATACAATTCCAACTTTGACGATGTCACCATGGACCTCTTTCCCCTTTTCCAGAGCTCCCAGGCTTGCACACACATTGTAAGCAAAAACAAATGTTATGTGGTTCGGCTTCACCCCTTCACACATCATTTGCTCATAGATCTCCAAAGCCTCCATCCCACACCCTTGCTGTGCATAGCTTGCAATCATCGCACTCCACAACACCACATCTCGTTCAGCCATGTATGCATGAAGCTCCAGATTACCTATGATTCCCTGTGGATCAATAGCTACAAGAAACCTGCATGGGTAGATGGTAAACTAGAGGCACGTTTGTTTGCATTTGCAGTGCGTGTGCAAGCCTGGCAGCACTGGAAAAGGGGAAAGAGGCCCATGGTGACATCGTCAAATTTGGAATTGTACCAGATGTCATTCTGAACACTGCCCAACGCAATGCTTGCAGGGTATGCACAGCAGGGGCGTGGGATGGAGGCTTTGGAGACCTATGAGCAAATGATGTGCAAAGGGGTGAAGCCCGACCACATCACGTTTGTGTATGTTTGCAGTGCGTGTGCAAGCCTGGCAGCCCTGGAAAAGGGCAAAGAGGTGCATGGTGACATCGCGAAAGCTGGAATTGTACCAGATGTCATTCCGAACAATACCCTTGTGGACATGTATGCCAATTAATGTGGGAGGCATTTCAGCAGATTCAGATACGTTTGTCTGTCTCTTGCTTAAGTGCATCAAGATGAAAGGTCTGGAAGCTGGAAAGCAGGTGCACACTCACATTATCCAAAGTGGATTCATGCCAAGGATGCGAAGGGAGTTTTCAACACTATGGCTGAACAAGATGTGGTGTCGTGGCACACTATGCTT
Source organism: Takakia lepidozioides (assembly GCA_030704615.1). Taxonomy (NCBI): domain Eukaryota; kingdom Viridiplantae; phylum Streptophyta; class Takakiopsida; order Takakiales; family Takakiaceae; genus Takakia; species Takakia lepidozioides. Next base: position 35,129,179 of record CM060731.1, on the reverse strand, counting down.
GCAGGGTATGCCCAGCAGGGACGTGGGTTGGTGGCTTTGGAAACCTATGATCAATTGATGGGGGAAGGGGTGAAGCCCAACCACATCACGTTTGTTTGTGATTCCAATACTTGTGCAAGCCTGACAGCCCTGGAATAGGGTAAAGAGGTCCATGGTGACATTGTCAAAGCTGGGATTGTACCATATGCCATTCTGAACTCTGCCCTGGTGGACATGTATGTCAAATGTGGGTGCATTGAGGATGCAAAGCAAAGGAACTTATGTGTACTCTGCGAAGGGGTGAAGTCCAACCACATCACCTTAGTTTGTGTTTGCAATGCGTGTGCAAGCTTGGGAGCCCTGGAAAAGGGGAAAGAGGTCCATGGTGATATCGTCAAAGCTCGAATTGTACCCGATGTTATTCTGAACAATGCCCTCGTGGACATGTATGCCAAATGTGGGAGCATCGAGGATGCGAAGGCAGTGTTCAACTATATCGCTGAATGAAATGTAGTGTCGTGGAACGCGATGCTTGCAGGGTATGCACAGCAGGGGCGTGGGATGGAGGCTTTGGAGACCTATGAGCAAATGATGGGGGAAGGGGTGAAGCCCGACCACATCACGTCTGTGTGTTTGCAAGCCTGGCAGCCCTGGAAATGAGCGAAGGGGTGCATGGTTGCATCGCAAAAGCAAGAGTTGGTGAGAAAAATGATGAAGGTCAGAGGGGTTAGAAAGGAGCCAGGTCGCTGCTGCATTGAGATTTGCAACAGGGTGCACACCTTCGCTGTAGATGACATGTTGCATCCCAGAATTAAGGAAATCCATGCTGAGCTGAGAAGACTGTCTGGGTAGATGAAAGGAGGCGGGGTATGTGCCTGGCATGCGCTTTGTATTTCATGATGTGGGGAAGGAGGAAAAGGAATTTTCTCTTTGCCACCACAGTGAGAAGCTGACTGATCAGGTTTGTGTGCGTTTGTAGTGCATGTGCAAGCCTGGCAGCCCTGGAGAAGGGCAAAAAGGTGCATGGTTGCATTGCCAAAGCTGGAATTGTACCAGATGTGATTCTGAACAATACCCTCATGGACATGGATGCCAAATGTGGGAGCATTGAGGATGCGGAGGGAGTGTTCATGCTTGCAGGATATGCCAGCAGGGGCGCAGGATGGAGACCTTGGAGACCTTTGAACAAATGATGGGGGAAAAGATGAAGTGCAACCACATCACGTTTGTGTGCATTGGCAATGCTTGTGCAAGCCTGGCAGCCTTGGAAAAGGGGAAAGTGTGGGTCCAGATTCAGCAGCAACGGCAAATTCATAAAATCAGGCACTGCTAATGAAGGTACCTTCTTCAAAACATTTCACCCTGTTTTCCCCTCTTATCGAAATCGTCCTTAAATTTTCATGTTGATTTTTGCAAGTTACTGGTTGAGTGAACCTTTGATAGTTTGCAATGCGTGTGCAAGCTTGGCAGCTCTGGAGAAGGGCAAAGACGTCCATGGCGACATTGTCAGAGCTGCAATTGTACCACATGTCATTCTGAACAATACCCTTGTGGATATGTATGAAGGGAACAGTATGGCTGAACGAGATGTGGTGTCGTGGAACTTGATGCTTGCAGGGTATGCACAACAGGGGCACTGGATGGAGGCTTTGGCACCAGATGTTGTGCTTCGCACATTATGTAAACCCAGTAAGACCAGGGAGTAGTTGAGCAGCTCAATCTCAACCCTTTCCTAGTGCCAACAAACTCTGATGTGGATTCACGCCAAAGAAAGGTTTGGAAGCTGGAAAGCAGGTGCACACTCACAAA